>CM041776.1:515590875-516330919 GCA_023374045.1 Limonium bicolor
GGACATGGAAGATCCGTCGGTCTGGTTCGAAGAGCCACCCGAAGCGGTAATATCTTTCTGTCTCTCTTCTTGAATAAGGAGAGCAAAGACCTTCTCCATGTCTGGCAGGGGATTTATCATCAGGATGTTGCCCCGCACCACGCCATATCTCTCGTTGAGACCCATTAGAAATTTGATGACCCTTCGCTGTCGATATAATCCTTGAACAGGTCGGTCGCCTCGCACCCGCAGACCGGAATCACCTCCGTAGAATCTATCTCATCCCAAATTGCTTGGATTTGGTTGAAGTATTGGCTGATGGTGCTATTTCCTTGTGTCACACCGCTGAGCTGTTGTTCCAACTGATAGATTCTGGTAGCGTCGCTGTGGCCGTAGCGGGTGCACAGATCCTTCCACATGCGAGCCGCTGTCGTCCGGAAAATTATAGTGTCGGCGATGGTTTTCTCCAGACTGCAGAGTATCCAAGACATCACCATTTTGTTGCATCGATCCCAAGCTTGGATCTTCGACGCTGGTCCCGTGGGTCGAGTGATGGTGCCATCCAGAAGCCCTGTCTTGTTCTTGGCCCCTAGGGCTATTTCGACATGTTGCTTCCATGTCGGAAATCCCGTCCCAGAGAATTTGTTGGCGACTGCAACTCCAGGCTGATCTGCGTTGCTAAGGTACAACGGGTCTCCTGCTGAAATTGCGTTGTCATCCTTCGATCCACCAGTCTCGGCTTCTTCGATGATATCATCCTTCTTCTTGCCGTCGTCCTTCCCGTCGTCTTTCCCAGACATTTTAGTGAGCTAGATTGTGGGATTACCAGAAACGAAAGGGAGGAAATCCCTGCTCTGATACCATGTAATATTCCCAGAAAAACGGGTGTAAAACCCTCACCGCAAGAACAAGAAAGAAAAGAACGGAAGAAAGAAGAGTATCGAAGAAGAACTGAAGAAACCCTTTAATTGAAATCAAAAGCCACTCACGTGGAAGGCTTACACTCAGGTGGAAAGCTTTAAGGGAAATAACAAGTTACAATAATACGACATACAGTCCACACTAAACCGAAGCTAGGATAGACTTAAATACTAACCCTACACCCAACGGTCACAAGACAAACTTAACTTAATACAACTCAACATAACACAACCTAATATCTTAACACCGACTGGGTAGATTAATCCCTCTCCTCATCCTTGGGTTGTGTAGGTTTATTGTGCGGCGTTTTTGTGTAGCTATTGGCGGTGAGCAGAAGGGGGCCGAAAGTAATCTCTTTAGGTGGGGATGGGACGTGTGCGAAATTAGCTGCGGTGGGATGAAGGCTCAACGGAGTGGCGTTTAGTGACGGTGGGAAGGAATTTGGCATAGGCGACATGGCGGTTGAGTGCTAGTCTTTGCGTGGGAGGTTGAAGTGAGAGGAAAGAGGAGGGAGGAGTTCATGGCGAAAGGATCACTAAATACCTCGAAATATCTGCTGTTGCTGTCTTGTTCTTGACTCATTACACTCCGACCGCATTCTCGTAACAATCGGTACGGTAAATTGACGACTAGCCGTAAGGCGGCAATGTTTGCTCCTGGTGTAATTCTCTTATTCTACTACTGCGTTGAGGGTCCCGTAGGGCCGAAAACGAATTACATGCTTCTGCCTCTCTATTTTCAAGAGAACAAACTGCAGTTCAGTGGTCTTCTGGTGATTGCTCATTCGTTTTAATTTAAACAAGGCTTCTAGTTTTCTGCTGCTAGTCTGGTGGTGGACGTGGAATGGAAAATGAGGGGCTGCATTTCCTAACTAGGGAATTTATGATAGGGCTGCTATAGCTCTATTATTAATTGTATCCCTGCTTTTCTGCTTCAAGGTTACCAGAGCTGTATTAGGTTCCATCATTGCATTGCAAGAAAAACTGAATGTTCATGGCAACTGATGATAATCTACTTCAAGATAATCACTGCGTTTTTACAATTTTTGAGACTAGAAATCAGTTGGATATGGGTCATACAATATGAGGAATACCTGACGTCAATCCCAGAATTCAACCTTTTGATCAATATGGCTCCTTACAGCCACTTATATCTTTTATAGTTGGAAGAAAGAGGAGGGGAAGGGAGTTGTCAGAAACCTTGCATTAGGTATCAATAGCTTTCTTTATGAGTACAAACTGAATGACGTTCATAACTAGTACCCTGACTCAAAGAGAGATGATATACATCAAACCGATGATCTTTCAGAGATGAAAGCCGAGAATAAATAATTAAAACTCTGCAGCAGAACATACACACGCACACCCATGAAAAAGAAAAAAATAATGAAACCTGTACTTTAGCACCCTTGAAACTTACCATCTTATCAGTTATAGGAGGATTGATGGTGGATTCTGGCATTGTCTATTGGATAACATTAGTATTTCTCGACCTTTAGGAATGTAAGTCTCTATCTGAAATCAGGTTTCTCTAACATCATGCCAAACATTTGTCCTCAGTTACTGCAGTGGAAATTAAGATGTCTTCTAATATCTGTTTCCTTGTGGCTGCATTCGTGAAACAGAAAAGATTAGCTTGATTAGAATCAATCTGCACATATAAGTTACTGAAAACTAGCCCGTCATTCTCATATCTATTGTAATCAAAATCTACTCTGTAACGATAAGCCACAACTCACATCATACGAAATGACTGATCTGGCACAGTTTGTATTTGTGAACACTGAGCATGTTGATCCACACTCACTCTCCATAAGGGACACTGCTGATTTGTCCAACTTGATGGCCCATGGATACTGGTAATTCTGAGCAGCAGACCCAACATGGGAAGAAGACCTCTGCATCCGCACTGCCCTTGGGATATTCCTTCCTTCTATGGACGGTCTCCTTCTGCTGGGTTGCCTCTCAACTGAATCGGGCCGTTGCTTAGGAGCACTCTGTGACCGAGCTTTGGCCCTTGAAGACTGGGTATTTGCCATGTAGTTTGGGTACAGTGGATAATCATAAGCTAGTGACTCAGCATAATCTTGACGGGGGAAAGTGAAAGGATTTCTGGATGGATCTGGCCTAGACATGATTGAGTAGCATTGTGGACTGCTCTGCGCTGTTGCGAAAGTGTAGTCCTCGAAGTGACCACTGCAAGTCCTTGGGCTCATGTCTGTGATGGCGGATGGGGCTGGCGATATCCTCTGGTATTCGGAGACTGAGTAGTCGTATTGTGGTGGAAAGTTTGGGACTAATCTGTGATCTGTCCTGTCATTGTTGGTGTGATAATTTGGGTAGCTGTTTCTTGTCTGTGAGCTGTTGTGGAATTCTGCGTGATCCATTTCTACTATTTTGATGTTCTCTTCCAATCCCTTATCCATTTCCTGCAGTGGGAAAAAACCGTGTCAGAGCTGATTTTCCTAATGAATGAATGATTCATATCATAAAAACCGTTGAGGTAAACGGTCTGTTTTGCAAGCTCTTTTACTGTTCGCTGTATAATGGCAGATGTTAGATGTTATAATTTCACAAGAATTTCATGAAACTTTTGAGGTATTAGTTGTTAGATTGTGTTGATATTAGGTTCCAGTGAACAGAAGCCTCCAGCCTCTTTTTTCAGATCCTATAACAACTCAGATCTCCCATCCCTTCATGATGATTTATCCATTCTCTCCCCTGTTTAACGTATCAGATTTGAGAATAGAACTGGCCAGAGAGAGAGAAAGAGAGAGAGATACTGACTTGATAATGTCTGTACTTGAACTCATGGCTGTTTCTCCTGTTAGTGGATGGGCGATGATGATGAAATGGCTTCCCATCTTCACCTCCAGATCGGATCCTATGAGCCCGAGCTCTTGCTTGCGCAGTCACCAATGCCTGCATACATCTGAGCGTAGCAGTGGCCTGCTTCCTCACCAGGTGACCCCTGACAAGTGCTTGCAACTTGACTAGCCCCCTTAACGCTCTCAGTGCTTTCCTGGCCTGTGAACAAAAGCAGTTGATATCAGTAGGTAAATCCGATGTGCATAAAGTTTCTAACCATCTGGTGTTTGACAGATTGTGGACCCAATGTATTTACAGATAGAACATGTTGGCCAACTCTCATTTTAAATGGTTTACAATTACCCTCATCTTATGAAATTAGTTTAATAAGGTTCTTGTTTTTTGTTTGGAAGCTGTTTTCCTCCTTTAGTTTGAATGATGCTGGATAGGAATAGAACAGTTAAATTACCTGACGGTGTTGCTAGTCTTTTGGATGTATCTAACCTGTTAAACTACGTAAGATGTGTGTAAACAATTGTCATCCAGATGTGATTTCTCATACATACCAGGTAGGATCGGTACATTGACTGAATCTTAATGGCAGCAGCAGTATCCTCCTCTGCACTGGTGTTCTCACAGGTGGGATTGAGGTGGTCTACAGGTGCAGCAGCCATCACCTGTGCTGGTTCTGCAGTTTCTGTAGCCGTAGTTGGTGTTGCAGCTGGCGGCACTGGCCCGACAGCATGCTTATCCTGATCATATCTGGGCTCTAGGGCAGCGGTTGTTGGCTTGGTGGGGGTGGAATCCTTGGATGTTGGGGCAGTGGCAGATGATCTTCTGAAGCTCCATCTTTTCTTCTCCTTGGGAGTTGTTGGTGCTGGGATCACAATGGTGTTGCTGGTTTCTCAGCTGTTGTGGTGATGAGGGCAGTAGAAGATGAATGGTTGCTGTTGCACTTGTCCTTATCCTATGCTGTAATCTTTCTTTCCACCGATGAGGAAGCTTTTGATCCACTTCCCGGTCTTCCCCATCTCAGCTGCTTATAGGATAGATCATCCACCGCACAGTGTTGCTGCCTGCTGCAACTTGAGAGAGAACTCAGTTTACAGAATGAGCAAAGATGGCGGGTTTGTGAGAATGGGAAGTCCTTTCTGTCTTTCTCTCTCTTTATCCGTCGTCTCTAGTTGATTGGCTCAAGCACTCTTCATATGACAGAACAGTATGAATTCTGTTTTGTTTTATATCTTGCTTGCTATGCAGTGATACTTCTGGCTTGCGATGGGTTTCTTCTTTAGAGAGCCTGACGACCCTGCTGTAAATGCTCTGTTTTCTTCTAATTTCTGTTGTGTGTGTGTGTGTATGGTTTTTTTTATTGCACATAGGCGAGGAGGGAATGACGAAGAAAGGAAACTGAGAAGAAGAATCCTCCTTTTTGGAATGGTAAGCCTTTTCTTTTCGGTTTTTTTAACTTCTTATGTACATAAAAAACACTCCCCTCCCCTCCTCCCCCTTGTGGTTAAGAGTTGGAAACCGGGAATCAGATTCCCCAGCTCTGCTGAACTCGTATTATTGCATTTTCCCTTTGCTTGCTGTCTCCTCTTTTGACTGGAATCTGGTTGATGGTCCTTGCTTGGCCATGGAAACAAGTACAACCAACCAATATGAGGGTTAGTTTGGTAATATAGCAAGGAGTTTTGGTGAATATCCCTTTTTTGACCTTGAATGAGCAGAACCACCCATGTGAACGTGAGGCGCCCAGCATGCTGAAACCGTATAAAATACTCACTGTCAGATTAGATGGACAGGGAAAGGTGTATTGGTGGCCCCATTTGATAATGTGAGATAAATTTTTTAAGAGATTGGATTTTTGGCAGGTCTGATAAGAGAGAGAGAGGATTTGGCAGGTTGGATTGCACATGGTCTATCATGAAGAATCACATCCCTAAGCACCAGTAGGGGAATTGTTTACCGCCTAAACGAATTTCTAAGCCGTCCGTTGCATAATCCCAAGGACATGTCACCTTTTTTATTTCTGTTCCCTTTTCAGCTGATTCCAAGACGTTGAGGTCCCTGCCTTTTCTTTACCTACTAATCCTTAATAGGACTGATTGAGGGGAAGATGCACTAATCTTGTGGTATCAATCTCCCGGCTTAATTAATTCCATTTCTCATAGGTCAACATGTGAAGGAGCTCCAATCGTGCATAACAACTGGTGGGACTTTAGGGATCGGTTTCCTTTTTATTAATATGAATAAAGTTGTTGATAAATAAATGTATTATTACTTTCGCCGCTGATACAGATTTTTAGTCACCTCGTAGTTTATTACTGAGTTTTGATCATCAGTGTACTTATGATGTTTTGATTATCGTTGTCCATCTAGATGTGATCTTGAGCCATCTACTTGTTTTATGACAACATCTGTTCGTTAATCGCTTTTTATATTAAAACAATCTTCTACTATACTGATTTATAGTATCAGCATTCGTCATTAGGTGTCAAATTATCAGCTGTTAGACATCAGTATTAGACTCCCCCACATAAGGAAGTAAAAAACAAGACCAGTTCTCTTCTTTCAGAATTCTAGCTCGAACTTTTATGTGAGGGATGTACGCATTCTCTTATCCCAACTTTTTATGTATAAAATAAGAAAAAAAAAAAAACTTACTTGCTTTATGCATTGCAAGAAACTTTCTAATTTTCCATTTTTATCTCACAGGTGAAAGAGCTGGTTGTAGAGCCTCGACACAAATGCGGGAAGTTCTCGAAAGGTAAAAAATTTACGGTCACCCCACCACATTACACATCCCCCATGTGCACCGCATTACATGCCATCATCTGTCTGAACAATGTTTATTAGATAGCTAGGACATGTTTGAGTACAAGTTTCTGAATATGGGATATATAGAAGAGACATACGACTGAATTCCACATTGAATGACCAATGACCAATATCTCTTAATTGTTGTGATTGAACTCATCGGAAAATGGTTGCCATTCATTTCTTTCGTCCTGATCATTTATTCGGATGCAAGGTTTCTATATATGTAATGACAGTCTTAATTAGTTAAGACCAACCCCCCTTATTTCTAGTTTTCTCACGGGACTTCATTCACGCCTCTCAACCTACCTTATAGTTATTATTACCCGAATATAACTTTTCTTTTGTTAAGCTTTACTGTATGTTCTATCATAAAAATATTCATTGTGTGTTCTGTGAAACCTCTTTCTTTCTTACCTAGTTTTTATAATTTACTTATTACCTCGATCCGTAGTATGAACTGTGCATGTATACCATGGCAGTTATCCGCGGTAGATCACAGGTCTGTTTTGTTCTTTTGTTCTTTTGTTCCTGATCAATAATTAAGTTGTCTTACGAAATTATTGTAGCGGGACACAGGGTTGGGAATAGGAATGATATATTAATTATTAGCTTAAGCGACGGGAATATCTCAGCCACAATGTACAACTACTACTTGTTTTGGCTGATTGGTGAATTAAATTGAAAGTTCAATCAGACTCTTCAAATAATACTATAACAGGTGCACGGCAGGGTAGTTAATTAGTTGTCCATCACATGGCATGTTATTTCCACCCTTTTGTTTGGCTTGACTTGAAGGTATGTCTAGAGTCGTGGGAGAACCAAGACCATTATAGAGCTGGGACCTTTTCTCTGGCCTGCAGTGGCGTTTATGAAACTTGAGTTCATCATCTTGAGGTTTTGTTTGGTACGGACAATAAAAAGTATCGCCTTAAGGTTTTGTTTACTGATTTATATTCTTCTACGCATATACATCTCTTCCTACTTTTCTTTGTTGTGATCGATTGTTTATTCACTATCCTTTAGGTTATAGTAAACCAAACTTGATAGAACCAAGTAGAGAGTTGGGCTCCTTGTAGCCAGAAATGAAAAAAGCTTTACTAATATAAATGATGGATGAGAAGCTTGCCAGAGATGACCAAGCAATAGAACAGTAACTTCTCCCGAAGGAGCCTAGTGATCTCAAGACAAGTTCTCTTTCTAGGTTAACACCTCACTACTTATACTATACTAAGAGAGGAAAAAGACAAATGGAAGGATAAGACTGGATAGTAATATTTCTGTAAAAGCAAGTGATACTCCCCTATCCTTCAATAATTCTAGCTGGCTGGTGGTGGTCCCCTCTTGTGCCTACAGTGGTGCACCCTTAGCCCCCGGTTCTATCTTTCCTTTCCTGTTAATAGACACCTTGTCCTCAAGGAGGTGTACAAAAAAATATTGTTTTTTGGTCTTTTCTGGTGACACCCTTGGTGTTGGGCCCGACTACTCCTTTCTGGTCGTATCCTTGTAAAGCCAAGCCTGCGGTATCTTCCTTCATCCTTTAGTGTCGGGAACCGACAACTCCCATCGAGTCAAAGCTTCATCTTGGCCCCCTTTCTAGTATATTCCTTCCCCATAGACAACCACCTTGTCCTCAAGGTGGTGATGTAGCTAGGTATCTCATTGGGTCTGAGGAAGTCTGAAGAACTCGGATGTAGACATTCAACCTTATTCCTTGTGAAAAGGTTGCTACTATTGACCACCTTTTTTGAGTTGTTTAAAACTCCCATTTCTATGCCTAAGGGTGAGTGATGAGATTGAGGGCAAAAATTTTCATTTAACAAAATTGGCCAGATTGAGTACATGTTACAATCCCCACCGATAGTATCTTCAGTTGGGGCCAGGGGTAAGATTAGGTTGGGCCAGTTAGATTGTCCAACCTGAGAATGTGTGAGTTTGGCTATTAACATTTTAGTGCCCCCACATGTGAAGAGGTACCCTTTTCTTAATAATATCTCTTGTGCCCACATGTTCAATGGTGAGCTAATATTCAATACTAGCCCATTTTGTATTTTGCTGCGGTTGATGGCCTCTTGTTTATGTGACCGGCCCTTGACTAATATAACAATTGGGCCTACACTCCTGTCTCTTTTTGAAAAGAAGAGAACCCTAAAAACATTGTCACATGAGCAACACACCTGGTTTTCCACCTCCTGTCGCCAACACACGTATGTCATCTCTGTGCTTCAGATATCTTTCTCCCCTCTTGTTCAGTCATTGAAATTTTTTCCATTGATTCTCGTTTATCTTTTGCTGCTAGAGTGGTGGAGGTGTTCTCACGTTAGTGAAGGTTAATTGGGTTGTCTCTAAACTGCTCCAATGCCTCATTGTAGCTTTAGTTCTGATTCCTTGATAACTAAGGTGGTTTGACCAGCCGCTTCTGTTCAGAATTTTGTTGATCTATGACTGGTGCCTTGTTCTGCCCCTTAGCGTCGAGTGAGGTTTGGAGCAATGTTCTCAAGATCGCAATCCTAGGGTAGGATCGACAAAGACCACTAGGATCAGATCGTTGGATTGAATCGTAGGATCGTACGATCCTACAAAAACTGGGAAATCATAATTCTATTGTAATCATATGTTTATATAACTTAACTTAAATATTCTAAGTCCAATTTTAATAAAAGATATTTCATTTTTCGATATAAATATGTATTCTTCAACTATCACAAATAAGATATTGCGTTTGCAAAATCAAAGAATGTCACTAAAAATTTCAAATTTCATTGTTTAATCGATAAACAAAATAACATGATAATAAATCAAGTCTAAAGTCTTCATCATCTACTTGGAAAATTTGTTTTTTCACTCATCACTAAATGATTCTATATTTTAATAAAATTCATTCATCAACAATAAATGATACTTAAAACAAAACAATATAAAAATAAATTTGTAAGATCTTTAACAATCTACAAGTAGAGGAATTAGGTAACAAAGTAAAATATTTGTCAACAAATAACATTCCAACCCAAATAATAATAGGAAATTTAAAACTAAAATAGTGCGTTAAATTTTTTGACAATATATATAAAATAAGTAGTAAAAATTCAAAAAGTCTTCTTGGCAAGGTCCTTTTATCTCAATATTAAATATAAAAATAAAAAGTTTATTTTTTTTCCTATTAGAATATATTATTTTAGACATATATTAGAACTTTTGTTAATAAAGTAAGTATATAGCATTAATTTTATATTAAAAATTATTAAAATGTATCTTTTTTTTTAGCTTTTAGATGTATATAAAGTTTGAATTTATTGTCTATTTTCAAAACTTACCATGAGGCCAGGTTAACATTGTTAATGCTATTTACTAAAATTGATGGATATAGAAGCAAATTTTAACTTCAAAATTCGGTAAGAGTTAGGTTCATGGGATCATAGTAGGATCGCGATCCCATCGATCCTACACGATTCTACCGATCCTGATCCGATCCCATCCGATTCTGATTCTATTAACCAATCCAGATCGACCTTGTGTAGTTGGATCATAGAAACATACAATCCTACGATCCGGATCGCGATCTCTACGATCTTGTGAACAATGACTTCATGTCTCGTCTTCTTGAGTCCAGCGTTTCTACCATTGTCCTCCTTCGTTTTGTATCCACCTTGACCTTGGCCGTCTTCTTCCCATCCCAGCTTTTTGCCAATGGGATTAAGGGCGTGTATCCTTCTATGTACCAGGAATATTGAATTGTGTGGAACTTCGTCAACCCCCACCCACCTGCTATTAGTAACCCCCCTTGGCTTGCGTCCCCCAACTTGTGTACTTAAGCACATTCTAGTTCTCTTTTCCTTTTCTTTTATTTCATCTACTTTCTCTTCTCCCTTCTTTTCCATTTGATCTTCCCTTGTCTGTTGCCTCTTTCCGATTCTACCAATTTCTTCTCAAAACAGTGTTTCACATACCTCCCATAGTGCTCTTCCTTCATACCATTTTGTCTCGTCTTCTCTTTTTTATTTGTCTACCCTATTCTTCTCTTATTTCTTCTTCTCTTCCTTAGTGCTTGAACCATTTTAGTCACCACCGGTTCCCTCAAGGAAATGTCGGCGGTAGGGGTGACAATTTCAACACAACCCGTTTGATCAACACGACCCCGAACACGATTAAATAAACGGGTTAACCCGAAGACTACTCGTTTAATAAACGTGTCGGGTTTGGGTTTAACATGTGTAACCCGCTAACCTGTTTAAGTAATTTATATTAAATATAAATACATATATTGTAAGTTATAGATTAATTATTTTTTATCAAATTTTAATATTAATAAGATATACAAATATTAAAAATTAAGTATTTTAATTTAAAGTAAAGTTAATAATATCATAAAATGACAAAACTAATGTTAATTTGTCAAATTATTTTCTTATATATAACTAAACAAGCTAGGTTTGAGTTTAATATATGCGGATTGAGTTTCAAATTTGGACTTGATTAACTAATTAGGTTGGAGGAGTCAACCCGTTTAGTAAACGGGTTGGGTTTCGGTTTCATATTTGGACACGATAATTACTTGGGTTGGGTTGGGTTGGGTCAACCTGTTTGATAAACATATGTCGGGTTTAAGTTTAGCCTAACATGACCCGTAAACCCATTTTGTAACCTCTAGTAGGTGGGTGTCTTCTTCACCTTTCTAATGGTGGATTATGTTGTCTCCTGGATCTGTTTGGGTTCCTGAACCTCATCTTTTTCCAGTTGCCACTCCAAGGAGACAAGCTTCAGTCCCAGTGTTGCTCCCTCTTTGGGAGGTGTGGTTGGGGGGTTGACAACCGCCCTACAACCTGGTGTGAAGGATTCCTCCAGGTTTTGGGTCGACCACCTCTATGTGCTGCCAATTCCATCTATCAACCGACTTTTGGGCTTCCCTGCTTGTAAGGGTGTTTCGTTCTTGTGGGTTTGGTCACTTCTCCACCAAAAAGTATGCTCTTCCACTCTTCTTATCATCCTTTTAAGGATCACTAAAATTTCTCGATCAATCTTCTCCATCACAATGATCGAATGACTCTGATACCAAATGGTGAAACTAAGCAGAGAGCTGGGCTCCTTGTAGCCAGAAATTAAGAGAAACATTTACTAATATAATGGATAGATGAGTGTGTTGAGCCTTACACGGAAGCTTGCCATAAATGGCCAAGCAATTAACTGCAGTGATGAACGAGATATATATACTACATCATCCTAAGTTTAAACTGATACATATGGTAAGTGAACATCTAAGGTAATCCCAATGTTTACATCGTACTAAATATAACTAATTCTAAAGGTGCGATAAATAAATAACGTCGTTGACTACCCCGAAGTCCCGCACTCGGGCTTCATAGCTCGATCAAGTCCTGTAATGTGGTGCCATAAAGGCTCAACCAACTGCTGGTATGCTAAATGTGATCCTAGACCCTTCAAGCCACTTAGGTTGATTAGTCATCGTGCTTAACATGAGATTCGTTTTATGTTGTTCTGTTTACATGCTTATAAAGTACTATAATTGCGGAATTAAACATACAACATACACTTAATTATCCATACAATAATTCACACTACTCACATCATTATCAAGATATCAACCAATGTAGTTAGTAAGGATCACCAGTTAGTTGTAACTGAATTAAACTCACTTGTTCCATTTCCATCATACGAAGCCCCGCTTCCATCACAATCTCACATAGTCATACGGGTGTCTCATTACAGACAATTTCTCGTTTAGCCTCACACATTTATAATTTGGACAATAGTCCTATGTCATCTACTAGTGAGTAGATGGACTTACTTGTCTATAGTGATAGACATCCATATGGCTGGAGCCAAGGTGCCAATGGTATCACATTCCGGCTAACGATCGTATCCGGCTCATTAGACTTAACAGGAGTAAACCCTAAACGGGTACGAAACTCTAGTGATCACTAAGGGCAACCTACTGGAACGAATGCAACCCAGGATTTACTAAACAATGTATAATTAATTATCACTCTCATGTGTTAGTGTATTTTAATTAATCTTCTGGAGATTTAATCTCGTTATTGGAGAACATTCATTGGATGCCCATAGGGTTTTAAACACGTATACTTAAAAGTCTGCTAGGTGATGTTTATAGGTCGAGTCAACGCTCTAGAGATGGTTAATACCGGGTCTCTAAACTAAGTTTCTTACTTAATGTTTTAGGAGTGGTTTACCCTGATAAGTTAATACTCGGAGTCTCTCCTAAATGTTCACACACAAGTTAGGTGATAATCGGTATCACACGTCTGAACGACGTACCGCGCACAGTTAATAACGCTTTGACAGTCGATTACATAAACACATACAATACATGCATAACACAGATATCAATCTTAAACAAATAAATCACACAATGTCTGGACCCAAGGAAACCCTCAGGACGATCAGACCACACATTCACATACCGTACTCCGTAATAATTGTTAGCGTGAAGATTCACGCTTGTCCGGTACCCTTATAGCTCGTCCTCTAGTGCATGTCTTCTAATGCATACAACTCTGAAATACAAACTACATATTAGCTCTCTGTAATACTAAAATACCCCTAAATTAATTTAAATTAATTTAGGGGATTTCTTTTATTAAACCATAAATAATACTATTAATTATTAAATTATTGTATGGAATTACGAATAATAAATTATTATATGGAATTATGAAAACTAAATCATGGGATTTCTTCTATTTAATCATAAAGAATACTATTAAATATTGGATTACTATATATTATTATATAGTATTATGAATTTAATAATAAGATTTATAAGTCAATAAATCTTGGAAAGATTTCTAAACACCCCAAGTATATTATAAAGATTTTTGAAATAGTTGGAACATTAATTTGAATCATAAAAGTCAATATAAAATCATGGAGACCATAAAGCTTCTTAAGCCTTGCTAGAGTTGACTTTTTGAGAATGGTCAAACTAACCCATGAAACCTATACCAATAAAAAGCTTATGGAAAACCAAGAAGATTGATAAAAAGAACATCAAAAACGGATCATCCTAGCCAAAGTTATGATAGAATGAAGTTTAGGGTCAAAAATTTGTAGAATGCTGACGTGGCTAGGGTTTTCCTGACTCAGACACGTGTCCGCCACGTCAGCCTCGCCGGAATTCCCTGAAAATCGGCTAAGTATTCTCAGTTTCACCTGATCATTGCCCTAACTTGTGACTTCAATATCTCTGCCGTCCCTGAGTATTTTTGAGTGTCGTCTTCTTCATTCTTTTCTCCTTAATCTCCTCTTTGCAACCATGGCTCACACTTAACCTAACTCTTCCTACATCTGCCGGAAAATCAATCCAAAGTTGCCTCCCTGCAAAACCGTAACCTAGATTCCCAGAAAACGTGATCGGTGAGGTACTTTCGTCTCACCATAACTTCTTCGTCTCTCATCCAAAATTCGATTTCTTTAGCTTGTTGTGTAGATATCTAACCCATCTACAACTTTCATGTTAACAACCAAGGCTGATTCGTAACCATTCGGAAGAGCGAGGTGCCTAAAGTTCAT
Organism: Limonium bicolor; assembly: GCA_023374045.1. NCBI lineage: Eukaryota > Viridiplantae > Streptophyta > Magnoliopsida > Caryophyllales > Plumbaginaceae > Limonium > Limonium bicolor. The sequence continues at coordinate 515,604,948 of CM041776.1, forward strand.
GGTTCGTCATCACATAAAATCATAGAAAAACGCAAGGTAAACTCGTAACTTTAGGACTGAATTTCTTTCTGTATATAGCGAATTAGAGTAAGAGGTTGTTATCATTCTGTAGATCTACATTTCGTCTTTCGATTAAGCCCACAAACATGGCCTAATTCGATCTACAAATTATTTTATAGAACTGCAAAGGTAGCTCCTCGATTAGGCCAAAGTTCGAACCTTTATCCAGAAACCGATTTTGATTCTTCTCGCCGGCGCATCTCCGGTGAGTTTTCCATTCAATTCCTCCGTTATTGTCCTATGTTATCACATTATCGGTCATACCCAGCTTTCAATTTGATTAATTACGTACTGAATCGGGAGAATTTCTCAGTTCGAATTTGAAAACCGTATGAACCCTAACTTGTTAAACCCAGAATTGTATTTGATGTATACTGCATTATAGCTAGAGAAATCGGTATCAATAGAACCGCAATCAAATTTCAAATTCAATGAAACAAAAATCAGTCGATTTGGTTCTGTGAGTTTAGAGGAATCACCGATTTAGTACTCGGGTCGTCGGCTGAGTTCGCTGATGAACTCGAGTTTCAGTGGCCGTCCGATCATAGTTAAGAGAAATGGACGACCGCGATTAAAACGTAGAAGTTTTAAAATGTTTTAAGTTTTATAAATTCCAGAATTAAACCCTAACTTGTCGAATTTATTTAATGATCTTCCTGAATGTATTTTGACTTGAAATTATAACCATAGATTCCTTATAAAATTTAGTTTATTGTGATGTAAATTAATATCGGTTTTGAGTTTTTTAAAAGTAAGTTATGATTTTTGCAAGTTATGAGTATTATGGAATTATTTGGATAATTTAAAAAGATATTTTTATGAAATAAAATTTTTATAATATGTCTAAAATGTTATAGTTACTATATATTTAATTTGGGGAATTTTGGACATGAGAAAATGGGTTTAAAAATTGTATTTATAAGGTTTTTCATAAGTTGTCTTATAATATAAGGTTTTTAATGTAACAGAAATTAAAGTATAGTTTATTAATAAACTTTTTAGGTTGGGAAAATATGAGAAGACTAAATTAACATCGAGTAATAGTATGTTTATAAATATTTTTGGGTATTGACTTTTAAGTGAAATAAAAATTGTTTACATATATTTATATATATATATATACTTATATGAGAAAAATAAAATAGAAACTTGTGTTAGATCAAGGGACTAAACTAACACTTAATACAGAGTGCTAATGAATATTTTTGGTTGTAAACTTTTAAGTGGAGAAAATATATATATATATTTACACATGTATAAAAGGAATAAAATAGTAACTTAGGTTAAGGCCCCGTTCGATAACGGGCGTGTAAATTTTGAGCCCATAGAGGTGCAGCTTTATGTGGGGTGAATTATGGGCTTTAAAAATGAAGGCGTTCGATGACCGCGATAAGAAGAATGCTGATATTTTCCATCAAATGACCATCGTATCCCCATTTTCACCTTTACAAGCTATGAGACCTTCTTCGTTTTCTTCAGCGCAGAGTCACGAGCTACCACTCCACGCCATCTCCAGGAGCGTAAGTTCATGCTAATTTCGAGAGAAAAGTGAAGAAATCCGTTGAAGGGATGAAGGGGGTCACTATTGCGGAGGTTAACCCAAAAATCAACAAGCATACAGTGACTGGCTACATGGAACCAAACAAGGTTCTACACCGGGTGCGTCACCGGACCGGAAAGAAAGTGGAGATCTGGCCGTATGAGGTTGACGAGACCATGGTCCACCCATACATGCCTGGTGTGTACGGCAGCCTCTCCAGGTTGTGGTGGTTGACCGATAATAACCAGCTGTCCTCGAGAGTGATGGAGATGAGAAATTTCGAATCGCAGTACAGGGGCAATGTTGATTAGATTAATCGGATGGGAAAAATCACTGGATTTGTGCAAACACGGGTATTTGGTGCGTTTGGATAAAGTTGCCTTATCAAATTAATCTCCACATTAATGGTGCGATAAAGTTGGGCAAATCGCGGGCGATTTGGGTGAAAACGACGAATTGTCGTTGTCGAACGGGGTCTAAAACAAGGAGTTAAATAAATCAACACTTATATTAGCTAAATACTATAGAAGCTAATATTCTAAAATGGAACAAAAGAAATACTTTATAGAACATACATGGAATGCAGATATATGTTGAAGTTAATAGAGATAATTTAAATACAATAAGCTACATAAAGGATGATTTAAATAAATTCTAATACATGTACATGCATATATATATATATATTAAATAAATAAAGGAAAATACTTTATTTTATAAACCATATATCGGTTGTGGATATGTCTAAAAGTTATTAGATATAATTAAATACAATAAATTTCTTTAAAATGTTTAATATATATATAAATATATATATATATATAGATATAAATACATTAAAAATAGATGAAGGAAATAACATTCCTTGTGGGAAATATAATAAGAAGAATATATATACTAAACTTTAGGACCTCAATCAGTGTTGTAAAAAAATAGTCAACGATAACTTAAAAGTTTAATTAAACTAACCCTATGGTTAAGAGTAAGTAATTGAAGTAAAATTAAATGTACTCTTCAGACAAACAAACTCACTGGCGTAGTTCGAAATCTCGTAGGAATCTTTTTAGGGAATGTATTTAAACAACGTAAACGTAACACGGACTTGGGCTAACCTACTGGGCCCAAGTCTATGAACTCCAAAGCCCACCTAAACAATTCAAAGAGAGTTTGGGCCACTCTCAGGGTTAAACCCTAAATCATTCTAGATTGAGAGATTGGCCTAATGGAAGATTTAATTAACGGGATCTAGCCCAGATCCTTAAGAGAGAGTAATTGTAACCAAAAACTATAAACCAGTAAGAATGGAAGTTGTTTATCGTTGTAATTCTTTAACTAATCAATACATGGAACACCTTAATTATAGGTTATTAGTGGGGGATCACTCATTCGAGTTAGTTACTGCTTCTTCACATATCAGGTACGATTTCTCGTACTCCGATACTTTTACTAACCGACTTATGAGACGTTTTCGAAAAACGCTAACTGAGTTTAAAGGAATTTCAAAAGGAAACTGTTGGTGTGGCTAACTCAGCTTGATGTGACTAACTGAGCCTTGAATGTGAAACTTACATGGTTATTGGTTCCTTCTATTTGGTTGTTTCACTAGACATTAACTGCCTAGGGTTTACGCTTCTACACTCTGTAGGACTGAGTGTTTTGGTATTGCTCTGGTGCAGTTCATGTTCTAGTGGGAATATGGAAAAGGTCAATCTTGGTAATTCTTCCTTTGAATCTGGATATTGTTTCATCCATGAGCTGAGTCTTTTGTTGTGACGTGCGCGCGTCTTCAATGGTAACAGTGAGGGGCTGTATATCCCCTGTCCCAAAAGGGACATAGTAAACAGTGAGGGGCTGTATATCCCCTGTCCGAAAAGGATGTACTTGGCGGTGGGGGCCATCTCTCCCAGTTGATTTTATTCCACTCTTGAGTTGTTGGTTCCTGGTTTCTCTCATTCATTCATAGTCCTTGTGACTATCCGAGTCTTTCTACTCCTAACTGGAATTGGATCTAACATAAGCAATGGTTGTTCACTAACTCATGGTGTGGTTTTAATTGACTAACTTTACCTTTCTGTTATTTATCTCTGTTCCTTATCTTGTCAACTTTGACTTGGTGATTTCTGAGTGCCTTGTTCCTCTGTTTTGTTTTAAGTTGTTTGACTTCGAGTTATTGCTTATTTAAGAGATATGTTTAAAGGGTTTGTTTTGGAGAATCGGACCAGTTCCATTCCAGGGAATTGACTCACCCCTCCCGAGGTGGGCTGCTTGGTTTTATCTTGCAGATACAAATTATTATACAGGTGGCCACGAAGAGAACGAGTGATTGGAATGGGATTAGGTTTTGTGGAGAGTTAATGTGTTTTATTACTGTTATGTTTTGTTAAGTTTTCTCGAGGTTCAGACCGTGGCTTTTGTAATCTTTTAAGTTGTAATTGGTGAGGTTGGTGCCGGGTGTTTGGAACCCGATGGTCTGTTACGCCTTTAGTATTTTATTTCCGCTATAAATATGTTAAATATGGGTGTTACAAATACGGACAAATTCATCCTCGAACTATATTGTAATTAACCCGTAGTACTTATTTTCTACTTAGGATTTAATCCAAATAACCTATCACATTTATTCATAGGTTTGTTATTTGTATATATACTACACACATGCATATAGTTTGTTACCATATGTTAATTATATCCTTGACTTATAAACCTTTATTTCTCCTTTCAAGTTATGAGTTGGTCAACTTGACCTCTTTGGTCAATTGAGTTGACTTGGCTGATTATGTTGATTTGGTTAGTTTATCAAGTATATAAGTTTATATAATCATATTATAACCATTGTATTATATAATTCACTCACCAGTTAACATGTTATACTTTAACGTAAGGACTTTATATCTAATGTGTTATAATTTATCTTTCCACCTTATTTAATATCATATGGTTCCCAACCATATCATATAATCCATTCACTTCGTATAGTCCTATATACATATATATATATATATATAAGAATTATAAAACTCATTTATTAAATTATATATCTTATCATTTTATGCAAGGTAAATAATCTCACTTAGTTGTGTTATTTTACACAAATCATTATTGAGATTATAATCCTAAAGTTATGTAACATTATTTAGTACACTACTAAACTTCTAAGGTCTATTTAATACTCCACATTATTTTATAACCTTATTATCTCATCACTTGTACTAGTTCCATTAATGACATTAATACTTTATAATTGTTGTAACAATTATAACATTATAGACCATAATCTAAAATTCAAGCCAAATCTTCATATTGTACTTATAATACATAACTTTTATTAATTAATAATATCCTTAATGGTGTTACATTATTTAGCCAAGTAACTTCCAACCTTATGATTCGAATTTATTTATACTATATCTTATAAGTTAATTCCTCTCTTAGTTGGTATAATCTAATCCTCTAACTACGTATACACATACATACTCATACAATATATATTCATCATCTCATATATTCCAATATTTAACCCATTACATTTACATATATAAAACTCTAAATTTCCATAAATAATTTCAACTCAATACTCATAACTTAACACCAATTTTATAAAACAATTTCTTAATTATTTTTAACCCCTCAATTGATCATTTAATAAAGTCCTTTAATTTCCTTTACAACTTACCAAATTAATATCTAATTATTCAAAGTTGATCCAACTAACATTGGTGTTTCCATTCACCTCTTTGGATTAAGCTCAATTCAGTTCACTTGCATTTGTGGAATTTCAATTTAGGTTTGGCTCACTTCTTAGCTAATTAGCTCATATTTCAAAATAAGCCCATTCCATTAACCCAGATGGGTTTGCCATATAATAAAGCAATTATACCATGCATAATTAGTAAGGTGATATTAACTTAAATCCGAAACATAATATATTAATAACTCAAATATTAATCACAACTGGGTTGCTATTCGCAGTACAAAATTACTAATCACCGCAGTACAAATTTTTTTAATTCATACTGATGTTGTACACATGTAATGATGTCGTGTTGTAACTTTTGTTTTTTTTTTAAAAAATAATTTCTTGAGCGTAAACAGTAAAAAACACTCTGATTGTTACAAAACATTATAAACCCGTATTAATTGCGTCAATATGATTTTAATTGTGAATCCACGTAATTTGGACGACATTTTACGTTATGTTTGACTAAATTACAAACATTGGTACATCTTCAGAATGCCGTACTGAATTCATAGTTAAAAACGCCAATTTCGGGTGAAAAATGCTCTAATTGTAATAAAAGACGTTAAACCCTTTTTAATCGCATTTAAACGTTATAATTGTGACTCCACATAAGTTAATGACATTTTATGTTGTGTTTGACTAAATTACAAACATTGTTACACTTTCAGAATGTTGTATTGAAATCGTAGTTGAAAACGTCAATTTTGCGTAAAAACGCTCGTACTATATATAGCCTAACCTTCCTTTGATTATTCATTTCTCACTTCCTCACTCTCTCTCCTCTATCTCTCTTCCTTAAGAAGATCTCTTCTAACTGTCGGAGCCGCCGCCGGAGCCGCCAACCACCGCCGGAAAAATTTTCCGGTGAGTTTTTCGATTTTTTTTTGTAACTTATAGATTTGGGTGTCCTGAGTATGAATTTGGTGTTAGTTTTTTGAAATTCAACATCATTTGAGCTAGATCTAGCATGAAAAATTCGAAAATATTAAAAAAAAAAAACACAGTCGAGCACCACTGCTGCTCTAACCGGAGACAGGCGAGTACCACCGCTGCTCGCCCCAGACGATATCGAGGACTGGCGGTGCTCGAGTTACCCGCCGGCGAGGACCCGTGCTGCTCGCTTCGGCTTCTGCGCATGCCCGAAGATGGAGCCGAGGACCGCTGCTGCTCGCGTCGGGTGGAAGCGAGGACCGGCGCTGCTCGCCCCTGACTTTGCCGAGGAGCGGCGCTACTCGAGGCAGGCGACGGCGAGGAGCTGCGCTGCTCTACCCAGCTCCAGTCGAGTAGCAGCGCTGCTCGACCCAATTTAATTTTTTTTTTGAATTCTAATATTTGGAATGATTTTTTAAATGTTTTAATTTGTTTATTTTTTAATTCTAATATTGTGAATGATTTTTAAATGTTTTAATTTGTTATTTTTTTGAATTCTAACTAATATTGTGAATGATTTATAAATGTTTGAATTTGTTATTTTTTTGAATTCTAACTAATATTGTGAATGATTTATAAATGTTTGATTTTTTTTTGAATTGTAATATTGTGAATGATATGATTATAAATGTTTGAATTTTTATGTTATGAATGAGGAATATAACTGTGTGATATTCGTATGCAGTGATGGATCGTCTGAAAAAAGCAGTGAAACATGTAGTCACGAAGAGGAAGAATAAAGACCGGGGTGCGGAGCAGCCTATGACGGCCTCGTACCGTCGTCGTGCACATGCTCCTGGTGAAGGGCCGAGTAATCCTGCCCCCCGCATGGAAGCAGCACGCCATTCATCTTTCCATCCGGGTCAATCTTTCAACGACCCGGCGTTTGAAGTACCAGCACCACCAATGGTAACGGATGATGACTCGGCGGTGTTCAATATACTGAGGAGACGCATGCCAGTGTTGTCATCATCCAGTAGTGCTTGGTCTGACAGATCACTGCACAACGTTAGCTACAATATCTCGGGGGAATCAAGCCACCAGACTGCTCCGTTAGAAGCTCAGACGTCAGGCGGTGGTAGTTCATCACGTCCACCACGCCCATCACCCGCCCGTGCTGTTGAGGACCATGTGATGACTGAGCGTTCGCCACATGCTGATGACGATGGTCGTGGTGCTGATGATGAGGACTCACCCGGCATGGATGAGGAGCAGGATAATGAAGATGATGAAGTCATGGATAAGGAGGATGACACTGACGAGGAAGCAGTGCTAGCGATGGTTCCAGTCATTCCTACCTCTTGGAAGTTGACAGAGGTGCCAGTTCCTGGCGGTCCACTACTCACTAGTGTTATCACTAGCTTCGGGGGTCATGTAGCTCTTGACTTATGGACCTCGACTAAGGTATGTTCTCTATCTTCTCCTGTATTTGATCATTTAATATCATACTACGTTTTGTAAGTGTTAAATATTGGTCATTATGTAGGATCGTGGGGTTTTGAGTTTCAAATCCCGTAGGGTGATGCTTACCTGCTGGCCAAAAGATCAAATTTCCAGACCAAGAACAAGGAAGATGCTTGAGTATTCTGGTATAGAGCACCTACAGGATATTACGATGCCATACAACAATATGTCCCTCATCAGTGCTTTTGTGGAGAGGTGGCAGCCTGATACAAACTCATTCCATATGCCGTTTGGTGAGATGACGATTACCCTGCATGATGTGTGGATGATACTGCAAATCCCCATCGGTCGTCCATTGATAGGGGATTCATCCACCCCTGAGTTGAAGGAGGTAATGGCTGATGTCTTAATTTTGGGGCAGATGTTGAGAGTATGACACAGACACTGTGGAATACCGGTGTTGTATCAATTGCGAGCTTGTTGCAGCAATGTAGGGATGAAAATGAAGAGGCAATGAAGCAGGCATGTGGTTGGTTGTATCATCTGATTGGTACCACCATATTAGCTGGAAAATCAAATGGTCTGAGTCCACACTGTTCTGGTTAGTAGCTCCCATGAAGAAAGGTACCAAGCTTCGTAAATATGCATGGGGAGCTGGTACTCTTGCATGGTTATATCGCCAGCTAGGGATAGCATCTCGTGCCGGCTCCAGTGGGATAGGTGGTTCTATGACGTTACTTGAGGTATGTGTCCTAATGTGCATCTAGTATATGATAACTCACTGAGTATTAATAATTGGTACTGCTTAATCATTCTAGTGTTTTATATGCACAGTGCTGGATTTATGCGTACTTCCCTACATTAAGACCAGCGATTAGCCCGGACTGGCGCCTAATGATGATAGCCTTGGGCTCTAAGATGAGTGAGATCTACCTCTCAAGTGCATGATCATCGTTCACTGCAAGGATACCGTGAGCATCTAGATGCTTTGATTGCTCTAAATGTAAGTGTTTGTAGTTGCTAACACATTGAACCATTATTATTTTTGTCTTTCGTTGTTGGTTACATTTTACTATTAATGTTCATTGTAGATTGATTGGTTGCCCTACGGTCGAGATAATGTTAATGTTCATGGAGGGCGTACATGGTATAGAGGTAACATACAGGTTTTGGGGTTGAATGAGCCATACATGCCTGGGCGTTGTCTACGCCAGTTTGGTTACATTCAGGATATCCCTGAACCTCCTATTAGACCCAACCCAAGGTCTGAAAAAAGAGGAAAAACCCAACCCTACACCTGTGTATACCCCCCATGTATAGTTTGTGGGAAAACACTCCTAAATTGCTGGTTCCAGGGTATACGTGCACAAATGCGCGGTTGCATGCTTGTGACCAACTCTACCTAGATTGGTACACCAAGCACACACACCCGAAGATCCTAAACCCTGAGAGTTATCAGACCACCATGGTTCATCATCCAGATCCCTGTCTAGTAAGTCATATTTTCATAGTACTTCATTACATATCACTTTTATTTTTTATGTGTACTTACCTGACCAAGTGTGTTACAGCTACTGTCTGAGGCAAGTGAGCTTGCACACCCGTACTACCAAGAGAACAATGCATGGGACTGGTCATACTATCGTTAGGGGATGCCAGAAGAAGAACAAAGGGCTGCAACTCATGGTCTTGAGGATGTGTTCAGCTCTTTATACATATGGGATAGTTACCAGCGCCCGCATGGTGCACGCTAGTGGTTGTCATCTTGGATTTGGATGTAATAAACTTTAGTATCATCTTGGAACTATTTGTTGTCTTTCACTTTTACTTGGTGTTTTAGACGCTAGTACAATTTGTGTGGTTGTAGTTTTTTTCTGGTGGACTTGGTGATGGTGGAATTATTGCTGACAATGCTGGTGACCTTGTTGATTATATTTTGGTTGATTTTGTGGAGGTTCTTAGAAACGGCGGTGATAAGAAAAACAGGGGAGACTATGGCAAAAATTTTCTAGAAATGCATCGTTTCTGCAATGCCAATCTGGGTGGTCTAAATTCTTTGTTGGTCGTTGAGTGTTCTCCAGCAATGATAGTGTCGAAATGAAATATCTAACATGTACCAAAGATTGTATATGTCACGAGAAATGAAATATATCAAAATGTAGAAATTCCTAAGAAAAAAAAGATGTGTGACCAACTTCAATCTAAACTTCCCGGAATGCCTTTGTTTCTTTTGAGCTTGCTGCCTGAGAGAAAGAATTGTGATAATGTTCCTCCCGGCACTGATGAATCACATAATTAATAGTCAATAACTATAACAACACGTTTATTCCACGTCCAAACATCTACTAAAGATTATAAATCCCGAAAATTATAACAACACGAGAACTAACAAGATCAATTACGCAATAACCGATAACCTAATTATTTCCTAACCTTTGTCTCTCTATTCCCTGTGCTATTACATTACGTCTCATCTCATAAATTGGTTCTTGGTGTTGAAAATCATCATCATCGGGCTCAATAGGATCATAAATAACAAGTAATGGAATATGAGCGATGAAATCATTATACTCCATGTAATTCTCCATCATCCGGCGAACTGATGTGTCATTTCGTACATGAATAAAAGTCCACTCGTAGTCGCCTTCCAGCCCAAATACACCATTGTTGTTATGTTTATTCTGCCGAGGAGGGACTGTAGTGCTCGAATTACTCGTCGTTGTAGATCCCGGAGATTACTAGGATATGGCATAGTAACTTCTACGCGTCTGCCCCATTCTTCTATCAAATTGAGCTCCATGACGACCAAAAGTAGCTACATAATTGACGTGCAAACAGAAAGGAAACTCCATTTGATTTTGAGAGCGAAATGGGAATTAAGGTATGAAGAGTTCAAGCAAGATGTAATTAGACAGATTCTGAGAGCACAGGGTAAGGAATGAGTATGTTGGGACACTAATACCCACTTTTATAATATTTGAGTAACACTGACATACCCAACGGCTAGTTCAACGGCTAGTCCAATGGCTACTGAGAGGAAGCGTACCAAACACACCATGGAGAAGTTGATGATCCGGTACAAAGTGAATTCAAAGTTACCATAGGTAATTACTTTTGTCAAGAAAGGTACACGTACCAGGTCACTGTACACGTACCAGGTTACCGTTTGCAGTACAAAGTGAATTCAAAGTTACCATAGGTAATTACTTTTGTCAGGAAAGGTACACGTACCAGGTCACTGTACACGTACCAGGTTACCGTTTGCAGTACAAAGTGAATTCAAAGTTACCATAGGTAATTACTTTTGTCAGGAAAGGTACACGTACCAGGTCACTGTACACGTACCAGGTTACCGTTTGCAGTACAAAGTGAATTCAAAGTTACCATAGGTAATTACTTTTGTCAGGAAAGGTACACGTACCAGGTCACTGTACACGTACCAGGTTACCGTTTGCAGTACAAAGTGAATTCAAAGTTACCATAGGTAATTACTTTTGTCAGGAAAGGTACACGTACCAGGTCACTATACACGTACCAGGTTACCGTTTGCAGTACAAAGTGAATTCAAAGTTACCATAGGTAATTACTTTTGTCAGGAAAGGTACACGTACCAGGTCACTGTACACGTACCAGGTTACCGTTTGCAGTACAAAGTGAATTCAAAGTTACCATAGGTAATTACTTTTGTCAGGAAAGGTACACGTACCAGGTCACTGTACACGTACCAGGTTACCGTTTGCAGTACAAAGTGAATTCAAAGTTACCATAGGTAATTACTTTTGTCAAGAAAGGTACACGTACCAGGTCACTGTACACGTACCAGGTTACCGTTTTTTTAACTTGTAACCTTGTGGCTAGTTCATGACCAACCTCTATATAAGGGAAGCCTCCTCCATTTCATCTTCACACACTCACTCTCCATATTCTCGAAGCTCTCTGTCTCCTAACTCTCTTCCAAAATTATATTCGTAATACTGTGCAAGCTCTCTCTCTAAACATGAGTCAATCTTCAGATTCCGATCATGAGTATGTTCCAGTATCAAGCCCAGTAAGTATTTAGTTCATTGTCTTTGTAAATCATATTCACACTAATATTTCATATTTCAATATTCATCCAACATTCTTTCGACCCTTATTGTAGGAAAGTGACTCAACCACTGATTCAGATTGGGATGAATTTGATGAAGGCGTTCCAGATCAAAATGCAGAGATGGATGACTACATGCAAAAGATGTATAATCGACCTCCGGTGGTGGACACATGTTACTTATTTCAAACAAACAGGCCTTTAGGAGTAAAGAAGAAGCAAAAGCTTGGGTAGATAATGTTGGCCATCCCAACCATATCTACACCATAATTCAAAGTTCTCGGTCAGGCCAAGATTTCCATATAACATGCGAGAGGTATTGGAAACCACGAAGGACATCACGACCTAGTGTCATCAACCGGCGCAGATCATCTGGTTCAAAGAAATGTGGTTGTCCTTTTCGAATTAAGGGGTATTACACAAGCTACGGGTGTTTCTTGCAAGTGAGTCACGGATGGCATAACCATGATCTCGCTGAGTGGGCAGAGGGTCATTTTGTGGGAAAACGCCTGATTGAGGCGGAGGAGATTATGATCGATCAGAGAAGCAGAGTCGGTGTGCCACCCTGTGCAATTTATTCAGAGCTCACAACAATCAACCCAGAAACGTCAGCAACAAGGAAAGACATATACAACCGGATACAAAAAACAAAACTAGTAAATAGAGATGGTCGATCTATGGTGCAGACTCTGCTGAGTGAGCTAGACAAAAACAACTACTACTACGATTACACTACAGATCCAAGTAAGTCAACTCAGTATTTCTCAAATAACTTCAATCATTTAGGTTTCATATTAATTTGATAGATAACATGATTATATTTCACAATTTAGGGGATCAAACACGACTTGGGTCCATTCTTTGCACACCCTACCTCTAGATTACTGCTCCATGCGTTCCCGTATGTCATAGGCATTGATGCTACCTATAAAACAAACATAGCAAAAATGCCTTTGGTTCAGTTCATCGGGATGACGAGTATAGGCAAAAACTTCAGCATTGCCTTCGTCTTTCTTGTATCAACAACATGTATGTGTGGGCACTTCAACAATTAAGGGACCTCCTCGGGCGGACTACAACCTCTACATTTATCACCGACAGATGTCTGGCCCTGATGAATGCCTTAGAAGAGGTATTTCCTGAATCTCATCATCTACTATATCGGTGGCACATAAGTAGGAACGTTCAGGGGAAAGCCGAGACTTATATGGGTGATAGAGGAAGGCGGGGCGGCGGCTGCAGTCCGAATGTGGACTTCGGTTGTCTACTCGAGCACAGAGCAGGACTACAACGAGAGGTACGAAAATTCAAGAATACATACCGAAGCTACCCACGTTTCATTACGTATGTTGCATCAGTTGGGAGAAATACAAGGAAAAATTTGTGGAGGCTTGGGTCAAGAATGTGTTGCACTTTGGCAACACAACGACAAATAGGTAAAATTGTTAATCTTGTAATGTTTAAGATAATACAGTGATTGTTATAGATCTATAAAACTTACTTAAACATTGATAGGGTGGAGAGCGCACATTCTTCTCTAAAGGCGAGATTAAGGAGTGCTAGACACACTTTGGATGTAATCTTTCCAAAGATTAACGATCATGTGAATACAAGCATCCGGGAGTTAAAAAAGGATTTTGAGGCAGCCAGGACAAAACACAGAAGAGAGCACATGAGGGTTCCAATCGCTAACCTGATCGGGAAGGTTAGTACCCTTTGCTTAGATGAGCTAGTCAAGGAGCTTGGAAGGGTGAATTATGTGCAAATGGACAGCTCAATCTATGGATGTGACAAGGTAACCTCTCATGGATTACCTTGCGCTTGTAAATTAAACTACATGCTGGATAGTGGTATACTATGCTCGAAGAGGGATATACATCGTTTCTAGTATACCCTAAGCTGGGAGAAACATGAATCGACAATTGATATGGTATCCTACATGGAGGAAGAACATAATAGATGGCGAGACATAGCTTCTGAGGTAGCACAATTAGATGATCCTACTCTGATGGTGAAATGTTACAGTCAAATCCAAAACTTCCTTCACCCAGATATGGTGTGCCAATTAGGAGAGCCATTGGAACTGGTTGGGATTGGCAGACCTACCGGGCCCTCAAGACCAAACCGACGGGAACCTTCGTCTTGGGAGCGTAACCGACCAAGGGCGGGCCAGTCAGAAGGAGCGCCATCAAATAGAAGATCAAGTAATAGAAGATCATCAAATCCGAGTCGATTCCTGCCCCTAGACAACTTCCCATACTACCAAAATTTCAACCCCAACCTATATCAATATATGACTGGGTATATTGATGTTCGTGGAGATGGGAATTGTGGTTTCAGGGTCATTGCTGACTACCTATATTCAACGAAGAGAGGTGGAAAGATGTCCGTGTAGCATTGTACAATCACATGAAGAATCAAGCACCGCGAATGGACTATACAAGGCCATTTTTAACGAAGGACCGTACAACGGCATGTTAAGAGCGCTTCATTGGAATTCAGGAGAGCCAGCACCTCCAGAAATGGATGCACACGGAAATGGGGTTGGCGATCGCGACAAGGTACACTTCGATAGTAGTTTTCTACTCTACTGTCTATGGGGGTGCAAGTGCCACATACCTTCCGCTCGATAATTATACCGATCGTGATAGCCCAAGAGGAGAGATCCACATAGGAATTTGCCCCAGGGTCATTTCATAAGGTTCGGCATGGTTCATGACTCCCCACTCCCCCCTGTCTATCCGCAGTGGTTCTTATAGAGATCCAAACACTGTCGGACCTTGGATTCATCAATACAATCTAGGTTAGATAGTTGGATCAACGTTGTACCTTAGTTTTCTTTAACTTAGTTGTTGTAACTTAGTCTTTCTTTAACTTAGTTGTTGTAACTTAGTTTTTTTTAGTTGTTGTAACTTAGTTTTTCTATAAATTAGTTGTTGTAACTAGTTTTCTTTAACTTAGTTGTTGTTTTACTCATATTGACTTAAATTTGGTTATTCAATTGTCTATTATTTCAAAAAAAAGTGTCTCCCCGTAACATTCAAACTTATTCAACTAAGTTTGGTGAAAAAAAAATTTGTACTGCAATAGTAAAGTATTTGCTATTCGCAGTACAAATTAATTTTAAGTCAAATTAATAATATAAACACATAAAAATGTAATCCAACACTTTTTTTTACAAAAAAAGGTTCCTGTATTGATTCCAACAAAAAAGTAACTAGTAAAATTCGCTACTAATCAACTACAAACTACTTCGGTAAATTTACTTTCAGATATCATTTTTGAAAAAAAAACACAGCGACACATCATTACATGTGTACAACGTCAATATGAATTAAAAAAATTTTGTACTGCGGTGATTAGTAATTTTGTACTGCGAATAGCAACCCTCTAATCACAATCACCCTAATTTCAAAATTACTGAAAACCCCAAATAACTTTTACTTTCATTTTTTCTTTAAATTCATTTATTATTATTGCTATTTCAATCGGACCCTAACTATGAGTTGACCAAAACATTTACAAATTTGACCAAATTTCAATTTTTTTTACTAGGGTCCAATTTTGACCAGATTTTAGTTTGTTCTTTACTTGTGTTGACCTAATCCCAAATCGGATTTCACTTTTACAGTCCAACCCTTATTTCTTCAAATTAGGCTTCTGCCCCATAATTTTCTCAAGTTTGTGTATCCACCCAAAATTCTTAATTTATCTAGAAGACTTTTAATTTCGATTTTAACCCAATTCGTCCCCAATTTCCAATTTAACCTCAAGCTTAACTAATTTTCCAATTTTTTACCCTCAATCTTAATTAAGTCGATTTCCAACCCTAATTCCTAAATCAAAACACCAAATTACCTTACCAGGTTTTCGGAAGTGAACAAAATGACAAAGTTAGCCAAAATTTCAGCTTATTAAAATACTAATACCATCCCTAATTTTCGGCTGCCATAATCAATAAGCAAATTAACAATATCTTAGCGTCCTTAACTTTCGCACCCTACGAATTTCGGCACTACCACAGCCCACCAAATAACCCTCACAATTTGAACTAATTCAGAACACCAAACACTCTAATGAAGCCCTAATTTTTGGACTAATTACGACATCAACCCCAATCCACACTTGCACACAATCAGTCACCAAAATGCTAGTTTTTCTACACCAAAACCCTAGTTTCAAAATCGATTTTGCTATACACAGTATTTCCTATCGGAATGTTCACAACCCTAATTTCGATTCAGAACGTATACAATTTGTCTTGAAATTTAGCAACCCTAAACCGATTTAGTACATATTTTTGCATTGCATAACAACAAGAAGATTTATACGGTCCATTGTACTGAATATAATTCATGGTTCATAGATCTCAAGGTACAAAATTGTAAAATTTTAACTACCAAAACACCTACTATTTCACATAACTTTAACCCAGAGTCCTATAAGTTTTCGACAAGGGAAATTGGGTACAAGGCGCCGGATACAGAGAAGGGACATTTTTTTCCGGTCTTGAAATACCCCGAACATAATTATGGTGATTAAATAATTATAATATGGTATTTAAGGGCCTAATAGTGCCTAAAGTAATTTTGGTAAGGAAAATAAATCCAAAAGAAATGAGAAAACGCTTAAAAAGTGAAAAACGCTAAAATAAGCGTTATATAACCATAGGAGGTACGAGACCTCGGTTGGAGTATTATATCGATTCCTAAGGCTTATTAATGCCTAAATAATATATGGGAACGATTCCCGAAGAAGACGGATCCAAATAATGAGTTAAAACGCTAATAAAGCTTTAGCGCATGTTTTTCTAGAAAACTCGAAAATGTGACTTTGAGTGGTCAAACAAACCCGTAAAAATTATAGTCAACCAAATAACTATAATTAAACATTAATGGAAGCTTAAGAACCATTAAAATTAAAGAAACGAGAAAATTCCGGAAAACATGCCCGGTTAGTGAATAGTGCTAAAACCGGGTAAAATAACGAGTGTTTTCTGTAAAAAAATGAAAAACGCTCCCAGCCATGTGACTATGTGGGGCCAGTTTTAGGAGGGAAATCAGCCACACATGCACACACACACTTAACTAATTAAAATAAGAAAGAAAGAAAAAGTAAAGAAGGAAAGAAAAGTACAAAAGGTAAAACACTCTCTCTCCTCCCTCATTCTCTTTTTCCTCCTCTCTTTCCTTCTTCTTCCCTCACCTGTCGTCCTCCCCTTCCTTCTCTGGCTGAACTGATTGTGAAGCAGCTACCATGGCTTCTCCTCCCTTCTTTGTCAAGCCCAAGCTTTGTTAAAGCTCCAAATGGAAAAATAATTACATATTCCTCTTCCTCTCACCAAGCTCTATCTTTCTCTCTTTTCAAAATTCCAAAATGATGAAGTTAATCTCCATGGGTATACCCCATTGGTGAAGAAAATGGCATTTTTATGGAGCTTGGAGTCCCCTCTCTCATCTAAGGTAAAAATCTCAAAGAAAAACTCATGTTTCCTCCATTCTCTACCTTGGCCGAATTTAGGCTCTAATGGAGCCCTATTTTTCTCTCTCTTTTGAGCATCATTCCAAACTTCCAATGGTGGTGGGATCATCTTCTTGAATCAAGGGTTAAAACCCCTCTTAAAAGACTCCGAAGGTAAATCCTAGATTTGGTGTTTTAAGCATTTCATTGAATTTGTATTATTCCAAGGGTTAGGATTTTGATTACACATATTTTGTGTTCCTTGGATGATGGGAATGGAGTATGGCAACTCCATTGCCCACTTGACCGAATTTGAGAAGAGGAAGAGCAAGAGAAGAATTGGAAAAGAACTTGGAAAAACTTAAGGTAAGAACTCCACCTTAATGCCATCTTGATTTCCTTAGTATTTGGGATGGGTTAAATTGAATAATGAACCCAAAATAAGTAAGGCAATGTATTTGGTTGAGGTTAGAGAAAGTTTGCGGATTGTTGTTTGAATTGAAGGCCTTAGAGCCAAGTGATTTGAGTATGTATATTGGTATTGTTGTTTGAGGAGGTTTTGGAAAATTTTAATTGCTTTGAGTGCTGGTAGGACCCTTGTATGGGTGTGGTTAGTTTAGGATTGATTTTGGTGAGAATGGATGAATTTGGGTATGTTAGATTTGTAGGCAAACTATGGCAAAATTTTAGTAGAAAATAAGCATTTTTGGATGACTTGGTGAATGGGAGAACCAAGGTGTGTATTTGGTTGAGTAGAGATGTTTGATAACCTTGAAATGGTAGATGGAGGATGAATATGTGAGTGTGTAAAATCTATAGCAAATGGGTGTAGTAAAGCATTGGAAAAATGAGAAATGAGTTAGTGTGCTTGACCTTGGTAATGGAGGATGGATTTGATTATAGATAATGCATTTGTCTAGGATGAATTGGGAATGGTCAATAAGTAATTTAGTAAGGTGGTAGGAGGTGAGAAACTATCAAGAGGGATTTAGGAATGCACAAGGGTGCAAAATGTAAAAGTAAGAATGGAAATTTGTAGAAATTGAGCAAGAAGTTGAGTAAGGATTGGACCAAATATTTAAGGAGTTTTAAGGAGTGTTTAAGTGTGTTTAAACATGTGGAAATGATTAGGAAAGGATTGGGTAAGAATTGAGGTGAATTTGAAGATCAAAATGAGTAATTAAAGGGAGTACTGGGCTGGACCGACCCTAGGACCGACCTTGGTAAGGTCGGTCGGCCTGTAAATTGCAAATCCGGAGCATTCTGACTTGGACCGACCTTAGGACCGACCATGGTAAGGTCAGTCGGGCTTAAATTTTCAAATCGGGAAGTCTTATGACTTCGACCGACCTTGGGACCGACCTTGGTAAGGTCGGTCGGCCTAAAATTTTGTAAAACGGTAACTTACTGACTCCGACCGACCTTGCGACCGACCTTGCAAGGGAGGTCGGACACAAAAAAAATTAAAAATTAAAAATTTATATTTGGCATTAGTAATAAGCCATTAGTAGGGTAATGATGGTAAGATAAATATACCCTAAGAACCTAAGATTAACGGGGTTAAACTACGGGACTATTAATTGTTACATACCGTAGTACTTGTTATTAATGGAAACGCTTGAAATATTATCAGCGAATCAAGTGCGAACCGAGGAACATAAAGCGACGGGGTATAGTAAACCACGGTGAAAGGTATGATTTTCTCATGCCCCATATGCTAACCGAGCTATGTTGATTTGTGTGCTTGTGTGCCGGCTAATCAAGATTAAAGCATGAAAATGGTTTATTGCCCTTCATTGTATGTCTTGCTGTATGATGTATGAGCTAACCCTTCTTGAATGATTGTGTGGCCTAGCTTAGCGTATAGACCGACTCATAGATGAGTCTTGTTGATTAGTGACTCGTAGGAAGAGTCATGTTGTGAATTAATGGAAACGTAGAAATGCACTAAAACTAATGAACCAAGAAACGATAATAGAAACCCATGAACTCACTAGAATGTGGGAGAGCGTACGGAATTAGTAAACTTCTGAACGGTTAGAGAACCGAAGCGATGCAATCCACCAAACAATAAATAGTGGAAGTATATAACTAACCTCTATTGGAGGAATTGATGATGGTGCAATACATGAATCATGAGAGTAGTTAAGAATGATAAGGGATCTCCAAACCCCTTAGAAAAATAGTCGACCCACAATGAGAGGAACCGACTAGTATAAACAATGTCCCGAACATGAGAGTAATCGATACGTTGGGGGAACCCTTAAATCTGAGATGACTAGACATTGGTAATTCCCTAAGCTAATATAGGATATCGAGAGAGATACATCTAGGCTAATCCATGAGATTGTAAAATAACCCCAAGAGAGGAGTATTGGGAATTTGAGTAGTCCGGTAGAAACAGACATTTGAGTATTAGAGGAGCTAAGCGTATAGCTCCACTTGTATTTGTAAGCCCGGTGGCGAGTCTTGTGTATGACTCTGCCCGGAGGCTGTAAGTGATGAGTATTGAGTATGTACAAGCAAGTAATAAGTATTGAGTAATGAGTATGTACGAGTAAAGTAAAGAGTATTGAGTGAGGAGTACGAGTAAGGTACTGAGTATTGAGTAATGAGTAAGTACAAGTAATGCAATGAGTATTAAGTGATGAGTAAGTACTAGTAAAGTATTGAGCATTGAGCAAAGCGTGAGTAAGGTAATGAGTAAGGTAACGAGAGAAGTATAAGTAAAGCAACAAGTAAGTAAGAACATGATTGGTGTAAGCCTTATGAACCCGAAAGGGGAGAAAGAGAGCATCCGATTAAACCGGATGAAGGAGTAACTAATATGAACGGTTGACTGACGAATTGTCTTCCCTAGTAAGTATTGAATCTTGTGTATGTATGTAAGTATCGTTGCTTGTAATGTTGTGGTATTAGTATGTATGTATGCATGAAAATGAACTCCGTGTATTCGACCAAAGTAGTCAGCGTACCCTGGTTAGCACGCGGGGTATGCGAATTTCATATGCAGCAATTTGCTGAGCCCCTAGGGGCACCATTTTTATTTACAGGTACTTCTAAGCTGACCACCGTTCTAGAGTGTAGGATGGGGTTGCTATATAAGCATGTGTAGTTGAGTAATAGGAACTGTATTTGTATTGTAATGCGAAATTGTAACTCCGAATTGTATCGGTAGTTTGAGGATTTTAGTAGACTCGGTATAGTATTGAATTGGAGTTTGTATTTGGATTATGATTTGAGTATGGGATGGAAAGTAAGGTATTGTGTAGAGTACTCGGTATATTCAAGTCATCAGGCCGATAGTATGTAGTATTGTAACTGGCCTTGTTAGTCACGTGGGTGACTAACGGCATTGTACACCCGCCGTTGTGTATGTAATATCCGCTGTGAAGGTAAGTAATGGTAAAGTAATGACGGGATTAGCGGTAGGGGTGTTACAAAAAGTGGTATCAGAGCGATACTGATGGATGAATTACCGAGTTTAGGAAAATTTCGAGTTAGGAATTAGAGACTTAGGGCTAAGGGTTGAGTGTTAGCGTGTGAGGTACGCTAGATAGGAACTTCCGTGTGAACCGGAAACCTACAACAACCATACCCGCCCTCCGCAACCCACGGTATTAAGTTGGTAGAAGAACGCCAGAGAGATGGGAAGACCTCTCACACTCGGGTAAAACCCGATCTGGCAGTTACAAATAAATCTCGTATAAGAAAAGGAACATGTCATACGGTAGATTCCCAGAACCGGAAATCCCGGAGACGGTTCCCGTTGGAACAACAATAACCGCATTTAATGACCGCAGATCGAAGATCCTAAATATAGGATAATGAAATTTAGGGCACCATGGGGCGACGTGCTTTGCAGTCGCGAGAACCATGAGTAGCCAGCAAGAAGAGGAGCACAACCGCGCAATGAAGCGAGGAAGATAGAGTAACAAACCCGAGACAAGAGAGTCTACGGACTGTAATGCTTGATAATACCAATAATGGTATACAAACCGACTAAGGAATTAGTCGAGGTTGGATTAATACCAAACCTACACCCCGAGAGGTCGTAATAACCGAATAACATAGTTCAGATGACAATGAAAGTATTCATAAAACATACACCTATAGGACTACAACGTGGTTCCTAAGGATAAGTCAAGTCTCGATAACCACAGTAAAGGTGTGAGACACCCGGATTGACGACAACCATGTCAAGAACACTGAGAAACGACTCAGGAGATGGATCACCAGGGTCAAAAGATCAAAGGAAGATCTAATAAGACCACCAAATTGAATGGAAACGATACCGTAACCGGTATACGTTAACCGAAAAACAACTTACCCGCGCACTTGCCTAGGACAAGTGCAGCAGAGGCAAGACAGTCGGGCAACTTTAATGACCAACCAGTACCTACTAAAGTACCACCATGAAGATTGAAGTAAATATAAGCCAATCCTAAGAACTTGAAGGAGGAATCCTTGGAAAGGCCTAACGGCCTGACCATCATATTAACGAACATACCAGTTAGCGGAAAGCTAGACTTGGTTAGGACCTCAGACATGGCAACGCCATGAAAATTTTCTTTTAAACCCAACATTTTTCTTTCAAAACCCAAACTTTTCTCCTTGAACCTCAGATTTTTAAAACCCAGCCAGAAGAATCACGGTAAGTATCATAGAATGATACAAGAGGAGTTGACAATAGAATACTTTACCTAGGCGTATGACGAGCACTACGAGTGTACCCAAATACGGGATGTGGGACGACCGCACTCCGAAGGAGCATGCGGGCCTGACAGACCCTTTTGCGAGTTAGTTAGGTAAGTGGTGACGTGCCAATAAGGTACCCCACATATGTATACAAGTGGTGTACGAAACACGTGAAGTAGTCGACTCCGTTCTACGGACCAT
The DNA here is from genome assembly GCA_023374045.1 of Limonium bicolor. NCBI lineage: Eukaryota > Viridiplantae > Streptophyta > Magnoliopsida > Caryophyllales > Plumbaginaceae > Limonium > Limonium bicolor. Next base: position 515,627,067 of record CM041776.1, read on the forward strand.
AAGTAAATTCACACCTTGAACGATCGAAGAGCTAAAATAAGCTCACAAGCAAAAGGAGACAAGAACTCACCCCAGGAGGATGATTAAGAATTAAAAGTGTGAGAAGCACTAACAAGTGAATAAAGACATTGGATATGTCTCAAAAATCTTGAAGTAAATGCATGGAACAACCGGAACGAATACCCGGTCTAAACCCGGTAAGGCAAATGCCTAACATGAACACACCAATGTTCAATGGACAAGATAAAATACCCAGAGTGATCATATAAGGTACCGGAAAATACCATTCATCACCGAAGAGAATATCAAACCAGTTATAAACATAAGGAACGGGATAACCCAGATCCAGAACCACAAGGTAAGATAACAGACTGGACATACTCATAAATATCAGCCAGATGTAATGGCATAATCAACAACACCCAAGAGAAATCCATAAAGGGTATCAAGTCAGCACAGTTGAACAAAACGTCGTGATAAGAACACCAGAATTGGAACAAACACTCGGTTAAAACACCGAAAGGATCCCACTTGACAGGGGATACCCTAAATTAATAAATTGTACCGATCAATACCAAGATACTTAAAGGGTCTCTAATAAACGGAAGCGTGATGCGATGATTTTATCATGGAGCCCAGTATCACCTCCAACTCAGTGATGGTATACGTAGAAGTGACCACTTGGGAATAGCCTAAGATGAGCAAAGCCCGAGGCAAAGTGGCTAGTAAGCCATGAACCTACTACAATACGTAGATCCAACGGTTGCAAAACCTAATGAGAATCATAAGGAGAATTGCCGATAATGGCACGAGTAGATTATTTAATGAATAACGAGCAAGGATACCCCTCGTTAATGTGAGACCGCGAGTGCGGTGAACACATAGAGTCCAAAGAAGAGGATGACATCAGTGAACGTCTGAAAACATATCTCTTTCAGAACTACTAATGTAGTGAAGCTTGAGCATACGATTGTTGCCAAGCAATGTGAAATAAGCTTTGAAAGCGATTATTGGAAACCGGGGAGTAATCGGTTAAGAAGAAATACCGTATGTGGAAATGTGAAGTGGAAAACCAATAACGCTTAAGGAGCACAGGAACACAAGTATAGTATATTGTAACACCCCATCTCAATCCAAACGTGGTCTCGCAACTTACAACATATATATACACATGTCACAGCGGAATTCATTACACTCCAGGACCTTGCCACGGTCTGACGGACAGAATATACCGAACATTAGTACAACAAATCTTAACCAATACATAACCTTCTTACAATCCCCTCACGTCCTATACATCTCACTAACTCAAATTAACATACAAGTGTACATGCACAACTCGTAGGCCACACTTAACCCATAACACTTGTACCCCATCTTTCACTCGTGACGGCCGCCTCCTGACGTTCACCTGTGTAGTAAAAACAGCCCCCAAAGGGGGTCAGCACGAATTCTGGTACGATCCTCTCATGGCCCCCAAGCTAACATGGCTACGACGACTAATTGTCGATAGCATGGAGGTTGATTAGATGCACACCATAATAGAAAGTGCAGTAAACAACAATCCAAATATGAACAATCAAAGTTCAAACATAATGAACGACTTAAATGCGTTCCCTTAATTAGAGAGTTAGTTATTCAACTCCTTAAGTTATGTTTCTTCTTAATCTTAGTCCATCCTTATCTTACCTCAATCTTAGTCTTATCTTAACCTTAGAAACAACCATCCTTTAAAAAGGAATGGATGTAGCTTATCTTAATCTTATAATACAAACCATCCTTTAAAAAGGAATGGTTGCAACTTATCTCAAACCTTATCTTAGTCTTAGAATACAAACCACTCTTTAAATAGAAATGATTGCATCTTACCTCAATGTTTATTTTTGTCAGGTCAAAAGCAACCCTAGCCAATGAGCTATTAACTCCATTGGTTGAATAAACAACTTATCTTATAATTTAGGATTTAGGTGATCCTACCGCACCATCTTAATGCCACCTACCTTGGACTGTATGCCCAATGTAGCTGAGCCGGCAACCGACCCTAGGCAACAAGTCCGTAGACAAGTCCTTAAGCGGAAGTCGGTTCTGCTATAGATACCGACCCCCTTTTTCCTTAGCATGCATGACCAGAGTCAGCCCCGGGTTCCTTACTCCCCCTTAAGTTCCAGTTAGTAGAAGTCTCAAGACAATGTTTGTTGGTTAACCTCTTACGGTTTATAACAAACTAAAATTAGGGAGCGTTCCTTAGTCTCACTCAATTCCTTACTAAACGTTGGTTAGTAAGTTCTCACGGTAAGTTGTGTTAGTTTTCAAACATCACACAACAATACAATAAACATAATGTTCCGGTTGCATGCTTTATCTTGTTTAGTGAGCACACAAAAACAAATAGCACACAAGCCGAGGGACACCTCGTTAGCAAGCAGGTCACAAGAAGAAATGTACCGTTCACCGTTGGTCGTTCCGGTTGCTTACTCTCCTCCGGAGTCCAAACTCTCAAGTCCTAAAACATTGATTCAGTTTTAGATTATTAATCACTTAACTTAATTAAACTTATTTAACTTACTTAACTTACTTAACCCTTAATGATCCCCACCTAACACCTCTTAAGTCTTACAACTTAATCTTACAAACTTAACCTTAAACTTTTAAGCTTACACTTAACTTAATCCCTTAGGTCTTTATACCTCTAGTAATCATTGCCTCCTTAATGGGGTACCCTTAATACCACTAAACTCTCTTAGGGTTTCCTTTTTTTTAAGTCTTAAGGGTCGTCCGACCCACCGTCCGACCCAACCAACTGGGTCGGACCATTCCAGCAACTCTCGGATTGTAAAGTTCTACTTTGTCCGACCCACGTCCAACCCAACCAACTGGGTCGGACCATTCCAGAAATTTTCCGTCTTTTAAAACTCTCCCGTCCGACCCATGTCCGACCCAAGTCCTCTGGGTCGGACCGTTCCAGAACCCTTCAATGACGTCTAATAGAGGTCGTCCGACCCAAACTTGGGTCGGACCCCTGGGTCGGACGCCACCAGAACATGTCCAAAAATTGTTAAATCTTCACCAAACTTCTCCTAAAGCCTTCTAATGTGTTCTAACATCATTTAGACCCTTAAACCCACCTTTAATCATCCTCCAAACTCATTAAAATAACCTCCAAAGATCATTCCAACCTTTAGCTCAATTCTTGCAAGAAATTCCTAATACTTGTTAATTAATTCCTTATATTTCCAACATGTACATTTTGTCTAAAACTTCAACTAACCAAAGTGTTTCTTTTCAACCCATATAACTCCTCCTTGACATCATTACCTTCCATCTTTGCTTTGTTAAACCTTCCAAGGTCATCTTGCATGTCCATGCACAATTTCTCTTCTTTCCTTTGGTCACTCATCACTCTTAAACTCTTGAGCTTACTTATTCATTTCTTTCCATTACCTTCACACCTTGACATTGTTCTTCATTTACCTTGACCATGCAGCACCCTCCTTAGACATTTCCACCTCTTTTATGCAACTTACTCACCATTCTCATGATCATACACCCTTATACGTTTCTAGTCATTTTCCCTTGACGACTTACAACATTCTCCTACAATTTTCACTTCCATCACCCAAGTCCACACATTACCATTTAAACTAAACCTTACTAGCCCACTACTAACATCACCACCTCTTACACAAACTTCCCGAAACTCTCATTGTTCTACTCTTTAGTTCAAACCTAAACCATCTCAAAGCATTATACATCATTTCCTCCAGATTCCTCTTAATGGTCCCTAGTAAATCCTAGGGCACTTTAACTCACCACCATCACCTAAACACTTATTTTCTACTCAAATTTCGCCATAGCTTCTCTAGTATCTTATCATGCCCAAACACATTATTTTCCTCATTCAACCATCTCACACACATCAAGTTCTTTCCCATCATATCTTCTCACCCAAACCAACTCAATCACATCAAACTCAATATATTGCAATAATCTTAAATTGCATAGCACTAAGGCTCTTAAATGATATGGCTCTTAGGCCTTTAAATGACTTAAACTTAAACACTGAATTTCCCACATATAAAAGCTTTCAACCTGCAAATACACCCATCAATCTCATAGTAGTTATAATGCTCTTAAAACTCATCTTAAACTTATATTACTAACTCATGCCCATTGGCTCCTTAATCACAAGTTCATAAGCTTGTTCAAATTGTTTTTCCTAGGTTATATAACCCATTACATAATGTAAGCTCTAAGCCACATTAGTACTTATCTAAAACTCATTCCTTAAACTTAAACCACCATTAGGTAAGCATTTTACCTTGTTTTCTCAAGCTTATCTTAACTTCCTCCTTAGACCTTTTCCCTTGGGAATCTCGGCCACCATCTTAACTTCCCTTGCCAATGTTCTAATCAACATACATTAACTCACATGAGTGCTAAATAATACACTAACCTTAAGGAGTAAACCCTAGGTTGAAAATGTGTTTTAAGGTATTAAATTGAATGTTTTACCTTGGATTCTCAAAACAAGCTTGGATATGAATCAAGTAGGACCTCCTCTAGCCCTTGGAGAATAGAATCAAGCTAGAACAATGGATAAAACAAGGCTCCATGAGTGATGATTTTCGGCCATCTAAGAAAAAGGATGGAAAGTTGATTTTTCTTTCACTTTCATTACCTTGAATGAATGGAGAACCAAAAGAGCTCTTCAAACTTGATTTTCCTCCATCAATGGAGTTTTCTCATGGCACCAAACTTGAGCTTTGAAAGATTTGAAAAGGTAGAAAGGTAGGTCTTGGTCTAACTAAGAATAATCTATGCTCATTTTTTGATTTGGAGCTTAAATGGAGGTTTGGTGAGCATTTGAAGATGGAGCTTCCATGGAGGCAGCCCTCTCGGTTTTGGAGCAAGAGAGGAGAAGAAGAAACCGTGGAAGAAGAGAATGAATGAAGAGGAGGAGAGAAGGTAAGCTAAAGGTAAGATATTTACTTTTTTAAAAGCAAATAGTAAACTTCTCTTATTTCTCTTTTCTCTTCTTAAGTTAAATGACTCATGTGGTGACTCACCACCTAAAAACTGGCCACCCCCTTAATAATCAAGACATTTGTGGTCTTGGTTGACCATCTTATTGACTTGTGTTGACTTAAGCTTAATTTGGGCACTATTTGGCACTATTCACTAATTAGTGCACATATTCGTGAAATTTTTGATTTCCCATTGATTTAGGCTTCCTAATGTGATACTAATTAGTACACATGTTGATTAATATGTAATCATAGGCATTTAGCCACTCAAAACCCATTTCTAAGACAATTTCTCAAAAAGGTGCTTTAAGGAGTCTTAAAGCACATTTTGTGTTTAAGCTTGTTTTTGAGCTTGGTTTTCTTTGCTAATTGATTTAAAATGTCCATTATCATATTAATAAAGTCTTATAATGGTATTTGGGTGCTAATCAAAGTCACTCCAAGCTTAGAGCACGTTTTTACCCAAATTGCCCTTAAGGCACTTTCTTGTGTTTTCCTTGGTTTAAATTGTCTACCAATCTTTCTAAGGCATATTCTAGCCTTACTACATCATAATTTGATGTTTAATTAGCATACTTAGGTTTGGGGTATTTCATATATTCAGTAAACAGCCAAATGAATGGCTAACCATTATGCAAATGGTGGAAACACATGAGCGGATGCCATGGAAACCAAGGTCGTAAGCAAATACGAACATGGTGCGCAGTAAGCGACCAATGTACCTCAGTAATCACACAATGCTATGGAATTGTTAAATACGAGATGACAGACAAACTGGACAACAAGCCAGGAGCTTGCACCAAATGATGAAACACCTTTTAAAAAGGAAGTAATGTTCATTCCCATCTGTTGGCCAAAAATACATAGTGAAAATATATATATTTATGGGAAAAGAAAAGGCAAGTGCACCTAGTCGATGTAGTACAACAAGTGTCATATCCACAGAGAAATTGGTTCAATTATCCTAGTCTTGGTATTTAATAAAAATAGTAAATATGGGGTTTAGCCGGAGGCAAGCTTGATTGTTTAGGATCAGTGCAAAAATAATAAATACAGTAAAATAAGGTGAATTAATTGATATGGATGGAAAAAGTATCCTATGATAGTGGGGGAATTGCCTAAATTACTTAAACAAATTTATAACCATGTCTTAATTATTTATTGTCTATTAGAGTTAATAAGGGTAAGTTACGAACTCTTAATAATAGCCTCAGTATTTTCCTACTCAATCCGGAGTGTAAATACCAAGGTTTATTCCTTTGTGGTCTAATGACTATCTCAAAATCATATGTTGATAGTTACCGTAGAAATGCAGTAGTTTGTCATGTAAAGCATTTAACAATATTTATTGAAAGGAATAAAAACAAGTATAATAAATGAGACAGGTAATAAATATTTATTTAAGAAATATTAGGGTCAAACCCCATCCTAGGATACACATAAAAATTACTCAGACATTGATAAAAATAAAAAGATAGTAGAGATATAATTAGCCATTATTTGGAGACTGCTGGAGGAAACGGGTCTGCTACTTGCTCCTGCTCCTGCTTCTCTTCTATTTTTATTAATGTTGGTGGTGTGGTGGAATGGAAAATAAAAATAAAATGAAGAAGTGGTACGTGGGTGGAGAAATGAAGAGAATGGAATGGAGGTGTAGTGGTGATCAGATGATGGATTTTGAGCAAATGGCTCGTGGGTTTTTATAGAAGAAAAGAGGGGGAAGAGGACAAAACTTATATCAGGCTGGTGGGTGAAGAAATTAAGGGACACGGCGCCTGATACGATTGATGTAGTAGATAGATAACATTGTAGGCGCTGCAATTGTGGAAAAACAGAGAAGACGGTACCAATTTTCAGTCGCGTGATTTCTGGATTTGGCGTAGTCATTTTACACGTGTCCGGATTTGTGTCCGGATAGGGCTCATCCAGACGTGTCACATCCAAGTTTGTGTGTACGTGTCCGAGTTTGTGTCCTGATTTGGCCCATCCGGACGTGAGACGTCCGAGTTTCTGTCCGTGTTAAGGACACATTTTTTTGTTGCGTCCGGGTCTGAGTCCGTGATAAGGACATTTTTTTTGTGTGTCCGTGGTCGAGTCCGTAGTACGGACACCCTTGTCCGGATTTGTGCCCGTTGTACGGACATGTGTATTCTCGTCTCGTCTTGTCCTGCAAACTTCGACAGGCTCCAGATTCTTCGTTTGAGCTCCGTTTTTAGATCCGTTTGCGCCTATGCGTTCGTCTCTTCGTATATTTTGCTCCTATCTTGGTTTTCCTCATGTTTCGCCAATAAATCTGTAAGATAACCAATAAAACATAAAACTAGAGGAAAACTAACTAAAGTGGAGAAATGAGCAAGAAAGGTGCTAATATAACATATGAAATACACCCATAAATCATGCTCATTTGGACACTTATCACCATCGCAATCACATAAGAAAGTTACTGCCAGGGGTTTACGCCTCTGCACTCTGTAGGACTGAGTGTTTTGGTATTGCACTTGTGTGGTTAATGATCTAGTGGGATAGCTAGGAATATGGGAAATGTCAATCGTGGTAAATTCTTCCTTTCACCAACGAACATGGCATAAGCCAGTTAAGCAAAAGCTTAAAAACAAACCGTGTGGCCTAAGGCCAAAGAAGCACGAAGAGCGTGAAACACACCACACTGGTAGAAAAAATATCAAAAATGACGGCTTATAAGAGACGGTTCTACACAAAACCGTCTTAAATGTTAATTTTTTGCACGCGCGATTAAGTTTTAAAGACGGCTAGTATAAACCGTCTTTTAAAACCCATAATAAACAACGGTTTGGGGTCGACCGTCGTTTAAAAGCGTGAAACAATCGGCGGTAATAGATCTTAAACGACGGTTTTGTATAAACCGTCTTTTAAAACCCATAATAAACGACGGTTTGTGGTCGACCGTCGTTTAAAGGTGTGAAGTGTTCGGCGGTAATAGATCTTAAACGACGGTTCTGCATAAACCATCTTTTAAAACGCATATTAAACGACGGTTTTCAAGAAACCGTCTTTTAAAACGCCTAAGACTAAATTAACCTAATTAATTTCGCCCGCCCTAATTAATTTCCTCAGTCGAACCCCCGCACCGTAGCTCTCTCTCAGTCGAACCTTCACCTCTGTGCTCGTCTTCCGCCATTGTTGCTGGTGCCCTAATTAATTTCACCACCGTCGCTGCCTACTCCTCATCCAGTCGCTGCCCCTTCGTCTCCACTCTAGCCGCTGCGCCACCACCGCGTCGCCCCCTCTCTTTCTCTGCTCGCTGTCTTCCGCCATTGTTGCTCACTGAACCGGTAATATACTCGTCGCCCCCTCTCTTTCTCTGCCATTGTTGCTCACTGAACCGCCATTGTTGCTCACTGAACCGATCAGGGCTAAAATTGTCCCTTGTTGATGCGTCTGTCTTCAAATAAAATTGTCCCTCACTGAACCGTGAGTCGTTCCAGTGTAACAGAGAGATAGGAAGACAATAAAATTGTCCCTCACTGAACCGTGAGTAGTTCCAGTGTAACAGAGAGATAGGAAGGAAGAATGAGACTGAGAATTTCCATCTGTATTATTCCTACTGTAAAATCAGTAGTTATAGGAATGACATGTACAGTTTGTTTGTCGTTGTAACAGATTTACAACTACCTGTAACTAAGTAACAGAATGCAATTAAAGAATGATTACACAATTTGTCACTATTTTATAGGAATATTAATCCTATAACAGAGACTAACTTCTGACAAAACAGAAAACAAGGTGATTAATTTAGTCTTGGTATTAGTTCACCGAAAGTTTTAGTGTAGTGAATTAAGTGCTTAGCGTTTATATTCAGCAATTAAGAACATTTAAGTAATTAAAGAAAGTTTTATGGTATATGTGGACATTCTAGGTAATTTTGCTTTTGTATTAATGTAAACAGAATCTGAATGATCATATTGACATGGTTGTTAAAATGTTTGTTAAAATGTTTAAACGGGAAGATAGGAGGTATAGTTCAACAGCTTATTAACCCGAGTTGTTAATGGGTTAATATATTGATGTTTAGGGGAAACAATAAATGGGTTGTCGGGTGATCATATTATTGTAGTTTTATGGTTTTATGAATAGTTGAAGAGTATTAATCCACGTTTTATAAAATATGTCCTTCACTAATTACACTTACTCTACAGTGATAATAATCACCGGGCTGCTGCATCTTCTCTGTGGCATATATTCTCACCGGGCTGCTGAATAAGGTACATTTAATGTTGCATTATGGAAGATACCGGAAGCTCGTGCGCCCAATTTTGATCCTTAATTGCCTAAGCTACTAGATTATTTGGTTGCAATTGCTAGTGATGCGCTTGATGAGTTGAATGGTATCCTATTGAGAGAAGTTGTGGAGGTTCTTAGAACCGGGAAAACAAAGAAAAACAGGGGAGACCATGCCGAAATTTTCTTGTGAAATTTTCTATCTTTTGATTTTTACCTGCACTTGATGATTTGTTAATTCTATTCTTTTTGTTGCTGATTTGCTCCTAATTTACTGTTGATGAATAGTTGAAGAGTATTAATCCACCTTTTATAAAATATGTCCTTCACTAATTACACTTACTCAACCGAATCCATCAAGTGGATGTAAGTATCCTATTTTATTATGAAAGATAAACTTTACATTCAATCTCACTATCAAACATGAAGAAAGTACATACAGAACATACCTCCTACCTCATCTTGATTGGTGCTTATTAATCTACAAGTTGATGATACATGATGGACTACATAGTAATAGGGCTTATGACTTGTTTTGTATACGGTAATGCAGCATTCAGGGACGATTAACCAGTCAAGTACGTGAGCGATCAGATATGTGTTCGTAGCAACCATTGGTAATTTTTTCAGTCCTTTTCAGCTTCAGTTAAGAATACACACAAGCTCTGCAATCTCATTCTCTTATTTTGACCCCTCCTCTACAGTGATAATAATCACCGGGCTGCTGCATCTTCTCTGTGGCATATATTCTCACCGGGCTGCTGAATAAGGTACATTTAATGTTGCATTATGGAAGATACCGGAAGCTCGTGCGCCCAATTTTGATCCTTAATTGCCTAAGCTACTAGATTATTTGGTTGCAATTGCTAGTGATGCGCTTGATGAGTTGAATGGTATCATATTGAGAGAAGTTGTGGAGGTTCTTAGAACCGGGAAAACAAAGAAAAACAGGGGAGACCATGCCGAAATTTTCTTGTGAAATTTTCTATCTTTTGATTTTTACCTGCACTTGATGATTTGTTAATGCTATTCTTATTTGTTGCTGATTTGCTCCTAATTTACTGTTGATGAAGAACTGCTGCTGGAAAACTGCTGCTCTTTTTCACTTCTGAAAATTTGACCATTGTACTCCTGCATTTTTAAGGTATGTTACAATAATTTTTACCTTCTTAAAACGCACTACTTCGCCTCTGTTTTTGCTGTTTGCATTATTATGTTTTGACTATCACATTTGCACTACAATTGTAGTTACAATTTTTTGTACTGTTACTTTCTATTTTCTTAAACAGAGTTAATCTGATTGGATTTCTCACAATTGTTCATCACCAAACTATTACGCTTATCATCTGCATCGAATAAGGTACATTTAAAATGTTTTCCTTAAGTAATATATGCTTATGCAACATATATAGTTAATTACCCGTCCAGGATATACCCAATAGGGTAAAATCTTCGACAGCCCCAATAAGGGCTGAAAACTGTTCATTCTATACTTGAATACACTCGAAATATATATCTTTTTACTATTTAGTATTAATAGGGCATAGCTTGCAAATATAACATTTTATCTTCTCTCCTTTAGTTTCTATCATTTAAAGAATAGCTTGTAAATATAACATTTTATCTTCCCACCTTCCATTGAACGCCTTATTCCTCTCCACAATGAAGTAGACTTCCTTTTGTTCATCCTCGTCGTGACTGACAAAGATACAAAGTCAACAAACTTAACAGTCCATATCCTCGTCTTCATCACAACAATTCTTTTGCCGTGATTATTGCTTTATTAATTCTTCAATTTGCCCTTGGGTTTTCACATGTGGCGCTAAACAATATTTTAAAGGATATCAGATGGCAAACTCATGGATGTACAGCGGAAATTTGGATAACAAGTTTCTTGAGGGAGTTGACAAATTTTGCAATGTTTTGGTCGATAATCTGACTCCTGCCAATAAGGGTTACATATTTTGTCCTTGTATAGACTGCAGAAACTATTTGAAGTATCGAGGGATAGAAAAAATAAAGGAACATTTGATTCGTCGTGGTTTTACAAAAGACTATGAAGATATAGTCCGGTGGCATGGTCAGAGGGCGGTAGATGTCATGTGTAATGAACAAGAGGAAGTTGAAGATAATCAAACAATTGTGGTCGATGACCACGACATAGTAGACAATGAACCAGATTACGATGACATTGCTGCAATGCTGGAAGATGTTGAACAAGAGTTTTACAATAGGCCAGACACCTATGAGACTTTGCTGGATTCATCCAAAACACCGCTGTATTCGGGGTGTGATCCTACAGAATTGAGTAAATTGAGCGCAGTCTTGAAACTCTTCAATCTAAAATCGAAATTTGGTTGGAGTGATGTGAGTTTCAGTGCTCTCTTACAGATGATGAAGACCATACTACCAAAGGATAATGTTTTACCAACATCGACTTATGAAGCCAAAAAATTGATGTGTCCAATGGGTATGGGGTACAAAAAGATCCACGCTTGTCCATCTGGTTGCATTTTGTACTGGAAGGATAATGAATTTGCTGATAGATGTCCAGAATGTGGGGAATCACGTTATGCGAGGAAAAACCAAAATGAATGCACTGGTCGTCATAAGGATAAATCCCCTGCTAAAGTGTTGTGGTATTTGCCCATAATACCACGATTGAAGCGTCTATTTGCAGTTGATAAAGATGCGGAGAATCTAAGGTGGCATTCGACTCACAGAAAAAATGATGGAAAGTTGAGACATCCGGCTGATGCGTCCCAGTGGAAAAACATTGACATGAAATTTCCTCAGTTTGCTCGCGATCCAAGAAACTTGAGACTCGGTCTGTGTACTGATGGGATGAACCCTTACGGTACATTGAGTAGCATACACAGCACGTGGCCGGTATTATTGATGATCTACAATCTTCCCCCTTGGTTGTGTATGAAACCTAGACACATTTTGTTGTCACTTTTGATATCTGGTCCAAAACAACCGGGCAACAAAATAGATGTTTTTCTACAACCATTGATAGATGACCTACAACTCTTGTGGAATGAAGGGGTGATGGTATATGACTCATTTGGGAAAGAGAATTTTAACTTGCGTGCTATGTTATATTGCACAATCAATGACTTTCCTGCGTATGGTAATCTTTCTGGTTACACAGTCAAAGGTGCATGTGCATGTCCTATTTGTGGTGAGCATACATCAAATATCCGCTTGAAACATAGTGGTAAGAATGTTTACATGGGTCATCGTAAAATGCTTCCAAAGGGCCACAAATATCGCAAGATGTCGATTGAGTTTGACGGAAAGACTGATCACAGTGTGTCTCGTCCTCCTTTACCAGGTTCAGAGGTGTATAAAAAGGTGCAAAATATTGTCAACAACTTTGGTCCTTCGACAAGAAACACCGAGAAAAGTGTATGGAAAAAAAAGTCAATCTTTTGGGAACTTGAGTATTGGCAACATTTAGATGTCAGACATTGTATTGATGCAATGCATGTCGAAAAAAATGTGGGAGAAAGTGTTATGGGAACCCTCTTGAACATACCAGGCAAGACCAAAGATCACATAAAGGGGAGAAAAGATTTGATTGATTTGAAAATAAGGGAAGATCTTTGGCCACAAGAACGTGGGAAACGCACGTTCTTGCCTCCTGCATGTCACACATTGTCTAAACAGGAGAAGCATAGTCTGTGCAATATCCTCCACAATATCAAGGTGCCATCAGGGTATTCGTCTAACATAAGAAATCTTGTTTCAATGTCTGATCTGAAATTAGTTGGAATGAAATCCCATGATTATCATGTGTTAATGCAAGACTTTTTAGCCGTTGCAATTCATGGGATCCTACCTGATGCGGTGAGAAACGCAATCACCAACCTTTGCGTGTTTCTCAAAGCAGTATCTGCTAAAGTTCACGATGTGGATAATCTAGACAATTTGCAAGCTGTTCTTGTTGTCACGATGTGTCAGTTGGAGATGTATTTTCCTCCTTCATTCTTCGACATCATGGTTCATTTATTGGTTCATTTGGTCAGAGAGATTAAAGAGTGTGGACCTGTATATCTTCGTTATATGTATCCTTTTGAAAGGTACATGGGTATATTGAAGAGAAAAATGAAGAATCGTCGTCGTCCTGAAGGAAGTATTATAGAGGGATATATAACAGAGGAAGTTGTTGATTTTTGTACTCACTATTTGGAAGATGTTGAATCCATTGGTCTTCCTAAATCTAGACATGAAGGAAGACTCCAGGGACACGGTACCGTTGGGAGAAAAATGAAGAGAATTGATATTGAAACCCTTAACAAAGCTCACTTAGTTGTGCTGAGTCACCTTGAAATTGTAGAACCGTATTTTGAAATGCACCTGACTCTGCTCAAAGCACAAAATCCAACAATGAGTGACATTAGACTAAAAAAGGAGCAGAATAAAACGTTTGTGAAATGGTTCAAGGATAAAGTTTTTTCGAACCAGTCAACTACAGTGCCTGCATTAGTGAAGACGTTGGCACTTGGTCCTAATCTTGACGTTGTTTCATACGAAGGGTATGACGTAAATGGCTACACTTTTTATACGGAACGGCAAGATCAAAAATCAATGAATCAAAACAGTGGCATCAATGTGGTTGCTTACCAGAGTATGTACAATAATGTCACAGGTATGGGTCAAAATCCAGTGGAGTTGAAACAATCATATTACGGTCGTGTACAAGATATTTGGGTTCTAGATTACACCGCATATGAGACTTGTGTGTTTCGTTGCAACTGGATTGACAACAGAAATGGTTACCGTGAGGAGAAACATGGTATGAAACTAGTTCATCTTAGTGGTGCAACACCCACAGTTGAGCCGTTTGTTGTTGCAACTAAGGCGAAACAGGTATATTACATTTCTGACCAATCTAATCCTAGATGGTCCTTTGTACTTCAAGGAAAAAGAGGAATAGTTGGTGTGGATGGTGTGGTCGATGAGGATGAATACGACATGCAAGATGAAATACCAAGCCTTTCGATTCAATTACCAGAGTTGGACCGTGTTACAAATTTTGTGCGGTCTGACCATGGCGAAGGAATGTGGATTGATTAATGTGAGCTTATATCTTCATTTTTTGATAGTTTATTTTTGTATTTATGTCTACTATTATTGATAGTTTTGTTTTCGTATTTATAATTTCTTACTTTCATTTACTTGGTAATTAACTAAATCTTCTATTTATATTGCATGCAGGAATCAAAATGGACATCGATATGGATGAGCTAGACTTTTATTGTGATGAGCTAGAAAATCTCTCACAGCAGCAAACACAGCAGCAGCCACAGCAGCAGACACGCGCAAACACAGCAGCAGCCACCAGCAGCTACAGCAGCAGCCACAGCAGCAGCTACAGCAGCAGCCACAGCAGCTACACAGCAGCCACCTGAGCAGGCAGCACCTTGCAACCCACCACAGCTCACCCCATACAGATAAACCGTCAAACAAACGAATGAGGGGCCGAGCAGAGGGGTGAGGTTGAAGAAAAAATTAATCTAGTTTGGGATAAATACTTCAGAGCCTGGAGACTGTCAAGCGAGTTCGCAAGCATGTTAGGAAATCTTGCGAAGTCCCGTTGCTCAATTAATAAATATTGGAAACAAGAGGACGAGCAAGTGAAAGAATCAATGTGGCAGCAAGTACACAACGGTACAAGATACCAGATGAAGCGCGGGCGACGGTTCTTTCACTCATAGCTGGACGGGCGAGGCAGTTCAATCTTTCTGGTGGCGAATTGGATTAGGAAATCGCGTGATGTGCCACCATGGATATTTTATGATGGCATGATCACGAGGAAGAATGGAAAGAGTTCGAGGAGTTTCACACGACGAGCAATTCAAGGTATATGCCTATTAAATTTAAGTTTGAATCTAAATTTTAATACACCAACTTTAATATGTTGTATATTGTTTTAATACTTTCATTTAATGATTTGTATTAATAGGAGGTTCAAGAAAAAGCAAGGGCAAACCGAGGAAAAATAGATTTCAGCAGTATATGGGCCGGAAGGGATACACTGTAGCATTCCCAAGTGGAAAGATGCCGGTTTGCTCACAAAAAGAATGATGATGGCATTGAAGTTCCCATCGACACTGTGTATGAAGCCAACCGAGTTCAGCTTTACGTTTTGGGTCACTCAAAGTAGATAAGGATGGGAAGATAGTACACCCCGACCAGAGACAGCAGAGTTGGCTGCACAGATTGTAAGTGTTTAACTTGTTCAATAATAACAGTTGTGTTTAACAGTTTATTTTTTACAATTTATAACTTATTGCTTATTTTTTTGGATCATCTTACTAGGCTGAAGCCCCCAGCGAGGGGAGATAGATATATTTGCTCCACCAAGTCAAAATGATCCGCTGAATCAACTTCTTGGATTAAAGGATCATCCTGGAAGGGTTAGGGGTTTCGGGGACAAGTGCGTCAGAAATTTGTTTTTGAAAAGTCCACCTCCAAAAGTCTGTCCGAGCATGAGGTGTCTGCACTTGTGATCGGAGGTGAATGAGGTTGTTTCAAGCTTTGGGAGGACGAAACCAACAAACTGATCAAACCCGACCGACTTCTTCATCTAGTTGTACCGCCCCTTCTGATCCGTATCCGTTTGCTAATCTGAAGGTTAGTATGTCTCTATTAATCTTGTTCGTCATGGTAAATGAATGACTGTAAAAAATACTAGCCTTATTCACATTTAAATTGTAATTTTACTTATTTTAGGAACAAAAAACATGTCGTCTGCAAATCACGCTTGATGGTTATCCTGTTGATGCTGCATACGGTACTGTGCTACAATCAGCATCAACTACATTGATTAATCTCAAGCGTCTTCCCCCATTCTATGCTAGAGTAATCCTGCAGACCATCATTGATGGATTTGAGAATGCTTTTCTTCCCATGGATATTGATGGCAAAGTGACCCTATTTGATGGGAAGGGTGCAATTGTACCATGGCCAGTCGGTTTTATTGTCATCACTGATGAGGTATGTCTAAATCTTTTATGAATTGTTTTCCCTTTAATGTATACATTGTTTTAACTTCTTTGTTCTTTGTATTATATATGATTGGGTAGATCCCTGATCAGACGAGAAGACTGGGAAACCGTGATGAAGAGATCAACCAATCAATGGATGTTGATCGAGACAACACACAGTTGGCTGAGGGCAACCAGAAATCCAAGGGGAAAGAACCTATGCAGACAGAGGTAACTACTGAAGCTCAGCGAAAGAAGTTTGTGTGTCCCCCCTTTGTGACCAAGCATTTCGCGAAGTATGAGAAGATGCTGTATGAACTGATATTGGAAAAGAGTCTGCATATGACTAGCGTGTCAGTGTTGTTACCTGAGTGGATTTTCCATTACGAAGCGGATCAAAGAACAATAATAAATTTTGAGGACATCAAAGAGATGCTGTGCAGAGATTTGTTGAATATATCTATCATCCAAGCATATTCCCTGTAAGTGTTACTTTTAGTTTCTTACATTCGAAAATAAATTTAAATAAAATAACTTGTAATTTAAGGACTACCTTGTTATGTTTTTGTTTTGCTATTCCACCTTTAATTATTATTTTTTGTTGAAGGTATCTGAAAGCTAGATTGCGTAAAAAAATTGGAGATTTGGTGACATTCTTATGCCCTGAAACAACATCACTAGATTCTGCAAACAGAGACCCGGCCGGATACAGGAACTATGTGTCGCATGGATTAACGAAGGCTGTTCAAAACAGTAGTAGATACGTGATGATCCTTTCCATCAGACGTGCGTAATACTATCCCTCTTGCATTTAATTCGTTTTGTTAAGTTTGTGACTTATTGTATTATTATATGATAACTCTTTTCAAAATTACAATCGTAGCAACCATTGGGTACTCCTTCTGTTCTCCACGGCAACATCACAATTACTTGTGCTTGACCCATTACGAATGTATCGTGAGTTGCAAATCGACGACTTGTTCAAAGCGTAAGTGTTAGTTAATGAATGCAACTTATTGTTTGTCTATATAATATGATGAACCGGAATTAATGATTTAATTTTTGAACTTAACAGTGCTTATATGAAGACGGTTTTTCAACAGTTTGACAACCTTTCAATTGTTCATCTTGAGGTACAGTTATTTATCATTATTGTGTTAGTCGTAATTTGCTATTTTTGACTGTTTGTTTTTGTTTTCTATATACTTGTCAGTGTCCAAGGCAAATGGACTCTAAGAGTTGTGGTTACTATGTAATGCGATACATGTTGGAAATTGTCTTAAACATAGAGAAGCTCACAAAAGATGAAGAGGTATATTATACTTTCCATTACACATATACATTTTATAAATCTGTCTATCATTTTTGTTTAAAACAAATAAATATGTGTCTTTACATACATATTTGTTTATCTTGTTCTCTACAGGTTCGAGAACATTTCAAGAACTCGGGAAAAACTTACTCCGTCAGAGATCTGCAATTAGTTAGAGAGCAGATGTGTTTGTTTATCGTCAAGTGTTTCAAAGGAGGAAAATGATATCATGGATAGCACTGGGAGGTCAAAAAAGAGGGTGACTACAAGACTGTCCTGTCATTATGTGTTTTACCCCTGACTTTTTTTGTTTAACTAGTGTAAAAAATATCGATTAAACTGTTGGGCTAGCTGATGCCGTCATTGTGATAGCTTTTTAAATTGCAATGGCAATTTGTGTGTGAAGTATGTCACACATTACATATTTTGGTAAAATATGATTGTTGTACAGAGGGAATGCTGCTATGTTACTCCTTTTGTGGATGTAATCATTTGTGATTACAAATGATTACAGAGGGAAAGAAAAAAACAGAAATTTTTTTTTTAAAAAAAAACACTATAAAAGACGGTTCACAAGAAACCGTCGCTTATACTAAAATTGGCGCCACCGCCAAAAGTATATAAACGACGGTTATTGTAAAGAACCGTGTTATATACTACGATTTTAAAAGACGGTTATCATAAAACCGTCTCTTATAACCATGGTTTACGCGCGCTGAAACATGGTTATAAACGACAGTTTTATTATAACTGTCTTTTAAAGTCCCCAAGACGCGCGCCTTAATATCATCTTAAACGACGGTTCCGAACCGTCGTTTAAAACAATCTCTGATAAACGACGACGTTATAAGAGACGGTTCAAAACCGTCGTTTTTAGACAGTTTGAACCGCCTTTTTCCCCTCGCGCCGTACCAGTGCCAACAATCACAAGATGTGAATTCCGTCGGAATAAAAATGTGAAAGGAGACTTATGAAAGTAACAAGGACCGACGCACAGAAAATGCAAGGTCATACAAGTAAAGAACAATTGTACCAAACAAGATAGTCAGCAGAATTTAGAAGCCACTGACAACAGAGGAAGCACTACAACTAAGTAGTGGCTCAACCTCAACCGACAATAAGTCGGAGGAACCCAGTGAATAATCATGGGAGTACGAACAGTACGTACAATAGATTTCCAAAGAGCTGATTATAAAATCTAAAACTCATTGAGTTCGCGTACGGTAAGAAATACCACGCTTGATGGAATAAACCTTATTCCCATAATAAAAGGGATAAAAGGTGATGTGTAGCACATTAAGGATAACG
Organism: Limonium bicolor; assembly: GCA_023374045.1. NCBI lineage: Eukaryota > Viridiplantae > Streptophyta > Magnoliopsida > Caryophyllales > Plumbaginaceae > Limonium > Limonium bicolor. The sequence continues at coordinate 515,645,963 of CM041776.1, forward strand.
AGAAGGGCGAACAAACCCCAAGTTATCAGGGTCACGCAGCAGAAGCTAGTGGGCCCAAAATTCTAAGGGAAATACACCTAGTCAATGAATGGCTTGTTATCAACGCCTTGAAGTCTCTAAGGCTAGAACCGAACCCGGTTAAGATTTAAATAAACTTCGATGAAAATTCTTGATGCAGGGACTAACCGGTAATACGGTTAAGACCCTTTGATCAAGGAACATTGTATAATAGACCGCATGGAAACTGAACCACTCCATGACGGCTCAATGCTTAAGACCAATGTCAAACATTGACACATGGTAGATTACGTGGGCATAATCCCTTTTAAGAGGGGGTTGTAACGCCCCTATTAACCATAAATACAACAGAAATAAAACTCTAAGGTGATTACAGACCATCAGGTTCCAAACACCCGGCACCAAACCTCACCAATTACAACTTACAATCTACAAAAGCTACGGTCTGAACTCGAGAAAAACTTAACACAAACATAATAGAAATTAAACACATTAACTCTCCACAAAACCTAGTCCCATCCCAAACGCTCATTCTCTTCGTGGCCACCTGTAAATCAATTTGTACCTGCAAGATGAAACCAAGCAGCCCACCCCGAGAGGGGTGAGTCAGTTCCCTGGAATGGAACTGGTACAATTCTCCAAAAATAAACTTATAAAACATCACTCTTTAAAACAAACAGTAACATGAAAACAAACTCTTAAAAGTAAAACAGAGATAAAGCACTTCAAAACAATCAAGTTAAAGAGAAAAGAAAACAAGACAAAGATAGAGATAGAGAACTTCCAAAACAAGTCATCCACTTAAGTAGTCACACCACATAGTTAGTAAGCATCCATTGTTGATGTTAGAACCAATTCCCGTTCGGAGTATAAAGACTCAGATAGTCACAAAGGACTAGGAATAATTAGATAGATCCAAGAACCAGTAACTCAAGAGTGGAATTATTCAATTGGGAGAGATGGCCCCCACCACCAGATACCAATGTCCATATGGACGAGGGATATACAGCCCCCTGCTGTCAGATTTAAATGTCCTGGTGGACGAGGGATATACAGCCCCCTGCTGTTAAATATCAATGCCCCTATGGGCGAGGGATATACAGCCCCCTACTGTTAAATTAAAAATGTCCTGATGGACGAGGGATATACAGCCCCCTGCTGTTAAATATCAATGCCCCTATGGGCGAGGGATATACAACCCCCTGCTGTTAAATTAAAAATGTCCTGATGGACGAGGGATATACAGCCCCTGCTGTTAAATATCAATGCCCCTATGGGCGAGGGATATACAGCCCCCTGCTGTTACCATTGAAGACGCGCGCACGTCGAAAGAAAGATTTCCAAGATTGACCTTTTCCAAATTCCCACTAGATCACTAACTACCCAGAGCAATACCAAAACACTCAGTCCTACAGAGTGCAGAAGCGTAAACCCTAAGTAGTCAATGTCTATGGAAAACCAAATAGAAGGAACCAATACCCAAGAGAGTTTCGCATCCAAGGCTCAGTTAGTCATACGGCTGAGTTAGTCACACAACCATTTCCTTTTTAGAAATTTCTCTTAAACTCAGTTAGCGTTTTCCAAAACATTCCACAAGTCAATCAGAAAACATATCGGAGTACGAGAAATCGTACAAAACATTCCATAAAGTCCAAAAACAACAAAGCTGAGTACGAAAAATCGTACAAAACGTTCCATAAAGTCCAAAACACAACAAGCTGAGTACGAGAAATCGTACCGGGGTAACGCTGTAGCAGTTCTAGTCAACTTGCGCAAACAATCAACAATACTCTGAAGAATATTAAAGGTAGTCTATCATCAATCACTTGTAGCCTAAGTTAAGCTTAAATAAACTCCTTACTCTTATTCCAAAGTCTCACTGTCTTTTAAGCCCTCACTTATGTGTTACGTATAATCTTTGAGTTATCTGAGAACGTTGTATAGCCCAAGGTGGTAAGATCAAGGAATGTATTCGATTAACATTTGCTAATTGTTCACTCCTATCCACTTTATTCATACTTAACCACAATCCTCACATTCAAGACTTTTGAGACCTCTATATCATAAATGTGTTTATATATATAATTAATCTAAGAATTTCAATAATAATCTTAAGCCAATACCTTTAGTCTAATTAGAATAAACATTGTATCATGACCTATGATGGACTCATCTCAGAATACTATACTATTATCTCACAATGTAAAGATTATGTATTTAAACAATATCTACTAGACAACCCATTATGATTAAGTCTTTCCCTTAACTTAATTAAGATCTACATTTGTATATTGGAATCATAATGTTGTAGATACAATTTATTATAACTTAATCGAGCCACTAAACTCAATTATCATATCCTTAGTTCAGAATGACTTCCTATTAAACCGTCTAATAACTTATCATAAGATGTTGAATTACCTTCATATTGAAACAACTATATTATAGTTAACTTAGACTTATCGAACTCTTACATTAGTATTTACAAGGTACATTATTTGCTTAATATTACCTATATAATAAGGTGTTTAAATATAACCTTTTATGTATCTTACTTACCTTTAATCTTCTAAATTTTATTAAACACACATTCTCTCTTATAGACTATGTACAATCCTTTTGTACTAAACTTCAATAAACTTAAACCTTAAATACGTTTTAAATGCTGTACAAAACCTAAGGTTTCAAAGAAATAACCTAATAAATTAATTTCCTTTATTGTATTTAGGATGGACATATATCTAATGAGTAGTAGCATTATCAAAGAATTAAATTCTGGTTCGCAAGTGAAATTGTTAATTATTAATAAGATAAACCATTATGAAAATTCTCATATTTTATATTCAAAACAACACATCATTATTTCCCATTACCGTAAAGTATATCAATATAATATCTTATGTAACTTAGCTTTAACTAATAAAAAGATTCAAAGGTTGTAAGTACCAAATTCCTATTATAAACCTTCCTATAAATTCTCACTACTAAATACCTCACTTAATTGTAAACTCACATCCTGAATATTGGTAATAAATGTATTTTATATGGCTTATCTAATTCTAAGAAACTTAAGGATAATGTTTAGATAAATTTCCAAAATCATCGTTTAATATAGAATATATCATAATCCTTATAATGATTCTATCTTAAAACATTAAGTTATTTCACTACCATAAATGTCAAGAAATGATTAAATATAGACTTACTAACCCACCTAACATTTAGATGTAAAAGTATTTTATTTATTTATTATTGTTTATATATTAAGAACATTTAGATGTAAAAGTATTACTTTTATTCATTAATTATATAGTAAGTCCTATTTGTGTAAAATAATTACAAATATTCCTAAGTCCCAACTTATTAATTACCTAACCAAATTATAGATTTACATTATGGTCTTTGACAAATAATATTACACATGTATTCTAATATGGTTTATATAAATCTTAGAAATCCAAGATAACTCTTTAAGCTCAATTTCATAACCCAATTCAATACTAGCTCATATAATATTCTTTTAATAGTATTACGTATAAGTTTAGTTTAACTTGTTAATTCCGTCATATTCCATTTTCTATAAGGTACTTTATTCCTTTTATTTATTCATTTATTTATGTGTATTTATTATGATTAATTCAAGACATCCTTTATTTAGTTTTATTGCATTTAATTATTTATATTAACCTTACACATATCTATATCCAAAATATGGTTTATAAATAAAGTATTTTCCTTAGTTTCAATTAAGTATATTAACTACATATTATATAATTAATGTAAATGTAGATTAATTTAGTTCCTTGATTTAACCTAAGTTACTACTTAATTCCCTTTTTATAACGCGTAAAAAAATATATATTTATTCCTTAGTTTAATTAAAAAATATTAACTCCCATAATATAGTAAGTAAAATGTAGGATAATTAAATTCCTTAATTTATATAAGTTTCTACTAAGTAAGTATATAAAATATATAAATAATTTCACTTCTCTTAAAAGCCAATACCAAAACATTTATAAACTTACAGTTATAAAATGTTAATTTAGTGTTCCATATTTTCCCAGCTTAAAAAGTTAATTAACCAACCTTACTTTAATTTTGGTTACATTAAAAACCTTATATTATAGGTTATTCTTATGAAAAATTCATAACACAATTTTTAAAACCTTTTACCATTGCCCAAAAATTCCCAAATTTAATATACAGTAACTATAACATTTTAGACATATTATAAAATTTTTATTCATAAAAATATCTTTTTAATTTATCCAAATAATTCCAGGAAAACCCGTAACTTGTAAAATCATAACTTATGTTTGAAAACTCCAAAACCATAATAATTTACATCAAAATAAACTATATTAAATAAGGAATCTATGGTTAAAATTTCAAGTCAAAATACATTCGGGAAGGTATTTAAATTAACCCAACAAGTTAGGGTTATTTACTGAAATCTAATAAAAACTTGATTTTTAATTTGAAACGATCTAATCTCAGCCGTCCGTTTCTTATAACTACAATCGGACGGCTGCTGAAAGCCCAGTTCTTCATCCGCCCCCAAATCGACTCGAGTACTAAATCTCGATTTTCTCACAATCTACAGAACGAATCGAGAGTAGTGATTCTTGTTTCTATGGTTAGAAATCAAATTTCGGTTCTAATGATACCTGTTTCCCCAATTATAATGCAGTGTACGATGGAATTCGAATTCAATTCGAATGTTAGGGTTCTAAGTTCGATTCGATTACAATCTTGCAAAAATTCTACACATAAGAGCATAATAACCTCAATTGGTTGTTGGGTTAGGTTGGATACATGATTACTAACGGCAATAACGGAGCAATTTGACCGGAAACTCACCGGAGTTGCAAAAACAGAGGAATTCGATTTCGGGAAATCTGGAAAAATCCGAACTTGAGCTGTTCGAGTAGTGAACTTTGGAGATCTATAAAATACGTTATAGATCGAGTTAGGCCATGTTCTTGGGCTAATTAGAAAGAAGAAACATAGCTCCACACAATGATAGCAAGAACTAATCCTAACTCGCACCACACAGAAAGAAATTGAAGTCGCAAATCACGAGTTTACCTCTCTGTTTCGGTATTATTTTATGAGCTGGCGAGACCGAAACTTTAGACACCTTTCCCTTCCAATCGGTTGAGAATTGGCTTAGACCATAAACATGAAAGTTTTAGAGGAATTAGAGCTCTTCAAAACGAGCTAAATAACATGGAATTTGGATGAGTAACGAAGAAGTTATGGCTGATCGAAGTTACCTGATTCGAAGAGAAAACTGGAATTGCAGTTTCGGTTTTGCAGGGTGGCTACTTTGACTCGATTTTCTGGTTGATTCAGAATGCATTAGGGTTTGTATGAGTTATAGTTGTTTAGAGGGAATGTAGGAGAAGACAACAAAGAAGACGACATTGAAAAATATGGAGAGATGAAAAAGTTATAGCCGTCTAAAGTTAGGGCAAAATCATGAATTCTGTTACCGAAATTCAAGGGATAAATTGGCTAAGTGTTGGCGACCCGTGACAGAGTGACACATGGCATCTTTCAAATTTTTGACTCAAAACTTCAATCTAGCATAACTTTGGCTAGGATGATCCGTTTTTGACGTTCTTTTTATCGATCTTCATGGTTTTGCATAACCTATTTATTGGTATAGGTTTCATGACCTGGTTTGACCATTCTAAAAAAGTCAACTCTAACAAGGCTTAATAAGCTTTAAGGTTTCTAGAATTTTATATTGACTTTTATGTTTCAAAACAATGTTTTAACACTTCCTAAAATCTTTATAATATATTTGAAGTGTTTAGAAATTTTCCCAAGATTTATTGACTTATAAATCTTATTATTAAATTCATAATACTATATAATTATGTATAATAATTAGGGTTAAATAGGAGAAAACCCCTAAATAAATTTCACAATTCCATATAATAATTTAATATTCATAATTCCATATAATAATTAATACTTAATAGTATTATTAAAGGTTTAATAAAAGAAATCCCCTAAATTAATTTAGGGGTATTTCAGTATATCCCCCTTAAAAGAAACTTCGCCTCGAATTTAAAAATCAACTAATAGGCACTCACACCGCTTCGGGTGTGCTGAGACAATAATAATTCCAATGAAATTCCATACCAATCCAATCCTTTATTCCATCCATTTCCATAACAACATTCCACTCAAGATTACTCAAAATCAAAACAAACCAAGATATACCAAGACATAGCATGATGAAAATCAACAGTCACATACTGTGTCATATTGTAAAAACCAAGCACATACAAACACCTCTCATTCTGCTAATACTGTTCTCCTTTTACTAACAATGCAACGAGGCATAATCCGGATGAGATAACGAAGGAGGAGTATGCCAGCATATCCCCCTTAAAAGAGCTAAGGTACGCCCTCGTACCGCTACTAACGGCACATTCAAAGAATTCAACACCTTATTAACCAGCTTTGTTGTGAATTTACTGCACCGTTGATTTTATCTATGATCGTTACATATATCTGTATCTCTTGATTGTTATGTAATTGTATTTCCTTGGTGGTTATAAAATTTTATCTTATGATTATTATCCATTCATTTAATGACTGATACGAATTATATGTCCATATATGATCATTTATCATATCAATTATATTAACAAGCTATAAATCAGGAGTAACGTATTTGAGTAGTTTAAAATAATATTTCAGATCATTTAATAATCCTCAATAATCTTCCAAAATCATCTTCAAGGGTTTATTAGTCAACCCTATGCTAAAACTCTATAAAATAAATATTTCTGTGACTTTTCAAGTTTCCATTGTTTTTATAATTAACTATCGTATTTTAGACGATTCATTCAGTGTTTACTTCATAAAATTTACTTATTATTTATATACATAATTTCACCCAAGGCAGAATTTTAGGAAGTTCTTATAAGTAGCTCCAAAATCTGCTTTCTTTATCTTAAAATTTATTTTGCAAGGTAGGGACTCTATATATAAATTTTAAGTCAAATGAATTAGTCTAGTGAAAGTTCACTCACTCTTGATAACTATTTTTCTTAGGGTTTGCTCTATGTAAGTATTATTCTGATCATTAGATCTTAGTACTCTCTTAGATAATGGTGGCTTTGGTAAATATCACTGTTAGTGTGGCTTCTAAAATTTATACATGTATAATGTTAAACTTCCAAGTAAACATGAGAATTTCCAAATCTTTAAGTAACTCTCAATTTTTCACTAGACACTCAATACTCCAAGTATTTAAGGCTCAATAATATTTAGTTTATTATACTCATGTGTTTTCACTCCATAGGTAAGTATTTTTCACCAAGGATTTAACTCGGTAAACTCTTTACATGCATGAATTTAGTACTGGATCTTAATATACGAGTTTTGAACTGTTCATTGTGGCTAGTAATGAAATATGCCTAGCTCAAGATTCCATGATGGTAACGTCTTACCACCACTTCCCCTCAAGTTCAACACAATCCATCCTGCGTAGAAGATTATTTACAGTTAGATGACAAGGCTTGTCTAGCCCCTAAACTTCTAGAAGTGGGTGTGCACCCCCACTACTTTCAGCCTAGGAGTTCGTCGCACCAGGCACTTCCCGTAGGGTGTTAGGTTTATGGTTTTCTTCTAAGTTAACATAGAGTTTTAATGTGTTTACAAGTTCAGATGTTGATCTTTTTAATACGCTACTAGTTCTTGTTAGCTTAATAATTTTCTAGACTTGAGATTATCCTAACATTATCTTTAGGCACAATTTGTACCAAGTAATTCTTGAAATTTATTTCCAAACTTTAAAGGAGTTGAAGCACTTGTACATAATGTCAATACTAACTTAGTTATTCAAAGATCTATTTGTATACTGTTTTCAACCAATAGTATTCTTTAAAATTCTAGGAATTTGTGTACCAGCTTTTAAAGGATTGCATTTTTAGCAATGTATTCTCCATGAGTATGCTTTTGAAAAATAGCTTAATATTTGGTTTATCTCAACCAAAATCTTATCGTACTTAATATAGGATGTTCCAAACTTTTTATATAATATATATATATATATATATATTTGTAGTTTATTGTTGGAACGGTATAACAACACATCACACTCAACAGACATTCACAAAAGAAAGTGTAAAGGAATCGTTCACAATTCCAAAAAGGGTTAGGAGTCGTGCCTTACTGGAGTCCTCACTTCCCAATTCTACCCCAGTTCCCCAGTTTTAAGTGCACCTATAATCTAAGTATTTCACTCGGCTTGTTTTCTCGGGTTCAGAGCGTAACTACGCTCTGATACCACTTTCTGTAACGCCCCTATTAACCATAAATACAGCGGAAATAAAACTCTAAGGTGATTATAGACCATCAGGTTCCAAACACCGGCACAACCTCACCAATTACAACTTACAATCTACAAAAGCTACGGTTTGAACTCGAGAAAAACTTAACACAAACATAATAGAATTAAACACATTAACTCTCCACAAAACCTAGTCCCATCCCAAACGCTCATTCTCTTCGTGGCCACCTGTAAATCAATTTGTACCTGCAAGATGAAACCAAGCAGCCCACCCCGAGAGGGGTGAGTCAGTTCCCTGGAATGGAACTGGTACAATTCTCCAAAAAAAACTTATAAAACATCACTCTTTAAAACAAACAGTAACATGAAAACAAACTCTTAAAAGTAAAACAGAGATAAAGCACTTCAAAACAATCAAGTTAAAGAGAAAAGAAAACAAGACAAAGATAGAGATAGAGAACTTCCAAAACAAGTCATCCACTTAAGTAGTCACACCACATAGTTAGTAAGCATCCATTGTTGATGTTAGAACCAATTCCCGTTCGGAGTATAAAGACTCAGATAGTCACAAAGGACTAGGAATAATAAGATAGATCCAAGAACCAATAACTCAAGAGTGGAATTATTCAATTGGGAGAGATGGCCCCCACCGCCAGATACCAATGTCCATATGGACGAGGGATATACAGCCCCCTGCTGTCAGATTTAAATGTCCTGGTGGACGAGGGATATACAACCCCCTGCTGTTAAATATCAATGCCCCTATGGGCGAGGGATATACAGCCCCCTACTGTTAAATTAAAAATGTCCTGATGGACGAGGGATATACAGCCCCCTGCTGTTAAATATCAATGCCCCTATGGGCGAGGGATATACAGCCCCCTGCTGTTAAATTAAAAATGTCCTGATGGACGAAGGATATACAGCCCCCTGCTGTTAAATATCAATGCCCCTATGGGCGAGGGATATACAGCCCCCTGCTGTTACCATTGAAGACGCGCGCACGTCGAAAGAAAGATTTCCAAGATTGACCTTTTCCAAATTCCCACTAGATCACTAACTACCCAGAGCAATACCAAAACACTCAGTCCTACAGAGTGCATAAGCGTAAACCCTAAGTAGTCAATGTCTAATGGAACAACCAAATAGAAGGAACCAATACCCAAGAGAGTTTCGCATCCAAGGCTCAGTTAGTCATACCGGCTGAGTTAGTCACACAACCATTTCCTTTTTAGAAATTCCTCTTAAACTCAGTTAGCGTTTTCCAAAACATTCCACAAGTCAATCAGCAAACATATCGGAGTACGAGAAATCGTACAAAACATTCCATAAAGTCCAAAACACAACAAGCTGAGTACGAAAAATCGTACAAAACGTTCCATAAAGTCCAAAACACAACAAGCTGAGTACGAGAAATCGTACCTGGGTAACGCTGTAGCAGTTCTAGTCAACTTGCGCAAACAATCAACAATACTCTGAAGAATATTAAAGGTAGTCTATCATCAATCACTTGTAGCCTAAGTTAAGCTTAAATAAACTCCTTACTCTTATTCCAAAGTCTCACTGTCTTTTAAGCCCTCACTTATGTGTTACGTATAATCTTTGAGTTATCTGAGAACGTTGTATAGCCCAAGGTGGTAAGATCAAGGAATGTATTCGATTAACATTTGCTAATTGTCCACTCCTATCCACTTTATTCATACTTAACCACAATCCTCACATTCAAGACTTTTGAGACCTCTATATCATAAATGTGTTTATATTATATAATTAAATCTAAGAATTTCAATAATAATCTTAAGCCCAATACCTTTAGTCTTAATTTAGAATAAACATTGTATTATGACCTATGATGGACTCATCTCAGAATACTATACTATTATCTCACAATGTAAAGATTATGTATTTAAACAATATCTACTAGACAACCCATTATGATTAAGTCTTTCCCTTAACTTAATTAAGATCTATATCTTGTATATTGGAATCATAATGTTGTAGATACAATTTATTATAACTTAATCGAGCCACTAAACTCAATTATCATATCCTTAGTTCAGAATGACTTCCTATTATAACCGTCTAATAATCTTATCATAAGATGTTGAATTACCTCTCATATTGAAACAACTATATTATAGTTAACTTAGACTTATCGAACTCTTACATTTAGTATTTACAAGGTACATTATTTGCTTAATTATTACCTATATAATAAGGTGTTTAAATATAACCTTTTATGTATCTTTACTTACCTTTAATCTTCTAAATATTTTATTAAACACACATTCTCTCTATAGACTATGTACAATCCTTTTGTACTAAACTTCAATAAACTTAAACCTTAAATACATTTTAAACTGCTGTACAAAACCTAAGGTTTCAAAGAAATAACCTAATAAATTAATTTCCTTTATTGTATTTAGGATGGACAATATATCTACATAGAGTAGCATTTATCAAAGAATTAAATTCTGGTTCGCAAGTGAAATTGTTAATTATTTAATAAGATAAACCATTATGAAAATTCTCATATTTTATATTCAAAACAACACATCATTATTTCCCATTACCGTAAAGTATATCAATATAATATCTTATGTAACTTAGCTTTAACTAATAAAAAGATTCAAAGGTTTTAAGTACCAAATTCCTATTTATAAACCTTCCTATAAATTTTCACTACTAAATACCTCACTTAATTGTAAACTCACATCCTGAATATTGGTAATAAATGTATTTTATGGCTTATCTAATTCTAAGAAACTTAAGGATAATTGTTTAGATAAATTTCCAAATCATCGTTTAATATAGAATATATCATAATCCTTATAATGATTCTATCTTAAAACATTAAGTTATATTTCACTTCCATAAATGTCAAGAAATGATTAAATATAGACTTACTAACCCACCTCACATTTAGATGTAAAAGTATTTTATTTATTTTATTATTGTTTATATATTAAGAACATTTAGATGTAAAAGTATTACTTTTATTCATTAATTATATAGTAAGTCCTATTTGTGTAAAATCTAATTACAAATATTCCTAAGCCCCAACTTATTAATTACCTAACCAAATTATAGATTTACATTATGGTCTTTGATAAATAATATTACACATGTATTCTAATATGGTTTATATAAGAGTAAATTACTCAGAACCCCCTTGAGGATTTGGGATATTACAGTTAACCCCCTTGTGTTTATCATAATTATTGGTAACCACCTCAAGGTTAAGGTATCTTTAACTACGAGCCCCCAAACTATAACTTTGTTATTAGAAAGTTAACTACGTGTTGATCTATCAACTTAATCACATAAATAATGCCAGACTGGACAACAAAACTGCTTAATCAACATCGTGCAACTCTCTCTCATCCCACTTTAAATGTATTTTTGAGGCGAGGTTGATATTTTTAGGAAAATAACAATACAGATTAAGTAGTGCTTTTTGTCCAGTCTAACATTATTAATGTGATTAAGCTGATAGATCAACACGTAGTTAACCTCCTAATAACAAAGATATAGTTTGGGGGCTCGTAGTCAAAGATACCTTAACCTCGAGGTGGTTACCAGTAATTATGATAAACACAAGGTGGTTAACTGTAATATCTCATATCCTCAAGGGGGTTCTGAGTAATTTACTCTTTATATAAATCTTAGAAATCCAAGATAACTCTTTAAGCTCAATTTCATAACCACAATTCAATACTAGCTCATATAATATTATTTTAATAGTATTACGTATAAGTTTAGTTTAACTTGTTAATTCCGTCATATTCCATTTTCTATAAGGTACTTTATTCCTTTTATTTATTCATTTATTTTTGTATTTATTAGGATTAATTCAAGACATCCTTTATTTAGTTTTATTGCATTTAATTATTTATATTAACCTTTACACATATCTATATCCAAAATATGGTTTATAAATAAAGTATTTTCCTTAGTTTCAATTAAGTATATTAACTACTATATTATATAATTAATGTAAATGTAGATTAATTTAGTTCCTTGATTTAACCTAAGTTACTACTTAATTCCCTTTTTATAACGCGTAAAAAATATATATTATTCCTTAATTTAATTAAAAATATTAACTCCCATATAATATAGTAAGTAAAATGTAGGATAATTAAATTCCTTAATTTATATAAGTTTCTACTAAGTAAGTTATAAACATATATAATAAATAATTTCACTTCTCTTAAAAGCCAATACCAAAACATTTATAAACTTACAGTTATAAAATGTTAATTTAGTGTTCCATATTTTCCCAGCTTAAAAAGTTAATTAACCAACCTTACTTTAATTTTGGTTACATTAAAAACCTTATTTAGGTTATTCTTATGAAAAATTCATAAACACAATTTTTAAAACCTTTTACCATTGCCCAAAAATTCCCAAATTTAATACAGTAACTATAACATTTTAGACATATTATAAAATTTTTATTTCATAAAAATATCTTTTTAATTTATCCAAATAATTCCAGAAAACCCGTAACTTGTAAAAATCATAACTTATGTTTGAAAACTCCAAAACCATAATAATTTACATCAAATAAACTAGATTAAATAAGGAATCTATGGTTAAAATTTCAAGTCAAAATACATTCGGTAAGGTATTTAAATTAACCCAACAAGTTAGGGTTATTTACTGAAATCATAATAAAAACTTAATCTTTTAATTTGAAACGATCTAATCTCAGCCGTCCGTTTCTTATAACTACAATCGGACGGCTGCTGAAAGCCCAGTTCTTCATCCGCCCCCAAATCGACTCGAGTACTAAATCTCGATTTTCTCACAATCTACAGAACGAAATCGAGTGATTCTTGTTTCTATGGTTTAGAAATAAAATTTCGGTTCTAATGATACCTGTTTCCCCAATTATAATGCAGTGTACGATGGAATTCGAATTCAATTCGAATGTTAGGGTTCTAAGTTCGATTCGATTACAATCTTGCAAAATTCTACACATACAGAGCATAATAACCTCAATTGGTTGTTGGGTTAGGTCGGATACATGATTACTAACGGCAATAACGGAGCAATTTGACCGGAAACTCACCGGAGTTGCAAAAACGGAGGAATTCGATTTCGGGAAATCTGGAAAAATCCGAACGTGAGCTGTTCGAGTAGTGAACTTTGGAGATCTATAAAATACGTTATAGATCGAGTTAGGCCATGTTCTTGGGCTCATTAGAAAGAAGAGACATAGCTCCACACAATGATAGCAAGAACAAATCCTAACTCGCACCACACAGAAAGAAATTGAAGTCGCAAATCACGAGTTTACCTCTCTGTTTCGGTATTATTTTATGAGCTGGCGAGACCGAAACTTTAGACACCTTTCCCTTCCAATCGGTTGAGAATTGGCTTATACCATAAACATGAAAGTTTTAGAGGAATTAGAGCTCTTCAAAACGAGCTAAAGAACATGGAATTTGGATGAGTAACGAAGAAGTTATGGCTGATCGAAGTTACCTGATTCGAAGAGAAAACTGGAATTGCAGTTTCGGTTTTTGCAGGGTGGCTACTTTGACTCGATTTTCCGGTTGATTCAGAATGAATTAGGGTTTTTATGAGTTATAGTTGTTTAGAGGGAATGTAGGAGAAGACAACAAAGAAGAAGGCATTGAAAAATATGGAGAGATGAAAAAGTTATAGCCGTCTAAAGTTAGGGCAAAATCATGAATTTCGTTACCGAAATTCAAGGGATAAATTGGCTAAGTGTTGGCGACCCGTGACAGAGTGACACGTGGCATCTTTCAAATTTTTGACTCAAAACTTCAATCTAGCATAACTTTGGCTAGGATGATCCATTTTTGACGTTCTTTTTATCGATCTTCATGGTTTTCCATAACCTATTTATTGGTATAGGTTTCATGACCTGGTTTGACCATTCTCAAAAAGTCAACTCTAACAAGGCTTAATAAGCTTTAAGGTTTTGAGAATTTTATATTGACTTTTATGTTTCAAAACAATGTTTTAACACTTCCTAAAATCTTTATAATATATTTGAAGTGTTTAGAAATTTTCCCAAGATTTATTGACTTATAAATCTTATTATTAAATTCATAATACTATATAATGATGTATAATAATTAGGGTTAAATAGGAGAAAACCCCTAAATAAATTTCACAATTCCATATAATAATTTAATATTCATAATTCCATATAATAATTTAATACTTAATAGTATTATTAAAGGTTTAATAAAAAAAATCCCCTAAATTAATTTAAATTAATTTAGGGGTATTTCAGGCGTAGAGTGAAAACCGCGAAGTGTAAGTTTTACGTGATAAGTGCGTAAACTACAATGCGCATAGCGCAAAAGAATTTGTTCTGATGATTGATACTTATGTTACATAAACATTTGTATTCACTCATCATGTAATTGTGGTTATTTGGGTAATAAGATTAGGAAAGAAGTAAAGAAACTCTAGGGGAATGAGAATCCCAATCAGTAATAGTATGAGAAGTGAGTATGTTTGGGAGATTTGATAAGTATAAATTGGTATGAAACCGATGTATTTGATGAGTATAAATCGGTATGAAACCGATGTATTCGACGAGTATAAATTGAAGGATAGAAAATTAATTGAAAATTATATCTTTGAATTTCTTAAGTATAGTAGTTGAAGATAATGTAGTAATAATTGATGAGAAGATTAGTAAGTGAGTAAGTGAATTCTAGAAATTGGAAAATGAGTGTGTGTGTGATTATGACTAGCAAGATTAAGAAGATAGAAATGAAATAATGATTGACTAGTTGATTGTATGAATTGAGGTGGGAGGTGGAACTTGATTTGCCAGCGATCAAGGGAAACCGAACACAAATTGGGGTGGACGGATAGTTCAACACTAGTGCTGATCACATTGGGGTTGAAGGACTCTGGAAGCTCCTGTTGACCAAAAATACATAGTGAATATATATATACACTTATGGGAAAGAAAAGGCAAGTGCACCTAGTCGATGTAGTACAACAAGTGTCGTATCCACAGAGAAATTGTTCAATTATCCTAGTCTCGGTATTTAATAAAAAAAGCAAATAGGGAGTTTAGCCGGAGGCAAGCTTGATTATTTAGGATCAGTGCAGAAATAATAAATACAGTAAAATAAGGTGAATTAATTGATATGGATGGAAAAAGGTATCCTAGGATAGTGGAGGAATTGCCTAAATTACTTAAACAAATTTATAACCATGTCTCAATTATTTATTGTCTATTAGAGTTAATAAGGGTAAGTTATGAACTCTTAATAATAGCCTCAGTATTTTCCTACTCAATCCGGAGTGTAAATACCAAGGTGTATTCCTTTGTGGTACTATTGACTATCTCAAAATCATATGTTGATAGTTACCATAAAAATGCAGTAGTGTGTCGTGTAAAGCATTTAACAATATTTATTGAAAGGAATAAAAACAAGTATAATAAATGAGACAGGTAATAAATATTTATTTAAGCAGTATTAGGGTCAAACCTCATCCTAGGATACAAATAAAAATTACTCAGACATTAACAGAAATAAGAAGACAGCAGAGATAGAATTAGCCATTATTTGGAGACTGCTGGAGGAGACGGGTCTACTACTCGCTCCTGCTCCTGCTGCCTTTCTTCTTATTTTGCTAATGTTGGTGGTGGTGATACGTGAGAAGAGAATAAAAATAAAATGAAGAAGATTGAAATACCCCAAACCTTGATATGTGGTTTAAATATCAAATTATGGTATGTAAAGGCTAAAAAGTGCCTTAGTAACATCAGTGAACAATATAAACCAATAATGCAATAAAGCGTTAAGACACAGTTTGAGCAAAAACATGCTCTAAGCTATGAGTGAACTTGGTTAGGACCCAAAGAGCCTACCAAGACTTGATAACATTTAATTATGATTTAATGAGGCTAAATAAGTCCTTAGGAAACTTTGGTAGACAATGAAACCAAACAAAACACAAGGTAATACCTTAAAGTGAATATGAGCAAAAATGTGCTCTAAGCTTGGGATGAATGTGTATAAGACCTAATGGTCACACCTATACCTTATTTATATGTTAATGAACATATTAAATCAATTACTAAAGAAACCAAGCTTGAAAACAAGTTAAACACAAAATGGCTTTAAGGAGTCTTAAAGCACGTTTTTGAAAAATTGTCTTGTAAATGAGTTTTGAATGGCTAAATGTCCATCATTACTCTTTAATTAACATGTGTACTATATAGTATCACATTTGGGTGGCCATATTAGTGGGAAATCAAAAATTTCACTTCTATGTGCCTTGTTATAGGTGAATAGTGATTTTTATAACTAGTTTGTAACATATAATGTTATAAGTAATTAAATTGGCCAACAAAGACCATTATACCCTCCTAGGCATATGGGGGCCGGTTTTTCATGGTGTGAGTCACCAACATGTAAAAGAAATCAAATAAGTAAACTTAAGCTTAAAGTAAAGTACTATTTGCTTTAACTTACAAATATCTTCAAAAGTAACTTCTATCTTCATTCTCCCTTCCTTTCCTTCATTTCCCACGGTTCCAAACACCACCACCAACCTCTCTTCTTCATTCTCTCTCGGTAATACCACTACCTCCATGAGAACTCAAGCTTTGAACTCTTGTCAAATCTTGCTCTCTTGACCAAATCAAAAACAAACACCACCATTCTCTTAGTTAAGCCAAGCTCTACAATCTTGTCTCTTCAAAACTTCAAAACCTCCATTTCGGTGCCAAGAGAAACCACCATGGGAGGAGCTTGAGCTCATCTTTTCACATATTCTTGTTCTCCTTTGCTTCAAGGTAAGGAAACTCAAAGAAATCCATGTTTCCTCCATGTTTACATGTTGTCCGAAAATTCACCTCACAATGGTGTATTTATCTTGCTTGTTCTAGCTTCATTCCAAGCTTTCATGGACTAGGAGGAGTCCTCTCTTGATATATATTCAAGCTCTCTTTCCATTCCAAGGTAAAACGATCATGTTAATACCTTAAGATAATATATGTAACTAGGGTTTACAATGAGATAAAGCTTAAAGCTTATATACTCATTTTAATGTTGGTATATTGTTTGTTGTTGGCAAGGAACCAAATGCCCTACCGGTTCTACAGGAAACAAGAAAGAAATTTGTGAGGAAAAAGAGGTAAACAAACTATCTCAATGTAGTTTAAATGCCTTAGGGAAATGAGCTTGATTTGCTTGATAAAATACCTAAGGAGCCAATGGTGAGTGACCTAGCAAAGTGTTCTCAAGGAGATTAGTAAAAGAACATATGTTTTGGTGTATGTATTTGCAGGTCAAAGGCATTATTTATGTGGGAAATTCAGTGTTTAAGGTTATGCAATTTAAGGGCCTAAGAGCCATGTTATTTAAGGGCCTAAGTGCCAAGCAATTTGAGTTATGCACTATATTGTGATGTAGTGCTTAATGTGTGAAGTTTGTGTATAAAAATGTGTTTGATGGATTTTTAGGTGTTTTGAGTGAAATAAGGTAAAAACCTAAGTGGTTGGATGTGAGTATATGCTAGAGAAGCTATGGCCAAATTTGGGAAATGTGTAAGAAGTTCTAAGTGTTTTAAGGAAGTTTTGGTGAACTAGGAAGTGTTAAAGGTGAATGAATGTTTACTTGAGAAGAACACATGTGTTAAGGTGATTTAGAGCGATGTAAGGATTTAGGTGTTGTCTTTGAAGTTCTAGGAATTCAGTGTGTGTTTTGGTGAATGTATTAAAGTCTTGGAGGAGTTGTTAAAGGTTTAGGTAATGTTGGTGTTCAAGGAATAAGTGATGTTTAGGTATAATGTGAAAAAGGAGATTTAATTAGTAAGAAAAGAAGTTGAGAGATGATGATAAGGTGTAGAGGATACACCTTGGTATTTTGGTCATTATAGGTGAAATGCCACCTAGAAATCATAAGGAGAAAACATTGTAAGTGTTAGGAATTTTGTGGAGATATAAGTAAAGGTTTAAGGAATTAGGAAAAATAGTTTTGTGAGTGTTTAAGAATATCTTAAGGGTGTGTTTGAAGTGCCAAATGATGTTAGAACACATTAAGAGGCCTTAGGAGAAGTTTGGTGAAGATTGGCAAAGTTTGGGTAAGTTTAGGAGGCGACCGACCCAGGGGCCGACCCAGTTTGTGGGTCGGTCGAGCCTCTGTAAAATGTTAAGAATATGTTCGGTAATGGACCGACCCAGAAGGTTGGGTCGGACATGGGTCGGTCGGTCAAGTTTCAAAGGTGGAAAAATGTTCGCACATGGACCGACCCAGAATGGTGGGTCGGACGTGGGTCGGACGGGCATGTTAATAAGGAAGTAAAAAGGGTTCTGTAATGGACCGACCCAGATGTGGGTCGGTCGGTGGGTCGGTCGGACCAAAGATGTTGATTAAGGTTGTGAAATGATATGAGATGATGGGGATTGGTAGGTAATGATGTTATAAGGATGTTAAGGACATGTTAGGTGAGTTTTAATGACAATAAGTGGGTGAAAGGTTGTAATTAAATGTGAAAGTAAAACAAGTTAAAATGTAAAGTTATTTAACCAAGTTAACGGGGAAAAGTTATAAGCGTTAGACTTTAAACAAACATGTTACCCCAATGTTAATAAAAACACATGTGATGTTAACAGTGGTTCGAGAATTACTCGAGGAACATAAATGGACAGGATAAGTGGACTCCGGTGACAGGTATGGTTTTCTTGCAACCTGTGTCCTAACGGATTACACCGGCTTGTATGCCAATGTGCTTTTCTGTATGTTTGCCACGTTATGATATAAACCATGAAACGAGTTTACAGTCATTATTGTTATTGTATGTTTACGTGCCGATACCGGTAACCTCTAATGCGCTTGAAGGGCTAGTTAACCACTATTAGGTAAACGTAAGAGAACGGTATCCGGTAATAACGTTTCCGACCTAAGGAACGTTCTAACCACGGCTATGCGTGAGTTGGTTATGTGATGTTTGTGTGTGATGTTTGTATGTGAATGTATGACTCTCTCTTCCCTTGTGTATGTCTGACAAGACTTAACTCAATGTTGTGATTTGTTTGATAAAGTTCAAAGTTGAACTACTAATAAGTGCTAACGGGGGGAGTGAGGAGTCCGGTCTGTTCCGGCCACGCGTGTGAGTATGGGGGTCGTTGTCATAGCAGGTTCGATCCTCTCTGTATGTATTGGTTGTTTTCCAATTTGGTTCCCAACCTACCCTTTAGCTTAACCAAGGCTATTACTGACTCACGTCGGGCCACAGGGGCATACTATTGTTATGTTTGTTTCGGTGTGCTTGGATCACTATATCCGAGACACCTTGTGTTAAGTTAACCGTTCATTTAACGAAACGGTAACGAGTTATGTAACGAGCTTATCATGAGACTGGCAACAATCTCTAGGCTCACCAGTATGTTGGTGATGTTTGGGTCGGTTCCTAAGAGAATCATTCCCGTTGTGTTATGTGTTTTGTTGTGATGCAATATTTATTGCGGTGTTATGTTGTGCACATGGAAACGTGCAACGTGTTGTTAAGTTTTGTTATGTAGTGTATGTTATATGTTGTAAAATGTAAAGTGTGTGGATCATGGATATGGTTCCCAGTTGGTGATAAAAGGCGTTTAAGGGTAACCCGATTTAAGGGTATGTGTCGTCTATTAAGGAAGTAGCTCCGTTGGAGGAGAAACACTCTAGGGATGATGAATACCATGGGTGATTTATTAAGTAGGATGTATTATCCGATTGTTGAGCCCATTGAGGCGAAATGTTTAATGTTGTGTGTTTGTTGTTACATGTATGATTTAAATATAATCAACTGCATGTTAAGACGACAAGTAGTTGTGCGTGGCCCGATAGCATGTGGGCTGCGGGATTACCATACCAGCAAAGGTGCTGAGCCCCTTGGGGCCACCCCTTTCTCTTCTTTTCTTATTTCAGGTACAGAGAGCTGGAAGCCGTCCGAGAGTAAGACGGGGTAGACATTGTACATGGGTATTCATTTAAGTATATATATACAGTAGTGTAGTAAGACCGATATTGTTGTCGGCACCAGTTTATAAATACTCGGTATAGTTGATAAGGTGTATGTTGTTGTTGATGTTAATGGAAAGGAATAATAATGTATAGTTGCTCGGGAATTTAGCCCATCAGACCGGTACATTGTGTATGTATTAGCCTTGTTAGTCACGTGGGTGGCTAACGGCGTGTAACACCAACAAGTTAAGTAATGTGATGAGGATGTTCTTCCGCTGCAGTTTGTTGTAAGTATGTTAATGTTGGATGGGGTGTTACAAAAAGTGGTATCAGAGCGAAGTATCGCTCTGATGACTGAGTTACCGAGCTTAGGAAGTACCGAGTTAGGATTTAAGTACTTTGGGTTAAGGGTTGAGTGATAGCGTGAGAGATACGCTAGATAGGAACTACCAGTGGGTACTGGAAACCTACAGTCTCCATCCCACCCTCCACAATCCCTGTATATAACTTGGGAATCAACGCCAGAGAGATGAAAGTCCTCTCTTACTCGGGGATACCCGATCTGGCTGTTATTAAATACCTTTAGGGTACGGAGAACCTGTCATGCGGTAGATCCCGAAAACTGGGAATCCCGGAGACGGTCTCCATCTGAACAATGTTAACCGCATTTCATAGCAATGAATGAAGGATCTTGTGTATTGGAGAATAGAATTTCCGGCAACCTGGGTCGACATGCAGAGCAGTCGAGAATAACCAGCTTGCAACGCACCAACCGTGCAACAGGCAAGAAGTGGATTAATGAAACCAAGACAAGTGTCTACGGGACCACAATTGTTAAGTGATACACCAACGGTATACCAACCGACAAAGGAACTACAACGTAGTGCCCAAACAAGAGACAAGTCTCAGTAACCACGACAAATGAGTGGAACGGGCTACAAAGAGAATACAATATTAAAACAAAGGGGTCTCCCAGAATGGGAAACACCCTAGTTGATGATCGTCATGTGAAGACAGTGAGAAGTCACCTAGACAAGTTATTATCAAGACAGTAAGATCAGTGAGGGCCAACAAGGCCACTGATGACAGTATGGGTAAAAACAATACCATAACCAGTATGTGTTAAACCGATTGCCAGTTAGCATGGCGCACTTGCCATAGCAAGTGCTGCTATAATAGGACTGTTCGGGAAATTTATAACCACTATGAAGTACTTGGAAAAGTACAATAAAGTTAAATGTGATTGTCATAACAATGGAAGGGCCTGTTAGCCTAACCTCTGTAAATGTAAGTACACCAGTCAGCAGAAGCTAGACTTGGCTAAGGTAAGAAGATGTTGTGAAACCGTGAAAATTTTCTTTCAACCCAGATTTATTCAAACCCTTTTCTTTTCAAAACCAGATTTTCTTTCAAACCAACACTTCTTTCCAACCTTCTTTTAAACCAAACCAGTAAAACCAAGGACAGTTGACAAGGATACAACAATGGATAAACTGTCCCTCGATTAAGTTCGGGAAGCAGGGAATGAATATTGTCACGGGACAATATAAGGGAGTTGACAACAGAATACTTCACCTAGGCGTGTGACGGACACTACAAGTGTACCAACTGTGTTGTGGGACGACCGCACTCCGATAGGAGCATGTGGGCCTGACAGACCTACTTATGGGTTAGTTGGGTAAGTAGTAATGTATCAGTACGATACCCCATATATGTATACGAGTAGAGTCCGAGACACGGGAAGTAGTCGACTCCGTCTACGGTCAGCAGTATAAATCAAACGAGAGCTAAGGATTACAAGGAATAGTTGAAGTTAAGGAACTCAGTTAAATTAACAAGACTAAAGGAATTAGTAAACTCCTTTCAAGGAAATGTTTAAGAGTTAGGAAGTGCGAAGGGCACAAATTGTTATGTAAAAACACCACATATGTCTTAAGGATCCTTAGGGATAAACATTATAGCTGGAATGGTGACCCAGCCTGTCCTTGGCAAGCAGATGCCTAATGTGGACACGTTAATGTGCAATGAACGGATAAACTCCCAGAATAAGTACCTACACTACCAGGAAATGTTAATCTTCACAGAAGAAGATAATAACCAGTAAAGAACGCGAAAGGCGTAGCTAACTGAATGTACCAATGAGTGTGAGCCAAATGTAAAGGCATAACTTAACAACGCCCAGGAGCAATCCTCGAAGGGTGTTCACATCAACAATCGTTGAATGAAATGCATGACAGAAACACAAGGGTCGAAATTAACACCCAGTTTAGACATGAGTTGTCAGGAGACGGACTGACACACCTAAGGGGAATCCCATGAAAGGAAACGTGATACAACGACTTGTCATGGAGCCCAATATAATATCCAAACCTTGTAATATTGTACAGAGAAGTACATGTATGTGGACAGCCTATAATGAGCCTAGCTCAAGGCAAATAAGGCTTATAAGCCATAAGTAAGATATGTTATATAAATTCAATTGATGGTAGAGT
Organism: Limonium bicolor; assembly: GCA_023374045.1. Taxonomy (NCBI): domain Eukaryota; kingdom Viridiplantae; phylum Streptophyta; class Magnoliopsida; order Caryophyllales; family Plumbaginaceae; genus Limonium; species Limonium bicolor. The sequence goes on from CM041776.1 coordinate 515,668,750, forward strand.
TTAGGTTGTATAAGCGAATAGAGTGGTAAACGAACCACTGCATTAAGAGTGGGGATACCTCTCGACATTGTGACACCGCAGGAGCGGTAGTTATGTGGATCAAGTTCAAGAAATATGTTAAGGATGGACGACGTTATTATTGAAAAAGAGCAGTTAGCTTGATAGCAAGTGTGTATAAAGTGAAACACCGAGCTGAATAACGCCGGCTTGTGACTCGAATGATCGATGCTCAAGGAGCATTTAGTGGTCATCCAAATGAGGGATGAACCGTAATACGAATAATGTAAATTTATGTGTGGAAGCTAATGTGACAGTAAATACGATGTGAGTTAGTATTATACAATAAGTACGGTGCGCAACAAGCGACCGTTGTATAAATGTTGTCAACGATAATGTAACAGATAAAACCAGTTAAGAGTTAAACTCAGTGGAGATGCAAGATAAGTGATGTTAAACAAACTGAGCAATAAGCCAGTGGTAGGTATTGTGATGAGGAACTCAGTGTGAATTCCATGGCGAATCGCATAAGGGATTTACTGTCGAGAGTTTACGCCTCTGCACTCTGTATGACTGAGTGTTTTGGTATTGCACTTGCGCAGTAATGATCGAATGAGATAGCTAGGAATTGGAAACATGTTGATTGTGGACAAATAATGTTATAATGGCCGATGCATAGGAAATGCAAGGCCGCACCAATAAAGAGTGCTTGTACAAAACCGAATGTGAAAACATGATTAACAGTAAGTGACTACAGCAGCACTAACTGTCAAATATCGGTATGGAATATACCCCAAATGTTGGAAATAGCTGAGAGAGCACTACACACTAGGTAGTAGCTCAATCTCAACCGACAGTAAGTCGGAAGGGAACAAGGCAATCATTGTAAAATACATAGCTGTATACACAGTAAATTATCATGGAAGTGGATGGAAAATTATGAAACTCACCGAATCCGCTCAGGGTAAAAGATACCGTGCGTCGGTCGAGAAACCATTGTTACCAAGATGAAGGTGACAATTGGGAATGTGCAATACAGTAAGAATAACAAAGGGGAGTAATTAAGCTCTACAGTTATTAAAGTTTCGCAGCAGAAACTAGTGAACCAGTGATTCAAATGTACAACGTAAATAATGAACATGAGTGAATGGCTAATTATTAACGCCTAAAAGCCTCACAGGCCAGGACCGAAACCGGTTATGAGTTATAACTCCAATGAGAATTCTTGGTTTAGGAACTAAACCGCCAATATGGTTAAGATCCTCCAGTCAGAATCCATTGTGTAATAGACCGCGTGGAAGTTAAGACACTTCACGACGGCAGAACATTTAAGCCAATGTTTAGTGACTGATTACGTGGGCGTAATCCCTTTTAAGGGGGGTAGAGCGCAAAACCACTTGGTGTATATTACCGTACAAGTGTACGTAGTGTATGTGATTTATATTGTGCATAGCACAAAATTATTGTTTGTTTTGATGATTGGTGTGTGTGTTACGTAAACATACACAATCATTCATGGATTAATTGTGGTAATTGCGCACAGAAGATGCGAATACCATTGTGATAAGTGTGTGTGTTTGTTAACAGTTGTGTGTGATTGTACAAGTGTGGGGAGTAGATAAACTCCCGGGGAAACAAAAGCCCCGACAGTGTGTAAATGTAAAAACCAGGTGTAGTATTTTTGATAAAATATATGTATATATATATATATATGTATACTTTATAGTGATGCATGAAAGGGCATGATACCGACATAGAACCTAGTGAGAATAAGATTCCCTAGGCAACAGGATTAAAAGTGAATGGAGGTAACTGATAGACGGAGTTCTATCCCTTGGAGATGTTGTGATCATGACTAGAATGATTCAAAAGATAGAAAATTGGAAATGAGTGACTTACTTGATGCTTGAAAATGAAGTGGGAGGTGGAACTTGATTTGCATGCGATCAAGGGAAGCCGAACACAAATTGGAGTGGAAGGATAGTTCAACACTGATGCTGATCACATCAGGGTTGGATGACTCTTGAAACTCCCTATAAGTGGTCACAAATAACCACGCTAAGAAAAGAAGCAAAGAGCTTAAGTTGGACTTGGAGTTGTGTGTGTTTTCAAAAGGATTTTAAATTGGTATTTATAAAACGTTGATGGATACTTTACGTAATTAAAGTTCTCTTACTTAACCTCACAAGGAAATTTTTAAACTTATGTGATTATTTTAATCTCCTAAAGGCACGGGGACGGAAGGTGTCCATCGCGACCGTGTTCTACGGGATCATAGTGAATATCAAGAATATTTTTGATTGCTATACATGCTCTGACATGTTGTGTGGTATGTGTAATGAATGTTGTTTGACTTGGATTTCCTAAAGTGTATACTATCAAGGCCTATGAGTCTAAATGTGTGGTGTTAAATAGACCTACGTGTCTAAAGACTGTTATGTTATCGGGACCTACGTGTCCAAATGTTGTTAAGTATGTGTAAGTGTTGTTAAGATACCCGGACCATAGAGTCCGAGGTTATCATTTGGATATGTTATGTTATGTGTGAATGTGAATGTGTTGCCCGGACCATTAAGTCCGAGGTTGTGATGTAAAGTGTGTTTGGTTATAGAAATTTATTTGCAAGTGATTCCTGTGTTCAAATTGAATGATATGTGAAAAGTGTGAACTTCGAGGACGAAGCTCTTTTAAGGGGGGTAGATTGAAATACCCCAAACCTTGATATGTGGTTTAAATATCAAATTATGGTATGTAAAGGCTAAAAAGTGCCTTAGTAACATCAGTGAACAATATAAACCATAATAAATGCAATAAAGCGTTAAGACACAGTTTGAGCAAAAACATGCTCTAAGCTATGAGTGAACTTGGTTAGGACCCAAAGAGCCTACCAAGACTTGATAACATTTAATTATGATTTAATGAGGCTAAATAAGTCCTTAGGAAACTTTGGTAGACAATGAAACCAAACAAAACACAAGGTAATACCTTAAAGTGAATATGAGCAAAAATGTGCTCTAAGCTTGGGATGAATGTGTATAAGACCTAATGGTCACACCTATACCTTATTTATATGTTAATGAACATATTAAATCAATTACTAAAGAAAACCAAGCTTGAAAACAAGTTAAAACACAAAATGTGCTTTAAGGAGTCTTAAAGCACGTTTTTGAAAAATTGTCTTGTAAATGAGTTTTGAATGGCTAAATGTCCATCATTACTCTTTAATTAACATGTGTACTATATAGTATCACATTTGGGTGGCCATATTAGTGGGAAATCAAAAATTTCACTTCTATGTGCCTTGTTATAGGTGAATAGTGATTTTTATAACTAGTTTGTAACATATAATGTTATAAGTAATTAAATTGGCCAACAAAGACCATTATACCCTCCTAGGCATATGGGGGCCGGTTTTTCATGGTGTGAGTCACCAACATGTAAAAGAAATCAAATAAGTAAACTTAAGCTTAAAGTAAAGTACTATTTGCTTTAACTTACAAATATCTTCAAAAGTAACTTCTATCTTCATTCTCCCTTCCTTTCCTTCATTTCCCACGGTTCCAAACACCACCACCAATCTCTTCTTCATTCTCTCTCGGTAATACCACTACCTCCATGAGAACTCAAGCTTTGAACTCTTGTCAAATCTTGCTCTCTTGACCAAATCAAAAACAAACACCACCATTCTCTTAGTTAAGCCAAGCTCTACAATCTTGTCTCTTCAAAACTTCAAAACCTCCATTTCGGTGCCAAGAGAAACCACCATGGGAGGAGCTTGAGCTCATCTTTTCACATATTCTTGTTCTCCTTTGCTTCAAGGTAAGGAAACTCAAAGAAAATCCATGTTTCCTCCATGTTTACATGTTGTCCGAAAATTCACCTCACAATGGTGTATTTATCTTGCTTGTTCTAGCTTCATTCCAAGCTTTCATGGACTAGGAGGAGTCCTCTCTTGATATATTCAAGCTCTTTTCCATTCCAAGGTAAAACGATCATGTTAATACCTTAAGATAATATGTAACTAGGGTTTACAATGAGATAAAGCTTAAAGCTTATATACTCATTTTAATGTTGGTATATTGTTTAGTTGTTGGCAAGGAACCAAATGCCCTACCGGTTCTACAAGGAAACAAGAAAGAAATTTGTGAGGAAAAAGAGGTAAACAAACTATCTCAATGTAGTTTAAATGCCTTAGGGAAATGAGCTTGATTTGCTTGATAAAATACCTAAGGAGCCAATGGTGAGTGACCTAGCAAAGTGTTCTCAAGGAGATTAGTAAAAGAACATATGTTTTGGTGTATGTATTTGCAGGTCAAAGGCATTATTTATGTGGGAAATTCAGTGTTTAAGGTTATGCAATTTAAGGGCCTAAGAGCCATGTTATTTAAGGGCCTAAGTGCCAAGCAATTTGAGTTATGCACTATTGTGATGTAGTGCTTAATGTGTGAAGTTTGTGTATAAAAATGTGTTTGATGGATTTTTAGGTGTTTTGAGTGAAATAAGGTAAAAACCTAAGTGGTTGGATGTGAGTATAGCTAGAGAAGCTATGGCCAAATTTGGGAAATGTGTAAGAAGTTCTAAGTGTTTTAAGGAAGTTTTGGTGAACTAGGAAGTGTTAAAGGTGAATGAATGTTTACTTGAGAAGAACACATGTGTTAAGGTGATTTAGAGCGATGTAAGGATTTAGGTGTTGTCTTTGAAGTTCTAGGAATTCAGTGTGTGTTTTGGTGAATGTATTAAAGTCTTGGAGGAGTTGTTAAAGGTTTAGGTAATGTTGGTGTTCAAGGAATAAGTGATGTTTAGGTATAATGTGAAAAAGGAGATTTAATTAGTAAGAAAAGAAGTTGAGAGATGATGATAAGGTGTAGAGGATACACCTTGGTATTTGGTCATTATAGGTGAAATGCCACCTAGAAATCATAAGGAGAAAACATTGTAAGTGTTAGGAATTTTGTGGAGATATAAGTAAAGGTTTAAGGAATTAGGAAAAATAGTTTTGTGAGTGTTTAAGAATATCTTAAGGGTGTGTTTGAAGTGCCAAATGATGTTAGAACACATTAAGAGGCCTTAGGAGAAGTTTGGTGAAGATTGGCAAAGTTTGGGTAAGTTTAGGAGGCGACCGACCCAGGGGCCGACCCAGTTTGTGGGTCGGTCGAGCCTCTGTAAAATGTTAAGAATATGTTCGGTAATGGACCGACCCAGAAGGTTGGGTCGGACATGGGTCGGTCGGTCAAGTTTCAAAGGTGGAAAAATGTTCGCACATGGACCGACCCAGAATGGTGGGTCGGACGTGGGTCGGACGGGCATGTTAATAAGGAAGTAAAAAGGGTTCTGTAATGGACCGACCCAGATGTGGGTCGGTCGGTGGGTCGGTCGGACCAAAGATGTTGATTAAGGTTGTGAAATGATATGAGATGATGGGGATTGGTAGGTAATGATGTTATAAGGATGTTAAGGACATGTTAGGTGAGTTTTAATGACAATAAGTGGGTGAAAGGTTGTAATTAAATGTGAAAGTAAAACAAGTTAAAATGTAAAGTTATTTAACCAAGTTAACGGGGAAAAGTTATAAGCGTTAGACTTTAAACAAACATGTTACCCCAATGTTAATAAAAACACATGTGATGTTAACAGTGGTTCGAGAATTACTCGAGGAACATAAATGGACAGGATAAGTGGACTCCGGTGACAGGTATGGTTTTCTTGCAACCTGTGTCCTAACGGATTACACCGGCTTGTATGCCAATGTGCTTTTCTGTATGTTTGCCACGTTATGATATAAACCATGAAACGAGTTTACAGTCATTATTGTTATTGTATGTTTACGTGCCGATACCGGTAACCTCTAATGCGCTTGAAGGGCTAGTTAACCACTATTAGGTAAACGTAAGAGAACGGTATCCGGTAATAACGTTTCCGACCTAAGGAACGTTCTAACCACGGCTATGCGTGAGTTGGTTATGTGATGTTTGTGTGTGATGTTTGTATGTGAATGTATGACTCTCTCTTCCCTTGTGTATGTCTGACAAGACTTAACTCAATGTTGTGATTTGTTTGATAAAGTTCAAAGTTGAACTACTAATAAGTGCTAACGGGGGGAGTGAGGAGTCCGGTCTGTTCCGGCCACGCGTGTGAGTATGGGGGTCGTTGTCATAGCAGGTTCGATCCTCTCTGTATGTATTGGTTGTTTTCCAATTTGGTTCCCAACCTACCCTTTAGCTTAACCAAGGCTATTACTGACTCACGTCGGGCCACAGGGGCATACTATTGTTATGTTTGTTTCGGTGTGCTTGGATCACTATATCCGAGACACCTTGTGTTAAGTTAACCGTTCATTTAACGAAACGGTAACGAGTTATGTAACGAGCTTATCATGAGACTGGCAACAATCTCTAGGCTCACCAGTATGTTGGTGATGTTGGGTCGGTTCCTAAGAGAATCATTCCCGTGTGTGTTATGTTTTGTTGTGATGCAATATTTATTGCGGTGTTATGTTGTGCACATGGAAACGTGCAACGTGTTGTTAAGTTTGTTATGTAGTGTATGTTATATGTTGTAAAATGTAAAGTGTGTGGATCATGGATATGGTTCCCAGTTGGTGATAAAAGGCGTTTAAGGGTAACCCGATTTAAGGGTATGTGTCGTCTATTAAGGAAGTAGCTCCGTTGGAGGAGAAACACTCTAGGGATGATGAATACCATGGGTGATTTATTAAGTAGGATGTATTATCCGATTGTTGAGCCCATTGAGGCGAAATGTTTAATGTTGTGTGTTTGTTGTTACATGTATGATTTAAATATAATCAACTGCATGTTAAGACGACAAGTAGTTGTGCGTGGCCCGATAGCATGTGGGCTGCGGGATTACCATACCAGCAAAGGTGCTGAGCCCCTTGGGGCCACCCCTTTCTCTTCTTTTCTTATTTCAGGTACAGAGAGCTGGAAGCCGTCCGAGAGTAAGACGGGGTAGACATTGTACATGGGTATTCATTTAAGTATATATATACAGTAGGTGTAGTAAGACCGATATTGTTGTCGGCACCAGTTTATAAATACTCGGTATAGTTGATAAGGTGTATGTTGTTGTTGATGTTAATGGAAAGGAATAATAATGTATAGTTGCTCGGGAATTTAGCCCATCAGACCGGTACATTGTGTATGTATTAGCCTTGTTAGTCACGTGGGTGGCTAACGGCGTGTAACACCAACAAGTTAAGTAATGTGATGAGGATGTTCTTCCGCTGCAGTTTGTTGTAAGTATGTTAATGTTGGATGGGGTGTTACAAAGATGGAGGGGAAGAGAATGAAGGTGTCGTGAGATTTTTTGGGTGAATTGATGATGGTTTTAGAAGCAGGAGATGGTGGGTTTTTATAGAAGAAAAGAAGGGGAAGAGGACAAGGCTTGGAGCAGGCGTGGGTGAAGAAAATAATGGATGCGGCGCCTGATACGTCTGATATGGTAGATAGATATGTTTGTAGGCGCCGTAATTGAGGAAAAATAGAGAAGGCGGTGCCAAATCTATCGGTCGCGTGAAATCTAGATTCGGCGCAATCATTTACACGTGTCCGGATTTGTGTCTGGATAGGGCTCATCAGGACGTGAGACGTCCGCGTTTCTGACCGCGTAAGGACACAAATATCCTAGCGAGATCTATTCCTATCCGCATTTGCGTCCGCATAAGGACACAATCGCTTGTTTCCTGTCCGCGTGGGCGTCCGCATAAGGACACAACCTGTTGCTTCCTGTTCGCGTGGGCGTCCGCGTAAGGACACAACCTGTTGTTTCCTGTCCGCGTGTAACACCCCGTCCAACTTAACATACTTACAACAAACTGCAAGAGGAAGAACAACCTCATCACATTACTTACCTTGTTGGTGTTACACGCCGTTAGCCACCCACGTGGCTAACAAGGCTAATCCATACACAATGTACCGGTCTGATGGGCTAAATTCCCGAGCGACTATACATTGTTATTCCTTCACATTAACAACAACAATAATATACACCTTATCAACTACACGAGTATTTATAACTGGTGCCGACAACAATATCGGTCTTACTACACCTACTGTATATATATACTTAAAAGTTTACCCATGTACAATGACTACCCGTCCTACTCTCGAACGGCTTCCAGCACTTCGTACCTGAAATAGGAAAAGAAGAGAAAGGGGTGGCCCCAAGGGGCTCAGCACCTTTGCTGGTATGGTAATCCCGCAGCCCACATGCTATCGGGCCACGCACAACTATTGTCGTCTTAGCATGCGGTTGATTATATTTTATCATACATGTAAAACGAACACACATCTCATAACATTCGCCTCAACGGGCTCAACAAACGGATAATATATCCTTACTTAATGAGTCACTCGTGGTATAAATCATCCCTAGAGTGTGTTCCTCCTCTGATGGAGCTACTTCCTTAATAGACGACACATACCCTTAATTCGGGTTACCCTTAAACGCCTTTTATCACCAACTGGGAATCATATCCATGATCCACACACTTCACATTTTACAACATATAACATACACTACATAAAACACTTAACAACACTTTGCACGTTTCCATGTGCACAAACATAACACCGCAATAGATATTGCATCACAACAAACACATAACATAACGGGAATGGTTCTCTTAGGAACCGACCCAAACATCACTAACACACTGGTGAGCCTAGAGATTGTTGCCAGTCTCATGATAAGCTCGTTACATAACTCGTTACCGTCTCGTTAAATGAACGGTTAACTTAACACAAGGTGTCTCGGATATAGTGATCCAAGCACACCGAAACAAACATACAATAGTATGCCCCTGTGGCCCGACGTGAGTCAGTATAGCCTTGGTTAAGCTAAAGGGAAGGTTGGGAACCAAATTGGAAAACAACCAATACATACAGAGAGGATCGAACCTGCTATGACAACGACCCCCATACTCACACGCGTGGCCGGAACAGACCGGACTCCTCACTCCCCCGTTAGCACTTATTAGAAGTTCAACTTTGAACTCTATCAAACAATCACAACATTGAGTTAAGTCTTGTCAGACATACACAAGGGAAGAGAGAGTCATACATTCACATACAAACATCACAACAAAAACATCACATAACCAACTCACGCATAGCCGTGGTTAGAACGTTCCTTAGGTCGGAAACGTTATTACCGGATACCGTTCTCTTACGTTTACCTAATAGTGGTTAACTAGCCCTTCAAGCGTATTTGAGGTTACCGGTATCGGCACGTAAACATACAATAACATTAACGACGTAACAGTTTCATGATTATCTCATAACGTGGCAAACATACAGAAAACACATTGGCATACAAGCCCGGTGTAATCCGGTAGGACACAGGTTGCAAGAAAACCATACTTGTCACCGGAGTCCCACTTAATCACGTCCATTTATGTTCCGTCGAGCAATTCTCGAACAACTGTTAACTCACCGCGTTTTCATTAACACCGGGGTTTGCTTGATCATTAATGTCAATGCTTAATTTTTTTTCCCGTTAACTTAGTTACATAACTTAACATTTTAACTTGTTTTTACTCTCACATTTTAATACAACTTTTAAACCCACTTAGGTGTCATAAAACTCCCCTAAATTCCTTAATCCTTATAACATCATTACCTACCAATCCCCATCATTATCATTCTTAACCTTAAACCATGTTTTGGTCCGACGACCCACCGACCGACCCACAGCTGGGTCGGTCCATTACAGACCCTTTTACTTACTTCATTCCTTATAATCATGCCCGTCCGACCCACGTCGACCCACCATTCTGGGTCGGTCCATGTGCGAACATTTTCCACACCTTTGAAACTTGACCGACGACCGACCCATGTCCGACCCACCCTTTTGGGTCGGACCATTACCGAACACATTCCAAACATCTAACAGAGGCTCGACCGACCCAAAAACTGGGTCGGCCCCGGGTCGGTCGCCTTCTAAACTTACCAAACTTTGCCAAATCTTCACCAAACTTCTCCTAAGACTCTCTTATGTGTTCTAACTCATTTGGCACTTCAAACACACCTTAAGATACTCTTAAACATTCACAAACGTTTCTCCTAATTCCTTAAACCTTACTTATATCTCCACAAATTCCTAACACTTACAATGTTTTCTCCTTTGATTTTAGGTGGCATTTCACCTATAATGACCACACACCAAGGTGTTTCCTCTACACCTTATCATCATCTCTCCTTCTTTTCTTACTAACTAAATCTCCTTTTTCACATTATACCTAAACATCACTTTTTTCCTTGAATATCACATTACCAACCTTAAACAAACTCCTCCAAGACTTACACACATCCTAACCACATTGAATTCCTAGAACTTCAAAGACAACACCTAAATCCTTGCATCACTCTAAATCACCTTAATACATGTTTCCTTCTCAAGTAATCATTCATTCACCTTTGCCTCTCCCTAGTTCACCAACACTTACTTTAAACACTTAGAACTTCTTACACATTTTCCCAAATTTGGCCATAGCTTCTCTTGTATATACTCAAATCCAACACTTAGGTTTTACCACCTTAATTCATTCAAGAACACCTAAAATCCATCAAACACACTTTTATACACAACTTCACACATTAAGCACTACATCACAATATAGTGCATAACTTAAATTGCTTGGCACTTAGGCCCTTAAATAGCATGGCTCTTAGGCCCTTAAATTGCATAACCTTAAACACTGAATTCCCACATAAGTATGCCTTTAACCTGCAAATACATACACCAATACATATGTTTCTTTTACTAGTCTCCTTGAGAACACTTTACTAGGTCACTTGCCATTGGCTCCTTAGGTATTATTAAGCAAATCAAGCTCATTTTTCCTAAGGCATTTAAACTACATTGAGATAGTTTTTTACCTCTTTTCCTCACAAATTTCTTCTGTTTCCTGTAAAACCGGTAGGGCATTGGTCCCTTTGCAACTATTAAACATTATACAAACAATAGAATGAGTATTCAAGCATTATGCTTCACCTCATGTAAACCCTAGTTACACATATTGTTTTAACACATTAAGGTAATTGTTTTACCTTGGAATTGGAAGAGAACTTGAACAAGTATCAAGAGAGGACTCCTCCTAGCCCTTGGAAGATTCAAATGAAGCTAAAACAAGCAAGATAAATACACCATTGTGAGGTGAATTTTGGACAACATGAAAACATGGAGGAAACATGGATTTTCTTTGAGTTTCCTTACCTTGAAGCAAAGGAGAACAAGAATATGTGAAAGGTGAGCTCAAGCTCCTCCCATGGTGGTTTCTCTTGGCACCGAAATGAGGTTTTGAAGTTTGAAGAGACAAGATTGTAGAGCTTGGCTTAACTAAGAGAATGTGGTGTTTTGTTTTTGATTTGAACAAGTGAGCAAGATTTTAAATGTGTTCAAGATGGACTTCATGGTTGTATTATGTACCACCGAGAGAGAATGAAGAAGAGAGGTTGGTGGTGGTGTTTGGAACCGTGGGAAATGAAGGAAAGGAAGGGAGAATGAAGATAGAACTTACTTTTTGGAGATATTTAAGTCTCAAAGCAAATAGTAACTATGAGTCACATTATTTACTTACAAGTTAACATACTTGGTGACTCCTCACTACAAAAACCGGCCCCCTTTAATATAACAAGGGTATTTTAGTCTTTGTTTGTCAATTTAATACTTAACATAACATATGTTATATACTAGCTTGTAAAAATTACTATTCACAAACTAAGGCACATAGAAGTGAAATTTTTGATTTCCCACTAATATGGCCACCCAAATGTGATACTATATAGTACCATGTTAATTAAAGAGTAATGATGGACATTTGGCCATTCAAAACTCATTTACAAGACAATTTTCAAAGACGTGCTTTAAGACTCCTTAAAGCACATTTTGTGTTTTTAACTTGTTTTCAAGCTTGGTTTCTTTCGTAATTGATTTATATTTCATAAATATAAATGGTATAGGTATGACCATTAGGTCTTATACACATTCATCCCAAGCTTAGAGCACATTTTTTCTCATATTGACTTTAAGGGATTTTCTTAGTTTTATTTGGTTTAATGTCCACCAAAGTTTCTTAAGGACTTATTTAGCATTATTAATAATAATAAATGTTTCAAGTCTTGGTAGGCTCTTTGGGTCCTTACCAAGTTCACTCATAGCTTGAGCATGTTTTTGTTCAAACGGTGTTAATGCTTTATTGCATTTATTATGGTTTAATATTGTTCACTGATGTTCTAAGGCACTTTTTAGCCTTTACATACCATATTTGATATTTAAAACTAAACCACATATCAAGGTTTGGGTATTTCAATCTACCCCCTTAAAAGAACTTCGTCCTCGAAGTTCACATCTTTTCACACACATCATTAGATTAGAACAAGTAATCACTTGGAAATAACTTCATACCAAAACAAACTTACATCACAACCTCAGACTTAATGGTCCGGGCAACACATTCACTCCACACATAACAAACATATCCAAATGATAACCTCGGACTTATGGTCCGGGTATCTAATAACACTTACACATACATAACAACCCCTTTGATCAATGGGTCTTGGGTAACATAACAATCTTTAGACACATAGGTCTATGTAACACCACACATTTAGACTCATAGGCCTTGATAGCATACACTTTAGGAAATCCAAGTCAAAACAACATTCATTACACATACCACACAACATGTCAGAGCATGTATAGCAATCAGAAATATCCTTGATATACACTGTGATCCCGCAGAACCCGGTCGCGATGGACACCTTCCGTCCCCGTGCCTTTGGGAGTTTAAAACAATCACTTAAATTTAAAATTTCTTTGTGAGGTTAAGTAAGAGAACTTTAATTACGTAAAGTATCCATCAACGTTTTATAAATACCAATTTAAAATCCTTTTGAAAACACACACAACTCCAAGTCCAACTTAAGCTCTTTGCTTCTTTTATTAGCGTGGTTATTCGTGACCACTTATAGGGAGTTTCAAGAGTCATCCAACCCTGATGTGATCAGCATCAGTGTTGAACTATCCTTCCACTCCAATTTGTGTTCGGCTTCCCTTGATCACATGCAAATCAAGTTCCACCTCCCACTTCATTTTCAAGCATCATGTAATCACCCATTTCCAATTTTCTATCTTTTGAATCATTCTAGTCATGATCACAACATCTCCAAAGGATAGAACTCCGTCTATCAGTTACCTCCATTCACTTTTAATCCTGTTGCCTAGGGAATCTTATTCTCACTAGGTTCTATGTCGGTATCATGCCCTTTCATGCATCACTTATATATATACACATATATTTTATCCAAAATACAACACCTGGTTTTACATTTATACACTGTCGGGGCTTTTGTTCCCCCGGGAGTTTATCTACTCCCCACACTTGTACAATCACACACAACTGTTAACAAACACACACACTTATCACAATGGTATTCGCATCATCTGTGCGCAATTACCACAATTAATCCATGAATGAATGTGTATGTTTACGTAGCACACACACCAATCATCAAAACAAACAATAATTTTGTGCTATGCACAATATGAGTCACACACACTACGTACACTTGTACGGTAATATACACCAAGTGGTTTTGCGCTCTACCCCCCTTAAAAGGGATTACGCCCACGTAATCAATCACTAAACATTGGCTTAAATGTTCTGCCGTCGTGAAGTGTTTTAACTTCCACGCGGTCTATTACACAATGGATTCTGATTAAAGGATCTTAACCATATTGGCGGTTTAGTTCCTAAACCAGGAATTCTCATTGGAGTTTGTTTAAACTCTTAATTGGTTTCGATCCTGGCCTGTTAGGCTTCTAGGCGTTAATAATTAGCCATCCACTCATATTCGTTATTCACGTTGTACATTTGAATCACTGGTTCACTAGTTTCTGCTGCGAAACTCTAATAACTGTAGAGCTTAATTGCTCCCTTTTGTTATTCTTACTGTATTGTACATCCCCAATTGTCACCCTCATCTTGGTAACAATGGTTTCTCAACCGACGCACGGTATCTTTTACCCTGAGCGGATTCGGTGAGTTTCACAATTTTCCATCCACTTCCATGATAATTTACTGTGTATACAGCTATGTATTTCACAATGATTGACTTGTTCCCTTCCGACTTACTGTCGGTTGAGATTGAGCTACTACCTAGTGTGTAGTGCTCTCTCAGCTATTTCCAATATTTGGGGTATATTCCATACCGATATTTGGCAGTTAGTGCTACTGTAGTCACTTACTGTTAATCATGTCTTCACATTTGGTTTTGTACAAGTACTTTTTTTTTTTTTTGGTGCGGCCTTGCATTTCCTATGCATCGGCCTTTATAACATTATTTGTCCACAATCAACATGTTTCCAATTCCTAGCTATCTCATTCGATCATTACTGCGCAAGAGCAATACCAAAACACTCAGTCATACAGAGTGCAGAGGCGTAAACTCTTGACAGTAAATCCCTTATGCGATTCGCCATGGAATTCACACTGTCCTTCACTGAGACTCTTATCTCGTAACTGGTTCGACCTACCATATTATCATTCAACAACACTTATACAACGGTCGCTTACTGCGCACCGTGCTCTCACTTATTGTATAACACTAACTCACATAGTATTTACTGTCACATTAACTTCCACACATAAATTTACATTATTCACATTATGGTTCATCCCTCATTTGGATGACTACTGAATGCTCCTTGAGCATCGATCATTCGAGTCACAAGCCGGCGTTATTCAGCCAGGTGCTTCACTTTATACACATACTACTAAGCTAATTTCTCTTTCATTACTAACATGTCCATCCTTAACATATTTCTTGAACTTGATTCACATAACTACCGCTCCTGTGGTGTCACAATGTCGAGAGGTATCCCCACTCTTAATGCAGTGGTTCGTTTACCACTCTATTCGCTTATATAACCTAAACTTCTACCATCAATCGAATTTATATGATATATCCTGCTTTTGGATTATAAGCCTTATTTGCCTTGAGCTGGGCTCATTATAGGCTGTCCACACACATGTACTTCTCTGTACAATATTACAAGGTCGTTGCATCACGTTTCCTTTCATGGGATGCCCCTTAGGTTTGTCAATCCGTCTCCTGACAACTTATGTCTAAACTGTGTGTTAGTTTCAACCCTTGTGCTTCTGTCATGCATTTCATTCAACAATTGTTGATTCGAACACCCTTTAAGGATTGCTCCTGGGTGTTGTTAAGTTATGCCTTTACATTTGGCTCACACTTATTGGTATATTCCGTTAGCTACGCCTTTCGCGTTCTTTACTGTTTATTATCTTCTTCTGTGAAGATTAACATTCCTGGTAGTGTAGGTACTCATTCCGGGAATTTATCCGTTCATTGCACATTAATGTGTCCACATTGGGCATCTGCTTGCCATGTACAGGCTGGGTCACCATTCCAGCTATAATGTTTATCCCTAAGGATCCTTAAGACATATGTGGTGTCTTTACATAACAGTTGTGCCCACCGCACTTCCTAACTCTTAAACATTTCCTTGAAAGGAGTTCACTAATCCTTTTAGTCTTGCTAACTTAACTGAATTCCTTAACTTCAACTATTCCTTGTAATCCTTAGCTCTCGTTCGATTTATACTGCTGACCGTAGACGGAGTCGACTACTTCCCGTGTTTCGGACTCTACTCGTATACATATATGGGGTATCTTACTGATACATTGCTACTTACCCAACTAACCCATAAGTAGGTCTGTCAGGCCCACATGCTCCTATCGGAGTGCGGTCGTCCCACAACACAGTTGGTACACTTGTAGTGTCCGTCACACGCCTAGGTGAAATATTCTGTTGTCAACTCCCTTATATTGTCCCGTGACAATATTCATTCCCTGCTTCCCGAACTTAATCGAGGGAAAGTTTATCCATTGTTGTATCCTTGTCAACTGCTCTTGGTTTTACTGGATTGGTTTTAAAGAAGGTTGGAAAGAAGTGTTGGTTTGAAAGAAAATCTGGTTTTGAAAAGAAAAGGGTTTGAACAAATCTGGGTTGGAAGAAAAATTTTCATGGTTTCACAACATCTTCTTACCTTAACCAAGTCTAGCTTCTTGCTGACTGGTGTATTTACAATTACGGGGGTTAGGCTAACGGGCCTTTTCACTGTTATGACGATTACAGTTAACTTTCTAGTACTTTACTAAGTACTTGTAGTGGTTATAAATTTCCCGAACAGCCCTGTTATAGCAGCACTTGCTATGGCAAGTGCGCCATACTAACTGGCTATCGGTTTAACACATACCGATTGTGGTATTGTTTTTACCCATGCTGTCATAAGTGGCCTTGTTGGCCCTCACTGATCTTGCTGCCTTGATAATAACTCTTCTAGGTGACTTCTCACCGTCTTCACATGACGATCATCAACTAGGGTGTTTCCCATTTTGGGAGACCCCTTTTTCTTAGTATTGTATTCTCTTTGTAGCCCGTTCCACATATTTGGGCACTACGTTGTAGTTCCCTTGTCGGTTGGTATACCGTTGGTGTATTATTTATCACTGTGGTCCCGTAGACACTCGTCTCGGGTTTTATTAATCCATTCTTGCCTGTTGCACGGTTGGTGCGTTGAAAACTGGTCATTCTCGACTGCTCGGCATGTCGACCCAGGTTGCCGAGATTCTATTCTTCTATACACTGATTCTTCATCTCCGCTATGAAATGCGGTTAACATTGTTTAGATGGGACCGTCTCCGGGATTCCCAGTTTTCGGGATCTACCGTATGACAGGTTCTCCATACCTAAGGTACTTAATAACAGCCAGATCGGGTATTCCCGAGTAAGAGAGGACTTCCATCTCTCTGGCGTTTCCCAAGTTATATACAGGGATTGTGGAGGGCGGGATGGATATTGTAGGTTTCCAGTACACACTGTAATCCTAACTAGCGTATCTCTCACGCTATCACTCAACCCTTAACCCAAAGCAAAATCCTAACTCGGTACTTCCTAAGCTCGGTAATTCAGTCATCAGAGCGATACTTCGCTCTGATACCACTTTTTGTAACACCCCGTCCAACTTAACATACTTACAACAAACTGCAGCGGAAGAACAACCTCATCACATTACTTACCTTGTTGGTGTTACACGCCGTTAGCCACCCACGTGGCTAACAAGGCTAATCCATACACAATGTACCGGTCTGATGGGCTAAATTCCCGAGCGACTATACATTGTTATTCCTTCACATTAACAACAACAATAATATACACCTTATCAACTACACCGAGTATTTATAACTGGTGCCGACAACAATATCGGTCTTACTACACCTACTGTATATATATACTTAAAAGTTTACCCATGTACAATGACTACCCGTCCTACTCTCGAACGGCTTCCAGCACTTCGTACCTGAAATAGGAAAAGAAGAGAAAGGGGTGGCCCCAAGGGGCTCAGCACCTTTGCTGGTATGGTAATCCCGCAGCCCACATGCTATCGGGCCACGCACAACTACTTGTCGTCTTAGCATGCGGTTGATTATATTTTAATCATACATGTAACAACGAACACACATCTCATAACATTCGCCTCAACGGGCTCAACAAACGGATAATATATCCTTACTTAATGAGTCACTCGTGGTATAAATCATCCCTAGAGTGTTCCTCCTCTGATGGAGCTACTTCCTTAATAGACGACACATACCCTTAATTCGGGTTACCCTTAAACGCCTTTTATCACCAACTGGGAATCATATCCATGATCCACACACTTCACATTTTACAACATATAACATACACTACATAACAACACTTAACAACACTTTGCACGTTTCCATGTGCACAACATAACACCGCAATAGATATTGCATCACAACAAACACATAACATAACGGGAATGGTTCTCTTAGGAACCGACCCAAACATCACTAACACACTGGTGAGCCTAGAGATTGTTGCCAGTCTCATGATAAGCTCGTTACATAACTCGTTACCGTCTCGTTAAATGAACGGTTAACTTAACACAAGGTGTCTCGGATATAGTGATCCAAGCACACCGAAACAAACATAACAATAGTATGCCCCTGTGGCCCGACGTGAGTCAGTAATAGCCTTGGTTAAGCTAAAGGGAAGGTTGGGAACCAAATTGGAAAACAACCAATACATACAGAGAGGATCGAACCTGCTATGACAACGACCCCCATACTCACACGCGTGGCCGGAACAGACCGGACTCCTCACTCCCCCGTTAGCACTTATTAGAAGTTCAACTTTGAACTCTATCAAACAATCACAACATTGAGTTAAGTCTTGTCAGACATACACAAGGGAAGAGAGAGTCATACATTCACATACAAACATCACACACAAACATCACATAACCAACTCACGCATAGCCGTGGTTAGAACGTTCCTTAGGTCGGAAACGTTATTACCGGATACCGTTCTCTTACGTTTACACTAATAGTGGTTAACTAGCCCTTCAAGCGTATTTGAGGTTACCGGTATCGGCACGTAAACATACAATAACATTAACGACTGTAAACTCGTTTCATGATTTATCTCATAACGTGGCAAACATACAGAAAAACACATTGGCATACAAGCCGGTGTAATCCGGTAGGACACAGGTTGCAAGAAAACCATACCTGTCACCGGAGTCCACTTAATCACGTCCATTTATGTTCCTCGAGCAATTCTCGAACAACTGTTAACATCACACGCGTTTTCATTAACACCGGGGTTTGCTTGATCATTTAATGTCAATGCTTAATTTTTTTCCCGTTAACTTAGTTACATAACTTAACATTTTTAACTTGTTTTACTCTCACATTTTAATACAACTTTTAACCCACTTAGGTGTCATTAAAACTCCCCTAACATGTCCTTAACATCCTTATAACATCATTACCTACCAATCCCCATCATCACATATCATTTCTTAACCTTAAACCATGTTTTTGGTCCGACCGACCCACCGACCGACCCACAGCTGGGTCGGTCCATTACAGACCCCTTTTACTTCCTTATAATCATGCCCGTCCGACCCACGTCCGACCCACCATTCTGGGTCGGTCCATGTGCGAACATTTTCCACTTTTGAAACTTGACCGACCGACCCATGTCCGACCCACCCTTTTGGGTCGGACCATTACCGAACACATTCCAAACATCTAACAGAGGCTCGACCGACCCAAAAACTGGGTCGGCCCCCGGGTCGGTCGCCTTCTAAACTTACCAAAACTTTGCCAAATCTTCACCAAACTTCTCCTAAGACCTCTTAATGTGTTCTAACATCATTTGGCACTTCAAACACACCCTTAAGATACTCTTAAACATTCACAAAACTATTTCTCCTAATTCCTTAAACCTTTACTTATATCTCCACAAAATTCCTAACACTTACAATGTTTTCTCCTTATGATTTCTAGGTGGCATTTCACCTATAATGACCACAACACCAAGGTGTTTCCTCTACACCTTATCATCATCTCTCAACTTCTTTTCTTACTAACTAAATCTCCTTTTTCACATTATACCTAAACATCACTTATTCCTTGAATATCAACATTACCTAACCTTAAACAAACTCCTCCAAGACTTACACACATCCACTAAACACACATTGAATTCCTAGAACTTCAAAGACAACACCTAAATCCTTGCATCACTCTAAATCACCTTAATACATGTTTTCTTCTCAAGTAAACATTCATTCACCTTTCTCTCCTAGTTCACCAACACCATTTAAACACTTAGAACTTCTCACACATTCCCAAATTTGGCCATAGCTTCTCTTGTATATACTCACATCCAAACACTTAGGTTTTTTTACCTTATTTCATCCAAGAACGCCTAAAATCCATCAAACACATTTTATACACAAACTTCACACATTAAGCACTACATCACAATATAGTGCATAACTTAAATTGCTTGGCACTTAGGCCCTTAAATGCATGGCTCTTAGGCCCTTAAATTGCATAAACCTTAAACACTGAATTTCCCACATAAATAATGCCTTTGACCTGCAAATACATACACCAAACATATGTTCTTTTACTAGTCTCCTTGAGAACACTTTACTAGGTCACTCACCATTGGCTCCTTAGGTATTTTAAGCAAATCAAGCTCATTTTCCTAAGGCATTTAAACTACATTGAGATAGTTTGTTTACCTCTTTTTCCTCACAAATTTCTTTCTTGTTTCCTTGTAAAACCGGTGGGGCATTTGGTCCCTTTGCAACTATTAAACATTATACAAACAATAGAATGAGTATTCAAGCATTATGCTTCACCTCATTGTAAACCCTAGTTACACATATTGTTTTAACACATTAAGGTAATTGTTTTACCTTGGAATTGGAAGAGAACTTGAACAAGTATCAAGAGAGGACTCCTCCTAGCCCTTGGAAGATTCAAATGAAGCTAAAACAAGCAAGATAAATACACCATTGTGAGGTGAATTTTCGGACAACATGAAAACATGGAGGAAACATGGATTTTCTTTGAGTTTCCTTACCTTGAAGCAAAGGAGAACAAGAATATGTGAAAAGGTGAGCTCAAGCTCCTCCCATGGTGGTTTCTCTTGGCACCGAAATGGAGGTTTTGAAGTTTTGAAGAGACAAGATTGTAGAGCTTGGCTTAACTAAGAGAATGGTGGTGTTTGTTTTTGATTTGAACAAGTGAGCAAGATTTTACATGTGTTCAAAGATGGACTTCCATGGTTGTATTATGTACCACCGAGAGAGAATGAAGAAGAGAGGTTGGTGGTGGTGTTTGGAACCGTGGGAAATGAAGGAAAGGAAGGGAGAATGAAGATAGAACTTACTTTTTGGAGATATTTAAGTCTTAAAGCAAATAGTAACTATGAGTCACATTTATTTACTTAACAAGTTAACATACTTGGTGACTCCTCACTACAAAAACCGGCCCCCTTTAATATAACAAGGGTATTTTAGTCTTTGTTTGTCAATTTAATTACTTAACATAACATATGTTATATACTAGCTTGTAAAAATTACTATTCACAAACTAAGGCACATAGAAGTGAAATTTTTGATTTCCCACTAATATGGCCACCCAAATGTGATACTATATAGTACACATGTTAATTAAAGAGTAATGATGGACATTTGGCCATTCAAAACTCATTTACAAGACAATTTTTCAAAACGTGCTTTAAGACTCCTTAAAGCACATTTTGTGTTTTAACTTGTTTTCAAGCTTGGTTTTCTTTCGTAATTGATTTAATATGTTCATTAACATATAAATAAGGTATAGGTATGACCATTAGGTCTTATACACATTCATCCCAAGCTTAGAGCACATTTTTGCTCATATTGACTTTAAGGTATTTTCTTATGTTTTATTTGGTTTAACTGTCCACCAAAGTTTCTTAAGGACTTATTTAGCCTTATTAAATCATAATTAAATGTTATCAAGTCTTGGTAGGCTCTTTGGGTCCTTACCAAGTTCACTCATAGCTTAGAGCATGTTTTTGTTCAAACTGTGTCTTAATGCTTTATTGCATTTATTATGGTTTAAATTGTTCACTGATGTTACTAAGGCACTTTTTAGCCTTTACATACCATAATTTGATATTTAAACCACATATCAAGGTTTGGGGTATTTCACCGCGTGGGCGTCCGCGTAAGGACACAACCTGTCCGCGTTTGCGTCCGCGTAGGGGCTACGCGGACACATGTATTTCGTCTCATCTTGTTCTGCAAACTTCAACAGGCTCCAGATTCTTCGTTTGAGCTCCGTTTTTAGATCCGTTTACGCCTATGCGTTCGTCTGTTCGTCTACTTTGCTCCTAGCTTGATTTTCGTCATGTTTAACCAATAAAACTGTAAGATAACCAATAAAACATAAACTAGAGGAAAACTAACCAAAGTGGAGAAATGAGCAAGAAAAGTGCTAATATAACATATGAAATACACCCATAAATCATGCTCATTTGGACACTTATCAGCTCCTTATAAGTGGTCACGAGTAATAACACTAGTAATAGGTGTAATTACCATACGTAGGATTTGGGAGATGTATGCAAGTTTTCAAAATGAATTTCCAAAACTAATTTGGTATAAATGATTTTCTTCTAATCGAGGATGAGGATCGGTTTTGAAACCGCTCCCACTTGTGGATCTTTCATGGCTAGGTGCCGGTATCGGGTCGAAACCATGGAGGTGAAGCTAGTGGTGAGCCGGTGGAAGTAATGATTAGTTATGAAACCACTACACCGTTCGTGCGGCGGTCCTAAGTGGCCGGTTGGGTGCGGTGATAGTGTGTGTTTTGTATTTTTCCAAGGGCACTGGGACAGCGTAGTCCCGAAGTAAGTATGAGTAAGTAAGTATGAGTAAAGTGCCTGAGGATCTCTATATATGCAAATGAATTTGATCAGAACCAAAGGACCGTAGAGCTAGAAAGCGTAAGTGCCCAATGTCATGACGGCCGTGAACCAGAAAGTGTAAGTGTTCAAACGTGACCGGTACCCGAGGGATCACTCGACATGGGAGAGGATGGTACCTTCTTTATCTGCGGATGGACCCCATGGAGAGTTTGGAATGAATATTTTTGATTGCTATGCATGCAGTGACATACTGTTTGGATGTGTGATATACATCGAGTCAGACATTTGGAGTCTGTCAAATTATGTAGAGGTTATAACCTTAGCATAGAGTACTTATATGAGTAACAATATTAGATTCACCAACTTTGAGGGCAAAGTTCTTTAAGGGGGGTAGATTGAAATACCCCGAACTTAATTATGGTGATTAAATAATTCTAATATGGTATTTAAGGGCATAATAGTGCCTAAAGTAATTTTAGTAAGGAAAATAAATCCAAAAGAAATGAGAAAACGCTTAAAAAATGAAAAACGCTAAAAATAAGCGTTATATAACCATAGGAGGTACGAGACCTCGGTTAGAGTATTATATGGATTCCTAAGGCTTATTCATGCCTAAATAATATACGGGAACGATTCCCGAAGAAGATGGATCCCAATAATGAGTTAAAACGCTAATAAAGCTTTAGCGCACGTTTTTCGAGAAAACCCAAAAATGTGACTTTGAGTGGTCAAACGAACCCGTAAAAATTATAGTCAACCAAATAACTATAATTAAACATTAATGGAAGCTTAAGAACCATTAAAATTAAAGAAACAAGAAAATTATGGAAAACGGGCCCGGTTAGTGAATAGTGCTAAAATCGGGTAAAATAACGAGCGTTTCTGTAAAAAATGAAAAACGCTCCCTGCCATGTGACTATGTGGGGCCGGTTTTAGGAGGGAAATCAGCCACACACACACACTTAACTAATTAAAATAAGAAAGGAAAAGTAAAGAAGGAAAGAAAAGTACAAAAAGGTAAAACACTTTCTCTCCTCCCTCATTCTCTTTTTCCTCCTCTTTTTCCTTATTCTTCCCTCACCTGCCGTCCTCCCCTTCCTTCTCTGCTGGAACTGATTTTGAAGCAGCAACCATGGCTTCTCCTCCCTTCTTTGTCATGCCCAAGCTTTGTTAAAGCTCCAAATGGAAAAATAATTATATTCATCTTCCTCTTTTCACCAAGCTCTATCTTTCTCTCTTTCAAATTCCAAAATGATGAAGTTAATCTCCATGGGTATACCCCATTGGTGAAGAAAATGGCATTTTTATGGAGCTTGGAGTCCCCTCTCTCATCTAAGGTAAAAATCTCAAAGAAAAACTCACGTTTCCTCCATTCTCTACCTTGGCCGAATTTAGGCTCTAATGGAGCCCTATTTTTCTCTCTCTTTTAATCAACATGTGTACTACTTAGTATCACATTAGGAAGTCTAAATCAATGGGAAATCAAAAATTTCACAATTATGTGCACTTATTTGTGAATAGTGACCAAATAGTGCTAGTTTAAGACATTAGTCAATATAAGTAAACTATATGGTCAACAAAGACCATAAATATCCTAAGACTATTAAGGGGGATGGTTTTTAAGTGTGACTCACCACACTTAGCTAGTTAAATAAAGAAGGAAGTTTGATAAAGCAAAAAGAACTATTTACTTTAAGCTTATAATATCTTGCAAAGTGAAACCTCTCTCCTCATTCTCTCATTCCCTCCATTTCCCACTATCTTCATCCTTTCCTCCCTTCTCCATTTCGGTTTTGCTACAGCACTTATACTATCTCCATCTTCCATTGCCTATATCTCCTAGCTCCATGCTCCAAAAATAATTCCAAGACCACCATTCTCTTAGTTTAGTCAAGCTCTACAATCTTGTCTTTTCAAATCATCAAAACCTCCATTTCGGTGCCAAGAGGAATCACCATGGAAGGAGCTTGAACTCATCTTTTTACATCTTATTGTTCTCCTTTGCTTCAAGGTAAGGAAACTCAAAGAAAAACTTTATTTCCTCTTGTTCTTATATGTGACCGAAATCACCTCTTCATGGAGTTTTCTTTTGCTCATTCATAGCTTCATTCCAATCTTCAAAGGGCTAGGTGGAGTCCTCTCTTGCTACTTAATCCAATTCCCATTCAATTCTAAGGTAAAACATTCATTTATGTGTTTTAAGACATTATATGACCTAAGGTTTATTAATGAGTATAAGCATGAAGCTTAATGCTCATTATCTTTACTTGTGTATGGATAGAAGGTTGAAAAGTGATCAAGTTCCTTGCTAATTTTCAATCCAAGGAAACAAGAAAGAAGTTTGGAAGGAAAAGAGGTAAATAACCTAACCTAATGTGCCTTTGGAAAATTGAGCTTTAAAATGCTTAACAAGTTATCTAAGGAGCCAATGGCAAATGAGCTAGTAAACTATCCTCAAAGAGGCTATTAAAGGACATATGAAATGATGTGTGTATTTGCAGGTCAAAGGCATATATTATGTGGGAAATTCAGTGTTTAAGGTTTATGCAATTTAAGGGCCTAAGAGTCATGCAACATAAGGGCCTAAGTGCCAAGCAATTTAAATTATGCACTATATTGTGATGTACTGTAGTTTAAGGTTTAGTTGGGTGTAAAGAACATTCTTGTGTGGATAAATGTTCTTGAGTGTTTAAAGGTGATAAACCTTGTGTTTTGGGTGTAAGGAAATACTAACAAAGTTATGTCAAAATTTGAGTAGAAAACAAGGAAGTATAGGTGTTTAAATGATGTTTAGTGACCTAGGTTGTGCTAGGAAATGTTAAGACTTAAACTGGTGAAAGAAAAGGAATTAAGGTGTACTAGGTGTTAAAAATGTATAAGCATTGTTTTGGAGAATTTAGTGCTCATTTGGTGATAGTGGTGCATCAAGGTCATGGAGGAAAAATAGTTAAGTTTAGAGAAGTTTGGTGAACAAGAGAAGAAATCATGTTATTTCATGTTTGTGAAAGTTTAAGTGTGAATTGGAGGAGAGTAGAAAGAACTTGTATAATGGAGGTGCTAGGCTGAAATAATGCTTAAAGAGTAGTGGTAGTATAACTAAGGTAACATTTTGGTTAGTTGGTATTGTAGGCATAAAAACTACCACTTAGAAACTTAAGGAAAAATACCACAAGTGTTGGTGAATTTTGTGAGAAATTGAGTAACAAGTTGGATAAGGAATTAGACAAGTTTAAGGTGTTATTTTAGCATTAGGATAAACCTAAGATCATATGGGAATCTTGGGTAAACAATGGATGAAGAGAATAGATGAAACAAGACTTGAAAATATCAAATGTGAAAATCTGTTTTAGTGGTCCGGGACCTAGGTCCAGGGTGATGTCCCGGACCATGCAAAAATAAAGGCCAAGAGTTCATATGTTACCTTGGTCCGGGACTTAGGTCTTGTACTAAGACCCAGACCACCCCCTGATTTACCCCCGAGGATTGCTAGCTTATATTGGTCCGGGACTTAAGACCAGCATGAAGTCCCGGACCACTACATAAATCCACCACAGAGTTAAGTCAAGTATAGGTCCGGGACTTTAGATAAGGACCATGTCCCGGACCACTTAAAAAACTTAGTTTAAGGTTAGTAAATGATGTCTAATGATGGTGATTAGTTAGTAATGATGTTATAAGGTTGTTTAAGACATGTTAGGTGTGTTATAAAGACAAATTAAAAGGATGAAGAGTTATAACCAAGCGTGAGAATAAAATAAGTAAAGAAAGTGAAGTTGTAAGTTAACCGGAGTCAAGTACGGTAATTAACCGACATTACTAAATGTGTATAGGAGTTGCCTACGGTGGAAACCAGTCGAAGCAGGGACCAAGGTATGGTTTTCTTGCAGTCTGTTGCCTACCGGTTTACACCGGCTTGTGTGTTGTTTGTTTTTTTGTGTGTTTACGACCTTGTAAGACTTAAGTCATGAAATGATTTTACAGTTGTTATGACTATTGTGACACGATAATACCGGTACCGTTAACCTCGGATATGTTCTAACCCCAGCTATGTATGAACTAGTTGTGGTTTGTGTTGTTAAACTTTGTCTCATCTCCCTTGTGTGTCTCACTGGACTTAAACACTTACTTGTGAATTAATTTACTAAGTTTCAATAATGGGGCTTCTAACAAGTGCTAACCGGGGGGTGAGGAGTCCGGGTGTACCGACCACGCGTGTGAGTATAGGGGTCGATGTCATAACCGGTTCGATTCTCTCTGTATGTTATGGTTGTTTTTCTTTTTGGTTTCCAACCTCCCTTCAGCTTATCCAAGGCTATTTTACTAACTCACGTCGGGCCATAGGGGCATACTATGTTCGGTGTGCTTGGATTACTATATTCGACGCACCTTTGGGTTAAGTTATCCGTTCATTTAACAGGACGGTAACAAGTTATGTAACGAGCTTAGCATGAGTTTGGCAGCATTCTCTAGGCTCTCCAGGGAACTAACTATGTTTGGTTCTGTTCCTAAAGAGAACCGTTCCCGTTATGTTATGTGTTAATGTTGTGATGCAATTCTTGTTGCTATGTTATGTAAATTGTATGTTTAAAATCAATGCCATGTTATCATGACAATTGGTTATGTGTATCCCGGTAGCCGACGGGCTGCACGTTAGCCATACCAGCCATGAGTTGATGAGCCCCTTTGGGGCACCATATTTTTCTATGTTGCAGGATGAGGATCGAGGAGGCGGAGTGGCTCTAGATTTTAGGTTTTATGAAATACTTTTGATGGATTTTGGAAGTTAGACCCGGGATGTGCCTGTGCTCCCGTGGTGGTATATTATGAGTTGACAGTTATACAGTTATGGATGTAAATATTAATACTCGGTAATGTTGTTGCATTTATGGTTTAGTACTTATGCTCGGGAGTCTGTGCATCAGACCGATACGTTTTGTATGTATTCTGCCTTGTTAGCCACGTGGGTGGCTAACGGCGTGTAACACCAAACCGTTTAGTTAATGTTAAGTTATTAAATATTTCCGCTGCAAATCGATCTGTTGTTTAAGTTACAGTAGGGGTGTTACACCCCGTATGCTAACCGAGCTACGTTGATTTGTGTGCTTGTGTGCCGGCTAATCAAGATTAAAGCATGAAAATGGTTTATTGCCCTTCAGTGTATGTCTTGTTGTATGATGTATGAGCTAACCCTTCTTGAATGATTGTGTGGCCTAGCTTAGCATATGGACCGACTCATAGATGAGTCTTGTAGATTAGTGACTCGTAGGAAGAGTCATGTTGTGAATTAATGGAAACGTAGAAATGCAATAAAACTAATGAACCAAGAAACGATAACAGAAACCCATGAACTCACTAGAATGTGAGAGAGCGTACGGAATTAGTAAACTTCCGATAACGATTAGAGAACCGAAGCGATGCAATCCACCAAACATTAAATAGTGGAAGTATATAAGTAACCTCTATTAGAGGAATTGATGATGGTGCAAGACATGAATCATGAGAGTAGTAAAGAATGATAAGGGATCTCCAAACCCCTTAGAAAAATAGTCGACCCACAATGAGAGGAACCGACTAGTATAAACAATGTCCCGAACATGAGAGTAATCGATAGGTTGGGGGAACCCTTAAATCTGAGATTACTAGACGTTGGTAATTCCCTAAGCTAATAGAGGATATCTAGAGAGATACTTCTAGGCTAATCCATGAGATTGTAAAATAACTCCAAGAGAGGAGTATTGGAAATTTGAGTAGTCCGGTAGAAACGGACTTTTGAGTATAAGAGGAGCTAAGCGTATAGCTCCGCTTGTATTTGTAAGCCCGGTGATGAGTCTTGTGTATGACTCTGCCTGGAGGCTATAAGTTATGAGTATTGAGTAATGAGTATGTACAAGCAAGTAATGGGTATTGAGTAATGAGTATGTACGAGTAAAGTAAAGAGTATTGAGTGAGGAGTACGAGTAAGGTACTGAGTATTGAGTAATGAGTAAGTACGAGTAATGCAATGAGTATTGAGTGATGAGTAAGTACTAGTAAAGTATTGAGTATTGAGCAAAGCGCGAGTAAGGTAATGAGTAAGGTAACGAGAGAAGTATAAGTAAATCAACAAGTAAGTAAAAACATGATTGGTGTAAGCCTTATGAACCCGAACGAGGAGGAAGAGAGCATCCGATTAAACCAGATGAAGGAGTAACTAATATGAACGGTTGCCTAACGAATTGTCTTCCCTAGTAAGTATTGAATCTTGTGTATGTATGTAAGTATTGTTGCTTGTAATGTTGTAGTATTAGTATGTATGTATGCATGAAAATGAACTCCATGTATTCGACCAAAGTAGTCGGCGTACCCCGGTTAGCACGCGGGGTATGCGAATTTCATATGCAGCAATTTGCTGAGCCCCTAGGGGCACCGTTTTTATTTATAGGTACTTTGAAGCTGACTACCGTTTGAGAGTGTAGGATGGGGTTGCTGTATAAGCACGGGTAGTTGAGTAATAGGAACTATATTTGTATTGTAATGCGAAATTGTAACTCCAAATTGTATCGGTAGTTTGAGGATTGTAGTAGACTCGGTACAGTATTGAATTGGAGTTTGTATTTGGATTATGATTTGAGTATGGGATGGAAAGTAAGGTATTGTGTAGAGTACTCGGTATATTCAAGTCATCAGACCGATAATATGTAGTATTGTAACTGGCCTTGTTAGTCACGTGGGTGACTAACAGCATTGTACACCCGCCATTGTGTATGTAATATCTGCTGCGAAGGTAAGTAATGGTAAAGTAATGATGGGAGCGGTAGGGGTGTTACAGGTCTAAACCTAACTCAAACCATAAAATAAATTTGAAGAAATATACCTCCCAGGCATTCTCAACGGGAATTTAGATCCGGTTATTCTCTTGGTTTCCTTGCGGTTTCCAGACCTAGCCCGGAAGGTGGAGCCTCGTCCATTTTCCATTCGCAAATGAAGAGAATGAGAAGGAGACTGAGTTAGGGTTTTGGAACTCGGTAACAAAATCTTACAAAGATAACTACAAAAATAAAACAATACAAAGTGTTTACCTTAGATTCGTACCGGATAAACACCCACACCGTTTCCTTCAATTACCGCCACTGAACACTTTGTTGAGCATTCACTTTTAGGCCAAACTTACTTTGTGTTCATTTTTCCACCCACAACCATTCTCTATGATCTGATCTTGTGTACTAAAAGTTGGTCACTTTATCAACTTCCATTGGCATTTGGGGGGGGGGGGGAATTGTCCATTTCACAGTCATAATCTTCCTCGTCCACAAAACCATCAACACCAACTATCCGTCGCTTGCTTTGTAATACAACTGACCATCTGGGATTAGATTGATCACGACATTAGAACACTTGTCTAGCTTTAGAAGCAACTATAAACGGTTCTTTAGTGTATGTCAATGCGTTTAGGTCAACCAACTTCATACCGTGTTCCACCTGACGGTAATTGTGCTTGTTGTCTACCCATTTACATTTAAAGATACAAGTTTCGTAATATGTGTAGTTAAGGATCTAAATCTCCTTAATCACACCATAATACTCTTTCCTCATTGTCACTCCCTTACTACCTGCATCTTGATATATTTCCTGTGAAGTAGTTAGATGAACACCACTGTTTTGATTTGTTGACTTACGGTCTTGGCGTTCAGTATAAAAAGTGAACCCATTCATATCGAAACCCTCATATGATAAAACATCAAGATTCGGACCGAGCGCTAATAACTTAACCATTTCAGTCACATTGTCTGAATCTTTATGCATAACTTTTTCTTTAAACCATGTAATGAATGTACCATTCTGCTCCTTCTTTAATCTTACATCACTCATTGACGGATGTTGTGCTCTGAGAGTGCTTAAGTGTGACGTGAAGTATGGTTCAACATCTTTGACATGGCTCAACACGGTTAGATGTGCTTTACACAATGCACCAAAATCAGGCCTTACCATTTTTTTCTCGATTGTACCTACACCCTGTAACTTGCCCTCATGCCATGGTCTCGGAAGTCCTATGATGTCCACGCCTTCTAAGTAGTGGGTGCAAAAGTCAATCACTTCCTCAGTTACATATCCTTCAACAATGCTTCCTTATGCACGTTTGCGGTTTTTCATTTTTTTAAGCACACCCATATATCTTTCAAATGGATACATATACCTGAGATATAATGGGTCACACTCCTTGATCTCCCTTACTAAATGAACAAGTAGATGCACCATAATATCAAAAATGAAGGTGGAAAATACATCTCCAACTAGCACATGGTGACAATTAGTTCATCTTGCAACTTGTCCAGTGTCTATACATCTAGAACTTTGGTAGAAACTCCATTGAAAAATACGGACAAATTTGTAATGGTTTTACTGACATCATGTGGGAGAATCCCACGAATTGCAATGGAAAGCAAATGTTGCATTAAAACATGGTAGTCGTGAGATTTTATCCCTACTAACTTGAGTTCAGACATGGACACCCAACTTCTTACGTTGGAAGAGTACCCTGATGGTACTTTGATGTCAGAAAGGGCACTGCAAAAACTTTTTTTCTCCTCTTTGGATAAAGTGTGACATGCGAGAGGCAGTAAGATACGGGTTCCTCTTTGTTACGGGTGGAGCTCTTTTCGTATGCCCAACTCAACTAAATCTTTTCTCCCCTTTAAATGATCTTTTGTTTTCCCTTTAATGTTTAGCAACGTTCCATCAAGACTTTCTCCCACATTTTTCTCAACGTGCATTGCATCAATACAATGCCTTACTTGCAGATGTTGCCAATACTCAAGATAACAAAATATCTACCTTTTCTTCCAAACACTCTTCTCCGTATCTTTAGTTGGAGGATCAAAGTTGTTCACAATATCTTTCACCTGGTTATAACCATCGACACCTGATAAAGGTTACCGAGCTACAACATGATCAGTTGTCCTGTCAAATTCATCAGTCATCTTTCGGTACTTATGATGTCTTGGAAGGAATTTTTGATGACCCATATACACATTTTTTTCACTATGTTTCAATCGGATATTGCATGTGTTAACCGCATACAGGACACGCTAATGCTCCTTTGATTGTATATCCAGATAGGTTTCCGTATGCTGAAAAGTCGTTTATTATACAAAACAGCACAACACGTAGTGTGAAGTTTTCCTTTGCATAAGAATCATATACTGTTGCTCCCTTATTCCATAAGAGTTTCAAGTCATCAATAAGCGGCTGCAGAAACACATCAATATTATTCCCCGGTTGTTTTGGACCTGATATCAACATTGATAGAATAATATGCCTAGGCTTCATGCACAACCATGGTGGGAGGTTGTATACAGTCAACAGAACAGGCCAAGTATTGTGTACACTACTCAAAGTGTCGTACGGGTTCATTCCATTCGTGCATAAGCCAAGTCTTAAATTTCTTGATTCTGTACCAAACTCAGGATACATTCTGTCAATGTTTCTCCATTGCGGTGAATCAGCAGGATGTCTTAATTTACCATCGTCCACCCTATGTGTTGCATGCCACCTAAGGTTTTCAGCATCTTTCAGAATTGCAAATAACCACCTAAACCTTGGGATTATTGGCAAATACCATAACACCTTCGCTGGGGAACGAACTTTTGGCTTGTTGCCATCCTGATGATCTTTCTTTACATAACGTGATTCACCAAAGTTAGGACAACAATCATCTAGCTCATGCTCTTTCCAGAACAAAATAACACGCCGATGGACAAGCATGTATTTTCTTGTACTCCATACCCATTGGACACATCAACTTCTTCGTCACATAAGTAGTTGTAGGTATGACATTGTCCGCTGGTAGTATGTCCTTAATAATTTGCAATAGTTCCGTGAAACTTACATCACTCCATCTGTGTTTCGA
Organism: Limonium bicolor; assembly: GCA_023374045.1. Classification (NCBI taxonomy): domain Eukaryota; kingdom Viridiplantae; phylum Streptophyta; class Magnoliopsida; order Caryophyllales; family Plumbaginaceae; genus Limonium; species Limonium bicolor. Next base: position 515,700,982 of record CM041776.1, read on the forward strand.
TTTGACATTAAATAGTTTCAGGGTCACACTTAATTTGTTTAGCGTCAGTGCATCACATCTAGCGTACAGTGGTTCTTTACATGACTGCATAAAGTTTTCATGTGTATTCGGTTTATTAGGAAAGTATTGTTCTACATCTTCCAACAGTGTGTCAAGGTTCGCATCTTCTGTCTCGTCATTAATCGTGTAGTTGTCATCATCCCCAAAGTTTTTTGTGTCATCCCTAAAGTTTTCAGTGCCGTCTAGTTCTGAATGTTCTACTGAAGCTTCTGCAGCATAGTCAAACACATCCACTGCATGCTGACCATGCCATAATGCTATGTCTTCGTAATCTTTTGTAAACCCACGACAAATCAAATGATCCTTAATTTTTTCAACATCTCTGTACTTGAAGTCGTTTTTGCAGTCAATGCATGGACACAAAATATATCCCTTATCCCTCGCTAGAAGATTGTTGACAAGGATCTTACAGAACCTATCGACCCCTTGTAGCTAGGTAATCGTTATCAAGTCTGTCATTGTACATCTTTGAACGCTCCATCTCTTTCTGTAAGATCGATGTATTACTTTACAGCTGATCGATATTGTTCATATGTTGGCATATATTAGTCTAGTTAATTTTTAAAATTTTACAACCTAAACCCATCCAATCACGTTCAATCTCACATGCGAACACGTTTATAAAAAACAATTCATTGAAAATTTCAGCAGCATTTCCCTTATGTTCTTCTAGTGTATATATGAATGTATACACTCGAAGAACAAAAGGGAAATGCTACCAAAATTTTAAATGAACTGTTTTTATAAACTTGTTCACTACCTAGAAGGTGAGATCAAACGTGATTGGACAGTCCCGACAGGGACTATCCAAGATATACCTCTAGTAGGTATATCTCGGATGGGTGACTATGTTTGAGTATATTTGATTGCTATTCAAAGAAACGCTATATAAACAATTAAGAAGTAATTAGAGAAAAATTATAAAGTAACTCAATCTGGTGAGTAGTAGTCTCATTAGTCCTGATGTGAAAGAGCTAGACTTCAACCGGCTTGTATCAGGTGTGAGACAATGAAAAGTACTACCAATGCCTGGAGATAGTTTGTACACAACAATAAAAAAATTACGAATCCAATAATTTAATAGTTTGACAAAATTTTCTGGGAAATCCAACAGAATCCCCCCTAAAAATATAGGGTTTCACAATAATAGAAATAATCAACCACAATATATACACACGCATTATATACTATAATAAATATAACCTTTTAAAAACATAAAAGCCTCAGAACACTTAATCCTCATTTAAGTTCTAACTAAATTTCGCCATACCTTCGTGGCTATATTTGTATGCCCAAACGCATTATATTTCTCGCCTAATCAAACACATTAATCCCCAGTCCATTTGGACACTACCGACAAGTAAAAATCAGCATACACGTTCATCACAAAACCACCCGTTTCCAATCGATCAAATCCTAAATTTTTAAAAAAAAATCAGAAACAATTAAATCATGTTAATCATTCCCCCAAACACCCATACTTTCAGACATAACAAGTATGTTCCTGTTAGTTAGCCAGGTTGCAAAAATCACAAAGGAGAAACTGACAGAGCATGTATGTTCCTGATCGACAGTTTGGTTTGTAAAATTACCTCCAGCAGAATGAAGAAGAGAGACGATAGAGCGTGGATGTTCCTTTGGCCAGTTGGGGTTGTAAAATTACTGGACAGGCATGTATATTATGTTCTCGTTCGATCGCGCGAAGCTTGTAGTCGTCGATCAAATTCCCCGCCGGTTTCACAACTTATCGTCCCAGTACATATGAACAAAAAGCAGTTTAATTTCTGCAACCATCAACAAATAAATGGATTGAACAAATTAAACGAACGATCGAAACCGACAAGCGATAGTGAATTAATGAAATTAAACCTACCTAGCTCGATCGATCGAGAAACCCAGAGGCAAACTTGCAAATTAAGAGAGGCGCAGGCATGCATGTTCCTTCACCAGTTTAGGTTGCAATTTGTGAACAAAGAAGAAGAGAGGCGCGGGCGGCGACGGCAATGGGCAGTGGTGGCGATGGCGCAATAGACGGTGTCGAGAGAAGAGAGATCAAGGTACAGAGAGCTAGCGTGGGAGAGATTAAATTTTTTTCCGGTGAAAGAAACAATTAATTTAAGTAACATAAAGAACGCTTCACTTACGAAGCGTTCTTTATTCTGACATACAACAATGCTTCTTTATGCTGAGCGTTCATAAGTATAAAAAATGTTTCCTTGGAGAATCGTTCTTTAATATGTAACGTATAAAGAACGCTTTTCCAAGGAAGCGTTTTTTATGTCATCGCGCTAACTTTAAAAGAACGCTTATTTTACAAAGCGTTTTTTTTATCTGGGCACGATATAATAAAGAACGCTTCTTAAGTGAAGCGTTGTTTAAAATGTCCGGCATATGATAAAAAACGATTTACAATATAACCGTGTTTAAAAGTGCGTTCTTTATTCTTTTTTTCCAGCAGTGTGGATATTTTGTAAACCCCTACTTCGACACAATTGGCTGATATGATGACTAAAGTGTTACCAGGTACTAGCTATCGTGAGCAGCTACCTAGTATGGGTTTTGGGCATGCTAACTATGTTGGTTTTCCAAGCCTACCCGTTCCCAATTGTGTACGGCTTGCGGGGGGTGTTGGAATGTACTGGTATTTCATCATACATGTGTCCTCGCCGTGCGTCCGGATCCGGGAAGGATTAGTCTCACCCGGACGTGTCAATTTGAAGAGACAAAAGATAGAAATCTTGATCGGACGGACGAGGAACATAATACCGTCCTTGCGGCATGTCCGGATCCGGACGGGAAGTTTTCAGCCGGATGTGAGACAAGCGAAGACAATCGTGAGATGACAGGAGAAGATCGGACGGACAAGATACATAATACCGTCCTTGCGGCGCGTCCGGATCCGGACGGGAAGTTTTCAACTGGATGTGAGACAAACGAAAACGATCGTGAGATGATGAGCAAAGATCGGATGGACGAGATACATAATACTGTCCTTGCGGCGCGTCCGGATCCGGTCAGGCCAGCTTCTCGCTCGGACGTGCTGATTTATAGTCGATAGTTTCTATTGTTATTTAACATGTATACGACGCCTCTGGAAAGTTAGGGTGTGTTCACTTCACGCAACGGAAACAGAATGGAATCAGGAAAGAGAATAGAAAGGAAAGGAAAGGATTCCCTTTGATTAAAAAAACTGTTTGGTTTTAATTTAGAAATGAAATAGAATTATGCATCATTCCCTTTGTTGTTTGGTTTTGAATATAAGGGAATCACCATTTTCTTTATACTTGTTTTATTCATTATTAACATAATGTAATAATTTTTGTTTCCAAATCTCAAAATGATCATCCATGTTCATTAATTTCATAAATATATTGATAGTTAAACAAAATGTAAATTAGAAATAATCTTAATTATATATTCAGTTAAAATAGAAACACTTTAATCATAATAAAAAATTATTAATAATATCAAAATTATGTTATAATTCAAAAATATTTGCAATATATTATAGATATTTATCTAATACATACTTTAGATAATGTTCAATATTTTCAGAATAAGTTTATATGTTAATATCTTGTTTTATATTTCTCAATATCTTTTGGTATTAGCTAAAATAATTTAGTTCACATTTACTTAAATAATATTTAGTTTACTTATTAATATTTTCAATAATATAAGGTTATTAAAATAAAATAATAACTTTTTAATAAAGTGAACTGTTTATGATAATGAAATAATTAATAACGAGTATACTTTTTAGTACTTATAATGTAGTCATTTATTTCATAGTAGTAAGTTTTTTAAAAGTTTTATGGTATAACTTTCAAATCTAAAATTTTTAAAATTTTGTTTTGAATATTATTATATGTAGTATTTAATATATATATATATAAATACATATATATATGTATATATTTATATTAAATAAAAATATTTAGTATATAAAAAATAACTAAATGAATCATTGTAAATATTTTATTTAAGATAAAACATCTAACATATTTGCTCATACATAAATTGTTTACTTTTAATTTTATTTAAGTATATGTTACTCATAATTTTTAATTCTTAAAATATTTATTTAAATTAAATATTATTTGAAACAACGATGAAGTACATGGTGGGAGAGAATGATAGAAAATGAAGGAAAATGAATACTATTCCCCATGATTTTAGGGGGAATGGGTAAGAAGGGAATTTGGGGTTCAAAACTGGAAAGAGGGGTAAGATTGTCATTAAAAATTAAAAACAAACCATCACAAAGGGAATGATTCTCTTTCCCTTTCTTAATTATCCCAAATGAACACACCGTTAGATAAAAAGCTTCTATCTTTATATAGGTCAAAAACGAAGAACTACAGGCCTATGACAACTGATTGAATTAAGCTATACAAAATTTTGTTTCGACGTTCTACAAAGCGTTGAATTGTTATCTTTTCCAATTAACATGCGGGGCAATCCGACTATCATACAACCGGTTGTACGATGTTTACGTACATTCTCGAACAATCTTTATAATTAATCTGAACAACCATCACATAAAGTTGAACAACTTTCATAATAATATATGTAACTTTTACATCAATATGAACAATCAATACAAAAACTTGAACAACGTTTAAATTTAAAATGAACCGTTTTACGTATAACTGGTTGTACCATAGAATTTACCGTTGGTCACTAGTATAGTTGCACACAAAACAAAAGGAGGTTGACGTACAAAGAACCTAAGATCCGTGCTGGTGGGATCCACCAGAATACGATCTTTAAGAAACTCTTCTTTTGGACTGTTTCTTGGATCACACGATCGATAACACTCCTGCATAAAGTGTTACAGAAAAAGTTGGAAATCATTAACAACTTTTAATATAATATCGAAAAGGTTAACAACTCATTATGAGCTGGTTTGGCAATTTAGTGTCACGAGTTCTTGTGAGAATGCAAAATTACATTTCGCACATGATGTTATACTATAAGTCTTTTATTATGGGCATTCTTGTCCTTTTTTTTCTTCTCGGGTAAAAATTATTTGTAAGAATGTAAATTTTTATTTATATCATATATCGTTAAAGATATTTACTATACAGCAAACAATATAATATATATATATATATATATAACAAAAACTGTTTGATAAACTATCTATTGAAACTAAATTATATTCCCTCTGTTCATTTTTATCTGTTGTGTTAGACTCTCAATTTTATTAGAAAATAATTAATGTTTAAGAGTTTTTATCAAAAAAAATTATTTATTTGAGGTGGGTTTATAGTTTGCTGTGTTGGAGTGTAGAAGATCTCCTTATTTTTAGTTGATTTTCATTGTTTTAGCTGAAAAGAAAAATCAAGAATATGAGTAGTTCCCACAAAAAGAGGAGAAAAAATATTACTAGTTTAAAATTTTAAAACAGTAATCATTATCCTGATAGTTAGAAAATATGGTGCTTTTGATTGATTTACAAGTTTTTTTAATATGTGTGCACCTTATCTAAAACGACAGATAAAAATGAACGGAGGGAGTAGTATATTTCAATTTTGCATGGAATGTACAGTTTCATATGATTGATATAATAAAAAATAACTATATACTTCCTCCATCCTTAATTGACTGTCTTGTTTATTATTTAACATGTTGTTTGACTTTAATTTTTAACATATAAGATAAAATAATTTTAAAATTTTAAGTATTGTATAAGATTCCTTACATGATACACTATATATTACAAAATTTAGTTTTATAAAATTATTTTATCTTATATGTTTAATATTGAAGTGAAAAAACGTGTCATAAAATGAATAAGACGATCAATTCAGGACAGAGGGAGTATGAATATAGCATGAGTTGTTATAAAAGAAATTATAAGTATTTTTTTTTTTTGAAGAAAGAAATTATAAGTAAGTGTGGGAACCTGTACGAAAATAATAAATGCTGTATTTTTAGAATAATTTGCGTGAAAATCAGAATACCATCTAGAAAAGGAGACGACAATGGATAAAAATTTCTCTCGTTGTCGTTAGTGGTCCAGTCCTTACTGCTGCTGTTTCGTGCATTTATTTATTTATAAAATATGGTGGTCTCCACCATCACTCAACTCTCTTCCTTTTTCCCTGTTAAGAAAATTAGATTGCTGTTGCCGCCACCACCGCCATGTTTTCCTACATTAAACTTATTTTGCGCCTTTCGTTTTCACCATTGCCGATCACAAAACAAACAGGGAAATAACAGGGTCGTATGGACACCATTGATGGCCTCTTTCATCCACATTAACTAACGTTTGGAAGGACTTGGTCCCGTCTTCTTTTTTTTAGTCATTTGCAAATTGTGTAACAACTTCTTTTCTGATTATCAAGACTCATTCTTATGAGAGACAAGACAAGAAGCTAATCGTCGTATTGGTGGTGGATCGTGCAGCCCATTTGGAATTGTAAATATGCTGGGATTGTTTTGGGCTGCCATAGTTGATTCTATCACTTTAGCCCATGGAACGTGCATCAGCTTTAAGACTGCGGGCCTGGCCGAGGATGCTACCACAACAAACAAACCACACGATGCTCGGTGTAGTGGTGAAGCCCACAAATGTTTACTATTTCCCGATCCGCATCTCTGAGCTTCTGGTATAACGTAATCAGCGAGTATGTGTTGTTCTTTTCATAAAATGTCTCTTTTTGTAGCTAATTCATCATATCACCATATAAAATGATAAAGTTACCATATGTTACTATAATTTTGTTTTAATTTAGAGAGTACAACTTTAACCATTGATGAGCAGGAAAAGGAAAAAGGCAGAAATATCACTATTGATTAATAAAATAGTTTGAATGTTCACATATACATTAACAAATTCAAAGTGCTAAAAATTACTCCCTCCGTCCCAGCACAGATGTCCACTGTCATCTTTGCACGCAAATTAAGAAAAAAAGTTAATTCATCTTCTTTCCCAATTTATCCTCTCTGAACGTCCCTGTACAAACAACGATAAAGGAAAAAACAACGTGTATATTTAATACCCGTATGAAAATAGGGGCATTAGTGTAGTTTTACATGGAAATTGGACATATCACTATGCTTTTAGCTAATTAATGAAATGATATTACAAAATGATAAGTTATGAAATGTTTCTATATTTGGGTCTTAATTTTTTTATAAAATGTCACTTTAACCATTGATTAGTCGGATAAATGACAAAAATTATTTCTACTAGTTAATAAAATAGTTTACAAGCTCACAATATACCACTATATATTAACATTTTCAAAATGCTATATATATTGATAAAAGTGTATTAAAAATAAACTTCAAATTTTGGAAATTATTTTTTGAAAAATTAAAAAAAAATTACAAGTATCATAGAGTTTATAAGTGTTAACATAATGGTACTTAAACAAATTTAAAATATTTTTTCCTCTTTTTTTAATTCTCTTTCCTTCTTATTCACTAAAAATTAGTAAATTAACAAATCGATTGTAAAATTTTCATAAATTAGCCAAAGAAAGTAGTGACAATTTTTTTGATAAACTAATCTTCACTTCTTTGTTTACTAATTATGTTAAATATATAATATAAGAAAAAGTTAGAATTAAACTAGATAACTTGTGGAATGAGGTGATTATATCACTTATGATAACATATGTAATGAGGTTTAAACATTTGAATGATTGGTATTTATGCTTGATCAACCTCATTAAATAAAAAAGTTAAGCAAGATTTCACCACCATAGAACCCGCCTTGTGTTAGGTAAGTTAGATTGTCTTCAAGAACATGCGATTAGGTACTTCGTCGTGAATGTATGAATGAACCCATTTCAGATCATTAAATGTTATCTTTAATGTTTATTGATGGGAATGAAGATGATGAAGCATAAATCAAGCCTCAAGCATTTTCATCTCACCTTAATGATAAGGCTGATTATGTGTGTATATGCCCAAAACAAAACGTTTACAGCAATAGCACTACTAGAGATATGGTCTATGGCAACATTTTTTTTTTACTTTTTGCAACACATTTATGCGTTGCCAGGGTCTTTACCAACATATATAAAAGCGTTGTGTTAGATCGCGTGCGTTGCCATTGCCCGTAATGCTTTTACCAACACATCTAAGTGTTGTCACTTGACATCTTCATTTCCTTTCTGGCAGCACACCCACAACGGTCTCGCAACAATCTCGCAACGGTCTCGCAACACTCCCGCAACGCTCCCACAACACTCCCGTAACGCTCAGCTAACACTCCGGCAACGCTCAGCCAACGTTCGCGCAACACTCTCACCACGTTCAGCCAATGCTCTTGCAACACTCTTGCAACACTCTCGCAACACTCTCGCAATTCTTAGACAACACTCTCGCAACACTTTAACAATGTTAGAAAACACTCTAACAACACTTAGACAACACTCTCGCAACACTTAGAAAACACTTAGACTCACCTAACACTACACTTTTCTAGCACTCTCCCACAATTCTCCCAACACTCTTCCAACACTTACCCTACTCATTCTTCAATCTTGACATTAATAATGAATAACGAGTAAAAACATAACTAATTTGATTGTAAAATCAAGAAACATAGTTGCATTTCATTGATATCCAATTTCATCCAAGTTGGAATTCAAACATATATACACAATTCATAAAATAGTATTTCAAGTATGAAATCAAATTCACATCTAATTCTATCAAAATGAGACAACATACACCAAAGAAATGATCTTATCCCTAGATTGATAGGATAACAAGAACAAATAAGAATTATAGATTAGGCATTGATCTAAAAGACTGTCTTTGATATCTCTCATAAGAGAGTGTGAAACGTGGTCAAACATAGAACTTGAGTGGGTAATCAACAAGGAAGCATAAAACTTGTGAAGTGTAAATGATGAAGTATGTCACGGACATGCCTCAAGAGGAAGTAGGAAATCCTAGATAGATGCTTATGGGTCTCGGACATGAGATCGGTACCCCAGATGGGCGACAGTGGCTCATGGACATGAGTCATGAGTGGGATTCTATAATTTTGGGAAATTTCTAGTATGTGTGTCGGGTGATCAAGGACACTTGTCTAGGGTCACAGATGGTTGTATGTGGGTCTCGAGATGTTTATAAAAAATATATATTCTCTTCCCTTGGGCATTAGTGAAGCTATGTGGGTTAAATTGTGTAGAATATAGAATGAGCACTAGGTCGATGAATCCTTTTGTGAGATACCTTAAGTTTTATGTGAATGAAATGTTCATGGCTAATCCGTTTGATTTGTTTGTTGCTTATATATGGGGCTCACAATCATTACCGAATAGACATATTTCCTTCATGGAATCGGATGTACTTTTAGAATATTGTGTGGAACCTTGAGTGTTCAATGAATATAAAAAACATTGAATTTGGAAATGTACCTTGGGTATGCTGATTTAGGCCTTCTGAGACCTTTAAAAATTTAGCGATGTTGTTGGTTGCTTTTGAAGCATTATTCTCAGAGCAATCTCTTGTTATTAGAAACTAGTAGGATCATGTTTAGAGAAAGGTTGTATCTTGTTTGTGGTAGTCGTGAGAAAGAACAATGTAATTTGTATTACGTGAATAAATCTTGTACAACCCTAATTGCAATTCTATTTATACTAACTTAGAGATTATATTTTGTAAAGATAAAAATAACAAAGATATTCAGTTTGTTATAGAAATTATTCTCCTTTATCTTCTAAGATACTAACCAACTAAACATATTAATCAAATCTCCAATACCCCCCCCCCCCCCGCAAGCCGTATGTAAACAAATTTACCAAGGCTTGCCGTTGAAACTATCTGACATGCACATGCGTTGAAAATTTGCTCTTTGTACAGTGTACCTGGGAGGACTTTAGTCAACATGTCTATAACTTGTTCAGTAGTATGAATATAGACTACGTCCACTAGACCTTATCGAATTTTCTCACGGATGAAGTGGTAGTCTATCTCAATATGTTTTGTTCTTTCATGAAAAATAGGATTGCGAGCTATATGAATAGCCGATTGATTATCACACTTAACTGGTATTGGTGTAATACCATCAACTCCAAGTTCGAACAAAAGACGTGTCAACCAAATTAACTCCGTTGTAACTCATCATAGAGACCGATATCTGCTTCTACACTAGAGAGAGAAACAGACCTCTACTTCTTTGTTTTTTAGGAAATTGGACTGTCTCCCAGGAATATATAATACCTAGATACCGATTTTCTAGTATTGGGACAAGCTGCCCAATCATAATCACAATATGCCATCAAATTCAACTGTGAGCACCTTCTATTAGCGAGAAGTATCCCATAATTGATAGTACCTTTGACGTAGCAAAGCGCATGCAAAGCTGCCTCTATATGAATATCCGTGGGATTCTGCATAAACTAACTCAGATTATGAACAACATAGCTAATATCAGGCCGAGTGTTAGATAGATACTTGAGTTTCCTAACAAGTCACCTATAAATAGTAGGATCATGCAAGAGATTTCCTTTAACTCCCAGCAAGTGCTTACCCACAACCATAGGCCCTTGTACAACTCTCATGTCTTGACACCCATATTCTTCAATAAGATCCAAGCAAAACTTGCACTGAGATAGAACATAACCGCCCTGTGCAAGGACAAATTCTATCCCCAAAAAATAGTGTAAAGACCCTAAATCTTTGATCTTAAAGTTAAGATCCAAAGTATATTTGATCTTGTCAACATCCTCTTGCTTTGCGCCCACAACCAGCATATCATCGACATAAACAGCAAGGAAAATTCTTCCATTATGTGTGTCTTTGAAAAAAAAGAATAATCATTCTTTGACTGTGTAAAATGAAATGTCTTGAGGAAACTTGCTAACTTAGAAAACCATTGCCGCGAAGCTTGCTTAAAATCGTACAAAGATTTCTTTAGCAAGCAAGCTTTGTTGGCTCCTTCAACTTTTAACCCATCAAGAAGTCTCATGTAAATTTCCTCGTCCAGATCTCCACGCAAGAAGGCGTTGTTCACATTAAGCTGATTAATGATCCAACCTTTGTGGAGAGCGGTCATAATGAGCGCTTGGATTGTTGTTAACTTAACAACCAGTGAGAATATTTCTGTGTAATCTAGACCATGACGTTGCGTGAACCCCTTAGCTACCAATCTCGCTTCGTATCTTTCCAATGACCCATCGGACTTAAGTTTGACTTTATAAACCCATTTGCACCCAATCACCTTCTTGCCTTGTGGTAAAGTGATAATATCCAAGTATGATTTTGCTTAAGGGCTTGTAACTCTGCATGCATGGCCTCTTTCCAATGAACAAACTGAGACGCCTCCTTATAAGAATGTGGTTCCTTCATATCAAAAGTGAATTTAGGATCATTATAAGTAGCAGACAATAATGCTATGCAAGTGTCAGACTTAATGTCTGTAAGGCTATCACACCCTGTAAGAAGATTAGCACAACCGCCACTATCTCTGTAAACTCTTGCATCTAGAACCTCCTGAAAAGCTGTATTACAAACATAGTCATCCAAATAACCAGGTCTATGACTCTCCCTACTAGAACTCCAAACCTAAGTTATTTGGTCAATGATATTAGTAGGCGCAGGCTGCTCTGAAGAAACCACCGAAGGCCTCATTTCTTCATCATCAAGGAATATGTGTGAATTGTCCGTATGGACATGACTTTGACCAGATGGAGAAGAGAGATCATAGCCTTTCATATCTCCCGTGTAAGGAAAAACATTAGGGTGAAACTTAACATCCATACAAACTTCTATTTCTCGCATTTCAGTGCTCAAAACCTTGTGTCCTTTCTTCCTAGGATATTCCCCAAGATAAACACAAGCTTGTCTTCTTGGTGCAAATTTTCCTTCCTTGTGAGAAACAAAAGTTTTATAACATAAACATCCAAAAGGGTAGTATTGCATCATATGTAACCTTGTGTCCATATAAACCCTCGAAAGGTGTCCTACCCTCCAAAACCTTGGTGAGAAGCTAGTTGATTAAATATGTGGCATGAAGAATGCACTCACCCCCAATGAACTAGAGGCACATTAGACTGAATATACAAGGCTCTGGCAGTCCCCAGAAGATATCAGTGTTTTCTTTTGACCACTGCATTTTGCTGCCGAGTATGCGCACAAGTGGTTTGATGAACGATCCCTTTCTTAGAAAAATAATTTGTTTTCCTTCATTTGAGCTACCTAGCTCTTTAGCATTATCTGTTCTAACAATCTTAACTCTTGCCTCAAACAGTCATTTGACCATAGTAACAAATTGAACGATCGTTTCCCAAGCTGCACTCGTATCCTTTAGAAGCTGTACCCACATGGTTCTAGTAAAGTCATCAACGAAACACATGAAGTATTTATAAGCTTTATGGGTTTTGACCTTGAAAGGACTCCACACATCTATGTGAACCATCTCAAATGGTTTTTTCGTCTTTATGTAAGAATGATTGAACGACAATCATTGGGCCCTACTTTTATAACAAACATCACAAACGTAATCCAATTGAAAATCAAACTGCTTTATTAATCCCATTGCAACATGCTTTTTAAGAGGAACATGCCCAAGTTTAATGTGTAACTCTCTTGCTTTAGAACTAATAAAAGAAGCGTTTCCTAAACGTGTAGAGTTATTGCAAATTGAGCTCTACCCATTATAAGTCCCGACGCTGATCAAATCTCCATGGCTCACTCTGCTGACCCCTGTACCTTCACGGCCCATCTTGTCACCAGCGCCCATGTTGATTGAGTCTAAAACATACAACCCACTTTGAACTCTCCTGAATACTCTAGTCTTCCCCATCAAGCGGTCCTGGAGAAAACATTCAGTCGAACCAAAAACCACAGAACAATTGCAATTATCAATCAGCTTCTTTACCGAAATTAAACTGAACATAAATTCCAGTACAAACAAAGCCCCTGTGAGCCAGAAAACGCCACCAAACACCTACATGTCCAACCATAACAAGATAATCATATTTCCTGGTTGTAACTATCTCAAGTTTGCAAAACACGCTTCATTTCCAGTTATGTGATCCGTGGATCCCGAATCCACTATCCATCTGTCTTTAAGCAAATTATGCGAACTAGTGAGACAAATTTCATTACAGTTAGACCTGTTACATGAAAAATTGTTGTAACACGGTTCTTCTGTTTTCAACCCTGAATTTGCGGCGTGAATAAGCTCTGTGATCTATTGGAGCTGTTTGGGTGTGAATCCCTCTTCATTGTTTTTCTGCTCTTGTTGTTCTTTCGATTTTATATTGTTTGCATACCCCTTTCTTCTTCAGGCAAGAACGTTATCTCTCCCATGGAGATGATAACATTCGCTCTCAGTATGGCCCGATTTCTTCCAATGACAACATCTCTGCCTCTGATAGCAAACCTCAAAGGTATGTCTGACTTTTTTACAGTAAGTGCAGCTAATCCTTTTTCCATTGACATCATTCTTGCTCCCGCTAGGGTTTTTTGCGTTCTCTGTATGTACTTGATTTTTACTGTAAAAGACATAGCACCGTCCTCTTTTGGAATTCTTCCTCCTCGCTGCTCCTCTTCCTAAACAACTAAGGAGAAGGCCTTCTCCAGGCTTGGCGTACTTTGCATTGCAAGAATATACCCACGTATAGATAAGTAATTCCTATTTAAACCCATCAAAAAATGCACTAATTTATCTTCTTTGATTGCCTTTGCTATTGCCTTGTTTATGCCGCAACTGCACCCATTGCACGAGCACTTTTGTGGTGCCCGGGCTTGCTCCAATTCACCCTAAACATTCTTTAGCCTAATAAAGTAATTTGTGACTGATTCTTCCCCCTGTTTAATTTCTCTCAAGTCTCTCTCCAGCGCATGAATTACCGTAAGGTTGCTGTGCTCATAGCGTGCGCAGAGGGAATCCCAAATCTCCTTTGGGTCGTCAACAAATCTGACGGTTTCAAGAACATTACTAGCAAAGCTGTTCTTAATCCAAGAAACCACCAGTGAGTTAGCTCTTTCCCAAGCCGAATAACACACAATCTCTTCTTCTGCTGGTTTTTTTATTTTACCAACAACAAACTCATACTTGTTCTTTGTTTTTAGAGCTGTGATCATGTCAAATCTCCAGCCGAGAAAACCCATCCCATTGAATTTTGAAATGAGAGTCAGCCCTGGATTCTTCGTGGCATGAACAAATATGGGATCATTAACATCAATTGTGGTACCAGTTGAAGAAGATGGTGTCACCATGTCCTTCCCCTTGCCAAGGTCAGCCGCCATGGTAACAACAGCCAAGAACCAAGAACAAAGAAACTATTCTTCCTGTGCTCTGATACCATATTAGAAACTAGTAGGATCATGTTTAGAGAAAGGTTGTATCTTTTTTGTGGTAGCCGTGAGAAAGAACGATGTAATTTTTATTACGTGAATAAATCTTGTACAACCCTAATTGCACTTCTATTTATACTAACTTAGAGAAGATATTATGTAAAGATAAAAATAACAAAGATATTCAGTTTGTTATAGAAAATATTCTCCTTTATCTTCTAAGATACTAACCAACTAAACATATTAATCAAATCAGCGTGTCTTGGCTATAGGTTACTGTAGCCAACTATGGCTACATCCACCCCACCACGCGCGTTTTTTTTCTTTTTTTATCACAAAAACTTTAAATTGATGTAACTTTTAATATATAAGTCCAAAAGAAAAAAAAATTATATCATTGTTCACCTAATTTCAAGCTCTTCAAAACAAGACCAGTCATGGATATATTTTGACAACTTTTAAAAAAATTATGTTTACATGTATGGAGCACAGAACGCAAAAAAAAAAAAAAAACTTGTACTGATGGTCATACAAACCTGTACAAATGTTCACAAAAACATGTACATCCTCATGTAAAAACATGTACATCCTCGCATTAAAAACATATAGATAGTCATATAAACCTATACGAATCATTAAACATGTACATCCTTAGATTAAAACCTGTATGTATAAGGAAGAACACTTGTACAGACGGTCACAAACATGTACAGATGACCATACAAACATGTACACATGTTCATTAAAGAACATATACATTCTCACATTTGAACATGTACA
The DNA here is from genome assembly GCA_023374045.1 of Limonium bicolor. NCBI lineage: Eukaryota > Viridiplantae > Streptophyta > Magnoliopsida > Caryophyllales > Plumbaginaceae > Limonium > Limonium bicolor. Next base: position 515,716,099 of record CM041776.1, read on the forward strand.
GTGTCACATTAAAACATCTACATTCTCACATTAAAATATGTACATACATCCTCACATTAAAATATCATCGTATATATGTAAAAATATTTTTTAAAAAAAAGTTATCAAAACATATCCATGTTTGGTCTTGTTTTGAAGAGCTTGAATTTAAATGAACAATGATATAATTTTTTTTTTCATTTTGGACTTATATATTAAAAGTTACAACAATTGAAAATTTTTTGTGGTAAAAAAAAGAGAAAAAATAAAAAAAGAAAAAAGAAAACAAATTTATACGTACGCGTGAAAAGAAAAAAAATCGCATGCGTTATGTGCCGCAAGAAAAGAAAAGGAGAAAAAAAATTACTGGATGTACCTAGATGGTACAGTCGGTTGTAGCCAAGAATTTGGCTAATCAAATCTCCAATACTTGTTGATGCTGTAGAGTTCAACTTGTAAGAAGAGCAAGGAGGTAATAAGTTCTCACAGAGGTGACTTGGGTACTAGATTGATAGTTGAATAATAATAAGATCTTTAATAACTAAACTGAAACTGGGTTGTGAAGATAAAATTTCATCATCTGCAGGATATTGGGGCGAATTAAGTAATAATTGGGCAAAACATTTCCTTGTATAAAATTCTCTAGTTCAATATGAACATAAATTCCTCAGTATGTAATGTGTCTCTGATTAAGGGATGCATAAATCAACCATAACTGTAACACCCCTATAATAATAAAACAACAGCGGAAAATAAACTAAAGGTGCTACAGACCATCGGGCTCCAAACACCCGGTACCAACCTCACCAATTACAACCATTACAATTAACTAAGTTACGGTCTGAACTTCGAGAAAACTTAACATTAACATAACAATAATAAAGTACATTCACTCTCCATAAGCCTAATCCCATCTCAATCACTCATGCTCTTCGTGGCCACCTGTAAATCAATTTATACCTGCAAGATGCACTACTACAGATTTTGGTTTTAAGTACTGTTTAATAGACAACTGTTCTAAATTCTAGTAGTCTTTTGATGGATTTGTGTAAAATGGGTTACTTAGACATTACATATTACAACTGTTCTACTAATTGTTCTCTTAAGGTAACTTTATACAACTGTTCTGAAATTGAAAAATCTGGGCGCGCGGAGTGTTAAAATTTTTAGACCCAAATGATGTAAATACCCTTATGATTATAGCATATACCTTTGGTGTCCCTGTTTGGATAAAGCTGGAACCATATATTGGGCGCGTATTCTCCCGCTCAGCAAAATCCCTAAATACTGCTAAACCGATAATCTCTACTTACCTCCTCTTCTCCCTTCATCGTGTACGCACCAAAAACTGGATATCGGCAATACAATCCCACGCCAGAATAAACACTATTTTTCCTTCATCACTCCATGTTCTTCCCCAACGCACTGAAGAATTAGAGCACCCGATAGCTAGAAACCTACAATCGAATCCAACGCCAGAAACCTGCAGTCCGATATCCATCTCCTTTGTTTTTGCCATTATTACACCCGATAGCCAGCTCCTTCTACCTTTGTCGATGTAGTCCCGTTGTGCTTTCATGCGTATTTCCCTTGCTTGTGAAGTTCGAGTCCTGCTATTTTGGTAAGGTAAAATTTTTCTCAACCCTAACTTGCTCTTTCTGGTTAATTTGTGGTCTGAATATCTTATTCTTTATGATTAAAATTTCGGTAATGTCAAACCCAATTTGTATTACTTCAACGGGAATGCAATAATTGGTGCAACAATGACATGATCAGGCGCCCTTGCTCAGTGTGAGCATACATTGCAGTGATGACTTAGGTTGGGGACTTACGACACTACAGGAGCAGCAAGGGCAATACGATACTACATGAGAGGCCAAGGTGAAACTTAGGTATTGTGCTTCTTTTCTTCTGATGGATAAACTATGTCATAGATATGTACAAATTCTCAAGCATACGCAACCTTCTAGGTTGCTAAATTGTGTTTGGTCTATGAGTTATGAACTACTTGGCAAACTGATTTTGGTCAAATAAGACAATTGACAATCTACAACAAAAATGCTCAATTATGACACTTATTTTTTTATTTAACATCATTTAGAAGTGTCATTAAGAATAAGGGTGACATTTGAATCAAGTGTCATAAAACGTAGCGTCGCCTAATTAAAAATGACACTTTTAAGCATCATGAAAATTTGTGACACTTATAATTGTCTAAATTTAATTGACACCTATAATTGTCTAAGTTCAACTTTGACATTTAAAAATGTCTTATAATTTTACCCACTTCATCATGTAACTATCTCACCTCTAAGCGTCATTGTATATTAGTTTTTTATTCTTCTTTTAATATTAATTATTTTATCTATATATTTGAAATCATTTTTAGTTTTTATTCTTCTTTTAATATTAATTATTTCATCTAATTTAGAAATCATTGTTAGGAATTTATTTCTCTTCTTGAACCGTAAATAACTTCCATATATTTATTATTTAGATCATTACTACATTTGCTTGGTTTTTTTTAATACCATGTATATGACATTATTCAATTACTCTAACATCACCATTAGGCATACAAAATAAAAATATATATATTAAAAAAATCATTACATAGTGGAGTTAAAGTTAACTTTTCTCTAATTAAAAAATGAAACCAACTAAAAGCTTTGTTCCCACAAAGAATGCTGAATAAATATGTCTATCTTCCTTTCCCTAACAACATAGAAATGCTAAAAGTATGAACTAATATCCAAACAATTGAGAACTAAGGAAAATCTACATAATCTAACTACGAATAATCTAACTACGTCAATGATATTTACAGGTGTATACTTCTTGATTCTTGACTCAAGCATCTGACGTACTTCCATCTGGTGAAGAAATGATGTTTTCTTGGCCATTTCTTCTAACTAAATCATATGGGTCCTGAAAAAGAAAAGAGTTAATCAGTGAAAGAATAGTATTACTATATCTTTCAGAAACAATTTAAACACCTCTTCTGCTAGCATGTTATGCTAATTCAACCAACTAAGATCAAATTCAGAAACAATTTACACGAAGCATGTCTCTTGCCAAACTTCTAACAAAAAAAATGGTAATGAACAACTAGAATTCCAAATCCTTTGAACAAGCAACACAAGCAATATAGCACGCTGCCGGCACTAATAACAGCACTTTAGCTTATCAAGGTGGTGAAAGTAGTGACATCACATATGAAGAAACTAACTGCATCGGATCCACTGGAATAGCTCATTTAGTGAGCACTAGAAATTATTGCATCTCCAACAAGTTCAACCAACTGATAATACTCATCACCTAGATATTTTACCGAAGATCAAATAATATAGGTTATGTGCAAGATGGCTTACGGAGAGCCAAAAGGTTTCTCTTGTTTTAGTTCATATTGAACAAATCATGTTCCTTTCTTAAACATACATAAGCATTTAGGGAACAGAGCATCCAGTGAACTAGTATCGACATTATCATAGAGAATGAATAAATAACAAACCTGAGAAGTGGAGACTCCAACATATGCATTATTTGCAAGATTCTCAACTCCAGCAAATGATCCAAATGTTGTACGATAAATTTGAACTTCATCTCGCAAGCTAGCAATTGTTCCATCTGTCTTAGACATATAGGTCTTCATCATTTGTTGTTGTTCAGCAATCGTTTCTTGTTGTTGTCTAAGCAAAACTTGAAGTTGTTGTAGTTCACTAGCCGAGTCATCATTGCTCTTCTTTTCACTTCTCATTCTCTTAAGTTGACTACGAAAACCCGACACTTGTGACTTTGTCACTCCTATCCCGTAACCACGAGCTCGTCCAGGACTATCTTCACCCATAAGCTTATACCAAACATTGTTCTCTAACTCTTTCTCATTATTGTAGGATCCTGCAGCTTTAGCTTCTTCAATCTCTGATCTAGCAGCCACCTAATGTAAAAATATGATACAACTTTAGAATAAAAAAATGTATGTCACGACTGTCTTCATTTAGAAACCAGATACGACATGTTTTGTATCACTATAGTCACATGAAACCAACAGAACACAAAAATAGGAAAATAGTAAAGCAACAACTACACTAGAGTTATTTATTATCACAACAGAAACAAAGTATGTAGTAGCAACAACTAGATTGATCTAGATCTGAGCTTCAAAATTATTACAATATAGTAGCAAATATAAAACAACAAAGACGAGACAAAGAAAGAGAAAATGATGAAGCAGTAGCAGCTGAATAGAACGTAGCAAAACAAGAGTAGCAACAACTAAAACAAAAAGAAATAATCAAGTACCAGCAGAACAACAACCAATATTAACAAATCAAAACTAGAGACTCATAATCCTGTACAAATGCCAACTGTTCTAAACATTGCATGAAAATATTACATACAAAAGCGTTAAGCTGCGACCATAAGGAATTTACAACCTTGACAAAGAGTTTAGATGTCTATAACAAACAGGCAAAGAAAATATGGCACACAAAAATGACACTATTCAACTAAGCTTAAATTTCAGAACTATCAAATGAGTATAAAATCATAGATTATTTAAATCTTAAGCTATTTAGTTCTAATCATAATCGAATAACAAGTAACTTACCATGAACTGTCTTGACTCATCTTGTGCATAAGAGCCATCTTTCTTTTTATGAGTTAACTCAAAAAACTTCACTAGTCCAGGTTCAACTTTATGTTTGATAACCTGTGAAAGCATGAATAACCATATAAAGAATTTGTACTCATATAATAAATAAAAAAATGAAAAGCTTAGACATGTAGAACACGGAGTATTACATATTCATCTTCCAGCTGAGCATAACTCTTGGAACCAGTTGTATGAATATGAGTTTGAGTAGCTCGAGCATTCTTTCCTTTCTTAGATAGTTCCTAATCAATTAACAAGGATATATACATCAAATACATAAAAGGAACTCTTAACTATGATCAACAAATATTAAAAAAGGAATGACAACTTTTTATACCACCTTAGCCTTTTCTGAATTCATATCCATTTTAAACTTGAGCCACTGATGATGAGCAAAACCAGCTGGAGGCCCCATCTCATTTAATTCTCCCTCAATTTCACCATCTTTAAAGTCATATGTCTTAATGTATTCTTCCACCTCTACACCACTTGCACCACTAGCTTCCAATGTTGCCTTCAGCTTATCCATTAACCTTGTTTTTGCATTCTGAACCAGCTTTGACCTGATCCTATATTTGTGGTTTCGGTACTTGCTATTAAATAGTGCAATTAGCACATCATCCACATTTTCTTGAGGAGGGAACGAAAATTTCTCCTGGACCATGTATTAAAATAAAAATTAGTCACAATATAAGAGAGAATAATAATATCATTGTTGTATATAATTACAAGTATGCATATATTACATACCCTTACAGCCCTTAGAAGTTCAACACCATAAATGTTCTTGACCTCATGAAAATCTTTCAAATCTGGTGGGCAAAGATTTGGTTGCTTTATAAGCTTTGTCATGTACCCTGTTAAAAGTTTTCTAGCTGCTCGAATTGGTTGTCCATGTATATTGACATGAACCTTAATTCTTAAACCAGCCGCCATCTTGAAAACATCTTTAGCTTTCATCGAAGAAGTCATTTCCACATTCCCTTCTTTTCCTATATTAAAAACCATAGTTTTGTAGCATATATTCAATCAAATATATTAATATAATTCAAAACAATAATATGAAGAAGTATCATATAATAAAACTCAAAAATTATATGTAAGCATTACCAACAATCTCAACTTTTGTAAGTAAGTCAATCTCTGGACCTTCTTCATTTGCTGCACCATCACTAACATTATCTTTGTCCCGTGACTCTAACTGAGAATGATGAACATTTACGATATGGCTAGCAGGGTAAGGTGATACATCTTCGGGGTTTGAATGTGGAATATTAGATTCACGTGGTGGAGAAGATGATAGCTCGTGGGGAACATTGTATGGCTATAAACTTCTAGATTGGTGAGAAGGAAGAATTTCTTGACGAGGAAAAGTACAATGTGATGTAACACTTGGGTTTAAATTGGAAGGATTAGCTCGAGGCTGTATTGGTAGAAACCTTGAGCAAGTTCTTGAGAAAGAACGAGGACTCAAATTTGCATGCTCAGATGGAAGAGTAGGTGGGATCAAGTGATTAAAAATAGAGGATGCTTTCTCCTGTAAGTTAGTTGTAGAATTGGAAGATGGAAAGTGAGTAGGTGGGTTGGTGGAAGGCGGTTGCCTCTTTTGAGCCATTGTCCTTTTAGACTTGAACATATTTTCATATGTCCTGCAACATATATTAAGAAAATTATGCAAGTAATAATATGCTATATGATATGTAATATACTAACTTACAAGGAAAAATAAAATGATGTTCACAATCAACGATAATAGTGGTTACTTATTCCATTTGAGAAGAAAAATTAGCACAAAGCTGCAAATCAAACAAAAGATCAAAGGTTAGTCATATTATTAGAAATGAAAATACGGTTGAGGTGTATAGTAAAAATTAGATAATACGTAGGAATTACATTTTAGTTGGTTATGTAGTATCATTATCTTCCTCGGCTATGTCTGTTCTTCTCCAACATAAGGGTTGAGAAACGTCACCAACTGTGAACACTTCTGAAGGCATGCACTCTGTGTAACTATCTTCATCTCCTTCTTCTAGGTTTGTTCCCATGTCATACAAATCTCTTGGCTTAGTTTGCAAAACATGCAACCATTCATTGTGAATTCATCTTGACATAAAAATTATTGTTTTGCTTGGATGACAACACAAATGGATCATCTTTCAAATATTGTCCAGTGTGAATCAACCTTGAGAAGTTCACAAGGGGAAGACCATACTTGTCCTTTTTAAACCCCCTAGGTGAATTGACATTAACCCAATCACATCGAAAAAGAACAACATTGCCTTTCCCATAATAGTCTAATTCGTACATGGCTGTTACCCCAAAATATTTCTTTATGTTTTATCTGGATTGTTTCTTTATCTCCCCTTCAATGCTACTCTCTCAACTTCAACCACAATTCCAGAATTTTGAGTTGTTCGATAGATTTCCCGATCTCTTGTGTGAAATCTAAAACCATTAATGATGAAAGCCTTGAATCTTCTAGCATAACTATTGGGTCCTCTAGCAAGTGCTATTGTTTCTTCATCACATCCATGCTTTTGCATAATTGGAACCTATCAATTTTTAGTAAAGTATTAGGTAAACTATCTAACAGGTATTGATTCTAAATTAATGTTAACTAAAACTAACCTGCTTCTGAAGCCACCAAGGGAACTCCTCAACTATCCACTTACTTTCTAAACTTTGAGTAACCCGACCACGATGGATGTTTTTCCGTTCCTTTAAAAAATGGCTACAACCACCTCATGTAATTATTATAATTTTAATGAAACAATTTACTAAGTAATACTACAAAAGAAGAACTTCTTACTCTAGATATGGAGAGATTTTTGGGCTTTGCAACAGCACATAACGATGTGCTTGAGCTAATGATAGATCATCAAGTTGTACACTTTCAACTTTTCCAACAACGCGCCCAGCAGATTCAAATAAATATTTGCCTGGATTGGGAATAACATCAGCATTCCTTTGACATTTGTTAAAGCGAGTCTCAATGCCTTCAAAATATCGTGAACAAAAGGTCAAGCACTCGTCTGCGATGTACCCTTCCGCAATTGACCCCTCAGGTTGAGCTCTATTTCGAACATAGGACTTCAACCGTACCAAAAACCTTGACAATTCATAACTTTAATGTCAAGGTCTATTAATTTATGATTAACAAGATTAGGTCCAAACTTGCAGTAGATCAGAAAATACCTTCTATAGGATACATCCATCGATATGCAACTGGGCCTCCAAGCTTAGCCTCTGCGACCAAGTGAATTACTAAATGGACCATGATAGTGAAAAAAAGAAGAAACAATTTCTCCATCTCTGTCAATGTTATAGCTACTTGAGACTCCAAATTATCCAACTCATTTGGATCAAGAACTTTGCTACACAACCCCTTAAAAATAAGCACAAATCTGACACAACTTTTACCACTCTAGCTTGCTCACGTGAGTGCATGGATGCCTTGCAAGCTATTGGCAATATATCTTGCATCAAAATATGGGCATCGTGACTTTTAAGGTTGGACAACTTTCGCTCTTTCAAATTTACTCCTCTTGAAATGTTTGAGGCATATCCATCAGGCATTTTAAGGTCTTTTAAGACTTGAAGGAAAGTTGTCTTTTCATTGTGGGACAGAGTGTAGCATGCCGGGGGGATAAGTGTTCTTATTTGGTTGATAAATAAGATGAAGATCATGTCGAATTCCCATTTCCATTAGATCCATGCGTGCCCTTTCATTGTCCTTAGATTTTCCTTCCAAATTTATAATGTCCCGTGCAAATTATCAAATACATTTTTTCGATATGCATTAAATCTAAATTATGCCTTAGGAGGTTGTTTCCAATAAGGCAAATCAAAGAAAATGCTTTTCTTCTTCCAAAGTTGCTCTTCTTCATGAGCATCTTCACTGATAAAGTCTTCAAGCTCTTCAAAAATCTCATCATTAAAAGATACCTCATTGCTTATTGCACGAGCAGTAGCATGGCTATCAACTGTAAGCCTCGTTCTTTTTCTCGAGGGCTTAGATGATTTACCATAGATAAAATCGGTGCCATCTAGCTGTTCTAGAATATCAGATCCACTTAGTGGCTTGGGAGGCATCCGATGTTCTTCAGTACCATCAAAGGATTCTTTTTGAAATCTAAAAGGATGCGACTCTGGTAGCCACCTACGATGACTCATGTAACAAAACTTTCTACCATGCTTCAACCAAACTGAAGATGTAGAATTAGCACAGATAGGGCAAGCAACACGTCCTTTTGTGGACCATCCAAAGATACATGGCATATGCGGGAAAATCATTAATAGTCCACATCAAGGCTGATTTCAGTTTGAAATTTTCACCTGCAAAAGCATCGAATGCATCTACACCATTCCACAATTCTTTCAACTCATGTATTAAAGGTTGAAGAAAGATGTCTATATCATTTCCTGGGCCTTTCTCTCCTGGAATGATCATGGACAAAATGAAAGAAGGTTGCTTCATACATAGCCATGGAGGGAGATTGTAAGGAATTAATAAGACAGGCCAGGTGCTATATGTAGAACTCATTGTCCGGAAAGGGTTTAAAGCCGTCACTTGCAAGGCCTAGTCTAACACTGCGAGGATCCTTTGCAAACTCAGGATGGCACTTGTCAAAATCTTTCCAAGCTAGACCATCTGCTGGATGCCTTAACAACCCATCTTTTGTACGATCCACTCATGCCATCTCATACTCTTTGCTGTTTTGAGTGAAGCATAAATTCTCTTCAACCTAGGAATTAAAGGAAAGTAATAATACCTTGGCTGGCTTTTTCTTTCTACACATATTAGTAGATTCATCCAGTTCACATGTCACTTCATCCTTATCTTTTTCCTCAATTTTCCATCTAGAAGTATGACACACATGACAAGATTCTAGGCTAGCAAAGTCACCCCAATACAATATGCAATCCTTGGGACAAACATGGATTTTTTGATATCCAAGTCCTAAATCGTTGCATATCTTCTTAGCTTCATATGCTGATGATGGTAATGATGTTAAATACGGAAAAACGTCCTTTAAAAATTCCAACATCATAGTGAAACATTTGTTGGAAAGCCCTCCCATACATTTGATATGATACAAATGCAAGGTAAAAGATAATTGTGAGTACTTGCAACCTGGATAAAGTTCATTCTCATACTCTTCTAGTATCTTCTGATATCTAGAGGTGTCTGAGTGACGATGTGAACTTCGAGGAATACTATCATTACCATTATCAATATTTTCTGTAGAACATCTCGTTGCTTCCTCCATACTATCATTTGAGCCTTCGGGGAGATTCATTCCTAGTGCAACATTGATCATATCTCTCATGGTATCAGTATCACTTGAGAAATTAGATGGATGACTTGTACTTTGTGATACCAGATTTTTAATGAAAGGGGTGTCATATTGAGATGAAGTGACATGTTCTCCATGTAATGTCCATGTTGTGTATCCTGGGCAAAAGCCTTTGAACAGAATGTGGCGTAGCACTTCTTTAAGTGTTAGACTTTTTCTATTGCCACATATTAGGCATGGGCAGGAAATCGTTCCATTATGGGCAACAGCTGAAGCAAACTTTACAAAGGATTCACATCCACCCTTATAGACTGCACTCCCCAATGGAGCATTAATCCAACTTTTATCCATAAAGACACTCAGGTGAAAGAGAATGTGTATTTCACGCTGAAAAAGAACATTTGTATAGTGATGCTAATAAAGATAATTAAATTAAATAATATTAATGAAATCGACCTTTAAATCTTAGCACTAGAAATCACAAAAGAAAGCATGAGTTGTACATTGACATGCCCGTGATTCTTATTAGTTAATCAGGTCATGGTAACTTTGATAAAATCGGATGATAGTTAATTAATCTCGGTTGACCAACTATTCTAGATCAAATTTCACCAATAATTATAATATTAAATAGTTCTAGAATTAATTCAAGTGAACTAGCTAATTGTTTTATATTATTCTTGTTTTCAAGAGTTGCATACATCACATAAACATTAAAAAAAAAGCCTTTATACCAATAAGTTAAAGTAAGAGAATGCAAAGGAAGCAAATTACCAACCTTTTAAACTGAACTTTTCTTCCAAGTTAAAAAGAGAGATTCTTCTTAGAATTAACCAACTCCCCTTGTCCTTCCTTCAAGTACGGTAGTTTAACATAAAAACAAGCAAAGAGCATCAGAACAATATATAGAAAAATGTCAAACGTTTAGCATAACTTCACTCTAGATATTAATATAGTAAACCAAAATATACTAACTTTAAATCTATTGTGCCATTTTATTGACCCACCACACCACAGCATAGCAAATGAACGAGATTCTAGCAAACCCCATCATGATATTCTTTTGAAAAAGTTTACTTAATAAAAAACTTACATTCTGTAAATCTCACACTCACCAATAGAACCCATTTGCATAGAAACACTAACGTTAGCATTATTATTAATTTTTATAGTTCTCATGGTCATTTCCCATTGTTTACTATAAAGAGCAGAATAAAGAAGCACCCAATAAATTAGTTTCTGTAGTTTTTTTTCTCTTTGACTACCCGTTTATGATCTACATTTTGTTAAACACAATGAAAATATATTGAATTGGGAATAGTACACTGCTTAATTAACCACTACCTAAAAAGGAGTATTACATTACACACACTCTGATTAGTGACCAGATGTCAATTATCAAAGTTTGGCAGGGTCAAACTGGGCTGCTACATTCGAAAGAGAGAAGCATTTACATCTCTAATGTGGATTCCTTAATCAGTAGTCACAATTAATCATGTCATGATCCACATGAGTTATAATTAAATATAGTTACTAAAACGAGCAACTGCACATATTTTATATAGTACACTGTGTGCAGTTGAGAAGTAATCAATACTGTGTAAAACTGTAATAATTTATCCACATGTTTGGCGTGGAGTTGTGCTTAACAGTGGGGTTAAAATTAAACTCCCTTGTTAGATGTATTTAATATGTTTGTTTAGAGATGGAAAATTCTTCCAACTAAAATATACTGAATACAGCTTGTCAAAGTATGAAATATATTTTTTAAGCATGATCGGATGTAACATCAAGCCTGATATTGATGGAATAATGGAATTGATTGAAAGAGCTACACTCTCCGCAGCTTACAATTTGCTTGCTTCTTAGCTATAAATACTTAACACTGAGAGCTTTGGACTCCCCTGCTGTTCTTCTCTACCTAGCTATGCAAGGCATCTTTAGAGGATTTAAAGATACTAGAACTCCCCTTTCTGCTACAGGTGTGAATGCATATTAATTAAGTATGCTTACAATATATATTGTTTATATATTTTTGCCACCATCAGAAAATCTATTATCAACTGAAGCTGATATTGAAGAGTTTGAAGCCAACTACAGAGGATCTGAATCTGAGAAAAATGACCTCCTTAACTTGTACCAGAAATTCAAGGGTAATATGAAGAGGCACTTCTGCTCAATGTTATGTTCTGATCCATTGTTGGATTCACATCGGTTCAAGGATATCATTGATGAGGCTATAGTTGTAGGTGAGCTGAAGGAAACGAAAACATACAAGAAATGGGCTAAGAAAATCAGTGAAACGAAGCTACCCACCAGCCCTTCAAGACTAAGACAAGAATCAAGCAAGAAATCATCAGACATGGATCTGTAGGCCATGATAACACAACGGGGAGCAGAGAGGAAGGATCAGTTTGATAACATGTTCTCGTCTATAATATCTAAATATGGTGGTGGACCTTCCGAAAATATTAGCTCAGAGCCCACTGAGGAAGAGTTCGAAGCTCTTCAGAAAAAGATGGATAAAAGGAAGGAAAAAAGAAAGGAAAAGGCCGGGAAGAAAGCCGCATCAAAGAAGTCTACTAAAACATAAACTTTCATAGCCAATCTCATTACATTATCTCGTTGTCTGTATAAATTGAAGTTCCAGACTGTTTTGTCTTTCTTTCCCAAGTTGGCTGGTTGTTGGTTTCCTTTGCAGAGTCTGGGTAGTGTTTCTAAGAAGCTCTTTAGTGCTGATGTCTGTTTTTTGCTTGCATGTGTCGGATGAATTGGCTTTTGGGGAATGAAAATATTGAAAGCAGATCTGTGTTGATCGCTTGTAAATGACTCTAAATTGTATGTTTTAGGGTCCACCCACCGAGTTTGCTCTGACGTTTATCTAAAAAAATCAATCGCCTTATGGTTCTTGCTGTTTGGTATTTTTTTGTTTCTCACCAGTTTGTTTCTCACGAGTAAAGAAGTAACATCTCACAATCTTCTCAACATCACACACAGAGTAAATTTCATCTCCTCTACCCTTAACAAATTTTCAGATTAAATCCATTCCTATCTCACCCAAACACAATATACATAAAAAAAAATCACTTCCAGCAAGGTGACTTACCAAAACACAATAGCAAAATCGCCAATGTATCCCTCATGGTTAGATTGTTGATGAATATTGTGAACATCCAAAATAAACATGAAACAGTGGAGGAGAAATCAAATTATCCAAGCCACCATCGATATCGATATGGCACAGGTTCATCGATAAAGGAAACTTACCCACGGCCGGATTCCCCTCCTCTTTTCTACTTGCATACAGCTACGCGCACCCTTCACGTGTTATACCCAAAATTTTGACCCCCTGGTTAAGGTCTACGAGGTTGTGAGAGCCATCTCCATCAAACAATAAGAGACTCCGGCCCGATCGGCGTGTTCCAGGGCCTGAGGAGCAGTTTCGTCATTGTCAGGGGTGTTTTCGTAATTTTTAAGGCTTCTGAGTTCTCCTATAGGCTTTCTCTCTCCTCCAAAGGGTGCCCAAATCAGCTCGAAATGCTTTGATATTTTAACCCATGATAGAGGATGACATTTTAAGCATAATGGCGTTGGAATTTTGATTTTTCGAATTTCCAATAATTTTCTAGCAATTTCCGACTGAATCTGACGAGAAATTCAATTTAAAAATGCTCCAGCATTTAAAAAATTCGTTTCCACCTCAGAAAATTCATAATATCCATTCTTGACATGTGGTTAAAATTTCATGGCAAAATTCCTTTGGGAAGTTGCTTAGTTAAAATATCGAAAAATCTTACTTTTACTAGATTCTCTTTATCTTTAAGGAAGTCTATATAAGGGGATAGGTTTTTGGATAAAGGCAGGACCTCACACACTCAAGAACCCTAGAGAGTCAGAAAACACGGCCTCCTCTCTCTCTCTCACGTTTTCCAACACCCGGCCACCCAAATCATACTGAAAGTCCCCCGAAAACACCATCTAAACACGTTTTCCAATCCCCAAAGCACCAATAACCATCAAAACCTCACAAAAACACCTCTAAAACGTGAAGAACAGCAAGAACAACCAACAACCAGAAGCTTGGGTCGAAATCCTCTCGGGTCCGCCATCAACGGAGCACTCGACGAGTCCCGGTGTGAAGAAACGTTGTGAATCCGAAGGTAAAACAGGTAGAAACTCCACTTCCCTGATTCACCACGGTATTATCTGTCTTGCCTCAAAATTTGGGCTCAAACTAACCTTCGTAGGTTTCTGTATTGCTGTTTATTTAAGCCTCTGTCAGATAACTTGTTTGCTAAGTTTCGTGCTTAATTCGAATTCAAATTGAAAACTTTCAATCACTAACGTCTTGTACATCTTTCAGGCTACACACCCATAAAATTTGAGCTCAAAACACCCTCGGGAACCTTCTGAAAACCCCTGTCCGTGGGTGGTCCGTGACCTCGGACCTATGGTCCGGGACCTCGGACGCGTTGTCCGAGACCACGGACACCCACGGACGGCGGCGGGATTTTAAAAATTCAAAATTTAGGTTTTTCTAATAATGTCCGGGCCCACGGACATCCTGTCCGTGGCCTCGGACCTTGCAAATTTTTGTTTTCCTTTAATTTCGACTTTTCTGTATATTTAGGTTAACTGGGGTCCGTGGTCTCGGACGTTTGGTCCGTGGCTACGGACGTAATCAAAATTTGACCTAATTCTGCCTCCGAAACCCTAGTTTAGGTAGCTTTTAATTTCACTTTAATTTTCTGTCAAAAAATGCTAAAAACACAAAAAAACAGAAGCTCGCGCACTTAGGTTAAAACGACTCGTAATAAGCCGTAAATAAACTGAGTAGAGGAAAAACGACCTAGGAAGGGTAATGAAAGTAATTGAACCCTAATTAAGTCGAATATCAAGCCCCCGAACCCGAACTCTCCTTTCCTAATTTGATCTAGGTTAAAATTAGGTGGCGACTCATAATAGGTTCCAGTGAGCTAGCTTAGGTTTTAATAATTATTGTTTTATGACATAGTTATTAATCTTAGGTTATAAGTGGACCTAAAACCCGATTAGATCCCAATCAATTTAATCAACATAGGATAGGGTTTAAAATCGAGGCTCACAGACTGGCGACTCTGCTGGGGATTTACTTCTTAATTTTAACTTGTTTAATTTTAAGAAAGAGGGCTTAACTTGAAAATGTTTATTTATGGCCTTTACTATGTTGCTTGTTTACTTCTGTGCGCTCTTTAATTTTTGCACCCTTGCATCATATGAGAGCGAGGGTCCACACAAACCAATTTCACCCCGGGACCCGTTTGAGGGTCCCCTGTCAGGGACTCACACCTTTTAGGTGATGTGAATAAGCGGGGGAAAAGAGGAGGGTGTCGTCTAACCACACCCCCTTAATACCTGGGCTTTAGCCCCAAGCGTTTTCCTGGTAGTGCCCTTACCTAGCCCTTGGTTTGGTCAGTCAAAGACCCCACCGTAGACGCACACCTTCAGGTGATGTGAAAAGAGTGGGGAAGCCCAAAGAGAATAGCGTGCAAGCCCTATTCCTTTGTGGTGACCTGGGCCCGCGCCCCAAGCACCTCTCCGGATTGATCCATACCCTGTTTGATTTAAACGTCTAGTGAGGACATGTTGAATTTGTGTGGGCCTTGTTTGCTTGTGTGATCGGCCCACTACCCAGCCTAGAGATTGATAGGAACTTCTCCTACATCGACCTAGCCCAACACGAATTGGCAGCTCTATTTGTTTGCGGCCCAGAGGCCCTGTTTGGTTTAACATGTGAGTTGTTCAGGCTTCGGCTCAAAAGCCTAGACTAAGGTGATTTCTCTTCCGGCCCAATTTGAATTATCCAATTAGTCCTAGGCCCAAAAAAGAGATCCACCTGAACTTGAGATAACTCACAAGTCTTGAAAATAAAACCTCTTTCGGTTTAGCAACTATCTTCTCTGGCCCGAAGAAAGTTAGGCCCATTTATGATTTAGGGACCATTCCAGCTCATGTGCTTTACTTTATGCCCAAACACATTCCGGCCCAAGGGCTCATTCTGGTCTAGGTAGGCTTCTTATCATGACCCTAACCCAAAATCCTTGATCTAGGTGTCATCTTTTAGGCCCAACCAAAATCACTCGGCCCAAATTCCAGTTCACATATAGAACAATCATTCTGGCCTAGCACCACACTCATAACTCATTCCGTTCGAGCCCATAGACCAATTCATAGTTTTGGCCCATGAGCTTCGGTTCATAAAACATTTGGATCCAGGATAGTTTGCATAACTCATTCATTCCAGTTTCCGGCTTCAAAGCCCAACAAGAGCATCAAACAAATCTAGACTTCAAGGCTTATCCTTCGGCCCAACGGCCCATTCGCGGTCCATGTGATTTCTTTCAGCTTGTTTGCTCAATTCCTGGATTCAGGCCTACATGTCCGTTCTAGTCTAGGAATCACTCTAGTCTATGCACTTCACTCCCAGTTTGGCGAAGACTCAGGCCCAATTGCTTCCTACATAACCCATAGGTATTCCTAGTTCGGACATCTTACAGGGCCTACTCGAAGTTTGGAAGGAAGACGATCACAGTCATCTTAGCGACATCCCAGCGGTCAAGAGCTCGAGTCTTCAGCATGCCGACTTCAGACGGTTCAGCAGGATTTCGATTCAATAGAAATTTTAGGGTTCCTATGCATTCTACTGCATAACGTGCCATAACACTCATCTTTCAAATGCACCTCTCATGTTTTTCAAAGAATGATCGTTTTCAAACCACTAATAAGAAGCATCGATTTTGTTGAATCATCTTCTTCTTCATGTTCACAAATGAATGACTTTTTCAAGTCTAAATGATAACACAAAAAAAAGGGGTTTTGTTTCACACAAGTTTCTTTTGAGAAAATGGTTCATGAATTAATTATTTCCCGACAATGGAACACAAAGACTTGTATTTTGTTTCTGAAGTTTTGAGCATGCCTTACCAAACCCCACATCTTATCCCAAAACATCCAAATAACCCCCAAAGCGGTTCCAAATCCATATCTTTTAAATTGTCGTCACTAACCCCAAATCGATACTGGGGGCTATCTGAGTTTAGGTTCGTCATCTTTCATCTTTCGTTTAAGCGTGTGAACTAGTCTCTGAGTGATATTCACGAGAGTGTCTTGAGCGGAAAAACCATGAGCAAACGAGCGTGTCATTTTTACACGACTCTGGTGAGACCACATCCAAAGGTGAGGTAAACGGCATAACTCCGACCGAAGGAGATAATTTGTAAATTTACGCTTAGACCTGTGAAAAGTAACAAAGAACGGATATACAACTATCAGGAATGACGAAGCACCTAGGTACAGCACCACATGGCCAAAAGCTTGCAAACCCTGTCATTAAACGCTAGGCACCCCCGCTGAGCCTTTCATATATCCCTTTTCGATATTATGAACTCCACAAAATAACCCAGCCAATGATGAATGTCCGACCCGGTGACCAAAGGAGGCGAGGAGCCCGACTCTCAGATAACATTCTCATCAGTCCAAAGAAGCAATGCCGCTATCAGCATCACAAAGCGATCCGCAAATGGTCCCAGAGTGACACAGGATCAAAAGAGCTCACATCAAAACAGCTCTCGAAGCCCAAAACCGGGAAACACAAGAACCCCGAAGGCAAAGCCAAGAAAGGAAAAACAAAAGGCAAACCCGAAGTGCCTCGAGAAAATCCAAATTACGAAAAGAGAAATGGTGCAAAGGACAACTTCAAAAGTCCAGGTCCAGAAGCTCGAAAACAACGTCAACATGAAGCAGCCAGACGACTTCAAGACAAGGAAGATGAATCCGAGAGAAGACGCAAGTTGCAGCTTTGGTCACCCATTTAAGCTCCACATACCTCAAATATCCCTCCATGATCCCGTTGTCTTTCATCACACCCCATGGCCACGTTATAAGCCTCAAAGACTTCCGACTTGGTAGTTGTGTATCCAATCACGTGAAAGTAACTGATCGAATGCGTAAATTCATCAAATATCAAATTCAATGGTCTACAAGTTGTGACCGTAAGTGAGAAACGAGTGTAAACACCAAACACGTCGAGTGTAGGTTAGGAAGCACCAAATCAGAACATAAGCCTTGACCCTGTAAGGACGAGACTCGTTCGCACGTTTGATCAAAGAAAATACTGGGGGCAATCGATCGGAATGATCGATTGCCATGAACTCTAGCTCAGATTTTCTTAAGGGAAAAATACTGGGGGCATTGTTTTGTTCCAACAATTGCTATGACAACACCAATTGGAACCCAAGCTCAACATCACCACCATCATCCACCACAGGCCCACATAAGCCCTTACCTTCACTTCATGCACTCCACAGGCCATATAAGCCCTTACCTTCACATCATACACCATACCCCACCGGCGGCATGTTCATCTCGTAGGAGATAAATTACAAGTCCGAAGTCTATAGTTAGGAAATGATAATTTCACTTTCCTTTTCACTAAACAGAATTTTCATCAAACACTGCCACGTTTGACACCTCTTTCAACAATTTCTTGTCTTGAACAACTTTCCTTCAAACACTTCGGTTTCATAAACCTCATCATGGCCACATTTGGCACACTTTCTAGCAATGTCTTGCTTTGGACAATTTTTGATCCTTAACATTGCCATGTTTGGCACATTTTCCATCGATTTCTTGTTTTGGACAAGTTTTCCTACATACACTTGATTGTATTTGACATGCACATCATCATTGCCACGTTTGGCACTTTCATAATCAGCTTTCATCATGACCATTTGCATAAAGTTTACCTTGCATCCGTCCGTACGAAACTCCTCATCATAGACCAGAGATACAGATTCTCGCCCCGAAGATACAGATTCTTCGCCCCGAAGATACAGATTCTTCACCCCGAAGATACAGATTCTTCAGAGATACAGATTCTCGCCCCGAAGATACAGATTCTTCACCCCGAAGATACAGATTCTTCACCCCGAAGATACAGATTCTTCAGAGATACAGATTCTCACCCCGTAGATACAGATTCTTCAAATTCTCACCAGAATAGCAAACTCACCCGAGTAGAAGAGATCCATCCTTTAGGCTCGTCATAAGACCTAGATCCATCCTTTAGGCTCGTCATAAGACCTAGATCCATCCTTTAGGCTCGCCATAAGACCTAGATCCATCCTTTAGGCTCGTCATAAGACCTAGATCCATCCCTTAGGCTCGTCATAAGACCTAGATCCATCCTTTAGGCTCGTCATAAGACCTAGAACCATCCTTTAGGCCCGTCATAAGACCTAGTTGCCTTCCCTTAGACTAGTAGTAAGACCTAGAGTTACCCTTTAGCTTACCCACTCTCATCAAACACATTGCATTCATCTCATTCATATAGGCTCGTCATAAGACCTAGTTGCATTATCCAGGCGCGTCACAAGACCTGGCGACAGAAAGTTGGCGATGATGGCAATAAATCCTCCTTTTGCGATGTCAACTTATTTTTGGGATCAACAACTGGTGGGCAAAGGCAATAAGTCCCCAAGGTTTTTACCAGGAGTTATCCCTGCACACCGGCTTGGGGGGCGATGGCAATAAGTCCACATTGGGTCCAGCCAGGAGCATCGACACGGGTTTCGGTCCCCCTGAAGCATCCGAGCATCATCAGCATCATCGGCATCATCAACATCATCGGCATTATCATCAGCATCAGCATCATTTGCATCATTAGCATTTCAGCATTCTTGCATTTGCATCCAGTTTTCACACCCTAGGCAGTCAACGCCTTAGAATAGCTTGACATCATTTTCATCACTTTAGGTAGCTTGACATCATTTTCATCACTTTAGGTGGTCAGCGCCTTAGAATAGCTTGACATCATTTTCATCACTTTAGGTAGTCAGCGCCTTAGAATAGCTTGACATCATTTTCATCATTTCAGGTAGTCAACGCCTTAGAATAGCTTGACATCATTTTCATCATTTTAGGTAGTCAGCGCCTTAAAATAGCTCGACAATGCTTTGTATTTTAGGTAGTCAGCGCCTTAGAATAGCTCGACAATGCTCTGTATTTTAGGTAGTCAGCGCCTCAGAACAGCTCGACAATGCTTTGTAGCTTTGGAAGTTAGCGCCTTCGAGTAGCTGGGCATCGTTAACCTGGTTTCATACAGCGTGGAGGATTCTGTGGGGTCCAAAATTTGGGGCACCACTCAAGCATCAACCAGACTTTTCACATTCGTTACAAAGTCCAGTTGACGGGGGGCAATCTGTTATACCCAAAATTTTGACCCCCTGGTTAAGGTCTACGAGGTTGTGAGAGCCATCTCCATCAAACAATAAGAGACTCCGGCCCGATCGGCGTGTTCCAGGGCCTGAGGAGCAGTTTCGTCATTGTCAGGGGTGTTTTCGTAATTTTTAAGGCTTCTGAGTTCTCCTATAGGCTTTCTCTCTCCTCCAAAGGGTGCCCAAATCAGCTCGAAATGCTTTGATATTTTAACCCATGATAGAGGATGACATTTTAAGCATAATGGCGTTGGAATTTTGATTTTTCGAATTTCCAATATTTTCTAGCAATTTCCGACTGAATCTGACGAGAAATTCAATTTAAAAATGCTCCAGCATTTAAAAAATTCGTTTCCACCTCAGAAAATTCATAATATCCATTCTGACATGTGGTTAAAATTTCATGGCAAAATTCCTTTGGGAGGTTGCTTAGTTAAAATATCGAAAAATCTTACTTTTACTAGATTCTCTTTATCTTTAAGGAAGTCTATATAAGGGGATAGGTTTTTGGATAAAGGCAGGACCTCACACACTCAAGAACCCTAGAGAGTCAGAAAACACGGCCTCCTCTCTCTCTCTCACGTTTTCCAACACCCGGCCACCCAAATCATACTGAAAGTCCCCCAAAACACCATCTAAACACGTTTTCCAATCCCCAAAGCACCAATAACCATCAAAACCTCACAAAAACACCTCTAAAACGTGAAGAACAGCAAGAACAACCAACAACCAGAAGCTTGGGTCGAAATCCTCTCGGGTCCGCCATCAACGGAGCACTCGACGAGTCCCGGTGTGAAGAAACGTTGTGAATCCGAAGGTAAAACAGTAGTAGAAACTCCACTTCCCTGATTCACCACGGTATTATCTGTCTTGCCTCAAAATTTGGGCTCAAACTAACCTTCGTAGGTTTCTGTATTGCTGTTTATTTAAGCCTCTGTCAGATAACTTGTTTGCTAAGTTTCGTGCTTAATTCGAATTCAAATTGAAAACTTTCAATCACTAACGTCTTGTACATCTTTCAGGCTACACACCCTAAAATTTGAGCTCAAAACACCCTCGGGAACCTTCTGAAAACCCCTGTCCGTGGGTGGTCCGTGACCTCGGACCTATGGTCCGGGACCTCGGACGCGTTGTCCGAGACCACGGACACCCACGGACGGCGGCGGGATTTTAAAAATTCAAAATTTAGGTTTTTCTAATAATGTCCGGGCCCACGGACATCCTGTCCGTGGCCCCGGACCTTGCAAATTTTTGTTTTCCTTTAATTTCGACTTTTCTGTATATTTAGGTTAACTGGGGTCCGTGGTCTCGGACGTTTGGTCCGTGGCTACGGACGTAATCAAAATTTGACCTAATTCTGCCTCCGAAACCCTAGTTTAGGTAGCTTTTAATTTCACTTTAATTTTCTGTCAAAAAATGCTAAAAAACACAAAAAAACAGAAGCTCGCGCACTTAGGTTAAAACGACTCGTAATAAGCCGTAAATAAACTGAGTAGAGGAAAAACGACCTAGGAAGGGTAATGAAAGTAATTGAACCCTAATTAAGTCGAATATCAAGCCCCCGAACCCGAACTCTCCTTTCCTAATTTGATCTAGGTTAAAATTAGGTGGCGACTCATAATAGGTTCCAGTGAGCTAGCTTAGGTTTTAATAATTATTGTTTTATGACATAGTTATTAATCTTAGGTTATAAGTGGACCTAAAACCGATTAGATCCCAATCAATTTAATCAACATAGGATAGGGTTTAAAATCGAGGCTCACACACAGTGAATTGGTAACAATTTTACCTCACAGTGGAATAATTACAAACCAATTAGTTGAAACCCTAAATCGGTAGAAATTTATCTTCAAAATGAAAATAAACAATGTGTATTACCTGAGAACCGTAGAAGAAGAGCAGCAAATTTGACTTCCAGTAATGCCGTGGTTGCTGCTCCAACTTCTGCAGAAGGGAAGGGTGTGACGAAAAAGGCGCCGATGGAAATCACTACGCATTGAGTTTTTGGAGTGATTCAGTAATAGAGAGCAATTAAATTGAATATCCAGCCCACTAAAAGAGGTAACTTTGTTATTTTGCTGGACTATTTTTTTTTCTACGGTGCACCTTTTTGTCTAGTTTTCATTAAAAAAAATTATTTGGCTTGAAAATAGTTGATGCAAATAAGAATTTTGGCGGTGAAAATATTTGGTGTGGAGATATTTGGCGGGAGGACTTTGCCACTATATTGTGTTTTACTAATAAAAAATGAGAATGATTGTGACATTTAAGTGTCAAATAAAGTATAGTTGCATTTTAAAATGTAATAAAAAATGAAGACACTTTTAAATGTATAAAATTATGTTACGCTTAATTTGTGTGTCACAAAATAAGTGTCATTATTACACTAATTTGTTGTAGTTCTAGGTCCTGTGTGATTGGTGATCTATACTTCATCTAGTTTAATGGTGTAGTAACTTTAGGAAATTGCCTAGCATGTCTGAGCAAACTGTTTTTTGTTTAGTGACTTAGGTTGTTCATGTTGATGAAATTTTTTGGATCTAATCTTCCTTTCCTTTGAATGACCTTAAGTTTATAGCATTGTGCAAATTCAAAGATGTAGGAGCAGTTGCAAGCTTTCAACACTAGTAAGTTTTTTATTTGCTGGATGAACAGATGGGGAAAGGAAATAAACTGAAAATTTGTACAATATGTATAACTATCTTTGATAGATTAAATAGTTGTACTATTGCCAAAAACCATAAACTAGGCTACTAGATATTAACACAGCAAAAAACAAACCTAGTATTGCAATCTCCACCGGGTGTATGAACTATCTTTGATAGATTAAATAGCTCCATCTTTGATAGATTAAATAGCTCCATCTCCGTTGAGACTTGACCAGAAACAGGTTGTCCCTGCTGCTGTCCAAAAGACGACGGTTAAATAGCTCCATCTTTGATAGATTAAATAGCTCCATTTTGTGCATCTGTGTGTAGCTTTGCTTGACTCCTTGCTGTTAGTCTAGATTTTGTATCAACAATCCCTCAGAAAAACCCTTGTAGAAAGCCCCGTATCCCTAGTTCTTGAGCAGCTATTTCATAGAGAGGCACATGTTATAGTGTAGGTATATATAAGAAAAATAAATTCAACTATAATATTACATACATAGAAAGCTTTGGGGATTTGATTAGTGTTGTTGCTTCCTACTATAAACAAAGTGTTTTAGTGTGTAATTACAGAAGGTATCGAATTAGGAATAGTGATCATTTCAGGAATATAATAAGAATTTAAAGCCACAGAATGAGTACACGGATTAGAAAATCTGAAGGAAAACTATGAGTTGCTAATAGTGTCATTCATTATGTGATGTACAAAGTATTAATTTTTTTACAAGAAATGCAAACACTGATGTTTATTGTTCTAATAACTATTTTTCATTGTCTTTATATATGTTTATAGATGTTTTAAGTTAATTGGTATGGTGATTAAAAATAATGTACGAGATAATGAAAACTTGTTGGCTGTGTAGTTGAGATATTAGTATATCTAATGGATTACATTAAAAATGCAGACAAGATCGGTTGTCAGTTTCCTTCCTCCAATATTTCTTCTTGCCTCCAAATCGTTCATCCAGTGTAAATCAAGCAGCTGCTTTGAATAGGGGAATTGGCCAAGGTAAGAAAATATCTTTTCTGTTTAACTGATTGCTGTTGTTACTGCTGTTTTTGCTGCTGTCACTGCTGTTTTTGCTGCTGGTGGTGCTTAATTGTATCTGTTGCTGGTGCTTAATAGTTGCTATTAATTTCTGCTGTTAATTCTTGTTGCTGTTGCTGTTAGTTGCTGCTGCTATTGCTGTTGATTATTGATTCGGTTGCTGTTAATTGTTGTTGTTTAGTCATTGCTGCTGTTATTCGATGTTAATTACAGGTGTTGTTGCTGTCAATTGCTACTGCGGTTGTTGTCGATTGCTGTTAATTGCTGCTGCGGGTCTTGTCGATTGTTGTTAATTGCTGTTGCGGTTGCTGTTAATTGCTGTATTGTTGATGTTAATTGCCGCTACTGTTGCTGTTAACTACTGCTGCTAATTGCTGCTTAGTTATTGCCGCTACTGTTGCTTTTAATTCCTGCTGTTGTTGTTGTTTATTGCTGCCGCTACTGCTTAGTTATTGCTGCTGCTACTGCTTAGTTATTGCTCCTCCATTCCATTACAAGTGCATATCCAAACGGGAACAATAAGCTCTTTTCAGCATCTGTCAACTATATTGACTATTGTGCTCATCTGCAATCTACATATCTAAATCTTTTTTCTTTTTCTTGCCAAGTTATTTTGACATAGCACTTTTTTATTTTGACATGTTTTTATTTTGACATTGCACTTTTTTAATTTTTGTCAAATGCTTCTAAAACAATGGCCTGTTTTTATTTTGACATTGCACTTTTTTATTTTTTTTCAAATGCTTCTGAAAACAATGGTCTGTTTTTATTTTGGCATTGCACTTTTTTATTCTACTCACTCACTTTCCAATTCGCGGTTCATCTCTCTTTTTGTTTGATCGCTTTTACATTCCACTCTTTTATTTTATTTTTTCAAAAAATGCTATTTTTATATGCAAGCTTTGGTATGTTATGATTCTCATCTTTTTATATGCAAGCTCTGGAGAGAGTGTGTCGGCATGTGAAGTTTTTTAGATCTCATCTATCATTAACTTTTTTTTTTTTTTTGTGATGATAATTATATTCTGAATGCCAAATCTTTGCCAAGCGAGGCTGTTGGAGAAGTGGCTGAAGTGTCTTAGAGAGGAGCATCCTGCCGTTGCGTTTAAGTGTAGCACTCAACAACAAAGATCAAATTTAGGCTGGAAGGGTTCCTCTAAGACCAAGAAATCAAAATCAAGCAACACATTCCTCTGACAAGTGATTGTCTCGGTGCGAATCTCTAATCAAGTTGCTAAAGAATTATTCTCGGAGTCATGATGTATGTTGATCCAAGATACTGGACCCATCTTGATTTAAATCATTATTACTTTGCATCTTCTCAAGCGAAGTATCTTCTTTGTCGGTGCAAGATTATGCAAGTTCTGATTTCTGATTTTTCCAATCCTTGTATTTGTCAGATCAAGAAGACAATCACAGTGGGTATCATTGGGCTTGCAAATGTGGGAAAGAGTAGCATTATCAACAGTTTGAAGAGATCTCACGTGGTTACGTTGGTTCAACCCCTGGGTTGACGAGTCAATGCAAGAGGTACGTCTGGACAAAAATGTTATGGACTGTCCTGGTGTTGTGATGATGAATTCGTTAGAAAATGATGTAAGGATAGCACTTCGAAATTGCAAAAGAATTGAGAAATTAGAGGATATAAACTTGTATGAAATAATGCTTGTGATTGTTTTCTCTATTATAACTTTTTAACTGAAGTCTAGATTTTCGTCATGAGTGTTCACTTGCTGAGACTGACTTGTGGATTGTTTTGGTACTTTCAGTGAAGGAAATCCTCAATCTGTGCGAACATAAAATACTGGTGGCCCTTTACAAGGTCCCATCATTTGATTCGGTGGACGATTTCCTTCTCAAGGTGGAAACTATTAGGGGGAAAAACATGGATCAAAGATGGCTAAAAGCATGGATCAAACAGAGGTAAACATATTGATTATACACTATCAAATGCATATATGATATTTATTTGGTAATG
The DNA here is from genome assembly GCA_023374045.1 of Limonium bicolor. NCBI lineage: Eukaryota > Viridiplantae > Streptophyta > Magnoliopsida > Caryophyllales > Plumbaginaceae > Limonium > Limonium bicolor. Next base: position 515,741,956 of record CM041776.1, read on the forward strand.
AGCTAATACTACTTTTTATTGTGTTTTCAAGTACTTGGACGGGTACAACGGTAGAGCGTACGAGCAAAATGAAATTGATGAAATTCGAGAGCAATGGACAGCTTATATGCAGAAGCATTTGGATTCAGAGTTTGATTAGTTTTTCTGATAGTATCGATCAAGTGTAGCATGTAGCATGATAATGGTGACTCTCAAGACATCTAGACGATTAGTTGAACTGTTAGCTAAATTAATGTGCATTTGCTGGTGGCAAAGTACACTTGAAAGTGTTGTATGTGTTGTTGACATGGTGATAAAAGACTTATGTTTTGTTTATGGAAAGTGTTTAGTAGGTGTTGCTAGCTATTATGGATTATGTAATACCGTATTTACGTTTTCAGATTTCATGACATTCCGGTTTATGTCATTACTTATGTTTGTGTGTGCTGTGTTTAGTTGATGGGACGTCGAGGCGTTTAGATAAAAGACAGGGGCAAGGAGGTCGTTTCCCTTTCTTTTATTTTGGTAAGTCATTAATAAGAAAATAGAGTCCATCATGTTATTTCCTCGCTCAGTTTTTCCCGATCAGTTTCAAGACGTGGTGTGTTCTTCTCTCGACAGTTTTCAGCATCCCTCTCCTCTCCTTCTCTTTGAGTGCTAATTCCTGGTGCATTGCTGGTGCGTTTGAGATCGAATTCCGGTTCTGTGTGATTGCTCTTCCTCTGCGGTGGTTCAGGTTTGGTTTCCCTTTCGGTTTTGGTGGTGTTCGCTTCTGTTTTGAGAGACAGTGTTCTGATTGATTGGATTGTTTGCTGGCTGAATTCAGTGTCGTCTGGTGCATTTCCTCTGCTGCGTTCTGTGCGTTGAGTTGCTGGTAACGTCTGGCCGGATTCTGCGCTTCGAATTCATGTAAGTGGGGGATGGAATCGGGGTAGTTTGCTCACCCTCGGGGATTGTTTTAATATCTGTTTCGTATCGATTTCGTGTGTTGCTTGTGTGTTTTCTCATTGGTTTTGCGTTGTTAATCGTTTGGCTAACCCCCGAGGGTACTGATTTACCATTCTGTGAGTTTTGTGTGAGTTATGGTGATTTTTGGCTGATTTTGCTCGTTGATCGCTCTGGATTTCCAGTTTCGCTGTCCGAACGTCTGTCCGAACTTGTAAGTTCGGACAGTGCATCGGGCGCGTTTTGTTTTTGAAGGTTTTGAAGTGTCCGAACATCGGTCCGAACTTCAAAGTTCGGACCTGACGCGAGGATGAATTTTGTAAAAGTTTCGACGTGTGTCCGAACTTGCAAGGTCGGACGCAAGTTCGGACACGAAGATGGTTCTGGCTTTTAACTCTCGACTTACGTCCGAACTTGACGTTCGGACGTAAGTTCGGACATTTGTATCTCCGCGACTTCTGACTCTCGGCCTCTGTCCGAACTTGCAAGGTCGGACGCAAGTTCGGACATGCCACTGTTTTGAGCATAACTTCTCGTTTTAGCTCCGTTTTGAGTTCCGTTTGCGGGGTTGGATTCCCCTATCTGTGTACAAGCTTCTTATGCTGTTTATATGCATTTTTATGCACTTAAGATCTGTTTTGTGAGCTTTTGGTTTTGGGACCTAGTTACTTTGCTTCTGAGCCTTGGATAGTCGGGTCGGGCTGTCCCGTAGCATGCTGCGCAGGAATTCCTTCTGTTTATACTCCTTAGGGTCTCCCTTAGGACGTTATTTGACCGACGGGTCTGTTAGCTGTCTCTACGGCTTCTGTTGTGGGATCCTCGGATCCATAGGACCTTATGTGAGTCCTTCTGTTGTGTTAGCTTGTTACTAGTGTCCCATTCTTCTGTTTCTGATCTGAAGTCCGACTGTTTTGAAGTGATATTCCGTTCTGCTCTGCCTCTGTTTTGGTGTTCATTCAGTCTATTTATATTGACTCCGCTATCCTCTCTGTTTATAAGTATTCTTCTGCTTCTGTTTTGAGTGGGCTTCCTTGAGGAAGTCTTCTGCTTGCTGGGCTGTTTAGCTCACCCCTTTACTTTGTTGCAGATTGAGCTCGTGGGATCTTCTCTTCTCGTCCCCTCTGGAGCTTCGTTATTTTATGTGTCTTTAGACTTTTTGCTTGCGCTTTGGACGCTTTAGTACTTTGTGTAGCCTTCGGGCCTCTCTCTTTGTATTTGACTTATAAGTATTTGGATCTTGTAAACTCTTTGGTATTTATACAAGTTTCTTATTCGGTTTTGGGATTCGTTTGCTTAGAGCCTTGCGACGTTAGGTAGTAGACTCGCGGCGTGTAACGGCCCTAACTCCTAGGCCGGTTTTGGGGTCGTTACATTTAGTGGTATCAGAGCCAGGTTGCTCGTTCTTTGGTGTCTGTGGGGTTTTGTCTGCATGTGTGGGTGTCTGAAGGTCTGCTGTTTGATGCTTGATGGTTTCTGATAAATTTTGATGTTGTATCTTCAGTATGCCTCCCCGACGTTCAGGACGTGGTGCAGCTGCAGGCGATGCTCCCCAGGGGGACATTGCAGAGATTGTGCAGCAGGTGGTGACCCAGGTGCTGCAGACTGTAGGGGCCACTGCTGGTCAGGCGGCAGGAGCCGGTAACGCGGGGGGCAACAACGTGAAGGCGCTTCAGGAGTTTCTGAAGCTGAAGCCACCTTCTTTGATGCTAGTGGCGACCCACAGGAGGCGAGCCACTGGATCACTGCCATTGAGGACCTTCTGCGGGTCATGGGATGTGAGGAGGATCAGAAAGTCGGATTCGCTACCTTCATGTTTCAGAGTGAGGCGAAGGAGTGGTGGAAGTCGGTCGAAGGGAAGTACCCCCACCCATGGACATGGGAGCAGTTCAGGGGCTGCTTCAATCAGCAGTTCTATCCCGACGTCTTTCGTGATCAGAAGATTGTAGAGTATGGGAGGCTTCGCCAGACGAAGGAGATGTCAGTGGACGACTATGTGAGGAAGTTTATTTCCTTTCGAAGTTTGTGCCTGAGCCGGATGATAACCGGAAGGCTAGGAAGTTTGAGGCTGGGTTGAGGGGTGACATTCGAGCTGCTGTGGCACCTTTTCGCCACAAGACTTTCCGGGATGTGGCCGATGTGGCGTTGGTGGTGGAGTCTGAGCTGCAGGCTAGGCAGCGGTATGAGAAGAGGGACCAGAGGCCCGATAAGGGCAAGGACCAGAAGAGGAAGGGTCGTGTGGAGGAGCCCGAGAGGCGTGAGCAGACTTCTTCTCAGAAGAAGAAGTATAGAGGAGACCGGGGTTCTTCTTCATCAGCATCCCCTGCTGTGGAGAAGTGTGCGGAGTGTGACCGTTTCCATCCTGGGCGGGAGTGCTACAGGAAGTCCGGGGCGTGCTTCAAGTGTGGTTCGCTAGACCATCGCATTGCCCAGTGTCCACAGGCTAGAGGTGGAGGTAGCAGTGGCGGTTCTGAGGGCCGAGGAGCTGGTTCAGGGTCCGGGCAGAAGCTGATCAGAAGAAGCCCCAGACCCAGGCTCGTGTGTACGCTCTAGCTGGTGAGCGAGACCGTGACTCAGGCCGAGTGTGTCAGGTATTCTTCAGATCTCTTCTCAGCCAGTTTTCTGCTTGTTTGATTCAGGAGCTACCCACTCCTTTGTGTCTGCTGATTTAGTGGGTAGTCTCGGGTTGTCTGCTGTGCCCTGTGATGTGGATTTGTGTATTTCTAGCCCGCTGAGTGGCGTACCTGCTTGTGTACTTGATTCTGTGTGTAAGTCGGTTCCGGTAGTGATTATGGATAGGAACTTGTCTGCTGATTTGATCCCTATGCGTATGTCTTGCTTCGATGTGATTTTGGGCATGGACTGGCTAGCAGAGCACCATGCCCATATAGATTGTGCAGCTAGGAGAGTTGTGTTTGATAGACCGGGTGAGACCCGTTTTGTTTGTGGGGAATTCCATTCCTTGTGCTCCTGTGTTGGTGTCTGCTATGCAGGCAGTCCGTTCCTTGAGGAAGGGCTGCCAGGGTTTTCTCTGCTTTGTACCTGAGGTTAAGGAGGGATCCCGGCTGGAGGATATACCCATTGTGTGTGAGTTTCCTGAGGTGTTCCAGGACGATGTGCCAGGACTACCACCTGATCGTGAGGTGGAGTTTTCTATTGAGTTAGCGCCAGGGACTCAGCCTATCTCTAAGGCTCCCTATCGCATGAGTCCGGCAGAGCTTAAGGAGCTGAAGGTGCAGCTGCAGGATCTTCTGGATAAGGGCTTCATTCGCCCTAGTGTGTCTCCATGGGGAGCACCTGTGTTGTTCGTGAAGAAGAAGGATGGCTCCTTCAGATTGTGCATTGACTAGGGAATTGAATAAGGTTACCATCAAGAATCGGTATCCTCTTCCCCGCATTGATGATCTCTTTGACCAGTTAGCAGGGGCGACAGTCTTCTCGAAGATCGACTTGCGTTCTGGATATCATCAGCTGAAGATTAAGGCCGAGGATGTGTCTAAGTCTGCATTTAGGACCCGTATGGGCATTATGAGTTCTTGGTCATGCCTTTTGGTTTGACCAATGCCCCGTCGTTCTTCATGGATATGATGAACAGAGTCTTCAAACCTTTCTTGGATTCTTTTGTAGTTGTGTTTATTGACGACATCTTGGTGTACTCCAAGAGTGCTGAGGAGCATGAGGAGCATCTGAGGATGGTTCTACAGACGTTGAAGGAGAAGGAGCTGTATGCTAAATTGAAGAAGTGTGAGTTTGGTTGGATAGAGTGGTGTTTCTTGGCCACGTGGTTTCGAAGGATGGCATATCAGTGGACCCAGAGAAGATTAAGGCAGTTATGGAGTGGGCGAAGCCCACTAGTGTGTCTGAGGTGCGCAGTTTTCTGGGATTGGCTGGGTATTATAGGAAGTTCGTGGAGGGCTTTTCTAAGATGTATCTCCCTTGACTCGTCTTCTTAGGAAGGATGTCAAGTTTGATTGGAGTGAGGCGTGCCAGGAGAGCTTCCAGGAGTTGAAGAAGAGGTTGACTTCGGCTCCGATTTTGACGTTGCCTTCTGGGACAGAGGGCTTGAGGTGTTCTGTGACGCTTCCCACAGAGGGTTGGGTGTGTTCTGATGCAGCAGGGAAAGGTGGTAGCGTATGGGTCACGACAGTTGAAGCCGTATGAGAAGAATTATCCTACCCATGACTTGGAGCTAGCTGCTGTGGTCTTCGCCTTGAAGATCTGGCGGCACTATTTGTATGGGGTGACGTGTAAGGTCTACACGGATCACAAGAGTCTCAAATATCTGTTCACGCAGAAGGAATTGAATTTGAGACAGCGGCGCTGGTTGGAGCTGTTACATGACTACGACCTGGAGATCCTCTACCATCCGGGTAGAGCGAATGTGGTGGCTGATGCCTTGAGCCGTAGGGGTGCTCCTGGTTTGCTTGTTCGTTCAGGGGTTCAGAGGTCTGCTTTTGAGCTTCAGCGTATGGGGTTTGGGTTGTTCGGTCGACCGTGCTGGGATGATTGCTTCGATTCAGGTCCAGTCTACTTTGATTGAGCGGATCAGAGAGGGTCAGAAGCTGATGCTGAGTTGTGCAAGATCAGGGAGAAGTTGGCAGATGAGCAGGAGTCAGAGTTTTCTGTGTCCAGCGATGATTGTCTACGCTTCAGGGGCAGAGTTTGTGTGCCTAGTGGAGGCGACCTTAGGCGGGAGATTATGCAGGAGGCTCATGGAGCTCCTTATTCTGTGCACCCAGGAGGGGTGAAGATGTACCGGGATCTCCGAATCCTTTTGGTGGGCGAATATGAAGAGGGAGATTTCTGATTTTGTGGCTCGTTGCCAAACCTGTCAGCAGGTGAAGGCTGAGCATCAGCGACCTGCGGGTCTTCTGCAGCCTCTTCCCGTTCCTGAGTGGAAATGGGAGAGTGTTGGCATGGATTTATGTGGGGTTGCCTAGGACATCTTCTGGGTACGATGCGCTATGGGTGATTGTGGACCGGTTGACGAAGTCAGCTCATTTCTTGCCTGTGAGGAAGACCTTCAGCCTTGAGCGCCTGGCTCGGCTGTATATTGATGAGATTGTGAGGTTGCACGGTGTGCCGGCGACGATCGTTTCGGACAGAGATCCGAGATTTGTATCTCGCTTCTGGCGAGCCTGCATAAGGCGTTAGGGACGAATTTGGCTTTCAGTTCGGCTTATCATCCTCAGACCGATGGGCAGACGAGAGGACGAATCAGATTTTGGAGGACATGTTGAGGGCTTGTGTGCTCGACTTCGGGGGCAGCTGGGATCAGCATGTGACATTGATTGAGTTCGCCTACAATAATAGTTTCCAATCGAGCATTGGGATGGCTCCATATGAGGCGTTGTATGGTAGGCGCTGTAGATCTCCTATTTGTTGGGATGACCTGCGGGAGAGGGCGATTGTAGGTCCTGAGTTGGTGCAGGGAGCTGTGGACAAAGTTAAGACTATCAGGGAGCGTTTGTTGGTTGCCCAGAGCCGGCAGAAGAGTTATGCAGATCAGAGACGCCGTCCGCTTGAGTTTCAGGTGGGAGACCACGTGTATCTGAAGATCTCTCCAGTTCGGGTGTGTAGTTCGTTTTGGGAAGCGAGGCAAGCTGAGTCCTCGGTTCGTAGGGCCTTTTGAGGTGCTTGGGAAGGTTGGGCCGGTGGCTTACAGATTGGCATTGCCACCAGCTCTAGCAGGAGTGCATGACGTGTTCCATGTGTCGATGCTCAGGAAGTATCTACATGATCCTTCGCATGTGATTGACTATGGTCAGCTTCGACTCAGAGATGATTTCACTTATGAGGCAGTTCCGGTTCGTATTTTAGCACGGGATGTTCGTCGGCTTCGTAGCAAGACACTGCCTATGGTTAAGGTGCAGTGGTCTGACAGTCCGAGCGTGAGGCGACGTGGGAACTCGAGGAGGAGTTGCGTGCCAAGTTCCCTTCCCTTTTCGAGCAGCAGTGAGGTATGTTGAATTTCGAGGACGAAATTCCTTTTAAGGGGGGAGTGATGTAATACTCCGTATTTTACGTTTTCAGATTTCATGACATTCCGGTTTATGTCATTACTTATGTTTGTGGTGCTGTTTAGTTGATGGGACGTCGAGGCGTTTATAAAAGACAGGGGCAAGGAGGTCGTTTCCCTTTCTTTATTTTGGTAAGTCATTAATAAAGAAAATAGAGTCCATCATGTTATTTCCTCGCTCAGTTTTTCCCGATCAGTTTCAAGACGTGGTGTGTTCTTCTCTCGACAGTTTTCAGCATCCCTCTCCTCTCCTTCTCTTTGAGTGCTAATTCCTGGTGCATTGCTGGTGCGTTTGAGATCGAATTCCGGTTCTGTGTGATTGCTCTTCCTCTGCGGTGGTTCAGGTTTGGTTTCCCTTTCGGTTTTGGTGGTGTTCGCTTCTGTTTTGAGAGACAGTGTTCTGATTGTTTGGATTGTTTGCTGGCTGAATTCAGTGTCGTCTGGTGCATTTCCTCTGCTGCGTTCTGTGCGTTGAGTTGCTGGTAACGTCTGGCCGGATTCTGCGCTTCGAATTCATGTAAGTGGGGGATGGAATCGGGGTAGTTTGCTCACCCTCGGGGATTGTTTTAATATCTGTTTCGTATCGATTTCGTGTGTTGCTTGTGTTTTCTCATTGGTTTTGCGTTGTTAATCGTTTGGCTAACCCCCGAGGGTACTGATTTACCATTCTGTGAGTTTTGTGTGAGTTATGGTGATTTTGGCTGATTTCTGCTCGTCTGATCGCTCTGATTTCGTCAGTTTCGCGCTGTCCGAACGTCTGTCCGAACTTGTAAGTTCGGACAGTGCATCGGGCGCGTTTTGTTTTTGAAGGTTTTGAAGTGTCCGAACATAGGTCCGAACTTCAAAGTTCGGACCTGACGTGAGGATGAATTTTTTTGTAAAAGTTTCGACGTGTGTCCGAACTTGCAAGGTCGGACGCAAGTTCGGACACGAAGATGGTTCTGGCTTTTAACTCTCGACTTACGTCCGGACTTCGACGTTCGGACGTAAGTTCGGACATTTGTATCTCCGCGACTTCTGATTCTCGGCCTCTGTCCGAACTTGCAAGGTCGGACGCAAGTTCGGACATGCCACTGTTTTGAGCATAACTTCTCGTTTTAGCTCCGTTTTGAGTTCCGTTTGCGGGGTTGGATTCCCCTATCTGTGTACAAGCTTCTTATGCTGTTTATATGCATTTTTATGCACTTAAGATCTGTTTTGTGAGCTTTTGGTTTTGGGACCTAGTTACTTTGCTTCTGAGCCTTGGATAGTCGGGTCGGGCTGTCCCGTAGCATGCTGCGCAGGAATTCCTTCTGTTTATACTCCTTAGGGTCTCCCTTAGGACGTTATTTGACCGACGGGTCTGTTAGCTGTCTCTACGGCTTCTGTTGTGGGATCTCGGATCCATAGGACCTTATGTGAGTCCTTCTGTTGTGTTAGCTTGTTACTAGTGTCCCATTCTTCTGTTTCTGATCTGAAGTCCGACTGTTTTTGAAGTGATATTCCGTTCTGCTCTGCCTCTGTTTTGTGGTTCATTCAGTCTATTTATATTGACTCCGCTATCCTCTCTGTTTATAAGTATTCTTCTGCTTCTGTTTTGAGTGGGCTTCCTTGAGGAAGTCTTCTGCTTGCTGGGCTGTTTAGCTCACCCCTTTACTTTGTTGCAGATTGAGCTCGTGGGATCTTCTCTTCTCGTCCCCTCCTGGAGCTTCGTTATTTTTATGTGTCTTTAGACCTTATTTGCTTGCGCTTGGACGCTTTAGTACTTTGTGTAGCCTTCGGGCCTCTCTCTTGTATTTGACTTATAAGTATTTGGATCTTGTAAACTCTTTGGTATTTATACAAGTTTCTTATTCAGTTTTGGGATTCGTTTGCTTAGAACCTTGCGATGTTAGGTAGTAGACTCGCGGCGTGTAACGGCCCTAACTCCTAGGCCGGTTCTGGGGTCGTTACAGATTATATATTGAATTATTGCTGGAACAGGTGTATTTGTAGATTATTATGCTATTTCTACAGGATTATGACTGAAACATTTGTCATTATGGATTGTCCAAATAGGTGTAATGCTGTTTGGACAAGGTGCGTTAGTAAACTGTTATTCTACAAAAGAGAACTGTTAATCACAGTTGTAGATTCTGTAGTGTTTTTGGTTGAATTTGACTATAGAAAACTGTTATTAACAGTTGTCAATAGTGTTGATATATCTCGGTATTTGTTAAAAGACAACTGGTAATAACAGTTTTCTAATGATATTGATATATGAAGTGTTTCCGATCATAGACAACTGTTACTGACAGTTCTTAAATCATACTATAACAGATTCTAAAAGTGTAATAGACAACTGTTAATAACAGGTGTGTATCATCACATTAACAGTAGTTATAAGTGAGTATAGAGAACTGTTAATCACAGTAGTCTAAAGTAGACCATACTATAGAGAACTCCAACAACTAGAACTGTTTTTAACAGTTCTCTAAAGCCTTTTTAACAGTTGTCTAAAGCATTTTCTGTAGTAGTGATGAAACCAAGCAGCCCACCCCGAGAGGGGTGAGTCAGTTCCCTGGAATGGAACTGGTACAATTCTCCAAAACAATCTTTAAAACATAACTCCTCAAAATAAACAGTAACTTGAAATTAAACTCTTGAAAGTAAAACAGAGATAAAGCACTTTAAAACAATCAAGTTAAAGAGAAAAGAAAACAAGACAAAGATAGAGATAGAGAACTTCCAAAACAAGTCATCCACTTAAGTAGTCACACCACATAGTTAGTAAGCATCCATTGTTGATGTTAGAACCAATTCTGGTTAAGAAGAGAAAGACTTAAGTAGTCACAAAGGACTATGAGTGACATTAATATCCATAACCCGTGGTAGACAGTTTATGTCTCCACCATTTCAGAAGATGATTCCCATAGACAAAATATACTCAAGAGTGGAATAAACCAATTGGGAGAGATGCCCCCCACCGCCAGTCAGTTGTCACAAGGACGAGGTAAACAGACCTCCGCTGTCAGTTGTCCATATGGACGAGGTATAGCAGACCTCCGCTACCACCGACCCGTTCTCAGTCATCGGTGAAAAGTGTGTGCACCACTTAATAGAAATAATCCATACTCAATACCAAGAATAACACTTTCCCATATTCCCACTAGATCACCAACTACCCAGAGCAATACCAAAACACTCAGTCCTAAAGAGTGCAAAAGCGTAAACCCTAAGCAGCCAATGTCTAACGGGGCACCAAATAGAAGGAACCAATACCCATGTAAGTTTCACATCCAAGGCTCAGTTAGTCACACAAGCTGAGTTAGTCACACAACCAATTCCTTTTTAGAAATTACTCTTAAAGTCAGTTAGCGTTTTCCAAAACATTCCACAAGTCAATCAGCAAAATATCGGAGTACGAGAAATCGTACAAAACATTCCATAGAGTCCAAAACACAACAAGCTGAGTACGAGAAATCGTACCTGGGTAACGCTGTAGCAGTTCTAATCAACTTGCGCAAACAATCAACAGTACTCTGAAGAATATTAAAGGTAATCTATCATCAATCACTTGTAGCCCATGTTACGCTTAAATAAACTCCTTACTCTTATTTCAAAGTCTCAATTATCTTTTAAGCCCTCACTTATGTGTTACGTATAATCTTTGAGTTATCTAAGAACGTTGTATAGCCCAAGGTGGTAAGATCAAGGAATGTATCTTATTAACACCTGCTAACTGACCACTCCTATCCACTTTATTCATATTTAACCACAATCCTCACATTCAAGACTTTTGAGACCCTTATAACACAAATGTGTTTACATTATATAATTAAATCTAAGAATTCCAATAGTAATCTTAAGCTAAATACCTTTATTCTTAATTTAGAATAAACATTGTATTATGACCTATGATGGATTCATCCCATAATACTATACTATTATTTCACAATGTAATGATTATGCATTTTATCAATATCTACTAGATAATCCATTGTGATTAAGTTTTCCCCTTAACTTAATTAAGATCTACATCTTGTATATTGGAACCATAGTGTTGTAGACGCATTATATCATAACCTAATTGAGTTACTAACTCATTTATCTTATCTTTAGTCCAGAAAGACTTTTTATTACATCCAGCTAATAATCTTGACATAAGATGTTAAAGTACTTTTCATCTTGAAACAACTATATTATAGTTAACTTAGACTTATCGAACTCTTACATTTAGTATTCACAAGGTACATTATTTGCTTAATTATTACCTATATAATAAGGTGTTTAAATATAACCTTTATGTATCCTTACTTACCTTTAATCTCCTAAATATTTTATTTTTACACCCATTCACTCTATAGACTATGTATAATCCTTTTGTACTAAACTTCAATAAACTTAAGCCTTAAATACGTTTTAAATTATTTTACAAAGCCTAAGGTTTCAAAGGATAACTTAATAAATTAATTCCCTTTATTGTATTTAGGATGGACAATATATCTACATAGAGTAGAATGTATCAAAGAATTAAATTCTGGTTCGTAAGCGAAATTGTTAATTATATGAAAATTATCATATTTTATATTCAAATAACCTATCATTAATTCTCATTACCGTAAAGTATATCAATATAATATCTGATGTAACTTAGTTTTATCTAACAAAAGGTTCAAAGGTTTTAAGTATCAAATTCCTATTTATAAACCTTCTATAAATTCTAACTACTAAATACCTCACTTAATTGTAAACTCACATCCTAAGTATTGGTAATAAATGTTTAAATGTATTTCATATGGCTTATCTAATGCCAGGAAACTTAAGGATTATTATTTAGATAAATTTCCAAATCTAGTTTAATATAGTTTTATATCATAACCCTTTTAATGATTTTATCTTAAAACATTAAGTTATATTCCAATACCATAAATGTTAAGAATGATTAAATCTAGACTTACTAATCCACCTCACATTTAGATGTAAAAGTATTTTATTTATTTATTATTGTTTATATATTAAGAACATTTAGATGTAAAAGTATTACATTTATTCATTAATTATATAGTAAGTTCTATTTGTGTAAATCTAATTACAAATATTCCTAAGTCCCAACTTATTAATTACCTAACCAAATTATAGATTTACATTATGGTCTTTGAAATAATATTACACATGTATTCTAATATGGTTTATATAAATCTTAGAAATCCAAGATAACTCTTTAAGCTCAATTTCATAACCACAATTCAATACTAGCTCATATAATATTCTTTTAATAGTATTATGTATAGGTTTAGTTTAACTTATTAATTCCTTCATATTCCATTTGCTATAAGGTATTTTATGTCTTTTATTTATTTATTTATCATATATGTAAACCAGGATTTATTCAAGACATTCTTTATGTAGTTTTACTGCATTTAGTTATTTATATTAACTTTTACTCATATCTACATCCAAAATATGGTTTATAAAATAAAGTATTTCCCTAGTTTCAATTAAGTCTATTAACTACCATATTATATAATTAATATAAATGTTGATTAATTTAGATCCTTGATTTAACCTTAGTTACTATTTCATTCCTTTTCATATATATATGTAATTAATTATATATATATACATATTTTCCTTAGTTTTAATTAAAATATTAACTCCCATATAATATAATAAGTAAAACGTAAATAATTAGATTCCTTGATTTAGCATAAGTTCTACTTAAATAAGTATATATACAATATGTAAATAATTTCATTTCTCTTAAAAGCTAATACCAAAACATTTATAAACTTACTGTTATAAAATGTTAATTTAGTTTCCCATTTTCCCCAGCTTAAAAAGTTCATTAACAAACCATACTTTAATTTTTGGTTACATCAAAAACCATATATTATAAGTTATTCTTATGAAAAACTCACAAACACAATTTTTAAAACCTTTACCATTCCCAAAAATTCCCAAATTTAATATACAGTAACTATAACATTTTAGACATATTATAAAACTTTTATTTCATAAAAATATCTTTTTAATTTAGCCAAATAATTCCAGAAAACCCGTAACTTCAAAAATCATAACTTATGTTTAAAACTCCAAAACCTTATTAATTTACATAAAATAAACTAGATTTAATAAAGAATCTATGGTTAAAATTTCAAGTCAAAATACCTTCGGAAGTATTTAAATTAATTCAACAAGTTAGAGTTAAATTCTGAATCATTATAAACTTAAAACATCTTTAATATCCACGATCTAATCTTGGCCGTCCATTTCCTTAAGTCCAGATCGGACGGACGCTGAAGCCCCAGTTCTTCATCAAATCCAAAATCGAAGTCGAGTACTAAATCGACAATATCTCCCAATCTACAGAACGAAATCGAGTGATTCTTGTTTCTATGGTTTCGAAATCAAATTTCGGTTCTAATGATACCAATTTCCCCAATTATAATGCAGTATTCATCGGGTTTCGATTTCTGTTTCGAAGTTAGGTTTTCTTTTCCGGTTTCGAATTCGATTTGCCAAATTCTCTCAATTTATTGTGTAATTGGTTAAATTGATAGAGGGTTATGAACGGGAATGCAAAAACAAGTAGCATTATAGGTATAATTTGGTCAGAATCGTACCGGAGATGCGCCGGCAAGGCAATTCGAACTTGTTTTTCTGGAAAACTAGTATTTTATGTGTTGTTCAGGTAGGCAAATTCACGGATCAACTCAGGATAACTGAGATGGATTCAATCCATGACACCTACGTCATTTTAAAGAAGACATGTAACTCTAAACATTGGTGGAAGAATCATGGAAAAAGAATAACTAGGGAGAAAGTTATAGATCCACAAAGATCTGAGTTTACCATGTCGTTTCTGGAAATATTCTGGGCAAAAACCGACGTGATCGAGTAGGTTAGTTTAGACGACTCACTCTCCCTACTGGTTACGAATCAGCCTTGGCCATTAACATGAAAGTTATAGAGGGATTTGATATCTTCAAAACAAGCTAAAGAACACGAAATTTGGATGAGAAACGAAGAAGTTATGACGAGACGAAGTTTACCTAATTTCAGTAAAAACTGGAATTCTGGGTTACGAATTCGCAAGGAGGCAACTTTAGATCGATCTTCCCGTCGATGTAGAATGACGTAGGTTATGTATGAGTTATGGTTGGAAAGAGGAATTGTAGGAGAAGAGAATGGAGAAGACGGCATTGAAAAATATTGAGAGATGAGTGACATATAGCCGTATAAAGTTAGGGTAAAATCACTGCTGGAAGTTCCGATTTTTAAGCTAAGTGTGGGCGGTCTGTGACTGATTGACACGTGGCAGGTTTCAAAATTTTGACTCTAAACTTCAATCTAGCATAACTTTAGCTAGGATGATCCGTTTTTGACGTTCTTTTTATCGATCTTCATGGTTTTCCATAACCTTTTTATTGGTATAGGTTTCATGTGCTAGTTTGACCATTCTAAAAAAGTCAACCCTAGCAAGGCTTAATAAGCTTTAAGGTTTCTAGGATTTTATATTGACTTTTATGTTCCAAATCAATGCTCCCAATATTTCTAAAATCTTTATAATATAATTGGAGTGTCTAGGAATTTTTCCAAGATTTATTGACTTATAAATCTTATTATTAAATTCATAATACTATATAATGATATATAATAATTAAATAGTTAATTGTATTCTTTAGAGTTAAATAGGAGGAATCTCCTAAAATAATTTCCATAATTCTATAATATTAATACTCATAATTCCATACAATAATTTAATATTCATAATTCCTTATACTAATTTAACATTCATAATTCCATATAATAATTTAATACTTAATAGTATTATTAAAGGTTTAATGAAAGAAATCCCCTAAATTAATTTAGGGGTATTTCAATAACTTGGTCTTGTGACTCGCAAAGTGGCCGGGGAACTAGACAAGGAATCAATGACTGAACGTCCAATAGAAATCAAATACCGTTTGTATACTTTTTAATTTTTCTTGTGAAATATTGATATATTCTTCAACTATGAGATGTTTGGTTAAAAAGAATGGGTAATAATATTCAAGTGATAAACAAATGACGTATCACTTTGATGAAAAATTCTCACTCAATTTGACTCGCATGTGTCACCCGTTCCTTCTATCATCTAATTTTAATCTATTTATTTCATGTTTTCATCTTTTTATTTAAACTGGACTGAATTATTGATCCTATTATTTTCTATTTTCAGAGAGAAACACTTTAGTTTTATCCATCCATAATTTTCTAAACATTTCTTTAGAAGATATTTGGTCAAATAAAGTACAGTAGAGTGAACCCTTAATCTTAGATGTTAGATTGTAATGAATACAAAATTGACATCTTCGGTCCAATCATCCAATCCAAATTTAAGGAAAATTTTCATAAAAATACCAAATAAAAAAAATACATGCGGTGGTCGTTTTTGAAAAAAATTACACGGGTGTACCAACCTCATGCAAAGAAGCAGCCACGGGACTGTGGCAGTTTGCCAGAAACCACCACGAGACTACGGCTGCTTCTGCATTTTTTTGCTTGAAGCAACCACGAGTTTGGGGCGGCTTCAGGCAAATCTGTCGAAAAAGCCACAGAGTTGGGGCGGCTTCTTTGCATTTTTCTCCCCTTATCCGGAAATCCCGCCAACCAATCACATCCGTCGGTCTCCGGATCGCACAGATAAACCTTATCCCCCGGTTTGCAAAGAAACCGCCACGGACATGTGGCTTCTTCCAGCAGGAAAAAAACTTTATAAAAATCCACCCAATCTCACCCATTCTCCCCACATTTCTCACACAAAACACTCCTCAAACTTTCATTCTCTATCTCTCCGAATTTGGAAGAAGTAAGTTCTATTGTTTCATTTTTTTGTATTGTTTATTAGTGCTTAATTATTATGTTTATTATAGTCATTATTTTTAGTGTTTTAATTGTTTATTAAGTTGTAATTAACTCTTCTACAATCCATTACTTCTTCTAACTTTTTTTAAGTTTATCATTATTCCTCCCAATATATGGTATTGTTGTTATAATGTTAAGTAATTTTTTTTACATTTATAATGCCCACTAACCCCATTTAAATTCGTAATTAAATTTACCATTTTTTTATGAGTTACAAAATCACCAATTTTGGTGGTTTTATGCCTTAATTAATTATGTTATTGTTGTTATAATGTTAAGTAACTTTTTTTAGATTTATAATGCCCACTAACCCCATTTAAATTCGTAATTAAATTTATTTTTTTAATGAGTTACAAAATCACCAATTTTGGTGGTTTTATGCCTTAATTAATTATGCAATTGTTGTTATAATGTTATGCAATTTTTTTACATTTATAATGCCCACTAACCCCATTTAAATTCATAATTAAATTTACCATTTTTTTATGAGTTACAAAATCACCAATTTTGGTGGTTTTATGCCTTAATTAATTATGTTATTGTTGTTATAATGTTATGCAATTTTTTTACATTTATAATGCCCACTAACCCCATTTAAATTCGTAATTAAATTTACCATTTTTTATGAGTTACAAAATCACCAATTTTGGTGGTTTTATGCCTCAATTAATTATGCTATTGTTGTTATAATGTTATGCAATTTTTTACATTTATAATGCCCACTAACCCCATTTAAATTCGTAATTAAATTTACCATTTTTTTAATGAGTTACAAAATCACCAATTTTGGTGGTTTTGTGCCTTAACTAATTATGCTATTGTTGTTATAATGTTAAGTAATATTTTTTACATTTATAATGGCCCTCTAACCCCATTTAAAATTCGTAATTAAAATTTAAACCATTTTTAATGACTTACAAATCACCATTTTGGTGGTTTTATGCCTAAATTATATTTATTGTTGTTATAATGTTATGCAATTTTTTTTTACATTTACAATGCCCACTAACCCCATTTAAATTCATAATTAAATTTACCATTTTTTAATGAGTTACAAAATCACTAATTTTGGTGGTTTTATGCCTTAATTAATTATGCTATTGTTGTTATAATGTTTGCAATTTTTTTTACATTATAATGCCCATTAACCCCATTTAAATTCGTATTAAATTTACCCTTTTTTATGAGTTACAAAATCACCAATTTTGGTGGTTTTATGCCTTAATTAATTATGTTTTATGTGTTATAATGTTATGCCATTTTTTTTTACATTTAATAATGCCCATAACCCCATTTAAATTCGTAATTAAATTTACCCTTTTTTATGAGTTACAAAATCACCAATTTTTGGTGGTTTTATCCTTAATTAATTATGCTATTGTTGTTATAAATGTTATGCAATTTTTTTTTCACAATTCAGGTCTTGTTGTGCCCTAATCCGTACCCCCGCTAGTGAAGGTTTGTTACTCTTACTTATTTCAAAAAACAAATAGATGTGAATGGTTCATTTAATTACACTAAGGTCTTTGAATTCCTAAAACATATATATTACAATTTACCCACTTGTTATCTCTATTAATTTTCTATGTCCTATTGTTTATGAAGATGGGCCCACAATTCCATCCAGCGTCAACCAGCCGAGGTGGGACCCAGGATGATGAACTATTCACGTACCAGTCACTCATATATCTGCAGCACTTTTTTTCAGATGATCCGGTACAGTGATAAACTTAATCTTTATTACATTGTGTTCATTATGTTTTTCCATCATAACATTTAATTTGTGCCCATGCTCTGTAGGCAATGCGTAACCCAAAAACTCAACAGGAAGTTGCGCTCATCGTAACCTGGAAGTTGAGCTTCCGACCATGCCCTTCGCGAGTACATCAGCGAGGCTGGTTTTATGGGACCTGCATTCTATAGAATCAAGGGTGACCAAGCGATTGTCAGCGCACGTCGTTGAAAGGTGGAAGGCCTGAGACCACACCCTGTTGCCTTTTGGTGAGGCAACGATTACTCTGGAGGATGTGCACATACTTGGGCTGAAGGTGGAAGGAGATGCCGTTGTGGTTCGTATGAATCAGGATGTGGCAGATTTGTGTGAAGAACTGTTGGGTCAAAGACCGGGACCCGAATCAATTAGAGGTTACAAAGTGTCATTGGTTTGGTTGCAGGAAAAATTTGCGATAAAAAATGATGAAGAAAGTGCATTTAATCAAAAGCATATATCATCCACCAGCGTCATGCAAGAGCATGGATCATGCGGATGATAGGTGGAATGTTACTACCAAGTTATGATAGTCGTACCATTGAATGTGGCCATTTAGAATTACTGAGAGAGTTTTCTGAGTGTGGGCAATATAGTTGGGCTTAGCAGTTTTAGCCCATACCTATCGTGGCTTGTGCAATGCCACCCAGTTTGAGTCAACGACTATTACTGCAGCCACAAAGTTGATTACAGTGTGGGCGTATGCCAGACTCCCTGCTTTTTTAGAGTTCCAAGACAGTATGTTGGAACAAATGACATCATTGGTTACTCGTAAGTGTGAAGAATAATATATCAAATTTTATTTAATAATTGCAATGCACCTTTTATCATTATGTTCGAATAACCTCTTTATTTGTTCACTTGTAGTTGGGATAATCCAAGTGTGAAGAAAAGTAAGTTACCGGACGCTCGTGCCATCCTTGATTCTATCCCGGTTCCACCCACTATAGATCACGTAAGTACTATTGTATTATGAAAAAAAAAACATACACATTATTATTTCCTGCTAACCATGCGCATTGAATATGTAATATGATTTAAATTTTCAGTGGGTCTGGCAACCGTATGGTGATGCCCCACTTGACATAGCTGCTGTAGTTGTGCCATTGATCCTTAACATCATAATTGAGGGCCATCAACCGGATCGCGTTATGAGACAGTTTGGACGTGATCAGCCCATACCAGCATTGCCATTGGATTGTGATAAGTTGCATAATAAAAAATGAACCGGCCGAGTGGAGGCCGACTGGGGCAATATCAACGCAAGATACATCGAGCTATGAAATGACCGAATTTATAAGCGGATAAGGCTCGAAGATTACCCATTGGCAGTTCCATTGACCTTTGCCTCTGAGTATATGCAGTGGTATGTTAGACACAGCTTAAGGTGGAACACAAGCGAGGCAAGAAGACAGGCCATATTGGTAAGCATGCTAATTGCTTAGTATTCAGCACTTACATAATTGTATGCTTACATGGTGTAATTTACTATATGAATGCTATGAATATGTTTGTAGGCGGATGGATTAGATCAGATACGGCACTACGACCCTACCGTAGGTGACTACGCCAACTACTTGTCACAAGAGACTGGCGTATCATATCACCAGCATTATAGTCACCATTAGACTCATGTCGATCGTTCAGCTCCACCTCCTGTGGTCTTTTATCAGCCACCCTTTTCATTGAACGATAATCCAAGTAGGAGGGCAGCACGTAGAAGACCAAGGAGTGAAGTGCGTCCGGCCCCACGGGCACCACCAGCTGAAATACCCCAAACCTTAGTATGTTGTTTAAACATTAAAATATGGTATATTAAGACTAAAAAGAGTCTTAGGAACATTAGTAAACAATTTAAACCATAGAAAACACAAATAAATACCTTAAAGTCAATAAGGGCCAAAATGTGCTCAAAGCTTGGGATAAGCTTGGTTAAGACCTAATGAGCTTACCAAGACTTTATTTATATATTAATGAACATATTAAACCAATTACCAAAGAAAACCAAGCTTGAAAACAAGTTAAAACACAAAATGTGCTTTAAGGAGTCTTAAAGCACATTTTTGAAAAATTGTCTTGTAAATGAGTTTTGAATGGCTAAATGTCCATCATTACTCTTTAATTAACATGTGTACTACTTAGTATCACATTAGGAAGTCTAAATCAATGGGAATTAAAAATTTCACAAATATGTGCCTTGTTTTATGAATAGTACTAAAATAAGCTAGTTTATAACATAAGTCTATATAAGTAAGTTAAATGGTCAACAAAGACTAAAACAACCCCTAACAACTAATGGGGGCCGGTTTTTATGAGGTGAGTCACCACCTTGCAAGTTAACAAATAAATAACAAATGATAAAGCAAGTTACTATTTGCTTTACTACTTAATATCTTCCAAAAGCAAACTTCAAACTCATTCTCTCATTTCTCTTGCATTCCCACCATCTCCAACTTCATCTTCTTCATCTCTCCATCGGTTTGCAACAGCTCTCACACCATCCTCCATCTTTGACCTCTTATATCTCCTAGCTCTCTTTACCAAATCAAAAACAAAGACCACCATTCTTCTAGTCTCATCAAGCTCTTCAATCCTATCTTCTCAAAACTCCAAGAGCTCCATTTCGGTGCCAAGAGGAATCTCCATGGGAGGAGCTTGAGCTCATCTTTTCACATATTATTGTTCTCTTTTGCTTCTAGGTAAGGAAACTCAAAGAAAAACTCCATTTCCTTCATGTTTGTATGTTGTCCGAAAAACACCATTAATGGTGCCTTCACCTTGCTTGTTTCTAGCTTCATTTGAATCTTCCAAGGGCTTGGTGGAGTCCTTTCTTGCTACATATCCAAACTCTCTTTCATATCCAAGTTAAAACAATCATCTAAATGTTCTAAGACAATATATGTATCTAGGGTTTACAATGAGATGAAGCATAAAGCTTGTATACGCATTTCATTATTTGTATATTGTTTAGAAGTTGACAAGCAATCAAACATACTTACCGATTTTAATCAAGGAAACAAGAATGAAGTTGTGAGGAAAAGAGGTAAATATGCTAACCTAATGTAGTTTAATGTCTTAGGAGAAATGAGCTTACATTGCTTATTAAAACTACTTAAGGAGCTAATGGTAAATGACTTAGAAAAATACTCTCAAGGGTTTATTAAAAGGCATATGTATTGGTGGGTGTATTTGCAGGTCAAAGGCAAATATAATGTGGAAATTCAGTGTTTATGGTTTATGCATTTTAAGGGCCTAAGAGCCATGTTATTTAAGGGCCTAAGTGCCAAGCAATTTCAATTATGCACTATATTGTGATGTAGTGTTAAATGAGTGAAGTTTTGTGTACAAGAATGTTCTTGATGGATTTTAGTGTTCTAGAATGTTTAATGGTGAAAACAATGTGTTTTGGCTTAATAATGTTCTAAGAGAGTTCATGTCAAAATTTAAGTAATGTACAAGAAGTTCTAAGTGTTTAAATAAGGTTGGGTGAACTAGGAAGTGTTAGAAATGTCTAGGTGTTTTAATAGAGAAGAAATAATGTCTTAGGTGTTCTAGGAAACAAAAAGGACTTAGACATCAACTAGGAGTTTAGGTTGGTAAGAAAAGATGCTTGGGAGATGATGTTATGGTGAGGAGAAAGCATTTTGGGATAGTGGTTATCATAGGTGAGAAACACCATTTAGAAACCTTGTAAGAAATGTTATAAGTGTTGGTGAATTTTATGAGGAAATGAGTAACAAGTTAGACAAGGAACTAGCTGTGTTTAAGTTGATATTTTGGCATTAGAATATACCTAAGATCATTTGGGAAGTCTATACATATAATGGGTAAGGTGAACCATTGCAACAAGACTTAGGAAATGTCAAAATGTAAAATCTGTAGCAGTGGTCCGGGACTTAGGTCTTGGGTAATGTCCCGGACCATGCATTAAAAGAGGCTGAGAGTTTTCTGAGGCATTGTGGTCCGGAACTTAGTTTTGTACAAAGACCCAAACCACCCCCTGTTTTACCCCCGAGAGAATTTGCCTACATTGGTCCAGGACCTAGGACCTGTATAAAGTCCCGGACCACCCCATAAAAACAACCCGAGAGTTTTTGCCTACATTGGTCCGGGACTTAGAACCTGTAAGAAGTCCCGGACCACTACCTGAAATCAGCCCGAGGAGTTTACAATGACACGGTCCAGGACCTTAGTTGGGGACCAAGTCCCGGACCACTTGAAAAGTTGAGTTTAAGGTTAAATGATGATGCCTAATGATGGGGATTAGTTAGTAATGATGTTATAAGTTTTGTTAAGGCATGTTAGGTGTCTATAATGTCAATTTAGAAGGTGAGAAGTTATAATAAAATGTGGAAGTAAAATAACTAGAAATGTAAAGTAATAAGTTACCGACGGACTAGTACGTTAAATTAACCGACGTTACTAAATGTGTATAGGATTCTCCAACGGTGGAAACCAGTCGAAGCAAGGACCAAGGTATGGTTTTCTTGCAGTCTGTTGCCTACCGGTTTACACCGGCTTGTGTGTTGTTTGTTTTTCTGTGTGTTTATGACCTTGTAAGACTTAAGTCATGTAATGAGTTTACAGTTGTTCATAATATTGTGTTGTTAAGATGCGACTCATTTCCCTTGTGTGTGTCTAACAAGACTTAACCACTTGTATGTGATTTGTTTATTGAGTTCGATGTTGAACTTCTAACAAGTGCTAACTGGGGAGTGAGGAGTCCGGTAGTTCCGGCCATGCGTGTGAGTATGGGAGTCGATGTCATAACCGGTTCGATTCTCTTTGTATGTTATGGTTGTTTCCATTTTGGTTTTTAACTTTCCCTTTAGCTTATCCAAGGCTATTTTACTGACTCACGTCGGGCCACAGGGGCATACTATGTTTTGTTCGGTGTGCTTGGATCACTATATCCGACGCACCTTTGTGTTAAGTTATTCGTTCAATTTAACGGGACGGTAACGAGTTATGTAACGAGCTTAGCATGAGTTTGGCAACATTCTCTAGGCTCTCAATAGGATCTAATTGTGTTGGTTCGCTTCCTAACAGGATTCGTTCCTGTATGTTATGTGTGATGTTGTTATGCAGTACTCTTGCTATGATATATATATTTTGTATGTTTAAAATAAATGCCATGTCATCATGACAATTAGTTGCGCGTATCCCGGTAGTCGATGGGCTGCGCGTTAACCATACCAGCCAAGGGTTGCTGACCCCCTCGGGGGCTCCATATTGATATTGCAGGATGAGGATCGAGGAAGCGGAATGACTGTAGATTCTAGGCTGTAGAAATACTTTTGGTTATTTTGGATGTTGAGCCCGGGATGCGCCTGTGCTCCCGTGGCGTTATATTTTGTTACCGTTCGTATTACAGTGACGGTCGTTTACAGTTGACAGTGGAGTTCATGTGTACAGTTTACAGTGACGGTTTATATTAAACACTCGGTATGCTGGTTATGTATATATGGATGTTAGTACCTAATGCTCGGGAGTCTGATCATCAGACCGGTACGCTTGTATTTGTTCTGCCTTGTTAACCACGTGGGTGGTTAACGGCGTTGTAGCACCGAATCGATTAGTTATTATTTAGTTGTTTCTTTCCGCTGCGATTTCAATTATTGTTAAGTGCGTAGTAGGGGTGTTACAAAAAGTGGTATCAGAGCGAAGTATCGCTCTGATGGCTAGAATGCCAAGCTTAGGAATATGCCGAGTTAGGAAACCTAACCATAGTTACCTAAGTGAACAGTTATGAGAAGGTTAACCACTAACTAAGTGTGGAGATACCTTATTGTCGGGAAGATGTTACAATCGTTGGACCGATAAGTGTGCAAGCACAATGCTAATGAATGTTCGTGTGAATTTAGATGTCTGGTAGACCACGAGGCCGAGGCCGCGGGCGCGGCATTGGTGATACCGGGAACCAGGGAGAGAACCCTACGGCGCAAGTCATGGCCGACGCTATTGCGGCCGCCGTAGCCCAGATGGTCCCACAGTTGGTAGCTGCGATGCAGCAGCAGCAAGGCGGTGCAGGTCAACAAGGGCCGCAACCGCAACCACAGCTGCGCGAGACCAACTGGGTCAAGGCGTTGGCGGATTTGAGACCCCCATCATTCAGTGGGGAGACCGACCCTGGTAAGTTGGAGGCGTACATCTCCGAGGTGGAGACCGCCTACGAGACCTTGAATGTGCCCGAGGAGGTCAAGGTCCGTCTAGCCGCTTACTACTTGAAGGGATCGGCTCAGAGTTGGTGGAAGCTGGTAAGGGAGGGCAGAGTTGCTGATCCTACCTTCCAGTGGAGGGAGTACACGGCCCTGCTGCGAGCCAAGTACTACCCGATTCATGTGCAAGAGGCCAAGCGCCTAGAGCTCGACAATTTGAGGCAAGGGGATAAGATGACAGTTGATGAGTACTACTCCGCTTTCATCAGACTTATCCATCTGCTGCCGGATCTGGGTTACTCAGACCGGATTTTAGTGAACCATTTCTACAACGGATTGAGCTACCGCCTATGCTATGGTATGGAGCCAAGCGGGTATACTACTTTGCAGGTAATGAACTACAGTGTGATGTGAACAAGTATGTACAGTGTGTTAATGTAATTGTGAGTTTGTTTTGCGGGGCATAACTAACACCCTAAATATAGGAGTGCTATCATGTCGCTGCTATTGTTGAGATCACCGTCCGTCTGAGGGACGAGGAGAATGCGCTTAAGCGCAAGGCCATGAGCGAGGGTCTAGGCACGCAAGGGCACGGGGGAGGAAAGAAGAAAAAGCCATACCCCCAGTCCCAGAAAGGACAGCAACAGGGTGGCAAAGGCCAAGTCCAGACCACCACTGCTGAGGAGCCTCTGCAGCTCACCTATGCATATGCGGCCAAGCCCTTACGCTCTTACCCGCCCAAGGGTAACTAATAAAATTCGAATACCGAATTCTAGTGTGTGTTGTTATTTTGTGAGGTATGTACTGAGTGTGTGATGTGTTAGCAGCTAGCACGGGCTCTGGATCCGATCGCCGCTACTACTGCAAGTGGTGCAAAGGAGACCACCCCGGCAAGGACTGCAAGGGAGACGATGTGCAGTGCCGATTCTACAAGAAGATGGGGCATTGTGACTACGAATGCTTCCAGAATCCGAATGGCAGAAACTACAGGCCCAAGGGGCAGTGGAAGGGTAAGGCCACCGTGACCACCGATGGCCCTAAGACGGCTAATCAGCCACCCCCAGATCAGAGGTACACAGATTCCCAGAAGGGGAAGGGGTCGGGATCCGGCAAGGCCGCCCTGAATGTGGTGGACCGGTCTGAGGCGCCAGGGCCCTCTTCTAGACCAGGTACCGCCTAAATTATTGAGTGAAATAAGTGATTGCATACCGCATTAATGCATGTGTGTTAGTGAGTCTAAGTGTACTACCATGTGAGTAAAGAATTAAAGTATAATGTGAAAGTCACCTAAAATAGGTAATTTAAAAACTTAGGAACCTTCAATATTTGCTATCCAATCCCACCCACACCAAACCCTGAAGAAACCACGATCAGCATTACCGACTTTCCAATGGAGCAATGTCAGGTCATCCAACCAGGTATGATACTCTTAAATGGATACCTGACACCGGAAGCACAAGTCCACATTATCCGACGATGCGATGAACTGGGAGCAGCACCTGGAGGTTTCTACACACCCGAATACCCGAGTGGATCGAGAATGAAATTGAAGATTATGTGCATGGGTAAGGACTGGAATCTTTACACCAAGACATATCAAGACGTGCGAGCTGAAGACGGAGCAACTGTACCGATGATACCTGAGGAGTTCCTTGCGGTCGTTAACCACGCTGTGGGAATTGCTCAGCAAGTTGAATCAGATTCAATCCAAGTGTTAAAGCGGATTTATGTATTGTGAACTTCTACCAGAAAGGTGGACGGTTAGGGTTACACCAAGATAAGGACGAGTCACCCGAGTCTCTAAGTAAGGGAGTACCCGTGGTGTCTTGGTCCATTGGTGATACTGCAGTGTTTATGTACGGCGAGCAGAAGCGTGCTGATCTCGCAAAGAAGCTAGTGTTGAAATCAGGAGATGTGTTAATCATGGGTGGGCAGTCAAGGATGCTATATCATGGCATCAAGAAGATCAAACTGAATACCGCACCATCGACAGTGATCAATGCCACACACATGAAACCCAGACGTTTGAATTTGACCTTCAGGCAGTTTTAAAGCCTTGTGTGAATCATGTAATGTGTTAAACCAGTGTATGTTAAGGATGTTGTACGTGTTAGTTATGTCAACAGTGTAAACCAACGTATGTTGTACAGAGTGTGTTAATGAATAAAGTGGAGTTGTTTGAAGTATGTCAACCGTGTTATTACCAAATACTTATTAGTTTTCCAATGAATTAGGTTGTGCACTCGGAACGGGAGGTATACTGAGTGTCTGCAATAAGGCAAAAGCCGGCAAGAGCGGCACAATCCTCACCGGTACCTTTCCAGTCAATGGCGTGGACGCTTCGATCTTGTTCGACTCCGGAGCCTCTCACATATTTATTTCACTATCTTTTGCGAAGAGGCTGGGGTTAGACGGTGATGAGATGCCAGACTTTCTGGTCACTCTCCCGCGGAAAGAGCGGATCAGGTGTACCTGCTACCACCGAGATGTTGTTGTACGAATTAGAGATGAAGAGTTTCCGATCGACTTGATAGAGTTCGAGGGACTTGGTTTTGATGTGATTGTCGGGATGAACTGGTTGGAGCGGTACAAGGGCAGAATCCTGTGTGCCGAGCATCGTCTGCTTCTTTGGAGTCCGTCTGGGGTTACTATATCATACCGCCAGAGGCCCAGAGAGCCTTCAACTCAGATCATCACCGCCATGGCTATGTATCGTGAGTTATGACGAGGGAATGATGTATACCTCTGCTATGTCCAGGACATAGTGTAACACCTCTACCGCTAATACTGTCATTACCGTACAATACTTACCTTCGCAGCGGATATTACTTACTCAACGGCGGGTGTACAATGCCGTTAGTCACCCACGTGACTAACAAGGTGAGTTACATTCCTACATACTATCGGTCTGATGAATGTGAACATACCGAGTACTCTACACATTACATTACTTTCCCTTGCATACACCACCATAATTCAAATACAACTCCAATACAATACTATACCGAGTCTACTACAATCCTTAAATTACCGATACAGTTTGGAACTCCCAATACATTACAAATACAATCCCTATTATACAACTACCCATGCTTACATAGTAGTCCCCGTCCTACTCTCTTGAACGGTGGTCAGCTTCGAATACCTGCACACTAAAAACGGTCCCCCTAGAGGGTCAGCTTACGCTGCATATGAAATTCGCATATACCGCGTGCTAACCGCGGTACGCCGACTACTTTAGGTCGGATATACATGGAGTTCATTTGACATGCATACATACATACTATTACTACATAATACATTCATCAATACTTACATACACATACAAGGTTCAATACTTGCCAAGGAAGACAATTCTATAGGCAACCGTTCGTACTAGTTATTTATTCGATACTCTTTTGTTACGTTACTCATTACTCTATTCGTACTAGGTTCGATACTCGCTACTCTACTCATACTCATTCCTTATTCTTACATACTCATCACTCCATGTTCAGTACCTTACTCGTACACGATCCTTACTCTGTACTTGTTACTATACTTGCGTATACTTGCTACTCAATACTCCATACTTACTTATACATACTCAATACTCGGTACTCATTACATCCTCATACTCACTTCTTACTCAGTACTAATTACTTACTCATACATACGCAGTACTCATTACTCATTACTTTGGTCTCTGGGCGGAGTCATACACAAGACTCGCCACCGGACCTACAATACGAGGGCTATACGCTTAGCTCCTCAAATACTCTTATGTCCGTTTCTACCGGAACTACTCAAATTCCCAACACTCTTCTCTTAGAGCATATTACAATCTCATGGATTAGCCTAGAAGTATCTCTCTCGATAACCTCTGTTAGCTTAGGGAATTACCACCGTCTAGTATCCTCAGATTTAAGGGTTTCCCCAACATATCGAATACTCTCTCGTTCGGGGCATACTTACATCAGTCGGGTCCTCTCATAATTGGTCGACTAATTACTAAGAGGTTTGGAGATCCCTCATCATTCTCTACTACTCTCATGGTTCATGTTTTGCACCAAGATTAATTCCTCTATTAGAGGTTACTTATATACTTCCACTATGCTTTGTTTGTGGATTATTCAATTCGGTTCTCCTACCGTCATCGGAAGGTTATTACTCCCATACACTCTCTCACGTTCCAGTGAGTTTCATTGGGTTGCGTTATCGTTTATTGATTCGTTGGTTTAGTGCGTTGCTACGGTTCCATTAGTTCACGACATGACCCTTACTACGAGTCACTACACAACAAGACTCATCTATGAGTCGTACTACGCACCAAATGAAGCCACACAATCAGTCAATAAGGGTTAGCTCATACAACATACAACAAGACATACAATGAAAGGCAATAAACCGTTTTCATGCTTTAGTCTTGATTAGCCGGCATACAGCACACAAATCAACGTAACTCAGTTAGCATACGGGGCATGAGAAAATCATACCTTTCACCGGCGTTAGCTCTACCATGTGTTCCCTCGTTCCTTGGTTCACACTTGTTCCACTGATAATGTTCCAACATCATTATTAATACTATACCCTTACGATACACAAATAATTACTACTCCCGTACTTACCCCGTTACCCCGGTATACTTAATGTTCTCATACTCTCAACCTACTTAATTACTTTCATACTTGTTTTCCTACTCACATGCTTACTTCCTTGCCATTGGTGTCACATTAATGGTATATTACTAAGGTCCTTTATTTATGTACTTACCTACATACTTACATACATATGATTACTATGTTACTACTGTTTTTTTTATAAGTTAGGGTCGTCCGACCCACCGTCCGACCCAAGCCCTGGGTCGGACCATTCCAGTAGGTTTACGTCCTCTGAAATTCTTCCCGTCCGACCCAGCACTATTCCGTCCGACCCATACTCCTCTGGGTCAGACCGTTCCAGAAAGTTTCGGTTTTGCTACCCTAGCCCTATCCGACCCACGTCCGACTCACCTTCTGGGTCGGACGAAGTCAGAATGTTTACGTCCCGCTACTCACGCCTTGTCCGACCCACGTCCGACTCAGCGTCTGGGTCGGACGAAGTCAGAACATTGCTACAGACTTGTTTTTCTTTCCCAATTTCACCCATTGCTTCCCCAAACTTCCTACATGTAACCCCACATGATTTAGCACTAATTAGGCTTCCTAAAATACCTTAATTCATCCACCAAACCCTTTACTAAATCCATTAATCATCTTACACAATTTCCTTACTTCTTTTCCAACACATGAAACAGTTTTTGTTTCACTTATGCTACAGATTTTTAAAACTCAATGCTCCATCCAATACCTCCTCAACCAATGTCATTCCTAGCATTCTAAATACCTCATCCTACCATGCCAATTCATTTCCAAGCCATTACACTACCTACACCCAAGTTCCATCACTCATTTTACAAAATCCTGCACACCAATTTCTTCTTAGTTTAACAATGCATTTTGATAACCCTCTTGCTACAGATTTTATACCTTAGCTTCACATACTTCCATCATCTATCCATGGTCATCAAACCTCTCTACTATCCTCAATACACACTTTGGTTCTCCCATTCACCAAGTCATTCTTTAGTGCACAATTCCTACCAAAATTTTGCCATAGTTCACCTACTTTTCCTACATCCTCATATACATGTTCTCTCATCAAATTCAACCTAAAGCTAGCCAAACCACAAGGGTTCTACCAGCACACATACAAAATCTCAATACACCAATATTCCTCAATTACAATACCAATACATCATTACTTCCTCAAATAGCATTACTAACATACATACACCATTCATTAGGCTCTAAGGCCTACAAATTCACACACCTCCTACAAATCCTTCCTAATTCATCCAAATACACTTCTCTTAAAGTTTTGAGTTCATTCATTCCTTTACCCATTCCCATAATCCTAGTATATATATAGATAGTGCATTAAGATAGGTTTTCCTTACCTTGAGAGCACAATTCTTCTTTCAAGTTCTCCTCCTCTCCTCTTCTACATTCTCGGTCAAGTTGAGAAATGGGGTTACCAAACCCCAAGCCAACATTCATAAACACAAAATAGATACAATTAACTCCTTAACCCATTGGATAACTTTAATTCAATGAAAGGGCTTAAATGCCATTAGTTAGGGTTTTACCTTGGAGTTTCAAGAGAGGTTTTTAAACCTTGAATGCAAAGGAGAGTTCCTCCACCATTGGAGAGTTGAACCAAGCTCAAACAAAGAAGAGAACAAGGCATTACAAAGAGGGGCAAAATCGGTTACACAAGGAGGTGGAGAAAAGTGAGGTCTTTCATGGAGATTTTTACCTTGTTGGAAAGAGGAGACTCCAAGCTCCATAATGGTGTGCTTTTCTCTTCAAATAGGGAAAACCCATGGAGATGAAGTTGCTCATTTTCGGATTTTGAAAAGATAGAAGTGTAGAGGATGAAGAGGGGAGTTCAAATATGTATTTTATTTTACATTTGGAGCTCAAATGGAGCTAGAGCATGAGGAGAAAGAAGAGAAGCCATGGGAGGTGTTGAAGCTTCTCAAAATCGCCAGCCCCCATGGAGAGAGAGGGAGAAATCGCTGGGAGAGGAGAAGGGAGGAGAGAGATGAGGGAAAGTGAGAATGAGAGGTGAGAGAGTGTTAAAGTAGTATAAGTTACTTTTGCTTTATTACTTTATTGCTTTTTGATTTACTTATTTGTTACTTGTGTGTGTGTGAGAGAGGGCTGTCTAACAGTAAAAATCGGCCCCCACTGTTATACTAGTTGGAGCTTTTTCGTCTTTTACAGAAAACGCTCGTTATTTTACCCGGTTTAGTTACTATTCACTAACCGGGCCCGTTTTCCGGAATTTCTCGTTTCTTTAATTTTAATGGACATTAAGCTTCCATTAATGTTTATTTATAGTTATTTAATGAACTATAATTTTTACGGGTTCGTTTGACCACTTAAAATCACGTTTTCGGGTTTCCTCGAAAAACGTGCGCTAAAGCTCTATTAGCGTTTTAATACATTTCTTGGATCCGTTTTCTTCGGGAATCGTTCCCGTATACTAATTAGGCATGAATAAGCCTTAGGAATCCTTACGATACTATAACCGAGGTCCCGTACCTCCTATGGTTATTTAACGCTTGTTTTAGCGTTTTCCGCTTTCCAAGCGTTTTTCTCATTTCTTTTGGATTTATTTTCCTTACCAAAATTACTTAGGCACTATTAGGCCCTTAAATACATATTAAAATATTCTAATCACCATATTTAAGTTCGGGGTATTTCAATCTACCCCCTTAAAGAACTTTGCCCTCAAAGTTGGTGAATCTAATACTGTTACTCGTACATATACTCTATGCTAAGGTTATGACCTCTACATATAACTTGTCAAACTCCAAATGTCTGACATGATGCATACTACGCATCCAAACAGCATGTCACTGCATGCATAGCAATCAAAAATATCCGTTTTACTTCTCTCCAAGGGGGTCCATCCGCAGACAATTAGGTACAATCCTCCCCCAATGGCGAGTGATCCCTCAGGTACCGGTCACGTTTGAACACTTACGCTTTCTGGTTCACGGCCGTCATGACTTGAGCACTTACGCTTTCTGGCTCTACGGTCCTTTGGTTCTGATCAAATTCATTTGCACATATAGAGATCCTCAGGCACTTACTCATACTTACTTACTCATACTTTACTCATACTTACTCATACTTACTCGGGACTACGCTGCCCCAGTGCCTTTGGAAAAATACAAAACACACACTGTCACCACAACGGTGTAGTGGTTTCAAACTACTCTACACTTCCACAGACTCAAACTAGCTTCACCTCCTATGGTTTCGACCGGATACCCGTGCCTAGGCATGGAAGATCCACTAGCGCCCGTGGGAGCGGTTTTAAAACCGATCCTCATTCTCAAGTTTGAAGAAAACGTTGTACCAAATTAGTTTTGGAAATTCATTTTGAAAACTTTGCATACATCTCCCAATTTCAATTTATGATGATTATTCCTATTACTGGTGTTATTATTGTGGCCACTTAAGGGAGCTTCCAGAGTCCTTCAACCCCAATGTGATCAGCATTGGTGTTGAATTATCCTTCCACTCCAATTTGTGTTCGGCTTCCCTTGATCGCTAGCAAATCAAGTTCCACTTCCCACCTCAATACAAACAGACAGCTCGTCAAACATCATTTCGTTTTCTATCTTTTTAATCTTGCTACTCATAATCATACACATACATTTTCCAATTTATATGCTTTACTTACTTACTTACTAATCATCTCATCAACTATTACTACATCATCTCCAACTACTATACTCAAGAAATTCATGGGTGTAATATCCCATTAATTTGCTATACCAAATTATACTCATAAAATACATCGGTTGTATACCGATTTATACTCATTACATACATCGGTTCCAAACCGATTTATACTCCTCAAGTCTCCCATACATATTCTCTATTATTACCAATCGGGGTTCTCATTCCCCTGGAGTTTCTCTACTCCTTTTCCTATATTGCTTCTCAAATTACCACAATTACACGATGAGTGAATACAAATGTTTATGTAACATAAGTATCAACCATCAAAACGAATTCTTGCGCTATGCGCATTGTAGTTTACGCACCTATCACGTAAAACATACATTTCGGTTTTCGCTCTACCCCCCTTAAAAGGGATTACGCCCACGTAATCTACCATGTGTCAATGTTGAACATTGGTCGAAGGCATTCAGCCGCCATGGAGTGGTTCAGCTTCCACGCGGTCTATTATACAATGTTCCTTGATCAATGGGTCTTAACCGTATTACCGGTTAGTCCCTGCACCAAGAATTTTCATCAGAGTTATTTCACTCTCAACCGGGTTCGGTTCTAGCTTGAATGGCTGTAAGGCGTTAATGATTAACCTCGTGTTCATTAGGTGTATTTCACTTAGAATTCTGGGCCCACTAGCTTCTGCTGCGCAACCCTGATAACTTGGGTTATTCGCCCTTCTTGTTATCCTAGATGTGCTATACAACACCTTTTTATCCCTCTTATTGTGGGAATAAGGTTTGTTCCATCTCGCGTGGTATTATTTTGCCGTGCGTGAACTCAATGAGTTTCAAATTTATAACCAGATCCCTGGCCATCTATATACATACTGTTGTGTTTGTAGTAATCTTTCACTTGGTTCCTCCGACTTATTGTCGGTTGAGGTTAAGTCACTACTTAGTTGTAGTGCTTCCTCTATTGTTAGCAGCTTCTGAACTATACCAGTTTCTCTGGTTCATTACAAGTGTTCTTTACTTGTATGACCTTGCATTTTCAATGCGTCGGTCCTTGTGACTTTCTTAAGTCGCCTTTCACTTTTATTCCAATGGAATTCACATCTTGTGATTATTGGTGTGTTTCACACTCTTCGTGCTTCTTTGGCCTTAGGCCGCACGGTTTGTTTCCGAGCTTTTGCTTAGCTGGCTTATGCCATGTTCACTGGTGAAACGAAGAATTTACTACTACTTACATTCTCCATATTCCTAGCTATCCCACTAGATCATTAACTACACAAGTGCAATACCAAAACACTCAGTCCTACAGAGTGCAGAGGCGTGAACCCTTGGCAGTAACTCTCTTATGAGATCGCAATAGGACTGATCGTTACTCTTTCAGATGGTGCTTCACCATTTGGTGCAGAATTCTGGCTTGTTGCCCGGTCTGTTTACCATCTTGTATTAACAATTCCATGGTATTGGGTGATTATCCACCTTAACTGGTCGCATGCTGCGCACCGTGTTCTTACTGAGTTACAGTATTGGTTTACATGGCCTCCGCTGTTGCTAGCTTCAGCTCATGCATCTCTATCATTTATACAATGATTCCCCATGTATTTGGCAAATACAGAATATGGTATTCCTTTATTTTTCTGAGCTCCCTGAGCATCATTGGTTTAATAACCGGTTACTCCTTGTTGTGAACAATTGTTATTGCTTATTTTATATTACTTGGCAATAATTGTATGCTCAAGCTTGACTACATTAGTAGTTCTGAAAGGAATATATTTCCCGACTGTTACTGATGATATCCCCTTCTTGGGGTCCATGTGTTCACCGCTCTTGCGGTCTCACATTTATGAGGGGCATCCTCAATTATTGGTTGTTACTCTTTTATCGGTGTCATCCTTGACCACTTTCCATATAGTTCACATTGGTTTTGCAACCGTTGGGTTGTGTGGTAACAGTTTCATGGCGTACTAGCCATATTGCCTAGAGCTCTGCTCATCGTAGGTTGTTCCCAAGTGGTTACTTCTCCACAAGACATTGCTGGGTTTGGAGGTGATACTGGGCTCCATGATAAGATCGTCGCATCACGCTTCCGTTTGTTGGAGACCCTTTTTGTATCTTGGTATTGATCGATACCATTTATTAATTTGGGATATCCCCTATCAAGTGGGATCCCTTTGGTGTTCTAACCGGATGTTCGTTCCGATTGTGGTGTCTTTACCACGACATCTCGTTCAACTGTGTTGACTTGATACCCTTTATGGATTGCTCCTGGGTAGTACCGATTATACGGTAGCATCTGGCTGACATTTATGAGTATGTTCAGTTTATTGTCCTACCTTGCGGTTCTGGATCTGAGTTATCCGTTGAGGGTTGTAACGTCTCCCGTTCTTAGGGTAGACCATTGGTGTTTTTCCTTGTGTTATAACGGATTTGATATTCCTTCCGGTGATGAATGGTATTTCTGGTACCTTATAACATCACCCTGTGCGTTTGTGGTAGTTGTTCTGGGAATTCTATCCCGTTCATTGAACACTGCTGTGTTAATGTTAGGCATTTGCCTTACTGTGCTTAGACTGGGTACTCCTTCCAGTCATCATGCTTTACTTTAATTTATTCAAGACATATCAATGTCTTTATTCAGTTGTTAGTGCTTCTGCACTTTTAACTCTTAATCATCTCCTGTAGTAGTTCTTGACTCCTTAGCTTGTAAGCTTATCTGAGTTCCCTTTGCTCGTTCGAGGTATCCAACTGTTCTGTTGAATTTGCTTATGGTCCGTAGAACAGAGTTGACTACTTCCCGTGTTTCATACACTACATGTATACATACGTGGGGTACCGTCTTGGCACGTTACCACTTACCTAACTATATGTCAGGCCCGCAAGCTCCTTCGGAGTGCGGTCATCCCACATCCCGTATTTGGGTACACTCGTAGTGCTCGTCACGCCTAGGTGAAGTATTCTATTGTCAACTCCTCTTGTATCATTCTATGATACTCACCGTAATTCCGTCTGTTTGGTTTTAAAAATCCAAGGTTTAAAAGGAGTTTGTGATTTTGAAGAAAATTTGGGTTTTGAAATAACAGTTCGGTGTTAAAAGGAATTCTTCATGGCGTTGCCATGATCGAGGTCTTGACCAGGTTCAGCTTCTCGCTGACCGGTATACTCTTAATACAATGGTCGGGCCGTTAGGCCTTTCCGAGGTCTCATTGTTTAATCCTTAGGATTGGTATCCTATATTTGCCCATTCGTCATAGCGTACTTTAGCAAGTATTCGCGGGTGGTTAAAAGTCTTCCACCGTCTTGTAATTGCTGCACTTGCCCTAGGCAAGTGCGCGGGTAGGTTGTTTTTCGGTTAGCGTATACCGGTTACGGTATCGTTTCCATCCATATTTGGTGATCTTACTAGATCTTCCTTTGATCTTTTGATCTTGGTGATCATCTCCTGAGTCGTTCTCATGTACTTGACATGGTTGTCGTCATCCGGGTGTCTCACACCTTCACTGTGGTTAACGAGACTTGACTTATCCTTAGGAACCATATTGTGGTCTTATAGGTGTGAGTTTATGGATACTTTCATAGCTATCCCAACCATGTTTGTTCGGTTATTATTGCCTCTTGGCTTATAGGTTTGCATTAATCCAACCTCGACTAATTCCTTAGTCGGTTTGTACCTTGTTGTTGGTATTATCAAATATTACAGTTCGTAGACCCCCTTGTCTAGGGTTCTACTCTTCTTCCTTGCTTCACTGCGCGATTGTGTTTCTCTTCTTGCTGGCTACTCATGGTTCTCGCGACTGCGAAGCATGTCGCCCCATGGTGCCATAAATTCCACTATCCTTTATTTAGGATCTTCAATCCTCCGCCATTAAGTGCGGTCATCATCATCCAACGGTAACCGTCTTCGGGACTTCCAGCTCTTGGACTCTACCGTATGACAGGTTCTTTTTCTAATAAGGTTTACTTGCAACTGCCAGATCGGGTGTTACCCGAGTGTGAGAGGTCTTTCCATCTCTCTGGCGTTATTCTCCCAACTTAATACCGTGGGTTGCGGAGGGCGGGGTATGGTTGTTGTAGGTTTCCGGTTCACACGGAAGTTCCTAACTAGCGTACCTCACACGCTAACACTCAACCCTTAGCCCTAAGTCTCTAATTCCTAACTCGGTATTTTCCTAAACTCGGTATTTCATCCATCAGAGCGATACTTCGCTCTGATACCACTTTTTGTAACACCCCTACCGCTAATACCGTCATTACCGTACAATACTTACCTTCGCAGCGGATATTACTTACTCAACGGCGGGTGTACAATGCCGTTAGTCACCCACGTGACTAACAAGGCGAGTTACAATCCTACATACTATCGGTCTGATGAATATGAACACCGAGTACTCTACACATACATACTTCCCTTGCATACACCACCATAATTCAATTACAACTCCAATACATACTATACCGAGTATACTACAATCCTTAAATTACCGATACAGTTTGGACTTCCAATTTCCCAATACATTACAAATACAATCCCTTTATACAACTACCCATGCTTACATAGCAGTCCCCGTCCTACTCTCTCGAACGGTGGTCAGCTTCGAGTACCTGCACACTAAAAACGGTCCCCCTAGGGGGTCAGCTTACACTGCATATGAAATTCGCATATACCGCGTGCTAACCGCGGTACGCCGACTACTTTAGGTCGGATATACATGGAGTTCATTTGACATGCATACATACATACTATTACTACACAATACATTCATCAATACTTACATACACATACAAGGTTCAATACTTGCCAAGGAAGACAATTCTATAGGCAACCGTTCGTACTAGTTATTTATTCGATACTCTTTCATTGCGTTACTCATTACTCTATTCGTACTAGGTTCGATACTTACTACTCTACTCATACTCATTCCTTATTCTTACATACTCATCACTCCATGTTCAGTACCTTACTCGTACACGATCCTTACTCTGTACTTGTTACTATACTTGTGTACTTGCTACTCAATACTCCATACTTACTCATACATACTCAATACTCGGTACTCATTACATCCTCATACTCACTTCTTACTCAGTACTCATTACTTACTCATACATACGCAGTACTCATTACTCATTACTTTGGTCTCTGGGCGGAGTCATACACAAGACTCGCCACCGGACCTACAATACGAGGGCAATACGCTTAGCTCCTCAAATACTCTTATGTCCGTTTCTACCGGAACTACTCAAATTCCCAACACTCTTCTCTCAGAGCATATTGCAATCTCATGGATTAGCCTAGAAGTATCTCTCTCGATAACCTCTGTTAGCTTAAGGAATTACCACCGTCTAGTATCCTCAGATTTAAGGGTTTCCCCAACATATCGAATACTTACAACAGTCGGGTCCTCTCATAATGGGTCGACTAATTACTAAGGGGTTTGGAGATCCCTCATCATTCTCTACTACTCTCATGGTTCATGTTTTGCACCAAGATTAA
The DNA here is from genome assembly GCA_023374045.1 of Limonium bicolor. Lineage (NCBI taxonomy): Eukaryota > Viridiplantae > Streptophyta > Magnoliopsida > Caryophyllales > Plumbaginaceae > Limonium > Limonium bicolor. The sequence goes on from CM041776.1 coordinate 515,779,462, forward strand.
TTCCTCTATTAGAGGTTACTTATATACTTCCACTACGCTTTGTTTGTGGATTATTCAATTCGGTTCTCCTACCGTCATCGGAAGGTTATTACTCCCGTACACTCTCTCACGTTCTAGTGAGTTTCATTGGGTTGCGTTATCGTTTATTGATTCGTTGGTTTAGTGCGTTGCTACGGTTCCATTAGTTCACGACATGACCCTTACTACGAGTCACTACACAACAAGACTCATCTATGAGTCGTACTACGCACCAAATGAAGCCACATAATCAGTCAAGAAGGGTTAGCTCATACAACATACAACAAGACATACAATGAAAGGTAATAAACCGTTTTCATGCTTTAGTCTTGATTAGCCGGCATACAGCACACAAATCAACGTAACTCGGTTAGCATACGGGGCATGAGAAAATCATACCTTTCACTGGCGTTAGCTCTACCATGTGTTCCCTCGTTCCTTGGTTCACACTTGTTCCACTGATAATGTTCCAACATCATTATTAATACTATACCCTTACGATACACAAATAATTACTACTCCCGTACTTACCCCGTTACCCCGGTATACTTAATGTTCTCATACTCTCAACCTACTTAATTACTTTCATACTTGTTTTCCTACTCACATGCTTACTTCCTTGCCATTGGTGTCACATTAATGGTATATTACTAAGGTCCTTTATTTATGTACTTACCTACATACTTACATACATATGATTACTATGTTACTACTGTTTTTTTTATAAGTTAGGGCCGTCCGACCCACCGTCCGACCCAAGCCCTGGGTCGGACCATTCCAGTAGGTTTACGTCCTCTGAAATTCTTCCCGTCCGACCCAGCACTATTCCGTCCGACCCATACTCCTCTGGGTCGGACCGTTCCAGAAAGTTTCGGTTTTGTTACCCTAGCCCTGTCCGACCCACGTCCGACTCACCTTCTGGGTCGGACGAAGTCAGAATGTTTACTTCCCGCTACTCACGCCTTGTCCGACCCACGTCCGACTCAGCGTCTGGGTCGGACGAAGTCAGAACATTGCTACAGACTTGTTTTTCTTTCCCAATTTCACCCATTGCTTCCCCAAACTTCCTACATGTAACCCCACATGATTTAGCACTAATTAGGCTTCCTAAAATACCTTAATTCATCCACCAAACCCTTTACTAAATCCATTAATCATCTTACACAATTTCCTTACTTCTTTTCCAACACATGAAACAGTTTTTGTTTCACTTATGCTACAGATTTTTAAAACTCAATGCTCCATCCAATACCTCCTCAACCAATGTCATTCCTAGCATTCTAAATACCTCATCCTACCATGCCAATTCATTTCCAAGCCATTACACTACCTACACCCAAGTTCCTCACTCATTTTACAAAATCCTGCACACCAATTTCTTCTTAGTTTAACAATGCATTTTGATAACCCTCTTGCTACAGATTTTGTACCTTAGCTTCACATACTTCCATCATCTATCCATGGTCACCAAACCTCTCTACTATCCTCAATACACACCTTGGTTCTCCCATTCACCAAGTCATTCTTTAGTGCACAATTCCTACCAAAATTTTGCCATAGTTCACCTACTTTTCCTACATCCTCATATACATGTTCTCTCATCAAATTCAACCTAAAGCTAGCCAAACCACAAGGGTTCTACCAGCACACATACAAAATCTCAATACACCAATATTCCTCAATTACAATACCAATACATCATTACTTCCTCAAATAGCATTACTAACATACATACACCATTCATTAGGCTCTAAGGCCTACAAATTCACACACCTCCTACAAATCCTTCCTAATTCATCCAAATACACTTCTCTTACAGTTTTGAGTTCATTCATTCCTTTACCCATTCCCATAATCCTAGTATATATATAATAGTGCATTAAGATAGGTTTTCCTTACCTTGAGAGCACAATTCTTCTTTCAAGTTCTCCTCCTCTCCTCTTCTACATTCTCGGTCAAGTTGAGCAATGGGGTTACCAAACCCCAAGCCAACATTCATAAACACAAAATAGATACAATTAACTCCTTAACCCATTGGATAACTTTAATTCAATGAAAGGGCTTAAATGCCATTAGTTAGGGTTTTACCTTGGAGTTTCAAGAGAGGTTTTTTAAACCTTGAATGCAAAGGAGAGTTCCTCCACCATTGGAGAGTTGAACCAAGCTCAAACAAAGAAGAGAACAAGGCATTACAAAGAGGGGCAAAATCGGTTACACAAGGAGGTGGAGAAAAGTGAGGTCTTTCATGGAGATTTTTACCTTGTTGGAAAGAGGAGACTCCAAGCTCCATAATGGTGTGCTTTTCTCTTCAAATGGGGAAAACCCATGGATATGAAGTTGCTCATTTTCGGATTTTGAAAAGATAGAAGTGTAGAGGATGAAGAGGGGTTCAAATATGTATTTTATTTTACATTTGGAGCTCAAATGGTAGAGCATGAGGAGAAAGAAGAGAAGCCATGGGAGGTGTTGAAGCTTCTCAAAATCGCCAGCCCCCATGGAGAGAGAGGGAGAAATCGCTGGGAGAGGAGAAGGAGGAGAGAGATGAGGGTAAAGTGAGAATGAGAGGTGAGAGAGTTTAAAGTTGTATAAGTTACTTTTTGCTTTATTACTTTATTGCTTTTTGATTTACTTATTGTTACTTGTGTGTGTGAGAGAGAGGGCTGTCTACAACAGTAAAAATCGTCCCCCACTGTTATACTAGTTGGAGCGTTTTTCGTCTTTTACAGAAAACGCTCGTTATTTTACCCGGTTTAGTTACTATTCACTAACCGGGCCCGTTTTCCGGAATTTCTCGTTTCTTTAATTTTAATGGACATTCAGCTTCCATTAATGTTTATTTATAGTTATTTAATGAACTATAAATTTTTTACAGGTTCGTTTGACCACTTAAAATCACGTTTTCGGGTTTCCTCGAAAAACGTGCGCTAAAGCTCTATTAGCGTTTTAATACATTTCTTGGATCCGTTTTCTTCGGGAATCGTTCCCGTATACTAATTATGCATGAATAAGCCTTAGGAATCCTTACGATACTATAACCGAGGTCCCGTACCTCCTATGGTTATTTAACGCATGTTTTAGCGTTTTCCACTTTCCAAGCGTTTTTCTCATTTCTTTTGGATTTATTTTCCTTACCATAATTACTTAGGCACTATTAGGCCCTTAAATACCATATTAAAATATTCTAATCACCATATTTATGTTCGGGGTATTTCACATAGAGAGAGACCCAGAGTTTAGCCAAGATGTGCCGGTAGTGTCGGAGTTTCCTGATGTATTTCCTAAGGAACTGCCGGGCGTGCCGCCAGCACGGGAAGTTGAGTTTGAGATTGATTTGGTTCCGGGAACCGTACCAATTGTGAAGGCGCCCTATCGTATGGCTCCAGCAGAGATGACAGAGCTCAAGGAGCAGCTGAGAGACCTACTCGACAAGGGATTTATCCGCCCTAGCGTTTCACCATGGGGAGCGCCGGTCCTCTTCGTGAAGAAGAAGGACGGTAGCCTCCGCCTCTGCATCGACTATCGAGAGCTGAATGCAGTTACGGTGAAGAACCGTTATCCTTTACCACGCATCAACGACTTATTTGATCAGTTGAAAGGAGCATCAGTATTCTCCAAGATAGATCTACGATCCGGATACCATCAGACTGCCATCCGTGAGAGTGACATTGAGAAGACCGCATTCAGAACCAGATATGGACATTATGAGTTTACGGTTATGCCGTTTGGTTTATCCGATGCGCCAGTTAAGTTCATGGACTTAATGAACCGCTTGTTCCAAGATCAGTTGGACAAGTCAGTGGTAGTCTTCATCGACGATATACTTGTGTATTCGAAATCCAAGGGTGAGCATGAAAGCCACCTGAGAAGTGTGTTGCAAACGTTGAGAAAGAATCAGTTGTATGCGAAATTTTCTAAGTGTGAATTTTGGTTGAACCAAGTATCTTTTCTTGGTCATGTGATTTCTGAAGCCGGGATCGCTGTTGATCCGGCAAAGATAGATGCAGTGCGCACCTGGCCTAGGTCGAAGACAGTTACCGACATTCGGAGCTTCCTCGGTCTGGCAGGATATTATAGGAGATTTGTGAAGGACTTCTCCAGTGTCTTGAAGCCGATGACCTCCTTGATGAAGAAGGATGCACCATTCGAGTGGACAGTCGACTGCGAGAGTTCTTTCCAGAGTCTCAAGGATGCTCTGACATCTGCACCGGTCCTGACTTTACCAGACGGTCCAGATGGTTTTGAGGTCTATTGCGACGCATCAGGCAGAGGTATGGGTTGTGTATTGATGCAACACGGGAAGGTCGTAGCATACACCTCCCGACAGCTGAAGAAGTATGAAGAGAACTACCCTACCCACGACTTAGAATTGGGTGCCATTGTCTTCGCACTGAAGATATGGCGACATCATTTGTATGGGGTAAGCGTGACAATTTATTCTGACCACAAGAGTTTAAAGTACTTGTTCACTCAGAAGGAGTTGAACATGAGACAAAGAAGGTGGGTCGAGTTTCTAAACGATTACGACATCAATCTACAGTATAAAGAGGGTAAGGAAAATGTGGTAGGTGATGCACTGAGTCGCCGAGCACACTCTCTCCATTTGCTAGTCTCTCATACTGGCTTGGTTGAAGAGGTGCGGAGTGCTCAGATGTCGGATCAGTATATGTTGGAGATCGGGCATAAGCTTATTAATGGCACGTTCGAAGGTCAGAAGTACGACTTCCGACTCCACGATGATGACCTGATTAGGCTTAATGGCCGACTGTGTATTCCGAGTGTAGACACCAAAAATTCTCACCCCATAAAGCAAATTCCAGAATAAGAAACACAGTAAGGGGGGTCGTCGTCTTTCTTTTTGAAAATGTATTTACATGCGTGCCAAAATGAAGCGTCGTTTTATCTTAAAAATTTTCAAACCGATTTTTGAACAATTGAGGTTGAAAACAAATTTTCAACAATAAACAATTTCCAAAGTATAGTATTTATCCTTCAATCGAAATTTTTATGTTTTATAATCCGAATTGTCTAAAGATTTTGGTCTTCTTTCAAATTCACACATTTCAAATCGTTCAAACAGTTATCATTCTTTCTTTGCTAGTGACCAACAAGAAAAGCAATAACACTTCAGTGGTAAGAGTTCCTTTCTCCTCTCCAGTTGTCTTGGGTTCGAGTCTAAGAAGCAAATGTCTTTTGCTGAGTTTCTTTTCTTCTAAAATTGGTCCAAACTCACCCGTAGCATTTACTTCATCCGACCCTTTCGTGGTTTAGCTATTGTTTTTAAGCCCACCCAAATTGCTGGCCCACCTCGTTTCTCCTTCGTCCAGCCCACCATACTAAGCCCCATTTGACCTATGGTCAAAGCCCATGACTAACAAAAACCTAGTTGTTCCATTCTCTTCTATTTAACCCTACTGTAGTAATCTTGGAAGGGGGGCCGACGTTAACTCGCTCATTCTCGTTCTCCAGTCGGATTTCTCAGGTCCTTTCTTCTTCTCCATTTTGAACTTGAAGAAACCAAACCCCGAAGCTTGTTCTTCTTCCGCCTTGAACTACCACGAAAATTACCCCACTCTGAACTTCCGAAATCGTCACTTCCTTCATCGGAAGCTTCCCGATCCCGACCAATCATCTCTCTCATTTTCGATTCCAGGCATAGTTCAAGCTCAAAGAAGAGAAACGCCAGAAGGTGTTCTCATCATCGTCCTTCTGGAACCGCGGCGAGCACACTATTCTCCGATAACACCCCATTCCTCCTCATTCGTCACAAGTAATAGTAGAGTAAGGGGCAATCTTCTCCTCCGTTCAGTACTTCTTTTCCAGAGAACGATTTCAAATGCGGATGCTCGTTCACCATCGTTTTTCCAGTTTAAGCTCGACCTGATTTCTCTTTTCTTTTCTGAATCTTCGAAGCTGATGCTATACTACCTATTTTCCCTTCTCACCCTATTACATTTTCAATATACTCTCTGGTTCCAACAGAAATTCGCCCGATGATCTCTTAAGGAGTAGGGCATGATTCTTCGGCTTCGTTGGAGTTCGAATCCAATGCTAGTGCCGACATACTCCTCTCTTTCTCGTCCATTCACGTAACCTGATTGAGATAATCACTCACGCCTTATTTGCTCGATTTTGGGTTTTGCTTAAGACTCCCCGTTCTCCCGTGTTATTCGTATCTCTCTCTGTTTCTTTCCATAACTTAATCAGCTTGATCGATGCCTAGCCCATGATGGGTTCGGGGATTTTCTCAAAGCTGTTCGAAGGAGTAACTATGTATGTACTCCTATTCGAAGTCGTTCTGTGTTGCGAGAAGGAACTTGTTTCCCTGTGAACAGCTTGAGTCTATTACATGTTATATGTTGCTGGGTATATGTTTTTGATGTCCCTACTGAGGTAAATCATTTTGACTCCACAAGATCTTATTATTTGAGCTCAGCGAACGCTCCTTCAAGCTCCTGTCGAACTGTTACCAACCTGAGAATCGATTTGGTCTGCCTTACTTGTTGAATCTAATGCCCCTTTCATGGATATGTTTTTTTTGTTGTTTCAGTATGGTTGTGTCTCGAACTCCCTAGCAGGAGGTTTAAACCTCTTTGTTATACACGGTAGCCTTGTTAATCTGATCTGCATAATATGTGAAACATCAAGCAGGAGGCTTCCATTCTGCAGGGGTTTAACTTGCTCAAAGAAAGTCCAATCCGAACCTACTGGTGTCCTGTGTTCTGTCTTTGCATAGCTCATATTTCCTTTCTTTTATTCTATTTACTGGTATCACAGTTGATTGATTGTGTGGCCACAGACTAATTGTGCATCTTCTTGTTTTGTTTGTTCTGTACATATGTATGGTTTCGCAGGAGGTTTTCTCATCAACTTTCCTGGTACACCTCTCCTACGACCAAAACGACTCTCTGACCCTTTTTTAAGAAGAAATATGCATTGATTAGTCATGTAATCTGTCTGATTTGTTTCGTGCTTTATAGATGTTCATTCGCTCTGGTTCTAAACGTGTATAATATTCTCCTTCATCTGTTTCGTTTGAGCTTGGTCATAATCTGATAAAAAGTAATCCTGTTGAGTTCCTGCTATTTGTGTATGACACACTACGTGTGGTTTGGTTTGTTGTTTCGGTTTCAATTTGCTTCATAACTATTCTTTGTGTGAGTAACTTGGCGTAAGTTTGATCAACGTTTAGGCATTAAAACAGAAAAGAAAATGAAGTGTTTAGCAACTTAGTATAATTTTGTTGACACTTGAAGTACTCCCTAAGCTCCATATTATTTTCGTTTTTAATGCAAAGTGTTAACCTAGCTATAGGACCCAATTCGTTTTGATTTATTTGTCTTTCCTTTTTATTCTAATCTGTTATCTACTATGGGATTCTCTCTCTGATTTCATTTGCCCCATACATGTATATACCGTATATTTAGTTTTGTTCCATTTTGCTTCATTCCTTGTACAATATTTTATTTTATTAAGCCCTAGTTATTAGACCTTAGGTCCAAGCCTTAGGATAGAGGGTGAACCCTAAGATTTAGGTGAGCCATGGTCCCACCTAATAAACTGGGTAATCCTTAGACCCAAACCACATCTTATTATAATAACATGTATTAATAAAAACACTTTCTCAAAATTCATCCCAATTTGATTCATCATTTCTTCCCAAACTTTCCAAGCCCAATCTGAGGCCCAAGCCCAATCCGAAGCCCACTCGGCCCATATCCCAATCCGGCCCACAGCCCATTTTGGCCCAAACCAAACCTTGCCCAAAACTCATTAGCCCAAGGCCCAAAAGCCCAAATAAGGCCCAAAAGCCCAAATAAGGCCCAATTCGGCCCAGAAGCCCAAATAAGTCCTAATTCAGCCCAAAGGCTCAAACAAGTCCCAAGCTTCCACCTTTGACCAAGGCCCAAACTTTCAACTTCGACTCGGTCCAACTTTGACCAACCCAAGCTTTGACCTTGACTCGAACTTTGACCAACCCAAGCTTTGACCTTGACTCGAACTTTGACCATAACCCAAGCTTTGACCTTGACTCGAACTTTGACCAACCCAAGCTTTGACCTTGACTCGAACTTTGACCATAACCCAAGCTTTGACCATGACTCGAGCTTTGACCAACCCAAGTTTGACCTTGTCCCAACTTTGACTCGATCCCACTCGGGCTCGGTTTAACCTTGACCCGCCTCATTTTCCAATCTCAACCAAAATTCAATTCAAACCCAATTCATTCGGTTCAATCCAAACTCAGCTTAATTAGCAAATCCAGCTCACAAGCCAATTCTGGCCCACATCATCAATCATGTCCAACTTTGACTCGGTCCAACTTTGACTCGGTCCAAATTTGACCAACCTGAACTTTGACCAACCTGAACTTTGACCCAACTTTGACCGACCTGCTTTGGACCTTGTTGAATGTTGACTTCGACCCAAGTTTGACAATCTAACTCTGACTCTGCTCGTCTTCTATCCCGGCCCAATTCAATTCAATTTGATTCAACCCAATCAGTTTCAATTCAACCTCTATTCAATTCAACCCAATGCCAACCCAACTCATTTGATTCAGTCCAATTTCAACCCAATTCTATTCAAGTTCAGATTCAATTCATCTAATCCAAACTAATTTGTAATCCTTTCTTTCAAACTCCAAAATTCTCTTTTTTTCAATTCAAACATTCATCATCATTCAAATTTCATAAGTTTCCTAGATTTCAAAAGAAACCATTTTGTGGAATTTAAAGGAAAAACTCTTCTCACATCACAGAAAATTTTTCTCAAAACGCAGAAAGTTCTTCTCTCATATACAGAAAGTTTTTTCTCCTAAAAACATTCTCAAAATCATTGTTTCTTCTTCGTCGAGAATTCCGGACAAAATTCAAAGTTTTCTAACTTAGCTTTCAAACTTGAAATAAGCCATTTTCGAGGAACAAGAAATGTCTAACATCTTCAAAACATTTTCTCCTAGTTAGACATCACTTGTCCCTCTTCCAAAATAAAAATCCGAGGCGGGGCACTGGGGTCGTAACCCCCCATTGTCGCAGTCTGGATCTCTTTAGGCGGGGCATTAGGGTGACAACCTCCTCTAATTAGGAGCCTAGATTTTTACAAGGCGGGGTGCTAGGGAAGTAACGACCTTCCTAGTTGCAGTCGGGATTTTAGAATCGTCTAACTCCCTTCCACTCGATTTCAATGTTTTCAGTTATTAATGTTTTGAAACCCGAGAGTTAGAGATGTTATTAGGGTTTAACCGAGAACATCTCATTCATGGTGTTTCTCTCTGAATCCTATTTCTCGACATAAATTCATTGCCCCATCTTTCGAGCCTCGGTACTTACCATTAATTAAGTGTCGTGTTCGAGGGGGTACATAGGGTAATCCCTCAGGATTATCCGCCCTTTTTACAACAAAAATGATTTTCGATTTTAAAACTTTAAGAGAGACAATTTTGACAATCATTCCTCCAACAATTCAGTCCACCATCATCTCACTCTAAATTCAAAACATCCCAAAACATCAACCCTTTCATAACCTCAAATCCGAAAAGCCCGGGATTTCTACTCAAACTTCAATTGCCTCACTAAACACCCAAAACTCTTCCAACTCACATATCTCCGGACTTCAGGTCTTCTTCATCCATTTAACATTGCCCTTCTTCGGTCTTCTATTCCCCAACGCAACCTGTCAACCCTTTCATTTGGCGCTAGCTTGGCAGAAAAGCTCGCCGCATCCACTCTCTCTCTTCAAATCCTAATCATATCCTTGGCTTTTAATTGAATATCTCTAATAAGGTTTTGAAAGAAGGCAATCCCGACAATTGGAGACCGAGGTTTCCTCGGGCACCAATCTGAAGTCGTGGTCGTTGCCACTTCTAAGGGGGTGTAACCCAGTGCAAACCCAAAATAGAATCTCTGGTATGATCAGATAAGCCCTATCCATAGGCAACAACCTCAGAGTTAATTAACGGTTCTTAGAACCCGATCTTCCTTCCTAGTTATCATAGGTCAACTAGGTGGCGACTCTAGTCGATCGCCTCCTATAGAGGCATAAGTCCGCTTGGAGCCCATCGAGAGGGGTGTAGTGCTCACTAGCATTCCCCACAAGCTTTCTGGGAAAGACAGACGATGTAGTAGGTATTTGAGGGATGTCAGAATGGCGGGTATTCACCCTCCACAGAATGGCAGTTTCTAGGATCTAAACTTCTCAGCCATAACCATTTAGATAGACCCCCCCCCCCCCATACTGAAAAATCACCCTCCACACCGAGTAGCGCTGAGCTGAAGGAGCGATACTGAGTGAATCCATTGTTCTACTACGACTTCGATTCACCCTGGAGCTTCAAAGATTTATAAGGGTATGAAACGTTATTTTTGGGGGGCTGGAATGAAGAAAGATGTGAATGATTATGTATTGAGGTGTCTCACTTGTCAGAAGGTCAAGTTTGAGCACCAACGGCCTGGTGGTATGGTGCAGCCAATGCCAGTGCCTAAGTGGAAGTTCCATGACATTTCTATGGACTTCGTAGTAGGGCTCCGCCTACAAGGGGAGGTCTGAATATGATTTGGGTTGTTGTTGACCGACTGACCAAGGTGGCCCGATTCATTCCGATGAAGGACACTTGGAAAGTGGCAAGACTTGCAGAGCTCTTTAATAGAGAGATTATAAGACATCATGGGGTACCGAAAACGATTGTGTCTGATAGGGATAGCAGATTCCTTTCGAGGTATTGGAAATCCACACAGGAAGCGCTTGGTACCGAGCTAAAGCTAAGTACAGCGTTCCACCCACAGACAAATGGTCAGAGTGAGCGCACCATCCAGACACTTGAGGATATGATACGTGCATGTGCACTTGATTTTCAGACCAGCTGGATTGACAAGTTACATCTGATCGAGTTTAGCTACAACAACAGTTATCATGCTTCGATCAAGATGTCTCCCTTCCAGGCATTATACGGTAGACCATGCCGCACGCCATTATGCTGGGATGAGTCGAGTGAGACGGTCATTATAGGACCAGAGTATCTGGAACAAGTTCAAGCAGAAGTACGACAGATCCGAGCTAACATGAAGTCAGCTCAGGATAGGCAGAAATTATACGCCGATGTGCGCAGACGTGACCTGGAGTTCACCGTGGGCGATCAGGTATTTCTTAGAGTATCCCCCATGAAGGGAGTGTTTCGTTTTGGCCAGAAAGGCAAGTTGAGCCCGAAATATATGGGGCCATATGTCGTGACGGAGCGGATCGGCCCGGTAGCTTACAGACTTGATTTACCCGCCGAGCTGGGCAAGGTACATGATGTATTTCATGTGTCCCAGTTGAAGAAATATATGTCTCATCCGTCTCATGTACTTCAGCCTGAAAGGCTAACCTTAGAGCCGACCATGTGATCAGTGGAGACTCCGGTACGGATTCTGGATACTAAGACTCGAGACACTCACCATAAGTCTGTGAGACTGGTGAAGGTCCTCTGGTCTAACCAGGATGTTGAGGAGGCCACTTGGGAGCTGAAAGATAAGATGAAGGCGAAGTACCCGTCGTTGTTTACTTATTAGTATTTGTATGTATAGGGTACGGGGCGTACCCTTATTTTAAGGGGGGTAGAGCCGTTTCGGTTATGTGTGTACGACATGTATTCGGATACATTGTCTATGTTATGTTGTTATGTTACTATCTTGTTATGTTACAGACCGTTGTGTCTGAATGATGTTTTGTTGTTTGGACCTTGTGTCCGGTGCTATGTAAGTATGTTGTTATGGAAGTATTGTTTATATGTATTCCTGTGTTCTAATATTTAGGATATGTGGGAAGTATGAACTTTGGGGACAAAGCTCTTTTAAGGGGGGTAGATTGAAATACCCCAAACCTTAGTATGTTGTTTAAACATTAAAATATGGTATATTAAGACTAAAAAGAGTCTTAGGAACATTAGTAAACAATTTAAACCATAGAAAACACAAATAAATACCTTAAAGTCAATAAGGGCCAAAATGTGCTCTAAGCTTGGGATAAGCTTGGTTAAGACCTAATGAGCTTACCAAGACTTTATTTATATATTAATGAACATATTAAACCAATTACCAAAGAAAACCAAGCATGAAAACAAGTTAAAACACAAAATGTGCTTTAAGGAGTCTTAAAGCACATTTTTGAAAAATTGTCTTGTAAATGAGTTTTGAATGGCTAAATGTCCATCATTACTCTTTAATTAACATGTGTACTACTTAGTATCACATTAGGAAGTCTAAATCAATGGGAAATCAAAAATTTCACAAATATGTGCCTTGTTTTATGAATAGTAACTAAAATAAGCTAGTTTATAACATAAGTCTATATAAGTAAGTTAAATGGTCAACAAAGACTAAAACACCCCTAGACAACTAATGGGGGCCGGTTTTTATGAGGTGAGTCACCACCTTGCAAGTTAACAAATAAATAACAAATGATAAAGCAAGTTACTATTTGCTTTACTACTTAATATCTTCCAAAAGCAAACTTCAAACTCATTCTCTCATTTCTCTTGCATTCCCACCGTCTCCAACTTCATCTTCTTCATCTCTCCATTGGTTTGCAACAGCTCTCACATCATTCTCCATCTTTGACCTCTTATATCTCCTAGCTCTCTTTACCAAATCAAAAACAAAGACCATCATTCTTCTAGTCTCATCAAGCTCTTCAATCCTATCCTCTCAAAACTCCAAGAGCTCCATTTCGGTGCCAAGAGGAATCTCCATGGGAGGAGCTTGAGCTCATCTTTTCACATATTATTGTTTTCTTTTGCTTCTAGGTAAGGAAACTCAAAGAAAAACTTCATTTCCTTCATGTTTGTATGTTGTCCGAAAAACACCATTAATGGTGCCTTCACCTTGCTTGTTTCTAGCTTCATTTGAATCTTCCAAGGGCTTGGTGGAGTCCTCTCTTGCTACATATCCAAACTCTCTTTCATATCCAAGGTAAAACAATCATTTAAATGTTCTAAGACAATATATGTATCTAGGGTTTACAATGAGATGAAGCATAAAGCTTGTATACTCATTTCATTATTTGTATATTGTTTAGAAGTTTACAAGCAATCAATCATCCTTACCGATTTTAATCAAGGAAACAAGAAAGAAGTTGTGAGGAAAAGAGGTAAATATGCTAACCTAATGTAGTTTAATGTCTTAGGAGAAATGAGCTTACATTGCTTATTAAAACTACTTAAGGAGCTAATGGTAAATGACTTAGAAAAATACTCTCAAGGGTTTATTAAAAGGCATATGTATTGGTGGGTGTATTTGCAGGTCAAAGGCAAATATAATGTGGAAATTCAGTGTTTATGGTTTATGCATTTTAAGGGCCTAAGAGCCATGTTATTTAAGGGCCTAAGTGCCAAGCAATTTAAATTATGCACTATATTGTGATGTAGTGTTAAATGAGTGAAGTTTTGTGTACAAGAATGTTCTTGATGGATTTTAGTGTTCTTGAATGTTTAATGGTGAAAACAATGTGTTTTGGCTTAATAATGTTCTAAGAGAGTTCGTGTCAAAATTTAAGTAATGTACAAGAAGTTCTAAGTGTTTAAATAAGGTTGGGTGAACTAGGAAGTGTTAGAAATGTCTAGGTGTTTTAATAGAGAAGAAATAATGTCTTAGGTGTTCTAGGAAACAAAAAGGACTTAGACATCAACTAGGAGTTTAGGTTGGTAAGAAAAGATGCTTGGGAGATGATGTTATGGTGAGGAGAAAGCATTTTGGGATAGTGGTTATCATAGGTGAGAAACACCATTTAGAAACCTTGTAAGAAATGTTATAAGTGTTGGTGAATTTTATGAGGAAATGAGTAACAAGTTAGACAAGGAACTAGCTGTGTTTAAGTTGATATATTGGCATTAGAATATACCTAAGATCATTTGGGAAGTCTATACATATAATGGGTAAGGTGAACCATTGCAACAAGACTTAGGAAATGTCAAAATGTAAAATCTGTAGCAGTGGTCCGGGACTTAGGTCTTGGGTAATGTCCCGGACCATGCATTAAAAGAGGCCGAGAGTTTTCTGAGGCATTGTGGTCCGGAACTTAGTTTTGTACAAAGACCCGGACCACCCCCTGTTTTACCCCCGAGAGAATTTGCCTACATTGGTCCGGGACCTAGGACCTGTATAAAGTCCCGGACCACCCCATAAAAACAACCCGAGAGTTTTTTCCTACATTGGTCCGGGACTTAGAACCTGTAAGAAGTCCCGGACCATTACCTGAAATCAGCCCGAGGAGTTTACAATGACACAGTCCGGGACCAAGTCCCGGACCACTTGAAAAGTTGAGTTTAAGGTTAAATGATGATGCCTAATGATGGGGATTAGTTAGTAATGATGTTATAAGTTTGTTTAAGGCATGTTAGGTGTCTATAATGTCAATTTAGAAGGTGAGAAGTTATAATAAAATGTGGAAGTAAAATAACTAGAAATGTAAAGTAATAAGTTACCGACGGACTAGTACGTTAAATTAACCGACGTTACTAAATGTGTATAGGATTCTCCAACGGTGGAAACCAGTCGAAGCAAGGACCAAGGTATGGTTTTCTTGCAGTCTGTTGCCTACCGGTTTACACCGGCTTGTGTGTTGTTTGTTTTTCTGTGTGTTTATGACCTTGTAAGACTTAAGTCATGTAATGAGTTTACAGTTGTTCATAATATTGTGTTGTTAATATGCGACTCATTTCCCTTGTGTGTGTCTAACAAGACTTAACCACTTGCATGTGATTTGTTTATTGAGTTCGATGTTGAACTTCTAACAAGTGCTAACTGGGGAGTGAGGAGTCCGGTAGTTCCGGCCACGCGTGTGAGTATGAGAGTCGATGTCATAACCGGTTCGATTCTCTTTGTATGTTATGGTTGTTTCCATTTTGGTTTTCAACTTTCCCTTTAGCTTATCCAAGGCTATTTTACTGACTCACGTCGGGCCACAGGGGCATACTATGTTTTGTTCGGTGTGCTTGGATCACTATATCCGACGCATCTTTGTGTTAAGTT
Source organism: Limonium bicolor (assembly GCA_023374045.1). Lineage (NCBI taxonomy): Eukaryota > Viridiplantae > Streptophyta > Magnoliopsida > Caryophyllales > Plumbaginaceae > Limonium > Limonium bicolor. The sequence goes on from CM041776.1 coordinate 515,794,482, forward strand.
ATTCGTTCAATTTAACGGGACGGTAACGAGTTATGTAACGAGCTTAGCATGAGTTTGGCAACATTCTCTAGGCTCTCAATGGGATTTAATTGTGTTGGTTCGCTTCCTAACATGATTCGTTCTTGTATGTTATGTGTGATGTTGTTATGCAATATTCTTGCTATGATATATATGTTGTATGTTTAAAATAAATGCCATGTCATCATGACAATTAGTTGCGCGTATCCCGGTAGCCGATGGGCTGCGCGTTAACCATACCAGCCAAGGGTTGCTGACCCCCTCGGGGGCTCCATATTGATATTGCAGGATGAGGATCGAGGAAGCGGAATGGCTGTAGATTCTAGGCTGTAGAAATACTTTTGGTTATTTTGGATGTTGAGCCCTGGATGCGCCTGTGCTCCCGTGGTGTTATATTTTGGTACCATTCATATTACAGTGACGGTCGTTTACAGTTGACAGTGGAGTTCATGTGTACAGTTTACAGTGACGGTTTGTATTAAATACTCGGTATGTTGGTTTTGTATATATGGATGTTAGTACCTAATGCTCGGGAGTCTGATCATCAGACCGGTACGCTTGTATTTGTTCTGCCTTGTTAACCACGTGGGTGGTTAACGGCGTTGTAGCACCGAATCGATTAGTTATTATTTAGTTGTTTATTTCCACTGCGATTTCAATTATTGTTAAGTGCGTAGTAGGGGTGTTACACCAGCACCTGAACCTGAACCCAAACCAGAGGTTTTTCATCAGTCTAGCTGGACATATCCGGCACAACCGTCATACCCACTTGACCTAAGTGTTGCTGATTATGAGGAAAATCCATGGGAGTGTTACCAATACCGATCTCAGCCCAGCACATGGGGTGCTCAGATGACCCAGGGTACACAATGGCGGGGCCAAACGACCCAGGACACATAGTGGGGAGGACAAGCGACCCAGGACACACAGTGGGGGGGACAAACATGCCAGTATGATTCATTGGGGTTGGTGGATACTAGCACTTACACTTACCAGCCAGTGGATGCCTCGCAAAGCACAATTAACCCTTGGGAGATTCCAAACTGCACCGGCCAAACTACTAGTGCATGGGGTGCACAACAGACGACTGCAAGCTAGGATCAGGGTCCATACACATCCACACAGCCCGATCCATACGGTCATTCGTCAGGTGGTTTTGGTCATATTACTGTACCTACAGGGGAAGGGTCGTCGCGATCTAATGGCAGACATGTGCCGACTACACAGGCTAAGAGATCGGCAATGATGAACACTACCTTTGCGGCCCTAAATGTTTCTAATGATGATTCAGAAGAAGAAGAGAGGAGGCGGTTAAGCATAGCGCTACAATCCACCACATCCACCCCGCCACCACCTGCAAGCTCCTGGGACATGACTCTCAGGGGGCCTGATTCAATGAACCCCCCACAGAGATACACACCCAGTGAGTACAAGCAGGCCAGAAGAGGAAGGAGGGGGAACCAGGCTGGTCAAGGGAGAAGAGCTGGTGGTGCTGAGTGATTTTAGTCTTTAATTATTATGTGTGTTGAATCATTAATTCTGTTGAAAGGATTCCCAAACACTATGTTCGTCGCACTTTATTAATATAAGTATTAATTAAAGTTTAGTTAATTTGTAATAAAATATTAACTCTGTTGTAACAATTAAGCAAAGTAGAAAAGTAACAAACTTTTATTGAAACACATTGGAACATACTTTGACATTACAATAAACATTTTTTTGGGTGCTTGCTTAAGGCACGACCTGAGAGTGCAGGAGTAACATAATAAGTAAAACTAAAATTAAAAAACGATCAATACTTAATGAAAAGAGTTACGATTGTAGTCGGTAGAACCCTGGAGCCATTTTTGTTCTACGTGCCTTATCAATTTGGTAGTGTCGCCACTATCATCTGAAGATGTACTTGAGTGTGGGTACGATGAGGATTCTTCATTGGCAATGGATTCATAAGGCGCTGCATCTCCGAACACATCCGAGGCAACCACAAAATCGGTAAGAGCATGTGTGCCCTCAGACAGATTAGCCACCGAAGAATCACTGCTAATGAGAATAATCTCAGGAATATTATCCCTCGTTTTTGAATCTGCGTCAGACATTAAAGCTCTTCCTTCATACTGGCTGGGGCGGGAATGTAACACCCCTATTTAACATAAATGCAGCGGAAAATAAAATACTAAGGCGATTACAGATCATCGGGTTCCAAGCACCCGGCACTAAACCTCACCAATTACAACTTATAAAATTATAAATGCTACGGTCTGAACTCGAGAAAACATAACAAGTGAAAGATATAAAACTCTCCACAATTCCTAATTCCCACCCCAATCACTCATACTCTTCGTGGCCACCTGTATAACAATACATACCTGCAAGATAAAACCAAACAGCCCACCCCGGGAGGGGTGAGTCAATTCCCTGGAATGGAACTGGTACAACTCTCCAAAACAGAAGTTTAAAAACATAACTCTTAAAATAAACAATAACTTGAAGTCAAATGCTTAAAACAAAAACAGAAGAACAACGCTCAACCAAAACATCGAGTCAAAGGTAACAAGTCAAGGATAGAGATAAATAACAAGAAGGTAAAGTTAGCCAATTGATAAAAAAGAAACCACACCATGAGTAAGTGAACATCCATTGCTTGTGTTAGATTCAGTTCCAGTTAGGATTAGAAGAATCATGTAGTCACAAGGACTAGGAATGAAAGGAAGAAATCCAAGAACCAACAAGTCAAGAGTGGAATGAAAGCAAATGGAAGAGATGGCTCCGCTGCCAATTACGTACCTTTTGGGACAGGGGATATACAGCCCCTCGCTGTTAACTACGTCCGATAGGACAGGGGATATACAGCCCCTCGCTGTTTACAACGTCCAATTGGACAGGGGATATACAACCCCTCGCTGTTTACAACGTCCGATTGGACAGGGGATATACAGCCCCTCGCTGTTTACAACGTCCAATTGGACAGGGGATATACAGCCCCTCGTTGTTTACCGGTGAAGATGTGTGCACATCACAACAAAGACTCAGCTCATGGTTGAAATGATATCCAGAGTCGAAAGAATAATTTACCAAGATTGACATTCCCATATTCCCACTAGATTAATAACTGCACAAGTGCAATACCAAACCACTCAGTCCTACAGAGTGCAGAGGCGTAAACCCTCAGCAGTTAATATCTAATGAGGTAACCAGATAAGAAGAACCAATGATCATGTGAGTTGTAGTCTCAAGGCTCAGTTAGTCATATCAAGCTGAGTTGGTCACACAACAGTTTCCTTTCGAGATTCATTCAAGCTCAGTTAGCGTTTCTCAAAACATTCCATAAAGTTCGTTACCAAAAGTATCTGAGTACGAGAAATCGTACCTGGTTAATGTTGTAGCAGTCCTAGTAGACTCGTGCAAACATTCAACACACTCTGAGGAATATTAAAGGTAGTATATCATCAATAACTTGTAGCCTAAGTTAAACTTAAATAAATTCCTCACTCTTATTTCTAAGTCTCATTTGTCTTTTAAGCCCTCTCTTAAATGTTATGTATAACCTTTGATTTATCTTAGAATGTTGTATAGCTCAAGGTTGTAAGACCAAGGAATATATTTTATTAACACTTGTTAATTGTTCCATTCTTATCCACTTTACTAGTACTCAACCATAATTGTCACATTCAAGAGTTTTGAGACCCTTATATCATAAGTGCATTTTATATTATTCATTTAATCTTAGAATCTCAATAATAATCCTTAAGTTCAATACATTTATTCTTACTTCAGGATAAACAACGCACTATGACCTACAATGGGTTTATCTTAGAATACTATACTATTACTTCACGATGTAACGATTATGTATTTTATCAATATCTACTAGATAATCCATTATGATCAAATTTTCCCCTTAACTTAAGTAAGATCTACATCCTGTATATTGGAATCATAGTGTTATAGATGCATTTTATTATAACTTAATTGAGCTACTAAACTCAATTATCATATCCTTAGTTCAGAATGACATTTTATTATAACCGTCTAATAATCTTGTCATAAGACGTTGGATTACTCCTCATATTGAAATAACTATATCATAATTAACTTAGACTTATCGAACTCTTACATTTAGTATTCAGAAAGTATATTATTTGCTTTATCATTAACTATATAATAAAGTGTTTTAAGATAACCTTTTACATATCCTTATTTACATTTAATTCCCTAACTGTTTCATTTTTACGCACATTCCCGCTATAGACTATGTATAATCCTTTTATACTAAATTTTAATAAACTTATGTCTTAAATACATTTTTCATATTGTTTACAAAACCTAAGGTTTCAAAGGAATAACTTAATAAATTAATCTCCTTTATTATGTTTTAGGATGAACATTATATCTTAACATAAGGTAAAATTTATCTAAGAATTAAATCCTCATTCATAAGTGAAATTGTCAATTATTTAATAAGATAATCTATTCTGAAAAATTCTCGTATTTTATATTAAAATAACATATTAATATTTCTAGTGTCGTAAAGTATATCAATATAATACCTTATGTACTTAGTTCCACCTAATTAAAGGTTCAACGCTTTAAATACCTAGTTTCTATTTACAAACCTTTTTTAAAGTTTTAACTACTAAATAAATCACTTAATTATAAACTCACATTCTGAATATTGGTAATAAGCGTATTTAATATAACTTCTCCAATTTTAAGAAACTCAAGGATTATTATTTAGATTAATTCCTAATCATAGTTTAATATAGTTTTATATTCTAATCCTTTTAATGATCTTATCTTGAAACATTAAGTTATTATTCAATATTATAAATGTTATGAAATGATTAAATCTAGGCTTATTAATCCACTTCACAATTAGATGTAAATGTGTTTATTTACTTTATTATTAATTATATAATAAGATTTATTTGTTTAACATCTTATGTAATCTAATTACAAATTTTCCTAAGTCTTAACTTATTAATTACTTAAACCAATTATAGATTTGCATTATGGTCGCTGACTAATAATATACATGTATTTTAATATGGTTTATATAAATCTTAGAAATTCAAAGGTAACTCTTTAAGTTTAATTTCATAACCATAATTTAATACCACCCCATATAATATTCTTTTATTAGTATGATGTATAGGTTTAATTTAACTTATTAATTCTTTTATATTCTATTTCCTATAAGGTATTTTATTTCCTTTATTTCTTTATATATATATATATATATATATACTGGAATTTATTCAAGACATTCTTTATGTAGTTTTATTGTATTTAATTATTTCAATTAACTTTTACACATATCTACATCCAATATATGGTTTATAAGATAAAGTATTTTTCCTTATCTTCAATTAAGTATTATAATTAATATCAATGTAGATTAATTTAATCCCTTGATTTAGCCTAAGTTACTATCTTATTTCTTTTTATACATATATATGTGATTTTTACGACACTTTAAAGTTTATACCCAAAAATATTTATTAGCATTCTGTATTAAATGTTAGTTTAGTCTTATTACATTATTTTCAACCTATAAAGTTTATTATTCAACTATACTTTAATTTTTGGTTACATTAAAAACCGTAGATTATAACATATCTTATGAAAAACAGAATTACAATTTTTAGACCTATTCCCTCTTGTCTAAAAATTCTGAAATTTAATATATAGTAACTATGATATTTTAGACATATTATAAAATTTTTATTTCCTAAAAATTACTTTATTAAATAGCTAAGTTGATTCTTACAAGGCCGTAACTTATAAAAAAACTTAACTTACATTTTATAACTCCAAATTTATATCAAAACGAAATGGGGGTTGCTATTCGTAGTACAAAATTACTAATCACCGCAGTACAATTTTTTTTTAATTCATATTGACGTTGTACACATGTAATGATGTGTCGCTGTGTTTTTTTTTTCAAAAAATGATATCGGAAAGTAAATTTACCGAAGTAGTTTGTAGTTGATTAGTAGCGAATTTTACTAGTTACTTTTTTGTTGGAATCAATACAGGAACCTTTTTTTTGTAAAAAAAAGTGTTGGATTACATTTTTATGTGTTTATATTACATTTTTATGTGTTTATATTATTAATTTGACTTAAAATTAATTTGTACTGCGAATAGCAAATACTTTACTATTCGCAGTACAAATTTTTTTTTTCACCAAACTTAGTTGAATAAGTTTGAATGTTACGGGGAGACACTTTTTTTTGAAATAATAGATGTTTGAATAACCAAATTTAAGTCAATATGAGTAAAACAACAACTAAGTTAAAGAGAAACTAAGTTACAACAACTAATTTATAGAAAAACTAAGTTACAACAACTAAGTTACAACAACTAAGTTAAAGAAAGACTAAGTTACAACAACTAAGTTAAAGAAAAACTAAGGTACAACGTTGATCCAACTATCTAACCTAGATTGTAATTGATGAATCCAAGGTCCGACAGTGTTTGGATCTCTATAAGTGAACCACTGCGGATAGACAGGGGGGAGTGGGGAGTCTTGAACCATGCCGAACCTTATGAAATGACCCTGGGGCAAATTCCTATGTGGATCTCTCCTCTTGGGCTATCACGATCGGTATAATTATCGATGGGAAGGTATGTGGCACTTGCCGCACCCCCATAGACAGTAGAGTAGAAAACTACTATCGAAGTGTACCTTGTCGCGATCACCAACCCCATTTCCGTGTGCATCCATTTATGTTGAGGTGCTGGCTCTCCTGAATTCCAATGAAGCGCTCTTAACATGCCGTTGTACGGTCCTTCGTTAAAAATGGCCTTGTATAGTCCATTCGCCGGTGCTTGATTCTTCATGTGATTGTACAATGCTACACGGACATCTTTCCACCTCTCTTCGTCTGAATATAGGTAGTCAGCAATGACCCTGAAACCACAATTCCCATCTCCACGAACATCAATATACCCAGTCATATATTGATATAGGTTGGGGTTGAAATTCTGGTAGTATGGGAAGTTGTCAAGGGCTGGAATCGACTCGGATTTGATGATCCTCTATTACGTGATCTTCTATTTGATGGCGCTCCTTCTGACTGGCCTGCCCTTGGTCGGTTACGCTCCCAAGACGAAGGTTCCCGTCGGTTTGGTCTTGAGGGCCCGGTAGGTCTGCCAATCCCAACCTGTTCCAACGGCTCTCCTAATTGGCACACCATATCTGGGTGAAGGAAGTTTTGGAGTTGACTGTAACATCTCGCAATCAGAGTAGGATCATCTGACTGTGCTACCTCAGAAGCTATGTCTCGCCATCTATTTGTTCTTCCTCCATGTAGGATACCATATCAATTGTCGATTCATGCTTCTCCCAGCTTAGGGTATACCAGAAACGATGTATATCCCTCTTCGATAGTATACCACTATCCAGCATGTAGTTTAATTTACAAGCGCATGGTAATCCATGAGAGGTTACCTTGTCACATCCACAGATTGAGCTGTCCATTTGCACATAATTCGTCCTTCCAAGCTCCTTGACTAGCTCATCTAAGCAAAGGGTACTAACCTTCCCGATCAGGTCAGCGATTGGAACCCTCATGTGCTCTCTTCTGTGTTTTGTCCTGGCTGCCTCAAAATCCTTTTTTAACTCCCGGATGCTTGTATTCACATGATCGTTAATCTTTGGAAAGATTACATCCAAAGTGTGTCTAGCACTCCTTAATCTCGCCTTTAGAGAAGAATGTGCGGCCTCCACCCTATCAAATGTTTAAGTAAGTTTTATAGATCTATAACAATCACTGTATTATCTTAAACATTACAAGATTAACAATTTTACCTATTTGTCGTTGTGTTGCCGAAGTGCAACACATTCTTGACCCAAGCCTCCACAAATTTTTCCTTGTATTTCTCCCAGACTGATGCAACATACGTAATGAAACGTGGGTAGCTTTGGTATGTATTCTTGAAATGTGCGTACCTCTCGTTGTAGTCCTGCTCTGTGCTCGAGTAGACAACCGAAGTCCACATTCGGACTGCAGCCGCCGCCCTTCCTCTATCACCCATATAAGTCTCGGCTTTCCCCTGAACGTTCCTACTTATGTGCCACCGACATAGTAGATGATGAGATTCAGGAAATACCTCATCTAAGGCATTCATCAGGGCCAGACATCTGTCGGTGATAAATGTAGAGGTTGTAGTCCGCCCGAGGAGGTCCCTTAATTGTTGAAGTGCCCACACATACATGTCTGTTGATTCTGATACAAGGAAGGCGAAGGCAATGCTGAAGTTTTTGCCTATACTCGTCATCCCGATGAACTGAACCAAAGGCATTTTTGCTATGTTTGTTTTATAGGTAGCATCAATGCCTATGACATACGGGAACGCATGGAGCAGTAATCTAGATGTAGGGTGTGCAAAGAAGATGGACCCAAGTCGTGTTTGATCAACTATAATGTGAAATATAATCATGTTATCTATCAAATTAATATGAAACCTAAATGATTGAAGTTATTTGAGACATACTGAGTTGACTTACTTGGATCTGTAGTGTAATCGTAGTAGTAGTTGTTTTTGTCTAGCTCACTCAGCAGAGTCTGCACCATAGATCGACCATCTCTATTTACTAGTTTTGTTTTTTGTATCCGGTTGTATATGTCTTTCCTTGTTGCTGACGTTTCTGGGTTGATTGTTGTGAGCTCGGAATAAATTGCACAGGGGGCACACCGACTCTGGTTCTCTGATCGATCATAATCTCCTCCGCCTCAGTCAGGCGTTTTCCCACAAAATGACCCTCTGCCCACTCTGCGAGATCATGGTTATGCCATCCGTTACCCACTTGCAAGAAACACCCGTAGCTTGTGTAATACCCCTTAATTTTAAAAGGACCCACATTTCTTTGAACCAGATGATCTGCGCCGGTTGATGACACCAGGTCGTGATCCTTCGTGGTTTCCAATACCTCTCGCATGTTATGTGGAAATCTTGGCCTGACCGAGAACTTTGAATTATGGTGTAGATATGGTTGGGATGGCCAACACTATCTACCCAAGCTTTCGCTTCTTCTTTACCCCTAAAGGCCTGGTTTGTTTAAATAAGTAACCTGTGTCCACCACCGGAGCTCGATTATACATCTCTTGCATGTAGTCATCCATCTGTGCATTATGATCTGGAACGCCTTCATCAAATTCATCCCAATCTGAATCAGTGGTTGAGTCACTATCCTGCAATAAGGGTCGAGAGAATGTTAGATGAATATTGAAATATGAAATGTTAGTGCGAATATGATTAACAAAGACAATAAACTAAATACTTACTGGGCTTGATATTGGAACATACTCATGATCGGAATCTGAAGATTGACTCATGTTTAGAGAGAGAGCTTGCACAGTTTAACGAAATAATTTTTGGAAGAGAGTAAGGAATAGAGAGCTTCGAGAATATGGAGAGTGAGTGTGTGAAGATGAAATGGAGGAGGCATCCCTTATATAGAGGTTGGTCATGAACTAGCCACAAGGTTACAAGTTAAAAAACGGTAACCTGGTACGTGTACAGTGACCTAGTACGTGTACCTTTCCTGACAAAAGTAATTACCTATGGTAACTTTGAATTCACTTTGTACTGCAAACGGTAACCTGGTACGTGTACCTTTCCTGACAAAAGTAATTACCTATGGTAACTTTGAATTCACTTTGTACTGCAAACGGTAACCTGGTACGTGTACAGTGACCTGGTACGTGTACCTTTCCTGACAAAAGTAATTACCTATGGTAACTTTGAATTCACTTTGTACTGCAAACGGTAACCTGGTACGTGTACAGTGACCTGGTACGTGTACCTTTCCTGACAAAAGTAATTACCTATGGTAACTTTGAATTCACTTTGTACTGCAAACGGTAACCTGGTACGTGTACAGTGACCTGGTACGTGTACCTTTCCTGACAAAAGTAATTACCTATGGTAACTTTGAATTCACTTTGTACTGCAAACGGTAACCTGGTACGTGAACAGTGACCTGGTACGTGTACCTTTCCTGACAAAAGTAATTACCTATGGTAACTTTGAATTCACTTTGTACTGCAAACGGTAACCTGGTACGTGTACAGTGACCTGGTACGTGTACCTTTCCTGACAAAAGTAATTACCTATGGTAACTTTGAATTCACTTTGTACTGCAAACGGTAACCTGGTACGTGTACAGTGACCTGTACGTGTACCTTTCCTGACAAAAGTAATTACCTATGGTAACTTTGAATTCACTTTGTACTGCAAACGGTAACCTGGTACGTACAGTGACCTGGTACGTGTACCTTTCCTGACAAAAGTAATTACCTATGGTAACTTTGAATTCACTTTGTACTGCAAACGGTAACCTGGTACGTGTACAGTGACCTGGTACGTGTACCTTTCCTGACAAAAGTAATTACCTATGGTAACTTTGAATTCACTTTGTACTGCAAACGGTAACCTGGTATGTGTACCTTTCCTGACAAAAGTAATTACCTATGGTAACTTTGAATTCACTTTGTACTGCAAACGGTAACCTGGTACGTGTACAGTGACCTGGTACGTGTACCTTTCCTGACAAAAGTAATTACCTATGGTAACTTTGAATTCACTTTGTACTGCAAACGGTAACCTGGTATGTGTACCTTTCCTGACAAAAGTAATTACCTATGGTAACTTTGAATTCACTTTGTACTGCAAACGGTAACCTGGTACGTGTACAGTGACCTGGTACGTGTACCTTTCCTGACAAAAGTAATTACCTATGGTAACTTTGAATTCACTTTGTACTGCAAACGGTAACCTGGTACGTGTACAGTGACCTGGTACGTGTACCTTTCCTGACAAAAGTAATTACCTATGGTAACTTTGAATTCACTTTGTACTGCAAACGGTAACCTGGTACGTGTACAGTGACCTGGTACGTGTACCTTTCCTGACAAAAGTAATTACCTATGGTAACTTTGAATTCACTTTGTACTGCAAACGGTAACCTGGTACGTGTACCTTTCCTGACAAAAGTAATTACCTATGGTAACTTTGAATTCACTTTGTACTGCAAACGGTAACCTGGTACGTGTACAGTGACCTGGTACGTGTACCTTTCCTGACAAAAGTAATTACCTATGGTAACTTTGAATTCACTTTGTACTGCAAACGGTAACCTGGTATGTGTACCTTTCCTAACAAAAGTAATTACCTATGGTAACTTTGAATTCACTTTGTACTGTAAACGGTAACCTGGTACGTGTACAGTGACCTGGTACGTGTACCTTTCCTGACAAAAGTAATTACCTATGGTAACTTTGAATTCACTTTGTACTGCAAACGGTAACCTGGTACGTGTACCTTTCCTGACAAAAGTAATTACCTATGGTAACTTTGAATTCACTTTGTACTGCAAACGGTAACCTGGTACGTGTACAGTGACCTGGTACGTGTACCTTTCCTGACAAAAGTAATTACCTATGGTTACTTTGAATTCACTTTGTACCTTTCCTTACCCTGTGCTCTCTGAATCTGTCTAATTACATCTTGCTTGAACTCTTCACACCTTAATTCCCATTTCGCTCCCAAAATCAAATGGAGTTTCCTTTCTGTTTGCACGTTAATTATGTAGCTACTTTTGGTCGTCATGGAGCACAATTTGATAGAAGAATGGGGCACAGACGCGTAGAAGTTACTATGCCATATCCTAGTAATCTCCGGGATCTACAACGACGAGTAATTCGAGCACTACAGTCCCTCCTCGGCAGAATAAACATAACAACAATGGTGTATTTGGGGCTGGAGGGCGACTACGAGTGGACTTTTATTCATGTACGAAATGATACATCAGTTCGCCGGATGATGGAGAATTACATGGAGTATAATGATTTCATCGCTCATATTCCATTACTTGTTATTTATGATCCTATTGAGCCCGATGATGATGATTTTCAACACCAAGAACCAATTTATGAGATGAGACGTAATGTAATAGCACGGGGAATAGAGAGACAAAGGTTAGGAAATAATTAGGTTATTGGTTATTGCGTATTTGATCTTGTTAGTTCTCGTGTTGTTATAATTTTCGGGATTTATAATCTTTAGTAGATGTTTGGACGTGGAATAAACGTGTTGTTATAGTTATTGACTTTTAATTATGTGATTCATCGTATTATCAATAACAGTAACGGGAGGGACATTATCAGGGCATCCACCACAAACTTGCGGTTGCAGCTTTCATTTATGTGATTCATACGATTAGGATTCAGGGACTTTTCTTTCTTAGGAATTTCTACATTTTGATATATTTCATTTCTCGTGACATATACAATCTTTGGTACATGTTAGATATTTCATTTCGACACTATCATTGCTGGAGAACATTCAACGACCAACAAAGAATTTAGACCACCCATCTTGGCATTGATCTTAAGAAGCACATTTGTCAAATACTGATCGTTAACTTTGAAAGGAGCCATGAATGCAGAAACGATGCATTTCTAGAAAATTTTTGGCATAGTCTCCCCTGTTTTTCTTATCTCCACCGGTTCTAAGAACCTCCACAAAATCAACCAACAGATCATCAACAAGGTCACCAGCATTGTCAGCAATAATTCCACCATCACCAAGTCCACCAGAAAAAAAACTACATCCAAACAAATTGTACTAGCGTCTAACACACCAAGTCAAAATGAAAGACAACAAATAGTTCCAAGATGATACTAAAGTTTATTACATCCAAATCCAAGATGACAAGCACTAGGGTGCACCATGCTGGCGCTGGTAACTATCCCATATGTATAAAGAGCTGAACACATCCACAAGACCATCAGTTGCAGCCCTTTGTTCTTCTTCTGGCATCCCCTGACGATAGTATGACCAGTCCCATGCATTGTTCTCTTGGTAGTACGGGCGGCAAGCTCACTTGCCTCAGACAGTAGCTGTAACACACTTGGTCAGGTAAGTACACATAAAAAATAAAAGTGATATTTAATGATACTATGACAAAAAGAACTTACTAGACAGGGATCTGGACGATGAACCAGGGTGGTCTGATAAGTCTCAGGGTTTAGGATCTTCGGGTGTGTGTGCTTGGTGTACCAATCTAGGTAGAGTGGGTCACAAGCATGCAACCGCGCATTTGTGCGCGTATACCCTGGAACCAGCAATTTAGGAGTGTTTTCCCAAAAATTATACATGGGGGGGTATACACAGGTGTAGGGTTGGGTTTTTCCTCTTTTTTCAGACCTTGGGTTGGGTCTAATAGGAGGTTCAGGGATATCCTGAATGTAACCAAACTGGCGTAGACAGCGACCAGGCATGTATGGCTCATTCAACCCCAAAACGGTATGTTACCTCTATACCATGTACGCCCTCCATGAACATTAACATTATCTCGACCGTAGGGCAACCAATCAATCTACAATGAACATTAATAGTAAAATGTAACCAACAACGAAAGACAAAAATAATAATGGTTCAATGTGTTAGCAACTACAAACACTTACATTTAGAGCAGTCAAAGCATCTAGATGCTCACGATATCCTTGCAGTGAACGATGATCCTGCACTTGAGAGGTAGATCTCACCCATCTTAGAGCCCAAGGTCTATCATCATTAGCGCGCCAGTCCGGGCTAATCGCTGGTCTTAATGTAGGGAAGTACGCATAAATCCAGCACTGTGCATATAAAACACTAGAATGATTAAGCAGTACCAATTATTAATACTCAGTGAGTTATCATATACTAGATGCACATTAGGACACATACCTCAAGTAACGTCATAGAACCACCTATCCCACTGGAGTCGGCACGAGATGCTATCCCTAGCTGGCGATATAACCATGCAAGAGTACCAGCTCCCCATGCATATTTACGAAGCTTGGTACCTTTCTTCACAGGAGCTACTAAACTGAACAGCTGTGGACTCAGACGACCATTTGATTTTCCAGCTAATATGGTGGTACCAATCAGATGATACAACCAACCACATGCCTGCTTCATTGCCTCTTCATTTTCATCCCTACATTGCTGCAACAAGCTCGAAATTGATACAGCACCGGTATTCCACAGTGCCTCTGTCATACTCTCAACATCTGCCCCAAAATTAAGACAATCAGCCATTACCTCCTTCAACTCAGGGGTGGATGAATTCGCTGTCAATGAACGACCGACGATGGGGATTTGCAGTATCATCCACACATCATGCAGGGTAATCGTCATCTCACCAAACGGCATATGGAATGAGTTTGTATCAGGCTGCCACCTCTCCACAAAAGCACTGATCAGGGACATATTGTTGTATGGCATCGTAATATCCTGTAGGTGCTCTATACCAGAATACTCAAGCATCTTCCTTGTTCTTGGTTTAGAAATTTGATCTTTTGGCCAGCAGGTAAGCATCACCCTACGGGATTTGAAACTCAAAACCCCACGATCCTACATAATGACCAATATTTAACACTTACAAAACGTAGTATGATATTAAATGATCAAATACAGGAGAAGATAGAGAACATACCTTAGCCGAGGTCCATAAGTCAAGCGCCACATGACCCCCGAAGCTAGTGATAACACTAGTGAGTAGTGGACCGCCAGGAACTGGCACCTCTGTCAACTTCCAAGAGGTAGGAATGACTGGAACCATCGCTAGCGCTGCTTCCTCGTCAGTGTCATCCTCCTTATCCATGACTTCATCATCTTCCTTATCCTGCTCCTCATCCACGTCGGGTGAGTCCTCATCATCAGCACCACGACCATCGTCATCAGCATGTGGCGAACGCTCAGTCATCACATGGTCCTCAACAGCACGGGCAGGTGATGGGCGTGGTTGCGTGATGAACTACCACCGCCTGACGGAGCAGTCTGGTGGCTTGATTGCCCTGAGATATTGAAGCTAGAGCTGTGCAGTGATCTGTCAGAAAAAGCACTACTGGATGATGACAACTCTGGCATGCGTCTCCTCGGTATATTGAACACCGCCGAGTCATCCTCCGCTACCATTGGTGGTGCTGGTACTTGAAAAGCCGGGTCGTTGGAAGATTGACCCGGATGGAAAGATGAATGGCGTGCTGCTTCCATGCGGGGGGCAGGATTACTCGGCCCTTCACCAGGAACATGTGCACGACGACGGTACGAGGCCGTCATAGCCTGCTCCGCACCCCGGTCTTTATTCTTCCTCTTCGTAACATGTCTCACTGCTTTTTTCAGACGATCCATCACTGCATACGAATATCACACAGTTATATCCCTCATTCATAACATAAAAATTCAAACATTTATAATCATATCATTCACAATATTACAATTCAAAAAAAATTCAAATATTTATAAATCATTCACAATATTAGTTAGAATTCAAAAAAATAACAAATTAAAACATTTAAAAATCATTCACATATAGTTAAAATCAAAAAAAAACAAATTAAAACATTTAAAAATCATTCACAATATTATAATTAAAAAATAAACAAATTAAAACATTTAAAAAATCATTCAAAATTAAAAAAAAAACCGGGTCGAGCAGCTGTGCTACTTGCCCTACTCCGATACGAGCAGCAGCGCTCCTCTAGTGCTCCGGCGTCGAGCACTGCGGCTCCTCGCTCCAGCCAGACTCGAGCACTCCTCCTCCTCGCCCCAGCCAGACTCGAGCACTCCTCCTCCTCGCGCGGCTCCGGGTAGAGCAGTGGTAGTGCTCGCCCTACCGGAAATCGAGCAGCACCAGTCCCCTTCTCTCTTTTTTTTTTTTAATTTTCGAAATTTTCATGCTAGATCTAGCTCAAATGATGTTGAATTTCAAAAAACTAACACCAAATTCATACTCAGGACACCCAAATCTATAAGTTGAAAAAAAAATCGAAAAACTCACCGGAAAATTTTTCCGGCGGTGGTTGGCGGTGGCGGGTGGCGGCTCCGGCGGCGGCTCCGGCAGGTAGAAGGGAGGATCAGATGGAAGAGAGAGAGAGGAGAGAGAGTGAGTAAGAGAGAAATGAAAAAAATAAGGGAGGTTACGCTATATATAGTACGAGCGTTTTTTACCCGAAATTGACGTTTTCAACTGTGATTTCAATACAACGTTCTGAAAGTGTAACAATGTTTGTAATTTAGTCAAACACAACATAAAATGTCATTAACTTGTGTGGAGTCACTATTATAACGTTTAAATGCGCTTAAAAAAGGGGTTTAACGTCTTTTATACGGGTTTATAATGTTTTGTAACAATCAGAGTGTTTTTTACTGTTTATGCTCAAGAAATTATTTTAAAAAAAACAAGAGTTACAACACGACATTATGACATGTGTACAACGTCAATATGAATTAAAAAAATTTTGTACTGCGGTGATTAGTAATTTTGTACTGCGAATAGCAACCTAGAAACGAAATATACTCTATAATTCACACTTGTATAAAATCTTATTTCAAAATTCATTCGGGAAGATCATTAAATTAGTCAAACAAGGTTCAACCTTACCAAGATTCATTATTTCATGTGCAATCCAAGATGCCATCTTCGTAGATCTGGTTCTCACAACCTAAAGTTTAATACCCCGGATCTAAAAATGGTGATTTAATTACTCTAATAAAATTATTAAGGGCCTAATTGTGCCTAGAGAGTATTGGTAAAAAGAATAAAACCAAAAGAAAAGAGAAAACGCTTGAAAAGCGAAAAACGCTAAAATGCGCGTTAAATGAGTATAAGAGATATATGATCTCGAGAGGGTCCGAGATGGATTCCTAAGGCTTAGTTAGGCCTAATTAGTATACGGGAATGATTCCCGAAGAAAACGGATCCAAATAATGGATTAAAACGATAACGGAGTTTTAAAGCACGTTTTTCGAGAAAACCCGAAAACGTGACTTTAAGTGGTCAAATGGACCCGTAAAAATTATAGTTGATTAAATAACTATAATTAAGTATTAATGGAAGCTTAATAACCATTAAAAATAAAGAAACAAGAAAAATCCGAAAAACGGGCCCGGTTGATGAATAGTGCCAAACCGGGTAAAATAACGAGCGTTTTCTGTAAGAAAACGAAAAACGCTCCAGCTTACTAATTTAGTGGGGCCGGTTTTATTTAGTGAGTCACCCACTCACACACACTCTAAGCTAGTAAATAAATAAGAAAGGAAAGAAAAGAAAAAGTAAAAGGGTGAATAGTTAATGTAATATTAGAACTCTCTCTCCCCCTCTTTTTCTTTCATTCACGATTCCTTTCCCCCCCACCAGAGCTTCTTCTTCCTTTACCTCTGTACGCTGGGCGACTCCACACAACACACCACCTCCATCTTCAATCTCCTCCAACTTGCTCATTCCTTCACCGAATCGCACAAAATTGCCACCGTTAGACTCGTATCGGCGAGGGCTACGTTTTGTACCCCTCAAAATCTTGATTCCCCCACCTTCACTTCCATGGATGTTGGAGCTTTTGAAGCTTGGAGAGCTGATTTTAACTCTCCTCCACCTCCTTAATGTCTTAAGGTAATTATAAGCAAAAGTTTTGCTCATTTCTAGGTAGTTCTTCCAATTTTGGAAAAAAAATCCTCCACGTTGAAAATTTTCCCCATTTCAGCCGATGGCACCTTGCTCTTGTGGGCTGTTGGAAACTCCTTCAATTGATTGCCAAGCTAACCTCTTGGACTTTCTAAGGTAATATCTAAGCTAGAGCCTAAAAACTAGTTCTTGAAGTACTAGTCTTTGTGTGGGAAAAATTTAATTAATAAGCTCAATATATGTGTATGGGGATATGATTGTAGATGGCAATCTTGACCCCTTGTGTGTTGTGAAACCGAGGAGAGAAAGAGGGAACAAGACAAAGAGGAAGAAGAGAGGTGAAAACCGAAAACAAATGAGGTAAAGAGCTTACCTTGTGTTAGATTTATTTGGCTTGTGGAACTGATTTTAGAGTTGAATTAATGCTCTTGAATGGGTGTAGTTATGATACTACAATGATGTTAGTTGAAAGGGAGTGTTTTAATGAGGTTTAAGTGTGTAAACAAACCTAGAAGCCAAGTTAGTGTATATATGTAAACAAGAGGGAAATTTGGTGTATTGTAGTTGTTGTGTATCATTAAACAGGAATGAAGAAGTGTTTATGAGCTGTTTTATGTGTGGTGAATATGCTTGAGAAGTAGGCAAGTGCTGTCAAAATTTATTTGGAGATTATGAACTTGGGTGTTCCATTATAAGGAAGAAACTAGTTGGTTTAAGAAGTGTTAAGTGAGTGATTAATGGTTTGAAAACCAAACCAAGAAGAAGAATGTGTTAGCAGTGAGGATAATGTCATTTGGGTGCTGGTAATGGCATTAATGAATGAAGTATTGAATGGTGGGAGGCAACACCAAAATCTGTTACAAGAGTATTAGAAAACAAAGGAGATTTAAGGCTTTAAGAGTGAGTTTTGGAACTTGGAATGAGGTGTGCATTATCTTGGAAGTTTGGGTTGGTCAAATTAAGAGAAAACAAGATGAAAGTGCCAAGAGAAGTTTGAGAATGCACAAGTGTGCATTAGTGCTAAAGGAGAATGCAAAATTGTGATTTTGGGCAAGAATTTGAGTAAGGGTTTAACCCATGATTTGAAGGGGTTTAGAGCATGATTAATGGTGATTAAACATGTAGAAATCTTGTGGAAAGATTAGGGAAAGATTGAGTGTGGATTAAGGGTTGAAATGGGGGTGAAAAATAATGTCTGTTTCAGGTTGTAGCAGGGTCCGGGACCTAGTCCATGGACAAGGACCCGGACCACCCCTATTTCTATGCCGAGAACACACCCCCTGCTTTGGTCCGGGACTATACCCCAGGACAAGGTCCCGGACCAGGTGTGTTTTTCACCCGAGAGTTATTTAATGAGTTGGTCCGGGACTTAGGGTATGGACCAAGTCCCGGACCACCCCCAGAAACCTACAGAGAGTGTTTTAAAGGGTTTAAATGATGGGGGTTTGAATGTTAATGATGTTATAAGTTGTTAAGGCCTTGTTTGGTGACATGTAAAGGCCCTAGGAAGTGTAAGAAAGTGTTAGAAGTGTTTGAGAAGTGAGAACTCAAATGAACAAGAGTGAAACCAAGATAACGGGATAACGGGGTAACTACGGGAATAACATTTAATTATGTTCCGTATGATCTTAGTATTAATAATAATGTTTGAAACACTATCAGAGAGTCGTGTGTGACCCGAGCATGGTGAGATGCCACGGTAAAAGTAAAAACCCCGGTGAAAGGTATGATTTTCTCATGCCCCGTATGCTAACCGAGTTACTTTGATTCGTGTGTTTGTGTGCCGGCTTAATCAAGACTAAAGCATGAAAATAATCCCTTGTTTGATTATGTATGTCTTGTTGTATGTTGAATGAACTAACATACTTGTATGCCGGTGTGGTCTAACATAGTGTAAAGACCGACTCATAGTGAGTAACGTTTGGCTAGAGATCCGTAGAACGGATCGATGCGTATGATAACGAAAACATGCAAACACACACAAGCTATCGATTAAAGTATAACGATAACGCAAACATATGAACTCCCTAGAATGTGAGGAGATGTACGGGTTGAGTAAATACCCGATATCGGTTAGAAAACCTTACTGAAACAATCCACGAAATAAATATGAGTGGAGAGATAAATGAACCTCCATCGAGAGGATTGAAGTTAATCCAATAATGTGAACTTATAAGGAAGGTAAAAGAGACCTAGGGGATTAGTAACTCCCTTGAGACATGGTCGACCTCCTATAAGAGGGTTTACCCGGTATAAGAATATAACCGAAAGTATGAGTATATGTATTGTAAAGGTAACTCTTAAAACCTAAGATTAACCAAACTTGAGTAATGTTCCCTAAGTCATTAGAAACATCGAGAATGATGCTTCTAGACTAATATACATGATATAATTATAACTCCGAGAGAGGAGTATATGGGAATGTGAGTAGTCCGAGAGTAGTCGGACCTATGTAAAAGAGTTAGGAACTAAGAGAGAGTTCCGTGAGCTAGTTGAACCTTCCCACCATGCTAGACCCAGAGTAGGGTCGAAACCGGGGAAGTAAGACTATGCTAGAGAGCCATGAGTTTTGGCTTAAGTATGTAATAAGAGTAACAAGCGTGACGTAGGAGACCTGTAGTGTCTCGAGAATCTACAAGAGCTTGAGTATGAATAACCCAAGAGTGTGGGTGAGATAATGAGTATAAATAACCCGAGAGAAAGGGGTGAGTATATGTATGAGTAACCCGAGAGAGTGGGTAAGTATAAGAATGAGTAGCCCAAGAGAATGGGTGCGTATACAAATAAGTAACCCGAGAGAGCGGGTGAGGTATTGAATAAGTAAATAAGGCATGGTGAGGAATAACCCTCAGTGCCTAAGAGTAACCAGTTACCACTAACAACATTGTTATGTTAGTTAGGAATCGTGTTCCGTGATTGGATGTAGATTCCTTGTGTGATATACTATATATTGTATTGCCATGATGCATGTTGTTTGATTAAAATGAACTCCATGTATATCCGACCCAAAGTAGTCGGCGTACCGCGGTTAGCACGCGGTATATGCGAATTTCATGCGCAGCGTAAGCTGACCCCCTAGGGGGAACGTTTTTAGTGCGCGGGTACTTGAAGCTGACCACCGTTCGAGAGAGTAGGACGGGGACAGTTATGAAGCGTGGGTAGTTAGATCGTAATTACTTATGCATTTGAATGAGGTGTAAGTCCGAGTATGTTATCGGCATCCGTATATTGTAGACTCGGTATAGTAAGAAGTGAAATGAGTATTGTATTTGTATGGAGTACTCGGTTGTTCCAGTTCATCAGACCGTTACGGTATGTAAGAAAGGCCTGGTTAGCCACATGGGTGGCTAACGGCGTTGTTTCACCCCTCGTTGTAATTAGAGTTCCGCTGCGTGAGTAGGAGTAATTAGAAACAGTTAAGAGGTAATGACGAGATTAACGGTTGGGGTGTTACATAAAGCAATTCAATCCAAGGTCTCTATCAATTTTAAAAGAGAAATCATAGCTCTACACATGGGTGAAAGAATCATTGAAAACGGAGCACTGTGGAGAAAGTTATAGACTCTTCAAGATTCGAGTTTACCACTGAAATTCTGGGTTGCTATAGCGTTATGACCGAGTTGCCTACTTCGGATGCTTAATGCTCCCAAATGAGGACGATTCAGCTTTAGCTTCCATAAGGAAAGTTGAAGAAGAGTTAAAGAGCTTTCCAACAAGGTATGGTTCATGAATTTGCGTACAAGGATGAGAAAGTTATGATAGGGACAAAAATCGGATTTACCATATGTTTCTGAAAATTCTGGGCAGAACTGAATCAGGTGACGAACTTTAGACGCATTTCTGTACCAATTGGTTGTGATTCAGCCTTCTATCTCTAATCAAAAGTTGAAGAGGAATCCATGGTCTTTAAAATGAGCTATGTAACAACGAATTTGGATCCATAACGAGAGAGTTATAGATCTCACAAGATCTGGGTTTACCTAGTCGATTTTCTGGAAAAATCTGGGCAAGAACACGACCTGATCGAGGTAGCTACTTTAGACTCCCTAATCCTTCAAACGATTGAGAACTAGCTCGAGGTTCCTTCATAAGAGTTGTAGAGCAATTTAAGATCTTCAAAACGAGGTATGGTACGTGAATTTTCATTCACAAACAAAGAAGATACAATTGAGCAAAGTTTACCTCATCAACTGGAATTTCCAAATTTCTGGGTTGTAGTATCTCGGGTAGGCAACTTTCGATTGAATTGACGGATTTGGGAAGAGTTAGGTTGAGTGTGAATAATGGTTAGAAAGAAGAATGATAGGAGAATCGAATGCAAAAGACGGCATCCAAAACGGTGGAGTAATGGCTGAGTTATAAGTGTAAAGATTGACCCTTGCCATGCCAAAACTGACGAGTAAACTTAACGGTTCAGTGGTATTTTCAAGTGACTGGGCGCGGCACGTGTCCCGAGGCGCGCGGCTGAGTCAGCCAGCCTTTGACACGTCAGCGACCTCCAAAATTTTGGCTCTAAACTTCAAATTATCATAACTTTGGCTAGGATGATCCGTTTTTAACGTTCTTTTTATCAATCTTCTTGGTTTTCCATAAGATTTTTATTGATATAGGTTTCAAGGGCTGGTTTGACCATTCTCAAAAAAGTCAACCCTAGCAAGGCTTTAGAAGCTTTAAGGTTTCTATGATTTTATTTTGACTTTTAAGACTCAAATCAATGTTCCAAATATTTCTAAAATCTTTATAATATAATTGGAGTGTCTTGAAAATCTTCCAAGATTTATTGACTTATAAATAATATTATTAAATTCATAATACTATGTAATAATATATAGTAATCTAATATTTAATAGTATTCTTTAGGATTAAATAGAAGAAATTCCCTAATTTAGTTTTCATAATTCCATATAATAATTTAATATTCATAATTCCATACAATAATTTAATATTTAATAGTATTATTTATGGTTTAATAAAAGAAATCCCCTAAATTAATTTAAATTAATTTAGGGGTATTTCAGTATATCCCCCTTAACAGAAACTTCGCCTCGAAGTTTAAAAATCAACTAATAGGCACTCACACCGCTTCGGGTGTGCTAAGACATATAATTCCAACGAATTGAATTACCAATCCCAATCTTTATTTTCCATCCATTCCCATTTCCACATTCCACTCTAGATTACTCAAACTCAAACTGGACCAAGATATACCAAGATATTTCATAATGAAAATCAAAAGTCGCATACTGTGTCATAATGTAAAAACCAAGTACATACATACACCTCTTACTCTGCTAATCACGCAACAGGGCATAATCTGGATGAGGTAACGAAGAAAGATTATGCTCTACCCCCCCCCCCCCCCTTAAAAGAGAACTTCGTCCCGAAGTTTAAGATTTATCTATCAACTACTCACACCCCCTTCCGGTGTGTGGGTAACTAAATATCAAGTTGTACTGCAAGCTTTAAAATGTATATCAAACAATTAAACCACTCAAGGGTATTCATCCAATAACAATTCTAAACATTTGTTTCTGTTTTCAAACACCACATTCAACAAATTCAGCACCTTATTATCAAGCTTTGTTGTAAATTTTATGGCACTGTTGAATTTATCTATGATCGATATATATTTGTACCCCATGATTGTTATGTATTTATATTTTCTTGATTATTATAAAATTTTATTTTATGATCCTTACCTATTCGTTTTATGACAGGTTCGAATGATATGTCCATTATATGTTCATTTTATATTGTATGTTTATTTTATGAAGATGTCGTACCCCCCCTTAAAATAGGGTACGACCCATATCCGTCTCCGTAACACCCCCGAATAAACATCCAATATCACAACAAAGCTCCTAGCCATATTACAAATTAACTATGCAGCGGAATCTCAACATCATCCGGGTGCTACAGATGCCAACCACCCACGTGGTTGACAGACCACATTACCAACACCAAGTTACGGTCTGCATGACTAGAAACAGCCCTCAACCAAAACTCATATACGATATAAGATACAATTCCAAATACCAAGTGTCTACAATATAATTACTAAATCATAAACCGAAGAGTACAACCCGTACATTAAACATACTATCCCAACTCAAAGTTATGCCCAGATAGACTACCCTCATGATAGCCATCCCGCCTACGCTCCGTTATCATCCAGCTCAATACCTGGAAAAATTGGGTTGTAAAGGACTCATCAAACTACGCTGAGTATGAACGTGTGTAGCCCGTATGTTGTCGGGCTACACGGCTACTTGGTCGAATATTATTAAGTCAATTTACATGCTATAATAAAGCAGTAAAGCAGGCCACAATACATCATGGTTTCATACACACCCAAAGGTAGCAAAGCATTAATAACAAGCAACCAAGCATAACATGCTGGCGTCATAGCAACATCAAACACGCAACCAAGCACAACAAGCTGCTAATATAGCAACAGCAATCATGTAAGTCATCACACGTGTGCCTAGGTATGTTTACCAATGATCCTCACTATGGGATCGTTCGAGCGTGGTGTGTTTTCATTTCTTTTCTCTTGTTCCCACGATGTGTATTTTCTTTCTCTTTCCTTGTACCAGGTCTGGGGATATAGTTTAGATCCCGTGACCATAACATATAGGTGCCAATCTTTCCTTGTTTCTTAAAGAATCACATTTGTGAATTTTCTTGTTTGCTTGGTCTCATTACATATGTTTTCCTCTATTCTCTGGCACCGAGTCAGGGGATATAGATTAGATCCCGAGACTTTATTATGTAGGTGCTAATCATTCCTTGTTTCTTTAAGGGTTATTTGTGAATTCTTTTATCACCGCACGTTGGAGGACGTCTCCTCCATAGCTAGTCCCCCATTCCCGACACCCAGGGTCGAGAAAGCGGAGTCACCTCTAGACTCCAGGATAAGCTCTACCAATTTGTCACTCCCCCATTCCCGACACCCAGGGTCAAGAAAGCGGAGTCACCTCTAGACTCCAGGATGTGCTTCATAGATGATCGAAGGATCTGATGCAGATGCCAACTCCCGAGTATTCCATACCGCGCGGCCCGAGATGTCGTCTTCCCGGGTTATTCTCATGTTCCAGCAGTTGAGATTTGTTGTTCATTATCATTAATGAATAGACACCATAGTGGGTGTCGTGGTACGTCCTCAATGGTTAGAGAGGAGTTCCCCTTTATAGAGTTTTCTTTGTTTTCATAGTTCGTTGTGGTTCATCTCAAGTTCCATAAACGAGAAGGGACTAAGCTACTGTGTGCGCACAAATAATATACAACAGTGATATAGCAATCGTGTAACAAAACAAGCAAGCAACCCAATTTCATGCTTTGATCTTATGGTCATTTTCACACAAGGCACACAGCAAACAAGCCGTGTAACACGACAACATACGAACCACACATGTCCATACCTGGTTCAGAAGCAAAAGGGTTGTCTCACACACAGGGTCCCGGTCGGAGTTCGCTGGCCCTAGCGTTAATTAAAACAATGTGTCAGTTATAATTTTAATGTGACGACCCTTGTGACATTTCCCTAGTTTATTTCATTTTATCGGGATCATTCCCTAGGTGAATTCTTTGTCGTATGTTCAGATGATATTAGCCCTTAGAATTCTCCAAGTATTAGCCTCAAACTTTAGCTTAGCTCTAGGGCATTTACATCGACGTTTTGCACGTTAACTAAGCCCTTCCCTCTAGCTAATGTTTTATGGTATTCTTAAGCATCAACATGTAACAAGTTTATCCAAATTGACCATTCACCCGTATTTTCCCCATAATTATATCCTAACCCCTTTTTATTTTATAACCAACACTTTAATTAATTAAACCCTTATATTATACCCCTGAATTAATTTATACCATTACTTAAATTCTCAAAACCTTTCTAGGTTTATATACTAATCCCTCAAATACTTAAATTTCCATTCATGCCCCGGGGTTTAAGGTAATTACCTAACTTACCCCTAACTCTGTAATTTCCACAATTTCATACTTAACTATATAGTATAACTCATAGTTAATTAAGGCATTAAGTTTGCTTCAAAATTCTCTAAAATGTCTAACAACCTCAAGGGTTTCCTCGTTACATATTGACCCTTATAGTTTCGGTAATTACATGTACTCCTTCTATATTTTATAATTATTGTTTTAACTTACTATTTCTTCAAGTACCTAATATATTTATCCTATCATTTTAATTTGGTCAACCCCTAGATGTGGTCACGGTTGACCACTTAATTTATCCCTTGACTAGTTTGCTATTATTTACGGGAGTACCCCATGACTTCCTAGTTTTAAAATCAACTCTTAATTTCATTCGATTCATATTATACTTGTAAATATCTTAATAAGCCATTTCTGGTTATTATTATTAATTATACCTTATATTTCTTTTTATCACACCTTGCCTCTTTTTGATTTGTTTATTTATATAAGGTATATATATAGAGAGAGAGGGATGTATATATATATATATTTTTATACGGTTTAAAAATTCGCCTAAGCCATAAGACAAGCTTACGAATATGTCCATATTTTTCTAAGATGTTCCCAGATGGTTATATTTACTAGCATAATAGTTTTCCTCCAGAAATTTTATTAATGGCTATTAAAGGCTCTAAATAACTATAATGAGGTGGTCTAATTAGGTGGCCCTAAAAATAGCATAGTAATTACTTAAAAAAAAGAATGGTATTTATATACCTCTAATATCATATCATCGCTTCGGTTTGCATGCCGTTTCCCAAATTATGTTCCCATCATTTTCACTCAAATTTCAGACTAAATAAAATTGTATGTACCATGGCTTAGCTCACATAAATATATATATATACATACATACTCATTATTAAACGCCCAATTAATCCCCCTGTATATACCCCCTCCTTTTTATACGAGTTTCCAGTCCTATACTTATATGTATCCACCCAAAAGAATTCAACGGTTTAACGCTTATGTATATACTCATCCTTTTACACATTAGTCACTCCATTAATACACGCATTGATTCCCTCTTATTTTCTAATACACTTCATAGTGTTACTAATTCACCCGAACCATATCCCTCAGTGTTATCTTGACAACGATTTCTTTTTCCTTCCATAGCGCATGGTCACAACAACCCCCATGACACACCTTCGTATTCTCTTCAACCCTTAAGCATATATATATATATGCACGTTACTTGTTATGCATTAAAGACCCAATATAACACATGTATAAATATAATGTACCTAGCCTTCTTCCCTATATAACCCATATTCCTTATCGATTGGGTATTAGCGTTTTTGAAGCAACGAACATCCCTGCGCATACATACACCCCTCGATGTTATGCTTATTAACTCTACATTACATATATGTTGTTACGTGGTGTTATTCTGTAGTGTGAATTCGGCATGGCACACACACACATCCCTTCCGCCTAGTCGTGTGCATGCTCTGCCATGGTTACAGAATCTTATACCCATCCCATTACGTGCATAATATAACGTGCATAATATAACAGATGGGGGTGTTAAGAGCACGAGATGGTATATATATATATTCTGTCATTATTATTTTATTTTTTGATGTAAGCAAGCAGAGGGAAAACATTTTAAGGTTGTCGCATGGAACAACCGAAGGAAAGACAACTTACCAAGCCGTGTTCATGCCGTTTCTTTGGTTTGAAGCTTTCCTGCAGCGAGTTTGTGGCACCTATAAACAGGGCATAAGCTCAGCATTTGGGTGGAGGAAAACTGAATGAACGAGGAGGCCTACAGCAGCCATACTACTTACGGTTCAGTTGCTATTTCCTTGCTTACGCTCCTCTCATGGTAAGGTTCTTCTTGTGCCGTTAACTGCTCGAGAGAGGGTTTGATCATGAGCTTTAACCGTGAGTAAAAAGGGTAGGGAGGTGATGAGGAAAGCACTGTCTCTTATGCCCGAGAAGAACGAGAGCAATGAAAAGAGGGTTGATAGATTACCGTTTTTGTTTCAGTCCCTTGCATATGTTGTTGTACCGTGAGCGTGACTGGAAAAAGCTATGCCTTAGGTGAAAGAGAAGTGTAATGTTTTGGTGAGTTTCCTTTGTGTGTATGAAATATGCGGGGGAAAAAAAAAAGTCTACAAAGCCATGTCACTATCGGTTTTACCTTGGCCTTGAAGCTTCCTACGGTGGCAACCAGAGATGAAAAGAAGAGGTTTAGAGTGATTACATTTTATGGTTCAAACTGGAAACAACAGAGGCAGTAATGGACTGCAAGGGAATGCGCAAGAAGGGAAGCTTGCACCATGTTCTTGGTGTTGGTTCTGCTTGTTGTGAGCAGGTTAAAGATGGGAACTCAGGCTGGAGTTTTCGTTGTCTCATGCAGAGGAAACCGACTGCCTTGTAGTGGTGGTAACTGAGTGTGAAATCTGGTGGGATAGCAGGCTGTGTACCTTGTTACGGTTGAACAGAGTAGGGGTAGTAGTTGCTACTGATGCGGTTTGGGATCAAGAAGGGAGAGGATGGAGTGCTGCTTTACTTCTGTTTGAGAAAAGTGGGTCTGCCGCATGACAAGGGAAAATAGGAAGAGAGATTGCAGTATATCCGATGGAGTTGAAAAAAAAGAGTTTGCTTTGCTCTGCATGGTTGTCGGCTACAGGTGCGTGTAATGAGAGTAATGTGTTGTTCGCTTTGACAAAATTGCTCCTGCTTTATGACAGTGGTATTGTAGCTAATTATTCCCCCTCTCTTCTTTCTTGTTGTAGCCGAGACCAATAGGTGGGGCTGATGCATGTTGCAGCTCACGATAAGTTGAGAAGGAGTAATATGTTGCTCTAGCCAGTGGGATGGAGTTGGGCGCAGGATAATAGAAGGGACTTCCTGGTTGTCTCAGGCGCCCATGGGGAATGCACATGCGGAAGTTTGTGCCAAATGAAAAAAAATGGGAAAGCTGATCTTGTTACTTGCTCGAGGACTTGGAGGTGGTCTCGTTTTTTTTTGTTTTCCATTCCCAGAGCATGCGATGTGCAGCAGAAGAACGTGGAGTTTGCCGTTGAGGAATTTTAATTGAAATTTGAAACCGGTAAGGGTGGTTGGGCGTGTGGTGCCTAGCATAGAAAGAAGAAAAAGCTGGTTAATTGTTTGTGTTGCTGTTCGAGAAACCTGGGCAGTCCAATTACCGTGAAAGGGAAATAGTGTTGTCGCTTAACTTTGGATTCGTACAGAGAAGAACGACCACTTGTGTTTGTGGTATGGAAGTGAAGAGTTTTTTTTTTGGCATACTGGTGTTGAACTGATCTAAAAGAAATCAAAGGGGAGTTGTGTTGCTGTTTGAAAATTTGGAGCGGTCTGATCACAGCATTCACGTGATGTTTGTTTTTTTCTTTTTTTTAGTCACTTTAGTATCTTCATATATCTAAGGCTGCAGTTTACTAATGAATACGTACACCAGCTCAACCGATTAAGATGCTCAGCAGGAATACTAGTGGTACCGGGTTCAAAACCCGGCAAGAGCACATTTCGCTCTCTCTATTTTTTGTATCAGCTAAACACATGTCTATTTCTTTATACGTATATATATACGTCTGTGACTATATTATATTCACGTTATCAGATGTCAAAATTATGTAACGCGTTATCCTCGGATAATCTTCACGCGTTTATGATTTTATGTATTTCTTTGTTTAGGGGTGTTTCAACTTACCCCCTTAAAAGAGACTTCGTCCCGAAGTCTTTCTTCCCTAACCGATGTTTTTCCTTCTCGTTAATTCTTGGGATCAAGTCCCGCATTCCTTCACGCTAACCAAGGGATCAAGTCCCATATACCATAATTCTCACTACCCATAAGCACTTTGCCACATTAATGGTTTCACACAAGTTCTAATAGTAGTCCAAGGTATTAGCAATGTATATATAACAAGTTGAGGTGTACACCAAAGGCACACAACATTCATTCATCGCACAGTGCACATCCATACAATACACACACAATTCTGCACAATTCATAGACACAGACCTACCAACCAACGTGTGGTTGTAGGAATACACATAGTGAAAGGGTCAAGTCCCGAATTCGTTCTCTCTAAACAGGGGATCATGTCCCGCAATTCCACAGTTCTATTTCGTCATTTGTGCTTATAAGCACCACGCCACATCTATGGCTTGACCAAGTTCTCAATAATATTGCAATGTACCAGTAATATTCATATACTGTACTCATAAGCAATCAGATGAACGAGTCATTCATTCATAACCACAATGCGTTTCAACCAATCCATACACAGTTCATACACATAGCAACCAAAACAACGCATCAACGAGCAGCAGAACCGTAAAAGTGAAACACGCCTACCCCCCTTAAAAATGGATTACGCCCACGTAATCCTCATTATATTATCCCTGAACCTTGGTTCTAGATGTTTAGTTCTCATGGAGTATTCTAGTTTCTATGCGATGTAGCTCGCAATATAATCTCATACCGATCCACATACGGATTTGGGTTTAGCCTCTTTGGGTCTAAGGTATTGGCCGATAAGTCACTTGTTATTCAACAGGAAAATGGGAGATATGGTCCACCAGCTTCTGCTGTGCGACTCTGATTACTTTCAGGTTTAGTTTTCCCTCACTATACCTCTCAAGGTAGTGCATGACTTAATAGTATAGGAGTAAAAGTCTCTTGACCGACATGGGGTATTTTAATTTATACATAATGTCGGTGGATTGTAGCTTGTGTATCCATTTACTCTGGAGGTCGGAAGTTCATGTTTTTAGTGCGCTTTTAAGCATTTGAATTGTTCTTCCTCGCTGACCTTTTGGTTTTAATTCATGTATGTTCTGTAGTAACGATTTTAGTTCTTAGTGTTTGACGTGTCATCGTTTCAACAACCTGTTTGGTATGTATTACAGATTATGATTATGTGTAGCATAGGATATTTAGTTCCCCTATCATCACCATTGTTCATAGGAACTAAAATAATTGACTATTACTGGTTACGTTTTGCAATTGATTGTGATAGTATATTTTCTTATGTGGTAACTTTTAGGTTAATAGTTACATCGCATCATTTTAAATGTTCACATATTTGTAACCTCGAAGTTTTAGAATAATGTATCAATGTATTCTACCCGCTCGAGTCATCTAACACCGATATCCCATCTTTCGTACCCTAGTATTTTTGACTTGTAAGATTTCCCACTTATTTGTAGTTCATGTGTCCTCTTGTAGGAGGTTTCAGGAATTATCCAACACCGACGTGATCAGCGTAAGTGTTAGTTTACCCCTTAACCCCAATTTGTGCTCAGTGTCACTCGACCTGGCCAGGGTCGAGTTCAACTTTGCACGTCTGATTTACACGATCAAACAATTATTCACATTTGAATTCTTATCCCATTCGTTTCTAGTCCTCTGGCAATCAATTTATTGACTAGTGTCACCATCTAAGCCTTTAGATTAATCGTTCAAATCCTCTAACTGTACGGACCTCTAGGTGTGTACATATATATATATATATATATATATATATATATATATATATATATATATGTATTATATATATATTTGTTCATCCATGTAAATATTTATAACCATGTATTATAATCCTCCTGATTTATATTTATCCACATATGGTTGTTCCCATAGGTTTATGATACCCTATTACATATATTTATATCCTCCTGATTTTCCAAGTTCTTCTTATAAACTGTATATATAAAATTCTTGTACCGTATGTACATATGCATGTACCTTCACGTATACTTGTAGTCTCATAAATTTTTGTGTTCGCCAATGGGATATACGATTGTATACTTCCATGATTTCACATTATTACTATTTCCTCGACGCTTATAAATTATCTTAGCCCATCAATTGATTTTGTTGACAATTTCCAACTTCCAATACCCAATTATTCATGAATATTCGATTGAGTTGGGGCCATTCCTTGTTGGAGTGCCTAGTTATTTCGGCTGGTTTTATCTTGTTTGACTGTTTAGGTCCTCTTCGATCTGACTTCATATTACCAATTTTAGTTCTTTAATTGGACTACCTTTAAGGTCCAATTCTATATGTATATATACATATTTTTGTCATTATAATCCTGTTAAATTTAATTTGTTGTTCGGATTCCTCTCTTAATCTTTTCTGGGTCATGTAACCCTTCTGTTACCTCTTCATTATTATTTCTTGTGTGTATCCACCAAACTAGTGGTACGTAATCAGGGATTACCACCACTTGGATCCCTATATTTATTTTCGGTCGTTAAGTTATAACATTAACTCAGGTCGGGTGTGTTTGACTTACTAGTCGTGACCTCCTTTAATTGAATTTCATTTACTCCTTGGGTTTTACTGATATCAGGTCTTCTCTGATGTGTAAGTATATCCTTGTATGATCAGTTTGCTAAATCACGTTTAGAGTTCCCCGTGTTTATTCTTTTTACGTTTTACTTGGTGAAGTTTGCCATTGATTAAAAATCCATTAACCTTACTTATCCAAGGTCGCCTTGATTTTAAACATCGACCATCTTCGACTAGGTTATATTTACTAAGTTACCAATCTTATTAGATGCTCTTGTTGGGCCTATTCGTCTTTATTATTGCTATCATAATCTCTTCAGAATTAATGGGGTCGTTCTCCACAATTTGTCATTCAAATGTAATGTGTTTTGGAAAGATTATACCATAATAGCAGCGTCGTAGATTGTTGTTCAGACATTTACATAGGAGTCAAGTTCATAGGGTGATGTTGGAGTGTACAATGATATAGCGCGTTGTAGTAGCTGGTACACTAATTAAAATGTATGAGGAAAATATCTTATAGTTGGATAATCTTCTTGAGAAGTTTACAGCCAGTTGAGGTTTTGAGGTATCTCTGCTAAAATTTGGTATGGATTTTAAGAATTTTATGCATCTGTTAATTGCTACTTAAGCATGGTGTTTCCAAAATTTAACTTCCTTTTTGTCACGGTCTTATGCGTGTTTGGGACGCTCAGACAAATATGGATCCAAGCGTTCCTTGGGTAGGCATGTCTTGTGAGTATACCGATTATTGGAACTAGAGTTTCAATTTCGTGTTTTCACTGTATTAATCAGTGACGCTTCGTATCGGTTCTCTCATAGTCATATTGAAATATAACAGACGATGTAAAGGGTTTATTTATATCACCAAATATTTTTTTTCAGCCATCAGCGACATTGCTTGCTGGTATTCTAATAATTCCTCTTTTGGAATGTGTTCATCCATGATTGACACGTAACTTTCTATTGTACTATTTTTCCTTTATTTGATCTTCATGATCATGATACTCGTTAAATGGTTGAAACATAATGACGAGTTCGCTACCACTTCCTTATTTGTTGAGTTGTTCTTGGGTGGCAACTAGTGCCTGATAATATTGGTTACTTATAAAGTTCACGAGACCTGTTTATGGTCTATATCACTGTGTTTTTGATCTTCGAGAGATGCAATTTAAAGTTGAGAAGGATTGTTGTGCCAGAAACAATGAAATACAAAAAGATTCAGAATAGAGAATTTGAGCTTCATAAGAAATCACAGTAGCCATGTATTTGGGTAGTGATATACTAATGGTGAGATAGGTGTGTATGGTGATGGGGGTTAAATGGGCATACATGCCACACACTAAACTAATGATTAGATATTTGTAATACTTGTTTCCCATTCCAATGGTGCGCTATTATCGTGTTGTGGAGTAGAAGAGTGACAAGCAACATTTGTCCTTCATGGGACGTATACTAGGTCTCAAGGGTATAAAACAACTCGAACCAGAAAAGTGCCAGGTGAGGCGTTGTGTCTTTCAGGTAATGCAAAGGACGGAGATAAACGTAAGAAGGAGCAGGGAATTTATTGAATCCCGAAATATTAGATTTAGTGTGTAAAATTGTGTCATGCTTTATTCAGCGTTATCGATCGTACCAATTTTATGGTGTAATTACGTCTCGAATTTTATTCTCTTATTTCATCGTTTTTTTCGAGAGGTTTTCTTAAATTACCCTCCCAGGTGTTCGAATTGCAGAATTTATCTCATCCCAATCTTGGCTTAATTAATTGCTTATTTGAGCTTTATTTATTTCATAAACTTTAGGGTATTTCGGTCCTCTTTACTTGTGAGGTAGGGTTCTATCGATTGCTAAGCATGTCGACCCAAGTTGTCGCTAAAATTGGTCCCTCTACAGGTATTATCCCTTTGGCAACGTCTTTTGTATAGTATATTCTTTTCTTCTCGGGTTGATAGTATAACATTAAGTAGATGCCAGATCGGGTTTCCCCGAGTAAGAGGAGACTTTCTACCTCTCTGGCGTTCTTTCTCTGAATTTCAGAAAAAAAAAATTAAGGATGTGAAGTTTGGGTTTAGGTGTCTGTTAGGTATCCAGTAATTACTGGGGAGGAACCCTAACTAACGAGCCTCACATACTAACCATTAATGTAACACCCCATCCAACAACAAAAACATAATGACAATCTGCAGCGGAATACACACCTCATCAAATAACTTAACTCGTTGGTGTTACACGCCGTTAACCACCCACGTGGCTAACAAGGCTATTACATACACATTGTACCGGTCTGATGGACTAGATTCCCGAGCGACTACACATTACTGGCCCTTCCATTAACAATAGAAACAACATACACCTTCCAATTGTACCGAGTATTCACAAACTAATGCCGATAACAATTTCGGTCTTACTACACCTACTGTATATATACAACATAAACGATTACCCATGTACAACGACTACCCCGTCCTACTCTCGAACGGCTTCCAGCTCCTTGTACCTGAAATAGGAAAAAGAAGAGAAAGGGTGGCCCCCAAGGGGCTCAGCACCTTTGCTGGTATGGTAATCCCGCAGCCCACATGCTACCGGGCCACGCACAACTAATTGTCGTCTTAGCATGCGATTGATTATATTTAAATCATGCATGCAACTGTAAACACACAACACATAACATTTCGCCTCAATGGGCTAAACAAACGGATAATACATCCTTACTTGATAAGTCACTCATGGTATTCATTATCCCTAGAGTGTTCCTCCTCTAATGGAGCTACTTCCTTAATAGACGACACTTACCCTTAAGTCGGGTTATCCTTAAACGCCTCTTATCACAAACTGGGATTCATTTCCATGATCCACACACTCCATATCTTACACCATATAACATTCCTCACATAACAAGCATAACAACACTTTTCACGTTTCGACGTGCACATGATAACATCGTAATAGGTATTGCATTACAACAACATCACATAACATAACGGGAACGGTCCTCTTAGGAACCGACCCAAACATAGTTAATTCACTGGTGAGCCTAGAGAATGGTGTCACCCTCATGGTAAGCTCGTTATACAACAACAACACTCATTACCGTCCTAATAGTCGGATGAGTAACTTAAGTTAAGATGGTTCGGGTTTGGAGGCCCGAACACACCACACAAACACATGTTCCCCCTAAACCGATCATATGTCAGAATAGCTAAGCTTTGGAATAAGCTAATGGGAGATCATAACCCGTGAGGGAAACAACCATAACAGAGAGAAGGGTAAGGCTAAGAAGGATACCCACTCCCAAACAACGCGCGACCGGCCAAACCGGATTCCTCACCACTGTTAGTACATACTTACTTTTAGATATTAGTTAGAACCCCACTATGGAGCCTATCACATGCCAACACATACAGTATTACAACTGGGTTAAACATACAAGGGAGATCCCTACATTCACACACATATCACACATTTTGACACACGCATAGCCGTGGTTAGAACGTCCCATGGTTCGGGTCGTTTACTCCGAATACCGAACTCTCATGTGATCCTAGACTCAGTTAACTAAGGTTAACACTTCCGAGATTAAATGGTATCGGAGTTGAACTCGCCACATAAATGAATTACTGTAAACTCATTACATGTTTAATCTTACAACGTGGCAAACATACAGAAAAACACATTGGCATACAAGCCGGTGTAATCCGGTAGGACACAGGTTGCAAGAAAACCATACCTGTCACTAGAGTCCACTTTATCATGTCCACTTATGTTCCTCGAGCAATTCTCGAACAACTGATAACATTACAATTACTTTCATTAACATTGGAGTAACATGCTTGTTTAACGTCTAATGCGTCCATAGTTACCCCGTCATCCCGTTATATTTAATTTTACACTTGTGATCTTAAGTTCACAACTCTCACATCAAACCTAACATTTGTTTACACACTTTAAGACCTTTACATGTCACCAAACAAGGCCTAAACATCATCTAAAACCATTACCATTCAATCCCCCATCATTAGGAGCCTTAAACAAATTTTTTTCTTCATCTCTGGTCTGGACCGCCCCTCTGGGGCGGTCCCAGGGGCGGTCCAAAACAGATGCTACACGTTGTTTTTTTTTTCACTTCTCTGCACTGGACCTCCCCACAGGGGCGGTCCGTAGGGGCGGTCCACTGCAGAACCAATTTTCTAATGTGTTTTTCTCCTCTTTCTGAACTCCAAATTCATCCCAATTTTTTCCTATGCTTTACACATGTTCTCCCACATGTTTTAACATCTTTTGGGCACACTTAAACCCTCTCGA
Source organism: Limonium bicolor (assembly GCA_023374045.1). Taxonomy (NCBI): domain Eukaryota; kingdom Viridiplantae; phylum Streptophyta; class Magnoliopsida; order Caryophyllales; family Plumbaginaceae; genus Limonium; species Limonium bicolor. The sequence goes on from CM041776.1 coordinate 515,830,535, forward strand.
AACATCCCAAAAATTCCTTAAACTTTTACTCAACTTTTACTAAGTCCTTAACACTTAGAACATTTTTTTCTTACACTTGTAACTTGTATTCTTGCCTAAAACTTCACCTAACCAAAGTACTCCCTCACTACCTTATAACCACCCTTTTAAACATCATTTGCACTACACTCATCCCCTTTACACACTCCTCAAGTCTTTCCCACAAGTTCATAATTAAACCTTCACAAGGCGTTACACTTTCATTGTTCACCAAACTTTGCACAAGACTTTACGACACCTCCACCATCACCTTGGTGTATCAAGAAATCATCCATTAGTTCCCTAAATCTCCAAGACTATGCCTAAGGCATCTTAACACCTAAGAACACCTTAATTCACTTTCTTTCACCATCTTAACACTTAAAAATTCCTAGTACCTTCTAGGTCATAAAATCTCATTACAACACATAAACTCTTTTGTTTATCAACTAAATTTCGCCATAGCTTCTCTTGTATACTCACATCCAAACACATTGTTTTTCACCTTTAGACAATCAAGAACATTCAATCTCTTAATACACTCTTATACACAAACATATGGTTTTTCATCCTTTAACCATCAAACACATTCACCTTCACAAGAGATGTTCTTTACACACAACTAAACCTTTAAACTACACTACATCACAATATAGTGCATAAACTTAAATTGCTTGGCACTTAGGCCCTTAAATAACATGGCTCTTAGGCCCTTAAATTGTATTAAACTTAAACACTGAATCTCCACATTTAAATGCCTTCAACCTGCGAATACACACAACAATGCTCCCATGTCTTTTTAGTCCACCTTGTGGATAGTTTTCTAGCTCATTTCCCATTGGCTCTTTAGGTTAATTATTAAGCAAATATAGCTCAATTTCCTAGTACATAAAACTACATTAAGAGAGATCATTTACCTCTTTGTTTTTAAAGCTTTCTCACTTGTTTTCTCTTGTTCTTTCTTGGTTGAAAATCGGCAAGGAGCTTTTATCACTTGTCAATCTTCTAACCATTACACATATAAGGGTAATGAGCATTAAGTTTAATACCCAAACTCATAGTTAAACCCTAGGTTTACATATGTGTCTTAAAACACCAAAATTTGATGATTACCTTTGGAATTCGGAAGAGAGCTTGGTTAAGTAGCAAGATAGGACTCCTCCTAGTCCTTTGAAGTTTGAATTAAGCTATGAAGAGAGCAAGAAAAAGCACCATTGTGAGGTGAATTTTCGGACACATACAAAAATGAGAGGAAACTTAGATTTTCTTTGGTTTTTGTTACCTTAAAACAAAGGAGAATGACAATATGAAAGAAGATGAGCTTTTCCCCCTTCAATGGAGATTCTTCATGGCACCAAAATGGAGTTCTTGAAGATTTGAAAAGATATAAGTGAAGAGCTTGGTCTAACTAAGACAAATATGGTCTTAGAATTTGATTTGGATCATTAATGAACATTTGGTGAGCAATTGAAGTTAGAGAAGAGATGGGCTGTAGCAAGCTCGGTTCTGGTTGGGAGAATAGAGGAAGAACACGGTGGGAAGGCAAGGAAATGAAGAGGAGAGGTGAGAGGTCTCACTTTTGTAAGATATTTAAGCTTAAAAGCAAATAGTAACTTTACTTTATTTCTTTTTCTTTTCTTTAGTTGGATGACTAGGTTGGTGACTCCCCACCTTAAAAACCGTGGCCCCTTCAATATATAACATATATATGGCCTTTGTTGACCAATTAAACAACTTATGTTGACTTATAACTTAAACTAGCACTATTTGAGCACTATTCACAAAACAAGGCACATATTTGTGAAATTTTTGATTTCCCATTGATATAGACTTCCAAATGTGATACTATATAGTACACATGTTAATTAAAGAGTAATGATGGACATTTAGCCATTCAAAACTCATTTACAAGACAATTTTTCAAAAATGTGCTTTAAGGCTCCTTAAACCACATTTTGTGTTTTAACTTGTTTTCAAGCTTGGTTTTCTTTAGTAATTGATTTAATATGTTCATTAACATACTAAGGTCTTGGTAAGGTTATTAGGTCTTAACCAAACTTATCCCAAGCTTAGAGCACATTTTCGCCAATATTGGCTTTAAGGTATTTATTTGTGTTTTGTTTGGTTTAATTGTCTACCAAGTTTCCTAAGGACTTAATTATCCTTATTAAATCATAATTGAATATTACTAAGTCTTGGTAGGCTCTTTGGGTCCCAACCAAGTTCACTCCAAGCTTAGAGCATGTTTTTGCTCAAGCTGTCTTAGTGCTTTATTGTGTTTTACTATGGTTTAAGTTGTACACTAACGTTTCTAAGGCATTTTTAGCCTTTAAATACCATAGTTTAAATGTTTAAAACATATCAAGGTTTGGGGTATTTCAATCTACCCCCCTTAAAAGAACTTCGTCCTCGAAGTTTACACTTCCCACACATCTTGGATTAGAATACGGGATTACTTATAGAGATAAAACTTCCATAACCAAACACACTTTACATCAAACCTCGGACTTAATGGTCCGGGTAACACATTCACATCCATACATAACATAACATATTCACAAGATAACCTCGGACTCAATGGTCCGGGTATCTTAACAACATTTACACATACATAACAACCCTTAGACTCTCTTGTCTTGGGTAACATAACAACATTCAGACACATAGGTCTTGATAACATAACAGCCTTTAGACACATAGGTCTATGTAACACAACACATTTAGACTTATAGGTATTGATAACATACACTTTTGGAAAGCAAGGTCAAAATAACATTTATTACACATACCACACAACATGTCATAGCATGTATAACAATCAAAATATCTTTTATATACACTGTGATCCCGCAGAACCCGGTCGCGATGGACACCTTCTGGTCCCCGTTCCTTTGGGAGATCAAAACAATCACTTCAATTTGAAATTTTTCCTTGTGAGGTTAAGTAAGAAAACTTTAATTATGTAAAGTATCTATCGACGTTTTATAAATACCAATTCAAAATCCTTTTTGAAAACACATACAACTCCAAGTCCAACTTATGCTCTTTGCTTCTTTTCTTAGCGTGGTTATTTGTGACCACTTATAGGGAGCTTCAAGAATCATCCAACCCTGATGTGATCAGCATCAGTGTTGAACTATCCTTCCACTCCAATTTGTGTTCGACTTCCCTTGATCTCATGATAATCAAGTTTCACCTCCCACTTCATTTTCAAGCATCAAATAAATCACTCATTTCCAATTTTCTATCTTTTAAATCATTCTAGCCATGATCATAACATCTCCAAGGGATAGAACTTCGTCTATCAGTTATTTCCATACACTTTAATGTTGTCGCCTAGGGAATCTCATTCTCACTAGGTTCTATGTCGGTTTCATACCCCTTTCGTGAATCACTATATAGTATATATATACACATATATTTTATCAAAATACAACACACCGTTTCACATTTATATACTGTTGGGGTTTTGTTCCCCGGGAGTTTCTCTACTCCCCACACTTGTACTATCGCACACAACTGTTAACGAATAAACACATTTATCACAATCACAATGGTATTTCGCATCTACTGTGCAGAATTACCACAATTAAACCATGAATGAATGTGTATGTTTATGTAACGTACGCATCAATCATCAAAACAATTATTTTGTGCTATGCACAATATAGGTCACATACACTACGTACCCTTGTATGGTAATACACACTAAGTGGTTTTGCGCTCTACCCCCCTTAAAAGGGATTACGCCCACGTAATCAATCACTGAACATTGGCTTAAAATGTTCTGCCGTCGTGAAGTGTTTTAACTTCCACGCGGTCTGTTACACAATGGATTCTGATTAGAGGATCTTAACCATATTGGCGGTTTAGTTCCTAAACCAAGAATTCTCATTGGAGTTTGTTTAAACTCTTAGTTGGTTTCGATTCTGGCCTGTTAGGCTTCTAGGCGTTAATAATTAGCCATTCACTCATGTTCACCATGTACATTCAACACTTGAATCACTGGCTCACTAGTTTCTGCTACGAAACTCTAATAACTGTAGAGCTTAATTGCCCCATTTGTTATTCGTACTGTATTGTACATCCCCAATTGTCACCTTCATCTTGGTAACAATGGTTTCTCAACCGACGCGTGGTATCTCTTACCGTTAGTGGATTCGGTGAGTTATAAACTTTCTATCCACTTCCATAACAATTTACTGTGTTTACAGCTACGTATTTCACAATGATTGACTTGTTCCCTTCCGACTTACTGTCGGTTGAGATTGAGCTGCTACCTAGTGTGTAGTGCTCTCTCAGCTATTTACAACATTTGGGGTATATTCCATACCGATATTTGGCAGTTAGTGCTACTGTAGTCACTTACTGTTAATCATGTCTCCACATTTAGTTTTGTACAGTACTCTTTTATTGGTGCGGCCTTGCATTTCCTATGCATCGGCCATTATAACATTATTCCTCCATAATTAACATGTTTCCAATTCCTAGCTATCCCACTCGATCATTACTGCGCAAGTGCAATACCAAAACACTCAGTCATACAGAGTGCAGAGGCGTAAACTCTTGACAGTAAATCCCTTATGTGATTTGCCATGGAATTCACACTGTGTTTCACTGAGATTTTGATCTCGTAATACTGGCTACTGGCTTACTGCCTAGTTTGTTTGACATCGCTTATCTTGCATCTCTACTAAGTTTAACTCATAACTGGTCTTATCTGCCACATTATTATTCAACAACACTTATACCACGGTCGCTTGCTGCGCACCGTGCTCTTACTCCTTGTATGACATCAGCTTATATCGTATTTACTGTCACATTAACTTCCACACATATACTTTCATTATTCACATTATGGTTCGTCATCATTTGGATGACTACCCAGTGCTCGTTGAGTGTTGTCCAAGACACATTTAGCGTCCCACACGTACGGTGGTTGCTATTAGACTTATTACCCTTCCGGTCTTCCCAAGTGGTAGTAACCATGTTGGTCCACCCTTAACGTATTTCTTGAGCTTGGTTCACATAACTACCGCTTCAGCGGTTTCACAATATCGAGAGGTATCCCCACTCTTAGCGCAGTGGTTCGTTCTCCACTCTATTCACTTATATAACATAAACTTCTGCAACCAATCTAATTTACATAACACATTTTATTTGTGGCTTATAAGCCTTACTGCCTTGAGCTGTGCTCATTGTAGGCTGTCCACATACATGTACTTCTTTGTACAACATTACACGGTTTGGCTATTATATTGAGCTCCATGACAAGGTCGTTGTATTCCGTTTCCTTTCATGGGATGCCCCTTAGGCTTGTCAGTCCGTATCCTGACAACTTATGTCTAAACTGGGTGTTAGCTTCAACCCTTGTGTTTCTGTCACGCCATTTCGTGCAACAATTGTTGGTGCGAACACCCTTTAAGGATTGCTCCTGGGTGTTACTGAGTTATGCTTTTACATTTGGTTCACACTTATTGGTACATTCTGTTAGCCACGCCGTTTGCGTTCTTAACTGGCTTATTATCTCCTTCTGTGAAGATCAACATTTCCTGGTAGTGTAGGTACTCATTCTGGGAGTTTCATCCCGTTCATTGCACATTAATGTGTCCACATTAGGCATCTGCCTTGTCATGTATAAGCTGGGTCACCGTTCCAGCCATAATGTTTATCCCTGAGGATCCTTACGACATATGTTATGTCTTTACATGACAGTCAATGCACTTCGCACCTCCTGACTCTTAAACATTTCCTTGAAAGGAATTCATTAATTCCTTTAGTCTAGTTAACTTAACTGAGTTCCTTAACTTCAACCATTCATGGTAGTCCTTAGTTCTTGTTTGACTTATACTGCTGACCGTAGTACGGAGTCGACTACTTCCCGTGTTCCGGACTCAACTTGTATACATATGTAGGGTACCCTACTGATACATTACTACTTACCCAACTAACCCATAAGTAGGTCTGTCAGGCCCACAAGCTCCTATCGGAGTGCGGTCGTCCCACATTTCAGTTGGTACACTCGTAGTGTCCGTCACACGCCTAGGTGAAGTATTCTGTTGTCAACTCCCTTATATTGTCCCGTGACAATATTCATTCCATGCTTCCCGAACTTAATCGAGGGAAAGTTTATCCATTGTTGAATTCTTATCAATTGCCCTTGGTTTTACTAGTTTGGTTTAGAAGAAGGTTAGAAAGAAGTATTGGTTTGAAAGAAAATCTGGTTTTGAAGGAAAAGAGTTGAAATAAATCTGAGGTTGAAAGAAAAATTTTCATGGTTTCACAATGCCTTCTTGCTTTAACCAAGTCTAGCTTCTTGCTGACTGGTGTACTTTCGATTACAGTGGTTAGGCTAACGGGCCCTCCCACTGTTATGATGATCACAGTTAACTTCGTGGTACTTTACTAAGTACTTTGTATTTATTATAAATTTCCCGAACAGCCCTGTTATAGCAGCACTTGCTATAGCAAGTGCGCCATGCTAACTGGCTATCGGTTTAACACATACCGGTTGTGGTATTGTTTTTACCCGCACTGTCATCAGTGGCCTTGTTGGCCCTCACTGATCTTACTGTCTCGACAATAACCCTCTGGGTAACTTCTCACTGTATTCACATAATAATTATCAACTGGGGTGTCTCCCATTCTTGGAGTCCCCTTTCTTTTTGTATTGTTTCCCTTGCGTAGCCCGTTCCACGCATTTGTCATGGTTACTGAGACTTGTCTCTTGTTTGGGCACTACGTGTAGTTCCTTTATCGGTTCGTATACCGTTGGTGTATCACTTAACAACTGTGGTTCCGTAGACACTCGTCTCAGGTTCCATTACTTCACTTCTTGCCTGTTGCACGGTCAGTGCGTTGCAAGCTGGTTATTCTCGACTGCTCGGCATGTCGACCCAGGTTGCCGGAAATTCTATTCTCTTATGCACAAAATTCTTCATTCTTTGCTATTAATGCGGTTAACATTGTTCAAATGGAAACCGTCTCCGGGATTCCCAGTTTTCGGGATCTACCGTATGACAGGTTCTCCGTACCCTTAGAGGTATTCAATAACAGCCAGATCGGGTATTCCCGAGTAAGAGAGGACTTCCATCTCTCTGGCGTTGTTTCCCCAAGTTATATACAGGGATTGTGGAGGGTGGGATGGATATTGTAGGTTTCCAGTACACACTGGTAATACCTAACTGGCGTATCTCTCACGCTATCACTCAACCCTTAACCCAGAGTACTAAAATCCTAACTCGGTACTTTCTAAGCTCGGTAATTCAGTCATCAGAGCGATACTTCGCTCTGATACCACTTTTTGTAACACCCCATCCAACAACAAAAACATAACGACAATCTGCAGCGGAATACACACCTCATCAAATAACTTAACTCGTTGGTGTTACACGCCGTTAACCACCCACGTGGCTAACAAGGCTATTACATACACATTGTACCGGTCTGATGGACTAGATTCCCGAGCGACTACACATTACTGGCCCTTCCATTAACAATAGAAACAACATACACCTTCCAATTGTACCGAGTATTCACAAACTAATGCCGATAACAATTTCGGTCTTACTACACCTACTGTATATATACAACATAAACGATTACCCATGTACAACGACTACCCCGTCCTACTCTCGAACGGCTTCCAGCTCCTTGTACCTGAAATAGGAAAAAGAAGAGAAAGGGTGGCCCCCAAGGGGCTCAGCACCTTTGCTGGTATGGTAATCCCGCAGCCCACATGCTACCGGGCCACGCACAACTAATTGTCGTCTTAGCATGCGATTGATTATATTTAAATCATGCATGCAACTGTAAATACACAACACATAACATTTCGCCTCAATGGGCTAAACAAACGGATAATACATCCTTACTTGATAAGTCACTCATGGTATTCATTATCCCTAGAGTGTTCCTCCTCTAATGGAGCTACTTCCTTAATAGACGACACTTACCCTTAAGTCGGGTTATCCTTAAACGCCTCTTATCACAAACTGGGATTCATTTCCATGATCCACACACCATATCTTACACCATATAACATTCCTCACATAACAAGCATAACAACACTTTTCACGTTTCGACGTGCACATGATAACATCGTAATAGGTATTGCATTACAACAACATCACATAACATAACGGGAACGGTCCTCTTAGGAACCGACCCAAACATAGCTAATTCACTGGTGAGCCTAGAGAATGGTGTCACCCTCATGGTAAGCTCGTTATACAACAACAACACTCATTACCGTCCTAATAGTCGGACGAGTAACTTAAGTTAAGATGGTTCGGGTTTGGAGGCCCGAACACACCACACAAACACATGTTCCCCCTAAACCGATCATATGTCAGAATAGCTAAGCTTTGGAATAAGCTAATGGGAGATCATAACCCGTGAGGGAAACAACCATAACAGAGAGAAGGGTAAGGCTAAGAAGGATACCCACTCCCAAACAACGCGCGACCGGCCAAACCGGATTCCTCACCACTGTTAGTACATACTTACTTTTAGATATTAGTTAGAACCCCACTATGGAGCCTATCACATGACAACACATACAGTATTACAACTGGGTTAAACATACAAGGGAGATCCCTACATTCACACACACATATCACACATTTTGACACACGCATAGCCGTGGTTAGAACGTCCCATGGTTCGGGTCGTTTACTCCGAATACCGAACTCTCATGTGATCCTAGACTCAGTTAACTAAGGTTAACACTTCCGAGGTTAAATGGTATCGGAGTTGAACTCGCCACATAAATGAATTACTGTAAACTCATTACATGTTTAATCTTACAACGTGGCAAACATACAGAAAAACACATTGGCATACAAGCCGGTGTAATCCGGTAGGACACAGGTTGCAAGAAAACCATACCTGTCACCAGAGTCCACTTTATCATGTCCACTTATGTTCCTCGAGCAATTCTCGAACAACTGATAACATTACAATTACTTTCATTAACATTGGAGTAACATGCTTGTTTAACGTCTAATGCGTCCATAGTTACCCCGTCATCCCGTTATATTTAATTTTACACTTGTGATCTTAAGTTCACAACTCTCACATCAAACCTAACATTTGTTTACACACTTTAAGACCTTTACATGTCACCAAACAAGGCCTAAACATCATCTAAAACCATTACCATTCAATCCCCCATCATTAGGAGCCTTAAACAAATTTTTTCTTCATCTCTGGTCTGGACCGCCCCTCTGGGGCGGTCCCAGGGGCGGTCCACAACAGATGCTACACGTTGTTTTTTTTTCACTTCTCTGCACTGGACCTCCCCACAGGGGCGGTCCGTAGGGGCGGTCCACTGCAGAACCAATTTTCTAATGTGTTTTTCTCCTCTTTCTGAACTCCAAATTCATCCCAATTTTTCCTATGCTTTACACATGTTCTCCCACATGTTTTAACATCTTTTGGGCACACTTAAACCCTCTCGAAACATCCCAAAAATTCCTTAAACTTTTACTCAACTTTTACTAAGTCCTTAACACTTAGAACATTTTTTTCTTACACTTGTAACTTGTATTCTTGCCTAAAACTTCACCTAACCAAAGTACTCCCTCACTACCTTATAACCACCCTTTTAAACATCATTTGCACTACACTCATCCCCTTTACACACACTCCTCAAGTCTTTCCCACAAGTTCATAATTAAACCTTCACAAGGCGTTACACTTTCATTGTTCACCAAACTTTGCACAAGACTTTACGACACCTCCACCATCACCTTGGTGTATCAAGAAATCATCCATTAGTTCCCTAAATCTCCAAGACTATGCCTAAGGCATCTTAACACCTAAGAACACCTTAATTCACTTTCTTTCACCATCTTAACACTTAAAAATTCCTAGTACCTTCTAGGTCATAAAATCTCATTACAACACATAAACTCTTTTGTTTATCAACTAAATTTCGCCATAGCTTCTCTTGTATATACTCACATCCAAACACATTGTTTTTCACCTTTAGACAATCAAGAACATTCAATCTCTTAATACACACTCTTATACACAAACATATGGTTTTCATCCTTTAACCATCAAACACATTCACCTTCACAAGAGATGTTCTTTACACACAACTAAACCTTTAAACTACACTACATCACAATATAGTGCATAAACTTAAATTGCTTGGCACTTAGGCCCTTAAATAACATGGCTCTTAGGCCCTTAAATTGTATTAAACTTAAACACTGAATCTCCACATTTAAATGCCTTCAACCTGCGAATACACACAACAATGCTCCCATGTCTTTTTAGTCCACCTTGTGGATAGTTTTCTAGCTCATTTCCCATTGGCTCTTTAGGTTAATTATTAAGCAAATATAGCTCAATTTCCTAGTACATAAAACTACATTAAGAGAGATCATTTACCTCTTTGTTTTTAAAGCTTTCTCACTTGTTTTCTCTTGTTCTTTCGTGGTTGAAAATCGGCAAGGAGCTTTTATCACTTGTCAATCTTCTAACCATTACACATATAAGGGTAATGAGCATTAAGTTTAATACTCAAACTCATAGTTAAACCCTAGGTTTACATATGTGTCTTAAAACACCAAAATTTGATGATTACCTTTGGAATTCGGAAGAGAGCTTGGTTAAGTAGCAAGATAGGACTCCTCCTAGTCCTTTGAAGTTTGAATTAAGCTATGAAGAGAGCAAGAAAAAGCACCATTGTGAGGTGAATTTTCGGACACGTACAAAAATGAGAGGAAACTTAGATTTTCTTTGGTTTTTGTTACCTTAAAACAAAGGAGAATGACAATATGAAAGAAGATGAGCTTTTCCCCCTTCAATGGAGATTCTTCATGGCACCAAAATGGAGTTCTTGAAGATTTGAAAAGATATAAGTGAAGAGCTTGGTCTAACTATGACAAATATGGTCTTAGAATTTGATTTGGAGCATTAATGAACATTTGGTGAGCAATTGAAGTTAGAGAAGAGATGGGCTGTAGCAAGCTCGGTTCTGGTTGGGAGAATAGAGGAAGAACACGGTGGGAAGGCAAGGAAATGAAGAGGAGAGGTGAGAGGTCTCACTTTTGTAAGATATTTAAGCTTAAAAGCAAATAGTAACTTTACTTTATTTCTTTTTCTTTTCTTTAGTTGGATGACTAGGTTGGTGACTCCCCACCTTAAAAACCGTGGCCCCTTCAATATATAACATATATATGGCCTTTGTTGACCAATTAAACAACTTATGTTGACTTATAACTTAAACTAGCACTATTTGAGCACTATTCACAAAACAAGGCACATATTTGTGAAATTTTTGATTTCCCATTGATATAGACTTCCAAATGTGATACTATATAGTACACATGTTAATTAAAGAGTAATGATGGACATTTAGCCATTCAAAACTCATTTACAAGACAATTTTTCAAAAATGTGCTTTAAGGCTCCTTAAACACATTTTGTGTTTTAACTTGTTTTCAAGCTTGGTTTTCTTTAGTAATTGATTTAATATGTTCATTAACATATAACTAAGGTCTTGGTAAGGTTATTAGGTCTTAACCAAACTTATCCCAAGCTTAGAGCACATTTTCGCCAATATTGGCTTTAAGGTATTTATTTGTGTTTTTTGGTTTAATTGTCTACCAAAGTTTCCTAAGGACTTAATTATCCTTATTAAATCATAATTGAATATTACTAAGTCTTGGTAGGCTCTTTGGGTCCCAACCAAGTTCACTCCAAGCTTAGAGCATGTTTTTTGCTCAAGCTGTGTCTTAGTGCTTTATTGTGTTTTACTATGGTTTAAGTTGTACACTAACGTTTATAAGGCACTTTTTAGCCTTTAAATACCATAGTTTAAATGTTTAACACATATCAAGGTTTGGGTATTTCAATTAACCCCGTTTCTCAAATTTAGGTTTTCCTATACTAGGTACTTCTCTGTTCCAGTCATCAGAGCGTAACTACGCTCTGATACCACTTTCTGTAACACCCCCGAATAAACATCCAATATCACAACAAAGCTCCTAGCCATATTACAAATTAACTATGCAGCGGAATCTCAACATCATCCGGGTGCTACAGATGTCAACCACCCACGTGGTTGACAGACCATATTACCAACACCAAGTTACGGTCTGCATGACTGGAAACAGCCCTCAACCAAAACACATATACGATATAAGATACAATTCCAAATACAAGTGTCTACAATATAATTACTAAATCATAAACCGAAGAGTACAACCCGTACATTAAACATACTATCCCAACTCAAAGTTATGCCCAGATAGACTACCCTCATGATAGCCATCCCGCCTACGCTCCGTTATCATCCAGCTCAATACCTGTAAAAATTGGGTTGTAAAGGACTCAGCAAACTACGCTGAGTATGAACGTGTGTAGCCCGTATGTTGCCGGGCTACACGACTACTTGGTCGAATATTATTAAGTCAATTTACATGCTATAATAAAGCAGTAAAGCAGGCCACATACATCATGGTTTCATACACACCCAAAGGTAGCAAAGCATTAATAACAAGCAACCAAGCATAACATGCTGGCGTCATAGCAACATCAAACATGCAACCAAGCACAACAAGCTGCTAATATAGCAACAGCAATCATGTAAGTCATCACACGTGTGCCTAGGTATGTTTACCAATGATCCTCACTATGGGATCGTTCGAGCGTGGTGTGTTTTCATTTCTTTTCTCTTGTTCCCACGATGTGTATTTTCTTTCTCTTTCCTTGTACCAGGTCTGGGGATATAGTTTAGATCCCGTGACCATAACATATAGGTGCCAATCTTTCCTTGTTTCTTAAGAATCACATTTGTGAATTTTCTTGTTTGCTTGGTCTCATTACATATGTTTTCCTCTATTCTCTGGCACCGAGTCAGGGGATATAGATTAGATCCCGAGACTTTATTATGTAGGTGCTAATCATTCCTTGTTTCTTTAAGGGTTATTTGTGAATTCTTTTATCACCGCACGTTGGAGGACGTCTCCTCCATAGCTAGTCCCCCATTCCCGACACCCAGGGTCGAGAAGCGGAGTCACCTCTAGACTCCAGGATAAGCTCTACCAATTTGTCACTCCCCCATTCCCGACACCCAGGGTCAAGAAAGCGGAGTCACCTCTAGACTCCAGGATGTGCTTCATAGATGATCGAAGGATCTGATGCAGATGCCAACTCCCGAGTATTCCATACCGCGCGGCCCGAGATGTCGTCTTCCCGGGTTATTCTCATGTTCCATGTTCCAGCAGTTGAGATTTGCTCTTCATTATCATTAATGAATAGACACCATAGTGGGTGTCGTGGTACGTCCTCAATGGTTAGAGAGGAGTTCCCCTTTATAGAGTTTTCTTTGTTTTCATAGTTCGTTGTGGTTCATCTCAAGTTCCATAAACGAGAAGGGACTAAGCTACTGTGTGCGCACAAATAATATACAACAGTGATATAGCAATCGTGTAAGAAAACAAGCAAGCAATCCAATTTCATGCTTTGATCTTATGGTCATTTTCACACAAGGCACACAGCAAACAAGCCGTGTAACATGACAACATACGAACCACACATGTCCATACCTGGTTCAGAAGCAAAGGGTTGTCTCACACACAGGGTCCCGGTCGGAGTTCGCTACGGCCCTAGCGTTAATTAAAACAATGTGTCAGTTATAATTTTAATGTGACGACCCTTGTGACATTTCCCTAGTTTATTTCATTTTATCGGGATCATTCCCTAGGTGAATTCTTTGTCGTATGTTCAGATGATATTAGCCCTTAGAATTCTCCAAGTATTAGCCTCAAACTTTAGCTTAGCTCTAGGGCATTTACATCGACGTTTTGCACGTTAACTAAGCCCTTCCCTCTAGCTAATGTTTTATGGTATTCTTAAGCATCAACATGTAACAAGTTTATCCAAATTGACCATTCACCCGTATTTTCCCCATAATTATATCCTGACCCCTTTTTATTTTATAACCAACACTTTAATTAATTAAACCTTTATATTATACCCCTGAATTATTTATACCATTACTTAAATTCTCAAAACCTTTCTAGGTTTATACTAATCCCTCAAATACTTAAATTTCCATTCATGCCCCGGGGTTTAAGGTAATTACCTAACTTACCCCTAACTCTGTAATTTCCACAATTTCATACTTAACTATATAGTATAACTCATAGTTAATTAAGGCATTAGGTTTGCTCCAAAATTCTCTAAAATTTCTAACAACCTCAAGGGTTTCCTCGTTACATATTGACCCTTATAGTTTCGGTAATTACATGTACTCCTTCTATATTTATAATTATTGTTTTAACTTACTATTTCTTCAAGTACCTAATATTTATCCTATCATTTTAATTTGGTCAACCCCTAGATGTGGTCAAGGTTGACCATTTAATTTATCCCTTGACTAGTTTGCTATTATTTACGGGAGTACCCCATGACTTCCTAGTTTTAAAATCAACTCTTAATTTCATTCGATTCATATGTTATACTTGTAAATATCTTAATAAGCCATTTCTTCTGGTTATTATTATTAATTATACCTTATATTTCTTTTTATCACACCTTGCCTCTTTTTGATTTATTTATTTATATAAGGTATATATATAGAGAGAGGGATGTATATATATATTTTTATACGGTTTAAAAATTCGTCTAAGCCATAAGACAAGCTTACGAATATGTCCATATTTTTCTAAGATGTTCCCAGATGGTTATATTTACTAGCATAATAGTTTTCCACCAGAAATTCATATAACCTCATAAATCAACCCATAATTTTATTAGTGGCTATTAAAGGCTCTAAATAACTATAATGAGGTGGTCTAATTAGGTGGCCCTAAAAATAGCATAGTAATTACTTAAAAAAAGAATGGTATTTATATACCTCTAATATCATATCATCGCTTCGGTTTGCATGCCGTTTCCCAAATTATGTTCCCATCATTTTCACTCAAATTTCGGACTAAATAAAATTGTATGTACCCTGGCTTAGCTCACATAAATATATATATATATATATATATGCATACTCATTATTAAACGCCCAATTAATCCCCCTGTATATACCCCCTCCTTTTATACGAGTTTCCAGTCCTATACTTATATGTATCCACCCAAAAGAATTCAACGGTTTAACGCTTATGTATATACTCATCCTTTTACACATTAGTCACTCCATTAATACACGCATTGATTCCCTCTTCTTTTCTAATACACTTCATAGTGTTACTAATTCACCCGACACCATACTCCCTCAGTGTTATCTTGACAACGATTTCTTTTTCCTTCCATAGCGCATGGTCACAACAACCCCCATGACACACCTTCGTATTCTCTTCAACCCTTAAGCATATATATATATATATGCACGTTACTTGTTATATATATATATATGCACGTTACTTGTTATGCATTAAAGACCCAATATAACACATGTATAAATATAATGTACCTAGCCTTCTTCCCCATATAACCCATATTCCTTATCGATTGGGTATTAGCGTTTCTGAAGCAACGAACATCCCTGTGCATACATACACCCCTCGATGTTATGCTTATTAACTCTACATTACATATATGTTGTTACATGGTGTTATTCTGTAGTGTGAATTCGGCATGGCACACACACACTTCCCTTCCGCCTAGTTGTGTGCATGCTCTGCCATGGTTACAGAATTTTATACCCATCCCATTACGTGCATAATATAACAGATGGGGGTGTTAATAGCACGGGATGGTATATATATATATATTCTGTCATTATTATTTTTATTTTTTGATGTAAGCAAGCAGAGGGAAACATTTTAAGGTTGTCGCATGGAACAACCGAAGGAAAGACAACTTACCAAGCCGTGTTCATGCCGGTTCTTTGGTTTGAAGCTTTTCTGCAGCGAGTTTGTGGCACCTATAAACAGGGCATAAGCTCAGCATTTGGGTGGAGGAAAACTGAATGAACGAGGAGGCCTACAGCAGCCATACTACTTACGGTTCAGTTGCTATTTTCCTTGCTTACGCTCCTCCCATGGTAAGGTTCTTCTTGTGTCGTTAACTGCTCGAGAGAGGGTTTGATCATGAGCTTTAACCGTGAGTAAAAAGGGTAGGGAGGTGATGAGGAAAGCACTGTCTCTTATGCCCGAGAAGAACGAGAGCAATGAAAAGAGGGTTGATAGATTACCGTTTTTGTTTCAGTCCCTTGCATATGTTGCTGTACCGTGAGCGTGACTGCAAAAAGCTATGCCTTAGGTGAAAGAGAAGTGTAATGTTTTGGTGAGTTTCCTTTGTGTGTATGAAATATGCGGGGGAAAAAAAAGTCTACAAAGCCATGTCACTATCGGTTTTACCTTGGCCTTGAAGCTTCCTACGGTGGCAACCAGAGATGAAAAGAAGAGGTTTAGAGTGATTACATTTTATGGTTCAAACTGGAAACAACAGAGGCAGTAATGGACTACAAGGGAATACGCAAGAAGGGAAGCTTGCACCATGTTCTTGGTGTTGGTTCTGCTTGTTGTGAGAAGGTTAAAGATGGGAACTCAAGCTGGAGTTTTCGTTGTCTCATGCAGAGGAAACCGACTGCCTTGTAGTGGTGGTAACTGAGTGTGAAATCTGGTGGGATAGCAGGCTGTGTACCTTGTTGCGGTTGAACAGAGTAGGGGTAGTAGTTGCTACTGATGCGGTTTGGGATTAAGAAGGGAGAGGATGGAGTGCTGCTTTGCTTCTGTTTGAGAAAAGTGGGTCTGCCGCATGACAAGGGAAAATAGGAAGAGATTGCAGTATATCCGATGGAGTTGAAAAAAAGAGTTTGCTTTGCTCTGCATGGTTATCGGCTACAGGTGCATGTAATGAGGGTAATGTGTTGTTCGCTTTGACAGAATTGCTCCTGCTTTATGACAGTGGTATTGTAGCTAATTATTCCCCCTCTCTCTTTCTTGTTGTAGCCGAGACCAACAGGTGGGGCTGTGATGGAACTAGAGCTGATCATAATGTGTCCGGTCGGCAGCCCGGTCCGACCCGGCCCGTAAAAAACCCGACGAGCCCGAACCCGATAGGGCTTCCGGGCGGGCCACCTGGACATAAAATTAGGCCCGAATGAAAACCGGGCCGGCCGTGGCACATTTTTTGAGGCCCGGGGGCAAGCCCGGCCCGGCCCGATTTTTATTATTTATTATTATATTTTTAAAATGTAATATTACATATTTAGTTTTATATAATAGATACAAAAATAATTATCAATATAAATTTTAACTAAGTTATATCATAAATATATAAATCTATATTAAAATATATTAATTTTAATTTTTTTTATTAATTTATATTAAAAAATTAAAAACCGGGCCGGGCGGGCCGGCTTCGGCAAAGTCTGGAAAAAACCGGGCCTAGCCCGGCCCGACCGAGCATGTAAAAAACCGGGCTTGGTTTTGAAATAGACCCGACGGGCCTAAAATTTTCCTCTGGCCCAGCCCGAACCCGGCCCCCCTCCCGAATGATCACCTCTAGATGGAACTAACCCCCACCAGCACTCAAAGAAAAGATAATAGTATAGCTCACTTGTAAATTAAAAGGGAAACTTGACAGGGAACCTTACAACTTAGTGCCATAATTGCTAAAGAGGAATAAAGTAAAAGAGTAGAAATCTCCCAAGGGAGCCTATTCGGCAAGCCCGCCTATCCACAGTGGCCAAAGAGATAAGTATTCAGATGCCCTTTCTAGTCTAGACTATTTTCTATTTATACTAGGCTAAAAGAAGAAAAGGACAAGTAATAGGGATAAGGCTAACAAACAGCAATAACGGTGAAAAAGATAATGCTCCCACTTCCAGCGAATATCCTAGCCACCTGGTGGTTCCCTCTTTTTGGTCCCATCATCCTAACTGTCCTTAGCCCCTAGGTTCTATCATTCCTCCCCTGTTAACAACCACCTTGTCCTCAAGGTGGTGTATAAAAAAAATGGTGATTTGGTCCTCTTCTGGTGACACCAAACCCACAACTCTCGTCTGGTTATACCATTGTAAAGCTAAACCTGCAGTGTCTTCCTCTTCCCTCCCTGGTGCCTTGTCCTCAAGGTGGTGCATGGGCTATTAATAGCAATGAGTGCCTCTATCTTGATGTCTTCTTTTCTTGGCAAAGCTGTACTGAGAACAATAAAACTCTGCTCTCTTTTTTTACAGCAAGGATCTCCATCTTCAGTCCCGTGTTAATAATGGCCTTCCGAGATTTTTGTTGTTTCAATACGTGTAAGAATAAATCCTTGATAACCACTTTATAATTTCTCTGTTGCCGAGTCCCCAAGTGTAGCATCATTCCTCCCATATCTGAATCCAGCGGTGGGATAGTGGGCCCCAATATTGTGGCTAAATGAAAACTGCTTAATTGGTTTCAGGTTACCTTTTTCTTTTTTGCAATTGGTATGCACTATAGGCCCAATTATTTGTCTCCCTAAAACGGTAGATAGCAGAACGGTAGGTAGTATTTGGGTGGGCCCCTTTGCTGTCTCCCCTCTTCAATATTAATAAATCTGTCATCGCCTGAATCTTCCCGGAAAATTTGCCACTGCCTTCCAATGACCCATTTTTTGTTATTACCATATGTGCCAACGTGGCCACTGGTGGCTGTTATCCAGTATTGGCTCCAAGCTTATCCGGCTACAACTCCTGCCTTCTTCCTTATTTGACCGACCCTTGGCTAATGATGGGACTGGACCCACACTTGTTTTCCTCTTTGAAAAGAGAGAACCCTATCAGCATAATCACGCGCCCCGCACACCCCCGTCCTCAATCTCTTGTCATCTAGCTTCTTACGTCTTTTCCGTGCCCTTGATTTCCCCCTCTCTGGACCAGCTGTTGAAATCCTTCTCCACCAGGTCTCGATCCTCTTTTGCTGACAGAGTGGTGGAGATATTCTCGAACTGGTGTAGGCCTCCTGAGTCGTCCTAATTTGCTCGAGTCCACCATTGTTGCTCTGGTTCTGATCCCTCGGGAAGCCACACGGTCTAACCGGCCGCTTCTATTCAGTATCTTCAGGGTTGTGTTGATTTCTAACTGCAACCTCATTTTCCCTTTAGATGGTTAGTTCCAATCGAATGCCGTGCTTCCGATTACCCTGTTTAATTGATGGTCGGAGTCCCGTTCAGACGTGGAACGTGAATTCATTCCCCCATCTTCTCGAGTCCAGCCCTTCCACCAATGTTTCCCGTTGTTCTCTATCCATCCCAACCTTCGCCTTCTTCTTCCTACTCCAACACACACGCCACAGGAATCAGGGGGGCATATCCTTTGGGTGTGTAGCAGGGGTATTGAATTGTGTAGAACCTCTTCTACCTCCACCCTTGGTTACGACCGCCGGTCTTGGTACTCCGGTCTATTCTGTTTTCTTTTTCCTTTTCTTTCCTTCCTCCATTTTCTCTTCACTCTCTTCTTATGTTTGATCTTCCCTGCCTTCTACTCTTGTTTAATTCTACCATTTTCTTATCTAAACAAGGGTGTTGAACATACCTCCCATGGCGCTCTACTACCGTACTGGTTGGTCTCCCCTTCTTTCTATTATCAATCTTCCATGTCCTTCTATTACATCTTCTTCCCTTCCTTAGTCCATGAACAACCCTGGTCATTACCGGTTCCATCATCAATTCATCAATGGTCGTCTTCTTTACACTCTCCTTTAGAAGCAGTGAGGTTTCCTCAGCCTGTTGTAACTGCGCTTTGGATATCCAACATGTAGTAAGTTGTCGTAACTCTCTCACTTCCCTTTCTAATTTTTTGAACATCTCACTCAGCTCCCCATGATTAAGCGCCATTCCCCCACAAACAGGCTCTGATACCAATTGATGGAACTAACCCCCACCAGCACTCAAAGAAAAGATAATAGTATAGCTCACTTGTAAATTAAAGGGAAAACTTGACAGGGAACCTTACAACTTAGTGCCATAATGCTAAAGAGGAATAAAGTAAAAGAGTAAAAATCTCCCAAGGGAGCCTATTGGGCAAGCCCGCCTATCCACAGTGTGGCCAAAGAGATAAGTATTCAGATGCCCTTTTCTAGTCTAGACTATTTTCTATTTATACTAGGCTAAAAGAAGAAAAGGACAAGTAATAGGGATAAGGCTAACAAACAGCATAACGGTGGAAAGATAATGCTCCCCTCCACTTCCAGCGAATATCCTAGCCAGCCTGGTGGTTCCCTCTTTTGGTCCCATCATCCTAAACTGTCCTTAGCCCTAGGTTCTCAGGTGATGCATGTTGCAGCTCACGATAAGTTGAGAAGGAGTAATATGTTGCTCTAGCCAGTGGGATGATTGGGCGCAGGATAATAGAAGGGACTTCCTGGTTGTCTCAGGCGCCCATGGGGAATGCATTTGCGAAAGTTTGTGCCAAATGAAAAAAAATGGGAAAGTTGATCTTGTTACTTGCTTGAGGACTTGGAGGTGGTCTCGTTTTTTTTTTGTTTTCCATTCCCAGAGCATGCGATGTGCAGCAGAAGAACGTGGAGTTTGTCGTTGAGGAATTTTAATTGAAATTTGAAACCGGTAAGGGTGGTTGGGCGTCTGGTGCCTAGCATAGAAAGAAGAGAATAGCTGGTTAATTGTTTGTGTTGCTGTTCGAGAAACCTGGGCAGTCCAATTACCGTGAAAGGGAAATAGTGTTGTCGCTTAACTTTGGATTCGTACAGAGAAGAACGACCACTTGTGTTTGTGGTATGGAAGTGCAGAGTTTTTTTTTTTTTTGCATACTGGTGTTGTACTGATCTAAAAGAAATCAAAGGGGAGTTGTGTTGCTGTTCGAAAATTTGGAGCGGTCTGATCACAGCATTCACGTGATGGTTTGTTTTCTTTTTTTAGTCACTTAGTATCTTCATATATCTAAGGCTGCAGTTTACTAATGAATACGAGCACCAGTTCAACCGGTTAAGACACTCAGTAGGAATACTAGTGGTACCGGGTTCAAAACCCGGCAAGAGCGCATTTCGCTCTCTCTATTTTTTTGTATCAGCTAAACACATGTCTATTTATTTATACGTATATATATACGTCTGTGACTATATTATTATTTCACGTTATCAGATGTCCAAATTATGTAACGCGTTATCCTCGGATAATCTTCACGTGTTTATGATTTTATGTATTTCTTTGTTAAGGGTGTTTCAGTCTCGTAATAATGAAGTGGAATTTAAACTCACTTTTAAGGAGCACAATATTTTACATCTCCTATGGAGATTCCTCCTTCAAGGATGCAGTTCACTTTTGATGCACAATATCACTCGTTGTTATTCTGGGTTGATTGTAATTAAATCTTTTAGCGTTCCCAACATGTTTTCCTAACTCATTTCGCATCTCTTACGGTCATTGACAAAAAACAAAGTTTAGAATTCATCATTCATATAGTAGGTTAAGTTTTGAAAACGGAACATAGGTTATACATAGATATTACTATAATAACATTTTAGTTCACTCTTTCTGTATTTAAGTATTGGGTGTAGTTGGTATCAAAATCTTAAATCATGTGATTTGGAAACTATTAATTCATAAAAGAAAATTTCCTTATAATGTAATGTAATTATTTAAATGGTATCCTTACTATAACATTTCTCTAGATACATTTTTAACCTAAAGTTTCTTAATTGTCATGGCTTAAAAATTTTTGAACTTATTTAAAATAGTATCATACTATATATTAAAACTTCTTTTTTCAATGCAATTAAATCTTTCATGAAACCTTGTACCGAATTATAACCTAAAGTACGTAAATATGCCATTTATGTTTTTTCACATATCAATATATTAACAAGCTATAAATCAGGTGTAACATGTTTGAGTAGTTTAAATAATATTTTAGATCATATAATAAGTCTAGATAGTCTTTCAAAATTATATTCAAAGGTTTATTAGCCAACCATACATTAAAATTTGTATTATATTCCTTTATAAAAATACACCTTCTGTGACTTCTAAAATTTTGTATATGTATAATGTTAAACTTCCAAATAAACATGAGAATTTCCAATCTTTAAGTAACTCTCATTTTTTTTACTAGATGCTCATTACTCCAAGTATTTAAGAATCAATGATATTTAGTTTAGTATTACTCTTCCCTTCACTCAATCTTTAAGTAACTTTCTTTAATATTTTTTTTATATTCAATAAGGGGTAGATGTTGTACCTTGGAGTACCCAAATTTAAATCCCCTTCCTC
Source organism: Limonium bicolor (assembly GCA_023374045.1). Lineage (NCBI taxonomy): Eukaryota > Viridiplantae > Streptophyta > Magnoliopsida > Caryophyllales > Plumbaginaceae > Limonium > Limonium bicolor. The sequence continues at coordinate 515,852,726 of CM041776.1, forward strand.
CATGTATAGGTATTTTTCACCAAATATTTAACTCAATAACCCTTTACATGTATGAATTTTAATACTGGATCTTAGATACAAATTTTGAATTCTTCATTGTGGCTAGTAATGAAATATGCCTAGCTCAAGATTTCATGATGGTACGTCTTACCACCAATCCTTCTCAAGTTCAACACAATCCATCACTTGCGTAGAAGATTATTTACGGTTAGATGACAAGGCTTGTCTAGCCCCTAGACTTCCAGTGAGTGAGTGTGCACCCCCACTACTTCAGCCTAGGAGTTTGTCACACCAGGCACTTCCCGTAGGGTATTAGGTTTATATTTTCTTTCTAAAGTTAACACAGAGTTTTAGTGTGGTTTACAGGTTTAGATGTTGATCTTTTCTGATATGCTACTAGTTCTTGTTAGCTTAATAATTTTTTTCTAGACTTCAGATTTATCCTAAACATTATCTTTAAGCAACAATTGTACCATGTAGTTCTTGAGATTTGTTTTCAAAATTTAAAGGAATTGAAGTACCTATCACTTAATATCAATACTAACTTATTTATTCAAAGCTCTATTTGTAACTATTTTCAACCAAAAGTATTCTTTAAGATTCTGGGGACATGTGTATAAGCTTTTAAAGGATTGTATTCTTAACCATGTATTCTCCATAAGTATGCTTTCGAAAAATATATTCAATGTATTTTTATCCCAACCAAAATCTTATCATTCCCAATAGATAATGTTCCAAAATTATATTTTTACAGTAACTCCATGACAGCACACCTTCTCAGCCGACATTCATACAACCCAAGCTTCATAATTTTTGGTATTAAGTTCTTAATATGTTTGTTATGACCTAAAAAAATGTATAGAGGAATCGTTCACAAATCCAAGAAGGGTTAGGAATCGTGCCTCACTGGAATCCTCACTCCCATAACTACCCCAATTCCCCAGTTTTAAGTGCACCTAGATTCTAAGTATTTCACTCGGGTTGTTTTTCTCGGGCTCAGAGCGTAACTACGCTCTGATACCACTTTCTGTAACGCCCCTATTTAACATAAATGCAGCGGAAAATAAAATACTAAGGCGATTACAGATCATCGGGTTCCAAGCACCCGGCACTAAACCTCACCAATTACAACTTATAAAATTATAAATGCTACAGTCTGAACTCGAGAAAACATAACAAGTGCAAGATATAAAACTCTCCACAATTCCTAATTCCCACCCCAATCACTCATACTCTTCGTGGCCACCTGTATAACAATACATACCTGCAAGATAAAACCAAGCAGCCCACCCCGGGAGGGGTGAGTCAGTTCCCTGGAGTGGAACTGGTACAACTCTCCAAAACAGAAGTTTAAAAACATAACTCTTAAAATAAACAATAACTTGAAGTCAAATGCTTAAAACAAAAACAGAAGAACAACGCTCAACCAAAACACCAAGTCAAAGGTAACAAGTCAAGGATAGAGATAAATAACAATAAGGTAAAGTTAGCCCATTGATAAAAAAGAAAACCACACCATGAGTTAGTGAACATCCATTGCTTGTGTTAGATTCAATTCCAGTTAGGATTAGAAGACTCATGTAGTCACAAGGACTAGGAATGAAAGGAAGAAATCCAAGAACCAACAAGTCAAGAGTGGAATGAAAGGAAATGGAAGAGATGGCTCCGTTGCCAATTACGTCCCTTTTGGGACAGGGGATATACAGCCCCTCGTTGTTAACTACGTCCGATAGGACAGGGATATACAGCCCCTCGCTGTTTACAACGTCCGATTGGACAGGGGATATACAACCCCTCACTGTTTACAACGTCCGATTGGACAGGGGATATACAGCCCCTCGCTGTTTACAACGTCCGATTGGACAGGGGATATATAGCCCTCGCTGTTTACCGGTGAAGATGTGCGCACATCACAACAAAGACTCAGCTCATGGTTGAAATGATATCCAGAGTCGAAAGAAGATTTACCAACATTGACATTCCCATATTCCCTCTAGATTAATAACTGCACAAGTGCAATACCAAAACACTCAGTCCTACAGAGTGCAGAGGCGTAAACCCTCAGCAGTTAATATCTAATGAGGTAAACCAGATAAGAAAACCAATGATCATGTGAGTGTGTAGTCTCAAGCTCAGTTAGTCACATCAAGCTGAGTTGGTCACACAACAGTTTCCTTACGAGATTCATTCAAGCTCAGTTAGCGTTTCTCAAAACATTCCATAAAGTTCGTACCAAAAGTATCTGAGTACGAGAAATCGTACCTGGTTAATGCTGTAGCAGTCCTAGTAGACTCGTGCAAACATTCAACACACTCTGAGGAATATTAAAGGTAGTATATCATCAATAACTTGTAGCCTAAGTTAAACTTAAATAAATTCCTCACTCTTATTTCTAAGTCTCAATTGTCTTTTAAGCCCTCTCTTAAATGTTATGTATAACCTTTGATTTATCTTAGAATGTTGTATAGCTCAAGGTGTGTAAGACCAACGAATATATTTTATTAACACTTGTTAATTGTTCCACTCTTATCCACTTTACTAGTACTCAACCATAATTGTCACATTCAAGAGTTTTGAGACCCTTATATCATAAGTGCATTTTATTTATTCATTTAATCTTAGAATCTCAATAATAATCTTAAGTTCAATACATTTATTCTTACTTAGGATAAACAACGCACTATGACCTACAATGGGTTTATCTTAGAATACTATACTATTACTTCACGATGTAACGATTATGTATTTTATCAATATCTACTAGATAATCCATTATGATCAAGTTTCCCCTTAACTTAAGTAAGATCTACATCCTGTATATTGGAATCATAGTGTTATAGATGCATTTTTATAACTTAATTGAGCTACTAAACTCAATTATCATATCCTTAGTTCAGAATGACATTTTATTAAACCGTCTAATAATCTTGTCATAAGACGTTGGATTACTCCTCATATTGAAATAACTATATCATAATTAACTAGACTTATCGAACTCTTACATTTAGTATTCAGAAAGTATATTATTTGCTTTATCATTAACTATATAATAAAGTGTTTTAAGATAACTTTTTACATATCCTTATTTACATTTAATCTGTAACTGTTTTATTTTTACACAAATTCCCGCTATAGACTATGTATAATCCTTTTATACTAAATTTTAATAAACTTATGTCTTAAATACATTTTTCATATTGTTTACAAAAAAAAGGTTTTCAAAGGAATAACTTAATAAATTAATCTCCTTTATTATGTTTTAGGATGAACATTATATCTTAACATAAGGTAAATTTTATCTAAGAATTAAATCCTCATTCATAAGTGAAATTGTCAATTATTTAATAAGATAATCTATTCTGAAAAATTCTCGTATTTTATATTAAAATAACATATTAATATTTCTAGTGCCGTAAATATATCAATATAATACCTTACGTACTTAGTTCCACTTAATTAAAGGTTCAACGCTTTAAATACCTAGTTTCTATTTACAAACCTTTTTTTAAGTTTTAAATACTAAATACATCACTTAATTATAAACTCACATTCTGAATATTGGTAATAAGCATATTTAATATAACTTCTCCAATTTTAAGAAACTCAAGGATTATTATTTAGATTAATTCCTAATCATAGTTTAATATAGTTTTATATCCTAATCCTTTTAATGATCTTATCTTGAAACATTAAGTTATTATTCAATATTAAAATGTTATGAAATGATTAAATCTAGGCTTATTAGTCCACTTCACAATTAGATGTAAATGTGTTTATTTACTTTATTATTAATTATATAATAAGATTTATTGTTTAACATCTTATGTAATCTAATTACAAATTTTCCTAAGTCCTAACTTATTAATTACTTAAACCAATTATAGATTTGCATTATGGTCGCTGACTAATAATATACATGTATTTTAATATGGTTTATATAATCTTAGAAATTCAAAGGTAACTCTTTAAGTTTAATTTCATAACCATAATTTAATACCACCCCATATAATATTCTTTTATTAGTATTATGTATAGGTTTAATTTAACTATTAATTCTTTTATATTCTATTTCCTATAAGGTATTTTATTTCCTTTATTTCTTTTATATATATACTGGGATTTATTCAAGACATTCTTTATATAGTTTTATTGTATTTAATTATTTCTATTAACTTTTACACATATCTATATCCAATATATGGTTTAAAAGATAAAGTATTTTTCCTTAGCTTCAATTAAGTATTATAATTAATATCAATGTAGATTAATTAATCCCTTGATTTAACCTAAGTTACTATCTTATTTCTTTTTATACATATTATATGTGATTTTTACGACACTTTAAAGTTTATACCCAAAAATATTTATTAACATTCTGTATTAAATGTTAGTTTAGTCTTATTACATTTTTTTCAACCTATAAAGTTTATTATTCAACTATACTTTAATTTTTGGTTACATTAAACCGTAGATTATAACATTATAACATACTATCTTATGAAAAAAGAATTACAATTTTTAGACCTACTCCCTCTTGTCTAAAAATCTCAAATTTAATATATAGTAACTATGATATTTTTAGACATATTATAAATTTTTTATTTCCTAAAAATTACTTTATTAAATAGCTAAGTTGATTCTTACAAGGCCGTAACTTATAAAAAAACTTAACTTACGTTTTATAACTCCAAATTTATATCAATTTATATCAAATGAAATATACTCTATATTCACACTTGTATAAATCTCATTTCAAAATTCATTCGGGAAGATCATTAAATTAGTCAACAAGGTTCAACCTTACCAAGATTCATTATTTCATGTGCAGTCCAAGATGCCATCTTCGTAGATCTGGTTCTCACAACCTAAAGCAATTCAATCCAAGGTCTATATCAATTTTAAAAGAGGAATCATAGCTCTACACATGGGTGAAAGAATCATTGAAAACGGAGCACTGTGGAGAAAGTTATAGACTCTTCAAGATTCGAGTTTACCACTGAAATTCTGGGTTGCTATTGCGTTATGACCGAGTTGCCTACTTCGGACGCTTAATGCTCCCAAATGAGGACGATTCAGCTTTAGCTTCCTTAAGGAAAGTTGAAGAAGAGTTAAAGAGCTTTCCAACAAGGTATGGTTCATGAATTTGCGTACAAGGATGAGAAAGTTATGATAGGGACAAAAATTGAATTTACCATACGTTTCTGAAAATTCTAGGCAGAACTAAATCAGGTGACGAACTTTAGACGCATTTCTGTACCGATTGGTTGTGATTCAGCCTTCTATGTTTAATCAAAAGTTGAAGAGGAATCCATGGTCTTTAAAACGAGCTATGTAAACAACGAATTTGGATCCATAACGAGAGTTATAGATCTCACAAGATCTGGGTTTACCTAGTCGATTTTCTGGAAAAATCTGGGCAAGAACACGACCTGATCGAGGCAGCTACTTTAGACGCTCTAATCCTTCAAAACGATTAAGAACTAGCTCGAGGTTCCTTCATAAGAGTTGTAGAGAAATTTAAGATCTTCAAAATGAGGTATGGTACGTGAATTTTCATTCACAAATGAAGAAGATACAATTGCAAAGTTTACCTCACCAACTGGAATTTCCAGATTTCTAGGTTGCAGTATCTCGGGTGGGCAACTTTCGATTGAATTTGTGACGGATTTGGGAAGAGTTAGGTTGAGTGTGAATAATGGTTAGAAAGAAGAATGATAGGAGAATCGAATGCAAAAGACGGCATCCAAAACGGTGGAGTAATGGCTGAGTTATAAGTGTCTAAAGATTGACCCTTGCCATGCCAAAACTGACGAGAAAACTTAATGGTTCAGTGGTATTTTCAAGTGACTGGGCGCGGCACGTGTCCCGAGGCGCGCGGCTGAGTCAGCCAGCCTTTGACACGTCAGCGACCTCCAAAATTTTGGCTCTAAACTTCAAATTATCATAACTTTGGCTAGGATGATCCGTTTTTAACGTTCTTTTATCAATCTTCTTGGTTTCCATAAGCTTTTTATTGATATAGGTTTCAAGGGCTGGTTTGACCATTCTCAAAAAAGTTAACCCTAGCAAGGCTTTAGAAGCTTTAAGGTTTCTATGATCTTATTTTGACTTTTAAGACTCAAATCAATGTTCCAAATATTTCTAAAATCTTTATAATATAATTGGAGTGTCTTGAAATTTTCCAAGATTTATTGACTTATAAATCATATTATTAAATTCATAATACTATGTAATAATATATAGTAATCTAATATTTAATAGTATTCTTTAGGATCAAATAGAAGAAATTCCCTAATTTAGTTTTCATAATTCCATATAATAATTTAATATTCATAATTCCATACAATAATTTAATATTTAATAGTATTATTTATGGTTTAATAAAAGAAATCCCCTAAATTAATTTAGGGGTATTTCAGGGAATATCGAATTTTAGTATCTGGTATGGAGGATTTGTTGCAAGAATTTTTAGTGGATGGGGCTTTCGATGCGCAAGATTTTATTGTGGAACAAAACCTGTTTGCCCTTGTTTGTCTTTGATGCCTTGATCGGGACTTCCTTTTTGGGAGCCATGGTGTTTGGTTAAGTGAGATATACTGATTCTCTTCAGTGAAGTTGAAAGAGTTTCAAATTAATGAGCGTGGAATAATGAGCTGAAGAACCAAATACAACCTTATATACTATTTGAGGCAACGGCTAGCATAACGGCTACCTCTAAGTGCATTGATGTCTACACTATTTAACCTTTCTGCATATACTTTTTTCCACTGTAACTGTCAACGATAACCATGGCTCATAAACCAAGAACTGATATGTACTTTATCTTTACTTTATGTTTATCACAATAGGATGATGTACCCTGTATCAATCCATGTGAACCATGTAACTTCAACGACAGAGTATGGAGGGCGGTTTTTACCTGGTCCGGGTTGGGCCATCATCGATGCAGACATTCAACATCAAGGAGCATCAACCATCTAAAATCATTGTTAAACCACATCGTGCGATCACATTTCGCGAACAATGAATTGCATGTCTATTCCATTGTCTACCTTAGAATGGACAACGATTCATATAACTTCTTGATTGCAAACGTACAAACTGATGCTGATGTTTGCCAGATGATTTGGAACTATATTGAGCTTCAAGAAATCATGCAAAGAATTAAAATTCTCGTCGATTATACGGACGACTCAGACTTTGAAGGCCCCGCCGTGACACGAAGGAGGGCACAGACAATTAGTGGAAGACACTGTACTAGAGTTTTACCAAATCAACCCACTTGCTTGTTAAGTGGACAGAGCTATAATTTAAAAAATCTTAATAAAAAATCTGCCAAAATATCCACGAATTACTCACAGCCACTCCTTTTTGAATGAGTCTGCAGAGTTATCCTTGAATTCAAATCTCTGCCTCACATGGTACACTTTATGACTCAGCATCCTGTCTTCTAGTGGACAGAGCTTTAATTAAAAAATCTGCCAAAATGTCCACGAATTACTCACAACCATTCCTTTTTGAAATGAGTATGCAGAGTGCTCTGGAATTCAAATCTCTGTCCCACATGGTACACTTTATGACTCAGCATCCTGTCTTGTAGTGGACAGAGTCTTAATTAAAAAATCTACCAAAATGTCCATGAATTACTCACAGCCACTCATTTTTTGAATGAGTCTACAGAGTTATCCTTGAATTCAAATCTCTGCCCCACATGGTACACTTTATGACTCAGCATCCTGTCTTGTAGTGGACATAGTCTTAATTAAAAAATCTGTCAAAATGTCCACGAATTACTCACAGCCACTCCTTTTTTGAAATGAGTCTACAGAGTTATCCTTGAATTCAAATCTCTGCCCCACATGGTACACTTTATGACTCAGCATCCTGTCTTGTAGTGGACAGAGTCTTAATTAAAAAATCTGCCAAAATGTCCATGAATTACTCACAGCCACTCCTTTTTGAATGAGTCTGCAGAGTTATCCTTGAATTCAAATCTTTGTCCCACATGGTACACTTTATGACTCAGCATCCTGTCTTGTAGTGGATAGAGCTTTAATTAAAAATCTACCAAAATGTCCTCGAATTACTTACAGCCACTCTTTTTGAATGAGTCTGCAGAGTTATCCTTGAATTCAAATCTCTGTCTCACATGATACACTTTATGACTCATTTTTTGTTTATTATATATAGAAGTAGTTGTGGCAAACTTCAATTGCACCACTTCTCAACATTCAGCTCTCTCTTCCTCCCTCTCAATTTGATCTATCACTCTCTTAAATATCCACATTATCAAGCTCATACAACTGCCTAATTTCTTTTAATCAGTCCACAAACATATGGCGTATCCTTGTCTAATTTTCGTTAATGCTGAGCTATCCTACAATCCACATGGTAGCCTCTATTTCTCTTGGAGCCAAAAAACTAAGACCTTCCACCTTCGGTCACTGATAATTTCACCTTCAAAATGCTGAAGGAATCTGCCACGGAGGCCATTCGTCAAATAGGTTGCGGATACGATATAGGAAGGATGACTTATCGAAATTTATTTTCAAGAAACCTAATGGTGTACTCTGCACTTCAATTGAACACAGATGGAGATATTCAAGCAATGATTGACAACTACAAGTGTAGTTGGGACCTCTCCCAGAGCATGGAGATTCATGTGGAGATGGATGGTGATGATGATGAAGATGATGACCTGTACGAGCCCGGGGATGATGATAATCTATCATCAGATGATGAAGTCGAACTAATACCAGAAGAATTTCTTCATCAACCAGATGTTGATGAAGGCACTAGTCAAGAAGCCCCGAATGTGCCGTTCTATCATCACGTGGATTGGAATGCTATCAACGTATTGAGTACTGATGTTGAACGATGAGTGTTCCACAATGGCAGTCTGGAGGAAATTTTGAAGTCCACCAAGAGTTCGATGACAAGGAGAGTCTGGTTAGTGCTGTTAAAGACTTTCACATTCGAAACAATCTTGATTTTCGTGTTGTAAGGAGCTCGAGTAGAGCGTATGCTGTCCAATGTGCAAGTGGGGAAGAATGTAGGTTTTATATAAGGGGAGTGTTTTGTCCAGTGAGACATTATGGAAGATAACAAGACAGAGGCCACACTCCTGCACTCCTCAAACCGACATACAAGATCACTGACAAATGAATTATCATTTCAGGCCATTCTACCCCATATCAGCCGTAACCCGGGCATGAGTGTTCTAGATGTAATAAAAAAAGTTCGTGGCCAGTACAATAGGACCGTTTCCTACAGAAAAGCTTGGCTGGCGAGGTGTGAAGCAATAGGAAAGATGTATGGAGATTGGGTTGAATTATGCCCAACTACCATGGTTGTTCATGGCAATAAAACATAAAATACCTGGATCGGTTGTTAATCTGAAATCAGTTCCAGGTTATGAAGATGACACTCAAACAACGCAAGTCAAATTCTTCCAGCGATGCTTCTTGGCGTTCGAACCATGCATCTCAGCATTCAAGCACTTCAAACCCATGCTGCAGATAGATGGTACACATCTATACGGTAAGTTCAAAGGTAAGCTTTTGATAGCGGCAACACAAGATGGAAACAACAAAATTATACCTGTTGCATTCGCTATAATTGAGTCTGAAGATTTGGCTTCTTGGAAGTACTTCCTCGACAAGTAAGGTTGCATGTCATCGGTCAAAGGAACGATGTGTCAATAATTACAGATTGTGCACCTGTTATAAGCATCGTGGAGTCAGACAATTTATGGAGACCCCCAATGGCTCACCATTTCTGCTGCATAAGACATATTGCATCGAATTTTAACTCAAGGTTCCACAACAAAAGGTTGAAGAAGTATCTGATCAACACATGTATCTTAATTTTTCATTAATGTACTTCACTAATTAAATTGAGTATTTTCAATGTTTAACATTGACTTATTATCATGTATTTAGCGAACGAATTTCGAAGGCATCATGTCCAGAGAAGATATAATCACCTTCTATCCCAGAATACCGACATTGAGCGATTCTTCAATGACCTACCATTTGAGAAGTGGTCTAGGGCATATGATGAAGGAAGGAGGTGGGGGCACATGACAACCAATCTGGTCGAATGCATCAATGGAGTGCTAAAGAGTGTCCGAACTCTACCCATCACCGCCATTGTTACCAGCACACTGTACAAGTTGGTAACTTATTTTAACGACAACCTTGACACATACAACGGCCAGCAAATAACGGTGTTGAGGGTGATTTTTCGGTATGAGGGGGGGTCTATCTAAAATACGGTCTAACTAAGAAGTCTAGATCCTAAGAATTTGCCATTCTGTGGAGGGTGAAAACCCGTTATTCTGGCAACCCTCAAATACCTACTAAATCGTCCGTCTTTCCCAGAAAGCATAAGGGGAGTGTAAATGAACACTACACCCGCTCTCGATGGGCTCCACGCGGACTTATGCCTCTATAAGGCGGAATTGACTAGAGTCGCCACCTAGTTTGACCCATAACTAGGAAGGAAGGAGAAGGGTTCTAGGAACCGTTAATTGACTCTGATGATTTGTTGCCTATGGATAGGACTTATCTGATCATACTAGAGATTCTGTGTGGGTTCGCACTGGGTTACACCCCTTAGAAGTGGCAACGACCACGACTTCGGATTGGTGCCCGAGGAAACCTCGGTCTCCAATTGTCGGGATTGCCTTCTTTCAAAACCTTATTAGAGAGATTCATCTAAAAAGCCAAGGATCGGATTGAGTGAGGGGTGAGGATGTGGCCGGTATTGGAGTTGGTCTGGTTGAAGTGTTTGAGAGGTTTTAAATGCTCTGAGAGATTTGAGGTTGTTTTGGGCCTTCACGGGATTAAGAGAATGATGGAGTTTTGAGGAGTAAAGGGGCATTTTGGTCATTTTTGGTGGAGTCAAAGGGGTATTTGGACCATTTGGATGATTTGAGGAGTTTTTTGCGTTTGCGAAGTTTAGGTTTTGAAATGGTCGGGTTTTTGAGGTGTTTTGGGAAGTTAAACGTGTTGAGGTGCAATTCGGGTTTTAAGGATGGTCGAAGTGGAAGAGGATATTTGGTTTGCAGGTATTCGGGTTCTGAAGATGCTTCAGGTTTCTGGAAGTCTTCAAGAATTGACTTAGAGTTGGTTAAAAGGAGGATTGAGAAGTGTTTATGGGTCCTAAAGCTCTAATGGAGATGTTAGATTGGGGTATTCAGAATTGTCTCTCTTAAAGTCTTTAAAAACTGAAAAATCATTTTTTGTTGTAAAAGGACGGATAATCCCGAGGGATTACCCTATGTACCCCCTCGAACACGACACTTAATTAATGGTAAGTGCCGAGGCTCGAAAGATGGGGCAATGAATTTATGTCGAAAAATAGGATTCAGAGAGAAACACCATGAATAAAATGTTCTCGGTCGAACCCTAATAACGTCTCTAACTCCCGGGTTTTAAAAACATAAAAATCCGAAAACATTGAAATCGAGCGGAAGGAGTTAGACGATTCTAAAATCCCGGCTGCAACTAGGAAGGTCGTTACTTCCTAGCACCCTGCCTTGTAAAAATTTAGGCTGCAATTAGGGGAGGTTTGTCACCCTAATGCCCCGCCTAAAGAGATCCAGACTGCGACAAGGGAGGTTAGGACCCCAGTGCCCCGCCTCGGATTTTTATTTTTGGGAAGGAAGACAAGTGATGTCCTAACCATGGAGGAAATGTTTGAAGGGGTTAGACATTTCTTGCTCCCCGAAAACGGTTTATTTTGGAGTTTGAAAACTGAGTTAGAAAATCTTTGAAGTTGTTCGGAATTCTCTATGAAGAAACACTGATTTTGAGAAATGTTTTGGGAGAAAACTTTCTGTATATGTGAGAACTTTCTGCAATAGAGAAGAGTTTTCTGTGATGTGAGAAGTTTTTCCTTTTAAATTCCACAAAATGGTTTCTTTGAAAACTTGATAAGATTTTAATAAAAAGATTGCTTTGAAACTCTTTGTGGGTTTTTTAGATCCTGAAAGGATTTACAAGTGGATGTGGATTGGATGAAATGTTTTTAGGTTTGAGTTGAACTGAGCTTGATGAAATAGGTTCGGTTTGGGTTGAGGTTCAGGCCTGAACTAGATTGAATTTTGAGTTGGGTCAAAGTTGGGTCAAGGTCAACGTTTTGGTCAAGGTCAACGTTTTTGGTCAAGGTCAACATTTTTGGTCAGGGTCAACGTTCTTGGTCAGGGTCAACGTTTTTGGTCAGGGTCAACGCTTTCTGGTCAAGGTCAACGCTTTCTGGTCAAGGTCAATGCTTTCTGGTCAAGGTTTGATTCTTGTGGACTTAACTTGATTTTTGCGGACTTGGGCTTGGGCCGGATTTGGACTTGGACTTGGGTCAACTTTGGTTTATAGACTTGGGTAATGGGCCGGGTTTATGGATTTAGGCCAGATTTATGGACTTGGTAATGGGCCGATTGGGCTGGGGCTAGGTAATTGGCCGAATGGACTGGGCTAGGTCTCTGTTTGGGCCGAGATTGGGTGGGCTAGGTAATGGGCCGAATGGGCCCGGGCTAGGTAATGGGTCGAATGGGCCTGGGCTAGATAATGGGCCGAATGGGCTGGGGCTAGGTCTCTGTTTGGGCCGAGATTGGGTTGGGCTAGGTAATGGGCCGAATAAGTGATGGGTCGAATTTGGGCCCTGGGCCTTGGGTTCGGGTCTTGGGCTAATGGGCCGAGTGGAGTGTTGGGCTGGACTTGGGTTATGGGCCATAGGCTTTCGGGTTTGGACTGTGAGCCATGGGCTTTTGGATTTGGGCCAAGTTTGGGAGTTGGGCCAGGATTGGTTTTGGGCCAAGGTGGATGTGGGCCGGATTGGGATGTGGGCCAAGTGGGCTTCGGATTGGGCTTGGGCCTGATATGACTTGTGGTTGAATTTGCTAATTGGGCCAGATTGGGCTAATGGGCCGAATTGGTTTTGGGCTGAATTGGGCTTGATGGGCCGCATTGGTTTGTTAGAATTAGACCGGAATGGGTTTCCAATTTTGAATTGATCTTGACTTGAATTTTGAAATGGATTGCTTTTCTTTTTTTTTTGGGCTTTTTTTTATATTAGTATTATAACATAATAAGATGTGGTTGGGTTTAGGGATCACCCAATTTATTAGGTGGGACCATGGCTCACCTAAATCTTAGGGTTCACCCTCTATCTTAAGAAGGCTTGGTCCTAAGGTCTAATAACTAGGGCTTAAATAATAATAATAAGGAATCAAAGGAAATGAATTTTTAAAAGTAACAAAGCTAGACATACAATATGTACAGGTCAATAGAGTGAAATAAGAAATCCAAATTTATACGTCCTCGTTCATTTGCTAAGGCCAGAATTAACTCCGTTGCAAATCGAATCTTAGCCACACAAACAGAACACTAACTTAAAACTTCGATTCAACTTGCATCCCTTTTTTTTTCTTGCGTTCTTTTATTAGAGACCCGAGAATCGTAACGAGATTGAAAATATGGGAATACCAACGCTTAAATGTAAACACTCAAAACCCAGGTGAACCGAACGAAGGATTTTACTCGAGCTCAAATTTTGCAAACCAAGTTTATTCTCTTCCTCTGAATGAATAACGAACCAGCAGAATGTAAACAGCCCAATCCGCGCATACAATAGGCTTATTAAGTCAAAATCCTCTTTCAGGCAAACATTAACCCGAATCCAGAGCCAGAAACAGATCAAACCAAGTGAGAACCGCAGACTACCATTTACTTTTGAACAAGGACAACAACAAAATTCAACAAAGAAATACACTACAGACAGTCACAAATATGGAACAAGCACTGAACTATGTCACCCGCCAGAAAGATGCAGAAGCTAAATTGAATTAAAGATAAATACCAGATGGGTGCGACATATTAACACCTGCAGAAGCATCATGCTGGTGCCGGTTTTGGTTAGCAGATCTAAACGAATTAGACACCGAGAAAATGTACAAATGGGGATTAGCTTTAGGGATTCAACCGGCAATTAAGATAATAATTTGGGGATTAGAACTCTTCCTCTGGAGCTTGCGGTCACCAACTGCCGACTCTCCCAATACCACAGTGTACTCCAGATTGAACTCATACATCAACAAATAACCAGAGATTAAAGGCAGAAGCAATCAAACGAGTATCTGAACAAACAGCACATGAACAAGTGTTCGAGATGATAGAAATCGACAAAGTAATAATAATCTGTTATGATTTTGGTTTTGAATCTTCTTACGGGGAGATCGAAGTACATCTGGTAATGGAATTAGAACCGAGATGCAGCAGTTCCGGTTATTCAAACCGAAAATATGAGAATGAATGAGATGTAGAGGCAAACATGTTCCGTTGTCCCCAGTTCAGTAACAAAATTACCGTGATGAAAGATTGAAGAAGGCGCGACGCTTGTGCTCCTAAATCGTCAGTTTGGTTGCGAAATCACAGGTGAAAAGAATGAAGAAGGGCATAGGAGAGCTGTATGCTTCCCGTTCGCCAATCGATGAAGAAAATGGACAGCGGAACGTGAATGCTCCTATTCGCCAGTAGGTTTGCAAAATTACCGACAGTGAATGATTTTGGAGGAAATCTGAATTTCGAGAAGGGATTGGGACAAAATTTGGGTGACGAAAATTCAGGCTTAGGGAAGGCTATCTTCTCCTCAATGGAGCCTGAAGCATGTTTCTGGGTTTTCTTGAGTTTTTTATGTTGTCGGGTGAGTTTTGAGGAAGACGAAGAAGAGAAACGAGACTCCTGCCCCTCTATTCCCTAATACTGTAGGGTTTTATAAAAGAAAACTAGGGTTTTTGGACACATGTTAACTGATTGGGTCGGGTTACCGGGTCCAGATTAGAGCATGTTTGGACCGGCTAAACAGAGAAAGAAGAAATAAAAACAAAGGCGTTCAGCCTGAGTTTCGACCTCGAGTTGTCTCAGGGCTCCCCTTACACACTCTCCAACTACAACCGTGACACAACTCAGTGTTTGAGCATAGAAAAAAAATATTTACATGTTAAAACAAGCTAAACAAGAAAATAAAAAAGGACCCTATCAAGAATCGAACCAAGATCAAAGGTTTCCTCAAAGAGTGTGTTGACCAGTTATGCTATACCAGAATGTAGTATACAAATGAAACACGATATTAAAGCTTTAATTCAAACTGGATAAATTCTCTAAAAATGCATTTAAAATGGAATTTACAAGGGACGGGTTTAAAACCGGATGATTATTGAAATTCATTTTTGGAAACCGTTTTTTTAAATGCTTTGAGAAAGTGATTTAAGAATTTTATCATAAAATGATGGTTTCGTTTTGGCAAGCACGTTGATACGTTTTGAGAAAGAAAGGCGACGACCCCTCTTATTTCATTTATTATTTTGGAATTTGCTTTATGGGGTGAGATTTTTGGTGTCTACAGATGGCTCCCCTTGATTCAATTCTGCAATAGAAGACTTGCAGAATTGGATCAAGGTTGACGGGCGCCA
The DNA here is from genome assembly GCA_023374045.1 of Limonium bicolor. Taxonomy (NCBI): domain Eukaryota; kingdom Viridiplantae; phylum Streptophyta; class Magnoliopsida; order Caryophyllales; family Plumbaginaceae; genus Limonium; species Limonium bicolor. Next base: position 515,868,198 of record CM041776.1, read on the forward strand.
AAAAATTCTCACTGCGGTTTAGTAGTGCATTGGGATGTGATCGTGAGTGTATTAAGGCGATTGTAAGTACGAGGACTTATGGCGAGCTCGAGTTAGACCTCCTGACATCTACCCTAGGACTTATGACGAGCCTATGATACTAACAATAAGGTTGGTTTTTTGTGCACGAGGACTTATGACGAGCCTATATTGCAATTGAAAGTACGAGGACGTATGACAGCCTCAACTAGACCTCTTGACATCTAGCTATAGGACTTATGACGAGCCTATAATACTAACAATTAGATTGATTTGGGGTGCACGAGGACTTATGACGAGCCTCAACTAGACCTCTTGACATCTAGCTATAGGACTTATGACGAGCCTATAATGCAATTGAAAGTACGAGGACTTAGGAGTGCCTCAACTAGACCTCTTGACATCTAGCTATAGGACTTATGACGAGCCTATAATACTAACAATTAGATTGATTGGGGTGCACGAGGACTTATGACGAGCCTCACTAGACCTCTTGACATCTAGCTATAGGACTTATGACGAGCCTATAATGCAATTGAAAGTACGAGGACTTAGGAGTGCCTCAACTAGACCTCTTGACATCTAGCTATAGGACTTATGACGAGCCTATAATACTTTATGGAGTACCGTACTAGTACGTAATAGCTGCCTAGCAGGTGGATGTGAACGATCTTGCGCTAGTAGCGTATAGCTGCCTAGTGAAGGAATAACGACGGGACCGCACTAGTAGCGTAATAGCTGCCTAGGGGTTATGAATGAACGCTCTCGCACTAGTAGCGTAATAGCTGCCTAGTGGAGTAAAAACGGGACCACACTAGTAGCGTAATAGCTGTCTAGCGAGTGTAAAATGAAAGGCGATCGTACTAGTAGCGCAATAGCTGTCTAGCAGGTGTAAAAACGAAAGGTGACCGTACTAGTAGCGCAATAGCTGTCTAGCAGGTGTAAAAACGAAAAATTCGACCGCACTAGTAGCGCAATAGCTGTCTAGCGGGTGTAAAATGAAAGCGACCGTACTAGTAGCGCAATAGCTGTCTAGCAGTGTAAAACGAAAAATTCGACCGCACTAGTAGCGCAATAGCTGTCTAGCGGGTGTAAAATGAAAGGCGACCGTACTAGTAGCGCAATAGCTGTCTAGCAGGTGTAAAACGAGAGACCCGTACTAGTAGCGCAATAGCTGTCTAGCAGGTGTAAAACGAAAAATTCGACCGCACTAGTAGCGCAATAGCTGTCCAGCGGGTGTGAAGATGCGTCAGACAGTGAGCAAATTTTGTGGGTATATGCAGATGATATGTGATGTGAGGTGATTAACCAATGTATTAATTGAATTAAACTCCCTGTTTGTGGATGTAGGTTTTTGTGTGAGCAGACGGCTCCAGAGTTGTTTTCAAATTTTGAGATGACTTTGGCATGTGGTGATGGCTCCGTATGAACTGATGGCTCCGGATTACGTTGATGGCTCCGGTGCGGTCGGGTGGCTCCAGTGTGGTCGGAGGCTCCGGTTTGATTTGTGATTCCCTTGTGAGCACGGCTCTGGGATGGTTGGTGGGTTTTGATTCAGGTAGAGATTTTGGGATGGTTTGGTGGGTTTCGATTGTTTTGGATTTTGAGTCGAATGGTGGGCTGATGTGATGGTGGATTGTGTTGTGTTTGACGTATTTTGATGTGGTTGATAACTTCTTGGTCATGGATGGATGGCTTCGGTCCGGTTATGACTTTAGGGTTTCTCATGATGGCTCCAGGATAGCTCGGGATGGCTCCGGGAAGGGCTACGAATGGCTCTGTTTGGTGATAGTGAGGAACAAAAGGGGGATTTTTTTTTCTTTGAGGTGGTCGCACCCTGGGCGGGCTGCCTACGTACTCAATTTCGTATTGAGATCAGACCATACGTAGTTCGAAACTGTGTAGGCAAGACCTTGGTGATGAAATGGCTCTAACAGGGATGTTAGATGGCTCCTATATTGTTCTCGAACTATTGAGATGGCTCCTGTGTAGCTCTAAAGATGGTCACAATGTCTGAGAACGGCTCCCGTATGGCTCCAATTTAGCTTTGGAGAGGTGTCGATGGACTCAAGTATGACAGTGGATGGCTCCGAGATTGTCTTCGTACGGCTTAGGATGGCCTTATTTTGGTTCGATGTAGCTCAAAGATAGCCCGGAATGGCTTCAGCTTGATTTCCTTTGATAGGAAGTTTTACTTCAACTGCAGCAACTGAAGTTGACTCTCAGCGAGACTAGGCAGAGTTCTTACCAATCAGATTTGATGATGGAGTGCTTATGATGCATGTAAATATTAAATGCTAGATACGATGCAAAATGCATATGCAGTTTTTGTAGAGAAAGGTACGGTCCTATCTCTATTAATATGAGGTTTACGAATATAAGACATCTTTCGATTCGATTTTGAATGATTGTTGAATTGGAAGGCGTGAATCATTTTCCTCTCATGGAGGGATAGGGTCAATCTCTCGTGAGTTTGGCTGTGTGTGCAAGCGTGTGATGATCTCTCGATGCTTAGAGCAGTATTTTCCTGAGAATTTCCTTTCGAGGTTCTGGACTTTCCGATCCTCACAAATTCTCACTTGCAATGGGATAGGTTTTCATAATTTGGTGGTTTAATCAAGAGTCACTCGCGCCCTAAAGACCTTGTGGGGTAAGGTCACACTCTTCCGCTCATGCTGGTCCCTTGGGATGAGGGACATGTTAATAACAAGTATGAAGCTTATGGATTCATGTTTCAGATCGGTACTTTCAGTTATCGCTCATTAACTTATGAGTCAGAGGTCTTTATTGGATTGTAACGGGGATGAGGGGTATGATGTATGTCACACGGGGATGTGGGATTGTTTGGGAATTGTGTGGAGCTTTGTGCAATAGAGGACGTGTTTTGTCTTTGCCATGGGTGGAATGATTGGACGGGTTTGATAACCTTTATTGGTTCCACGAGACATCATTGGTCCTTCTGATTTGGATTTCTCCTTCTGTCTCTTCTGGTGTTCGATTTGAACTTTCTTCTCATTTTGTTGTTTTTTTTTTTGAAATTGCATTCGGCTCATCAACTTTCTCAAGCGTTCTTGCTTTGTATTTTGGCTTTCAGCTTTGCTTTCAGCTTTGGAGTTTTCATTGACTCGCTAATCTTCTCAAATATTTCGGTGTTCTTTTTGGTGTCTGACTTTGGAGTCGCATTGACTCACTGATTCCTTTGGACATTTTCGTTTGTTGTTGTTGTGAAAGATGGTGGGGGAGAGACCATGGCTCCGGCTCTTTCGAGATCCTCTATTGCAAGGGCAAGTAAGTATATGTACGTGGGTTGGCATGTTGTGGAGTTCACAGAAAAAGGTTTATCGCGAAAGCTCAGCGGGGCTAACTAAGGGATTATGTACAGGGCAGTCAAAGCTTTTTGGTTTTGTGGAGATTTTTATTCCTAAGTGCCTCGTCATTCTCATTAGTCAATGATTGTTTTCTTACTATTCTCGAATCTTTGCATGAATCACAGTTCGTATCCTGTTTATCGACTTTGATCTCGCTATGAATTGTGCCTTCCATGTGCTGAAGGAAAGCACAAGTCGCTCGTGGTTTTACCTCCGTGGACTCGCTCTATCTTCCCTCATCGCTTAGTGGATTGTCCAATACACTCAACTAAAATTCCAGGAGAAAACCGCTCTTCGCATGCCACACAATCGGTTTGTGGTGATGGTTTTGACTAGACCCTTGTGTTCATTGACGGGTCGAGAGTTTAATGGTTCACGCACTCTATTCAATCAATCTCTCAAGATTTTCGCCAAAAATGTCCCTTCGATACGAATATATGCAAATGCAACTATCTACAATGCAATTTGTTTTGGTAATAGGAATTACTATGTATAAGATGCATGAAAAGCTGAAAAACGATGAATGGAGATGGTTGACTCTGGATTTCAATCGAATGCTTTTTTGTCTTTTTTGCCCTTTTTTTTTGTTCTGTGGTTCTTTTTGGATGTGATGCATGCGTGGTAAGGCTACACCTAATCTCGCTTGAGTCGGTTTCAGTTGAGGATCCATGATGTTCATCTCGCCAACAATGGTTCTTTAGGCGGTCGGTTGCTGAGTGGGTCCCGGAAGAAACGTGACCCTACATGTTTTAGCTGTAAATCGAACCTCGACCGCTTAAGGAGTGGTAATCCCTTACTGCGCCAGTCAACATGATAAAACTGTCTTGTTCTTTCCTGTGATTCCTGGATAGGTCAAACAAAAGGGGGAGGGATGGGATGCAACCCTTCAAACACTTTCATTACAATAAAACATGTTCTCAACTACTTTCTGTCACGATCGTCATGGATTAACACATGGTCCTGCATGGCTCGGTGATGCCTCAGGAAAGTGCGCCTTCGTGGTCTAGGATGAACGTCTTAGCTCTAAAGAAGATACCTCTCCTCTGTCTATCAGCTCTTGGATTGCGTTCTTTAGTGTGGTACACTCATCGGTGGTGTGTCCCCAGATTCTATGATAGTCGCAGTATTCATGCAAATGTGGCCCGAGTTTCTTGATTCTTGACCTTGTATTGAAAAGTGCTAAATGACCTCCCTCGACTAATATTTTCAATGCTTCACTGAGCGACATTCCGAGGTTCGAAAGTTGTCCCTGTGAGCTTTGTCCGGGTGTACGTTCCCTTCTTTCCATGATTTCGGGTTGCTTTGTCAATTTGATTTCAGTGTCCTCAAAAGCAATCACGGCCGCCATCAATCATTTGAAGTCGCAAATACCCTGGTATCTCAACTGGCATTGGTACTCTTCCCTCAGGCCAGAAATCACCATTCGTATTTGTTCTTCCTCATTTGGTCGATTATTCATTTGCCCAGCCTTCACCCTCCATCTTTCTATGAATTCCCTCACAGTTTCGCCATGGTTTTGACGGGTGATTTCTAAATCTCTGGTGTAACTTCATGATGAAAGTTACCACCGTATTGAGTGAGAAATTCAAGGTACAGGTCTTTGCTTGACTTTCCTTTCAAATCCAGACCATAATCCAAGAGTAAGCAGGCCCCTCTAAGTAGAATCTAAAGCACGCGGCCTTCAGCTCATCGGATAGACCATGTAGATCCATGAGCTTATCATACCTATCAACGTGATGCCTTGGATTTCCAATCCCTTCATACTTCTTCATTTCAGGCAGACTCATGCCCTTTTGCAGACGAGCATCAGGATACGGGTTAGTTGGCTCCCAACCTGCAGACTTAAAACGTTGGGCTAGCTCTAGTTCCGCCTTCAGTTCTTTCACCAATTCTTTCATTGGACTCGCTCTGAGATCAAGGTTTTGGATTGAAATGGTTTTCTCAGGGTAGCCGGTGGTGTCAAGAGATTGAGAGGGCAGTAGTATTGTTCCTGGTTGAAGGTGTTGGCTTGAATTTGACGAGTGATGAGGTACTTGCCAAGGAAGGACATATTTTGTGTGGGGCAAGGAGAGGTTTAAGCCGGAACGCACCATGGGGGAAGATGAGTGTTGGGTCTTTCCCTTATCACATACCATTTGTGGTTGCCAATTCCCTCTTGTGGCGGTTGGGGTTCTCAGAGTTGAACTGTTCATAGGTGAAGAAGGCATGCTTGGTGGGTTCGGGTCTGGACAGAGAGAGTGTGATGATCCATTGCTTGAAACTCATAGGCATCGCATGCAGAGTAAGTTGGAGAGTCCTTGTAACTGCTATCTGACCCCGCATAGACCCTAGTTACTCTTTTTGGACAAATTCTTCTATCTTCAGGTTTTCTCTAAGTCATCAGCAAGGTCATGGATCAATCTTTCGTGAACAAATCGACCTTCAACTGTCTGATCATGTCGAGGGGCTCGCTCCATCTTTTCTGCCGTTGCTATAGGTAGAATGGTCTTCTTTCTTTCCAGTTGCCAACTATCACACCTGCATGCACAAGGATTAGAGTGAAGAAGAAGAGGTAATATCAGTATGTTTTGTTAAACAAAAATTGGTTGTGTGAAGAATGTGAATGATTGTTGGTGTGAAATGATTTATCTTGAAAATGTTGAGAGATAGGCGTCACTTTATTTCATCAATTTTTTAAAGGGGATGTATCCGTAGACACCGCAAATTTCACCCCATAAAGCAAAGTTTTGAGAGAGATAGATAAAACGTGAAGGGTCGTCACGTTTGTTCCTTTCTTTAAACAAGACGTGCCTGCCAAAAGAAACCGAGTTTTGGAAAACAATTTTAAAAAACCGTGTTTTCAAAGTGGCGGGTTTTCTCAATATGAATTTTGACGCTCGGTATTCGCAAAGAAAATAGGGAGTGGGGAACCCTATACACATTGATCTAAACAAATTCAAAGGAGTGTATAAACCTATACATGTAATCTATTCAGAGATGGACGAGAGAGAAAAGAAACATAGAGGAAAATCCTATACATCATCAATCCTAAAAAGTCATATAAAAGGGGAAATTTGAGCTAAACTTCTTCTGAACTCCTCAGGTCCATCTTCGGGCTTCTGAATGATTACTCACGTTCGGCCTCCTGGCCTGCTGCTCGATCATCTTGGATTCTTGACCGGCTGCTCGCTCATCTTCGGGCTCTTGATCGGGTTGTTCGCTTGTCTTCGGGCTCTTGACCGACTGCTGGCTCATTTTCAGGCCTCTGTAGTGAAGCAAAACTGTGATGAAACAAAACGAGTTGGCGTCCTTCTGACTTTCGACAATTTGAATTCGAACCGGTGTCGCTAGTCTTCATGTCGCTTGACTCGGGTTGGTACACCTCTGATTATGTATACAGTTGGTGCTGGTCTTCATTTCGCTAGGCTAGCTCCACGGGTTGGTGCGCCTCTGATTTTCAGCTCGATCCGCTCCGACGAGGGAATAAGGGATATTCTTGAGAAAGGAAAAGGTGAATGATCAAGCACAAAATCTTATGTGAAAATCCACCACTTTTGTGAAAACACGAAATGACTAGTACGCTCCACAGTAATGACCGCTGCTCTTGAAGGTGGGTAGAACTTCAAAACAGCGGGTCACAACATGGGGACTAAATCATTTATTTTGAAGTACCTTTGTGAAAAACTTTGAAAACTGTTTTTGAAACTATTTTGAAATAATGTTGGTGAAAAATGTTGTTTGAAATTCGTTTGTAGAAAGTAGGTTTTCAAAATCTATTTATGAAAATTGTTTTGGAATAACATTCTAAAGATGACGTGACAAGATTAAAACCGCAAATGTTTATGAGTAAAATTTAGGTGGGATTTGAAATAAACGAGCTCGTAAAACAGCTTTAAGAGATGTGCAAAAGAGAATTCCGAACGTTTTGAAACAGATTGGTTTGAAAAAGTGGTCTGCACACATGTATAGCATAAAAGAAATCGTGGCTATGTTTGATGTGGAGCTGTAAGTGTAAGTGTTGTTGGGATAATCACCTTCCAGGTCAATCATGCTTCCATACCACCGGGGGGAACCGTCGTTCCTTCACTGTTCATCTCTCGGGATTTATCTCTGTTATGCCTTGTAAGACACGTCATCAAGAAAGTCCGGAGTGCTTAAGTTCGAAAGGTCAGGATACCCGAAGTGATACAGTCACATGAGCCACGGCGGTGATTATCACAACATACCCACTTTTGGAAAACTTGGGGAAGTACTGCATGGGGTCGGGTCTCCGTCATCTGCACGGTCAGGTGTGTCTAAAGTCCAAATTATTCACTGACTACGTTGTGCCATGTATGGGTATCCGGTAAATACGAGATCCTCTATGGACGTGTAGCGTGACATTGGGCTTTAGAGACACCCGTGGTGCAGAGGAACAATGGAGAACTGAGCCCATGCAATCTTCAGGGTAAGATAGAAGGGTGGTCAGACAGGCGACATACAAGGGGGTGACTACCCGTAAAACCCGTCTTAGACACCGGATTAGGCAGCTGGACACTGAAGGCTCATGGTTCACTATATGCTGGCTTAGACTCGGATAATGGAGGGTATTTTGGATCATGAGTCTGCAGGGCGTAGGTCGATGACCATCTTGCCCCGTGGGTTTAGTCATTTATATAAATGACCCAGCTCATGGGAAATCAACCGTGGACCGGTCGGGATTCCGTGACTCGTGGAAAAATCGGGTGACACAGAGGAATGCATGTCCTAAGCTACCCTCCCATGCACCCCACAATCACAACATAAATATAAAGTGTGATGAAGTCAGTACCAACCTACTTGCTAAGAATTTTTTCTTGAAAGTGATTCCAAATTGGTTGTTATTAACCTAAAGGGAAGTTAGCTTCATTCATCCTAAGTGTCTCTTGCTAATTGTGAGCTAACAATTAACCCAATTGTTGTCATGTTTGTTGAGGATCTATCAAATCCTAGCTGTCCTCATCAGTTACACACTCTCTAAGTGTGGAGTAGAAAATCCTAGAGGCTTGGAATGAATCTCTTAGAGGTTTTGAAAGAAGTGGGGAAATCCTGACAATTTGAATGGAGTTCAGTCTTCCTTGAGTTTGAGAAAAACTTACTCAAGTTTTCCCCAGCAGAGTCGCCATTCTGTGGAGGGTGATTTTTCGGTATGAGGGGGGGTCTATCTAAAATACAGTCTAACTAAGAAGTCTAGATCCTAAGAATTTGCCATTCTGTGGAGGGTGAAAACCCGTTATTCTGGCAACCCTCAAATACCTACTAAATCGTCCGTCTTTCCCAGAAAGCATAAGGGGAGTGTAAATGAACACTACACCCGCTCTCGATGGGCTCCACGCGGACTTATGCCTCTAAGGCGGAATTGACTAGAGTCGCCACCTAGTTTGACCCATGATAACTAGGAAGGAAGGAGAAGGGTTCTAGGAACCGTTAATTGACTCTGATGATTTGTTGCCTATGGATAGGACTTATCTGATCATACTAGAGATTCTGTGTGGGTTCGCACTGGGTTACACCCCTTAGAAGTGGCAACGACCACGACTTCGGATTGGTGCCCGAGGAAACCTCGGTCTCCAATTGTCGGGATTGCCTTCTTTCAAAACCTTATTAGAGAGATTCATCTAAAAAGCCAAGGATCGGATTGAGTGAGGGGTGAGGATGATGTGGCCGGTATTGGAGTTGGTCTGGTTGAAGTGTTTGAGAGGTTTTAAATGCTCTGAGAGATTTGAGGTTGTTTGGGCCTTCACGGGATTAAGAGAATGATGGGAGTTTTGAGGAGTAAAGGGGCATTTTGGTCATTTTTGGTGGAGTCAAAGGGGTATTTGGACCATTTGGATGATTTGAGGAGTTTTTTGCGTTTGCGAAGTTTAGGTTTTGAAATGGTCGGGTTTTTGAGGTGTTTTGGGAAGTTGAACGTGTTGAGGTGCAATTCGGGTTTTAAGGATGGTCGAAGTGGAAGAGGATATTTGGTTTGCAGGTATTCGGGTTCTGAAGATGCTTCAGGTTCTGGAAGTCTTCAAGAATTGACTTAGAGTTGGTTAAAAGGAGGATTGAGAAGTGTTTATGGGTCCTAAAGCTCTAATGGAGATGTTAGATTGGGGTATTCAGAATTGTCTCTCTTAAAGTCTTTAAAACTGAAAAATCATTTTTTGTTGTAAAAGGACGGATAATCCCGAGGGATTACCCTATGTACCCCCTCGAACACGACACTTAATTAATGGTAAGTGCCGAGGCTCGAAAGATGGGGCAATGAATTTATGTCGAAAAATAGGATTCAGAGAGAAACACCATGAATAAAATGTTCTCGGTCGAACCCTAATAACGTCTCTAACTCCCGGGTTTTAAAACATAAAAATCCGAAAACATTGAAATCGAGCGGAAGAGAGTTAGACGATTCTAAAATCCGGCTGCAACTAGGAAGGTCGTTACTTCCCTAGCACCCTGCCTTGTAAAAATTTAGGCTGCAATTAGGGGAGGTTTGTCACCCTAATGCCCCGCCTAAAGAGATCCAGACTGCGACAAGGGAGGTTAGGACCCCAGTGCCCCGCCTCGGATTTTTATTTTGGGAAGGAAGACAAGTGATGTCCTAACCATGGAGGAAATGTTTTGAAGGGGTTAGACATTTCTTGCTCCCCGAAAACGGTTTTTTTTGGAGTTTGAAAACTGAGTTAGAAAATCTTTGAAGTTGTTCGGAATTCTCTATGAAGAAACACTGATTTTGAGAAATGTTTGGGAGAAAACTTTCTGTATATGTGAGAACTTTCTGCAATAGAGAAGAGTTTTCTGTGATGTGAGAAGAGTTTTTCCTTTTTAAATTCCACAAAATGGTTTCTTTGAAAACTTGATAAGATTTTAATAAAAAGATTGCTTTGAAACTCTTTGTGGGTTTTAGATCCTGAAAGGGATTTACAAGTGGATGTGGATTGGATGAAATGTTTTAGGTTTGAGTTGAACTGAGCTTGATGAAATAGGTTCGGTTTGGGTTGAGGTTCAGGCCTGAACTAGATTGAATTGAGTTGGGTCAAAGTTGGGTCAAGGTCAACGTTTTGGTCAAGGTCAACGTTTTTGGTCAAGGTCAACATTTTTGGTCAGGGTCAACGTTCTTGGTCAGGGTCAACGTTTTGGTCAGGGTCAACGCTTTCTGGTCAAGGTCAACGCTTTCTGGTCAAGGTCAATGCTTTCTGGTCAAGGTTTGATTCTTGTGGACTTAACTTGATTTTTGCGGACTTGGGCTTGGGCCGGATTTGGACTTGGACTTGGGTCAACTTTGTTTATAGACTTGGGTAATGGGGGCCGGGTTTATGGATTTAGGCCAGATTTATGGACTTGGTAATGGGCCGATTGGGCTGGGGCTAGGTAATTGGCCGAATGGACTGGGGCTAGGTCTCTGTTTGGGCCGAGATTGGGTTGGGCTAGGTAATGGGCCGAATGGGCCCGGGCTAGGTAATGGGCCGAATGGGCCTGGGCTAGATAATGGGCCGAATGGGCTGGGGCTAGGTCTCTGTTTGGGCCGAGATTGGGTTGGGCTAGGTAATGGGCCGAATAAGTGATGGGTCGAATTTGGGCCCTGGGCCTTGGGGTTCGGGTCTTGGGCTAATGGGCCGAGTGGAGTGTTGGGCTGGACTTGGGTTATGGGCCATAGGCTTTCGGGTTTGGACTGTGAGCCATGGCTTTTGGATTTGGGCCAAGTTTGGGAGTTGGGCCAGGATTGGTTTTGGGCCAAGGTGGATGTGGGCCGGATTGGGATGTGGGCCAAGTGGGCTTCGGATTGGGCTTGGGCCTGATATGACTTGTGGGTTGAATTTGCTAATTGGGCCAGATTGGGCTAATGGGCCGAATTGGTTTGGGCTGAATTGGGCTTGATGGGCCGCATTGGTTTGTTAGAATTAGACCGGAATGGGTTTCCAATTTTGAATTGATCTTGGACTTGAATTTTGAAATGGATTGCTTTTCTTTTTTTTTTGGGCTTTTTTTTATATTAGTATATAACATAATAAGATGTGGTTTGGGTTTAGGGATCACCCAATTTATTAGGTGGGACCATGGCTCACCTAAATCTTAGGGTTCACCCTCTATCTTAAGAAAGGCTTGGTCCTAAGGTCTAATAACTAGGGCTTAAATAATAATAATAAGGAATCAAAGGAAATGAATTTTTAAAGTAACAAAGCTAGACATACAATATGTACAGGTCAATAGAGTGAAATAAGAAATCCAAATTTATACGTCCTCGTTCATTTGCTAAGGCCAGAATTAACTCCGTTGCAAATCGAATCTTAGACACACAAACAGAACACTAACTTAAAACTTCGATTCAACTTGCATCCCTTTTTTTTTCTTGCGTTCTTTTATTAGAGACCCGAGAATCGTAACGAGATTGAAAATATGGGAATACCAACGCTTAAATGTAAACACTCAAAACCCAGGTGAACCGAACGAAGGATTTTACTCGAGCTCAAATTTTGCAAACCAAGTTTATTCTCTTCCTCTGAATGAATAACGAACCAGCAGAATGTAAAACAGCCCAATCCGCACATACAATAGGCTTATTAAGTCAAAATCCTCTTTCAGGCAAACATTAACCCGAATCCAGAGCCAGAAACAGATCAAACCAAGTGAGAACCGCAGACTACCATTTACTTTTGAACAAGGACAACAACAAAATTCAACAAAGAAATACACTACAGACAGTCACAAATATGGAACAAACCACTGAACTATGTCACCCGCCAGAAAGATGCAGAAGCTAAATTGAATTAAAGATAAATACCAGATGGGTGCGACATATTAACACCTGCAGAAGCATCATGCTGGTGCCGGTTTTGGTTAGCAGATCTAAACGAATTAGACACCGAGAAAATGTACAAATGGGGATTAGCTTTAGGGATTCAACCGGCAATTAAGATAATAATTTGGGGATTAGAACTCTTCCTCTGGAGCTTGCGGTCACCAACTGCCGACTCTCCCAATACCACAGTGTACTCCAGATTGAACTCATACATCAACAAATAACCAGAGATTAAAGGCAGAAGCAAATCAAACGAGTATCTGAACAAAACAGCACATGAACAAGTGTTCGAGATGATAGAAATCGACAAAGTAATAATAATCTGTTATGATTTTGGTTTTGAATCTTCTTACGGGGAGATCGAAGTACATCTGGTAATGGAATTAGAACCGAGATGCAGCAGTTCCGGTTATTCAAACCGAAAATATGAGAATGAATGAGATGTAGAGGCAAACATGTTCCGTTGTCCCCAGTTCGAGTAACAAAATTACCGTGATGGAAGATTGAAGAAGGCGCGACGCTTGTGCTCCTAAATCGTCAGTTTGGTTGCGAAATCACAGGTGAAAAGAATGAAGAAGGGCATAGGAGAGCTGTATGCTTCCCGTTCGCCAATCGATGAAGAAAATGGACAGCGGAACGTGAATGCTCCTATTCGCCAGTAGGTTTGCAAAATTACCGACAGTGAATGATTTTGGAGGAAATCTGAATTTCGAGAAGGGATTGGGACAAAATTTGGGTGACGAAAATTCAGGCTTAGGGAAGGCTATCTTCTCCTCAATGGAGCCTGAAGCATGTTTCTGGGTTTTCTTGAGTTTTTATGTTGTCGGGTGAGTTTTGAGGAAGACGAAGAAGAGAAACGAGACTCCTGCCCCTCTATTCCCTAATACTGTAGGGTTTTATAAAAGAAAACTAGGGTTTTTGGGACACATGTTAACTGATTGGGTCGGGTTACCGGGTCCAGATTAGAGCATGTTTGGACCGGCTAAACAGAGAAAGAAGAAATAAAAACAAAGGCGTTCAGCCTGAGTTTCGACCTCGAGTTGTCTCAGGGCTCCCCTTACACACTCTCCAACTACACCGTGACACAACTCAGTGTTTGAGCATAGAAAAAAAATATTTACACGTTAAAACAAGCTAAACAAGAAAATAAAAAAGGACCCTATCAAGAATCGAACCAAAGATCAAAGGTTTCCTCAAAGAGTGTGTTGACCAGTTATGCTATACCAGAATGTAGTATACAAATGAAACACGATATTAAAGCTTTAATTCAAACTGGATAAATTCTCTAAAAATGCATTTAAAATGGGAATTTACAAGGGACGGGTTTAAAACCGGATGATTTGGAATTCATTTTTGGAAACCGTTTTTTTTAAATGCTTTGAGAAAGTGATTTAAGAATTTTATCATAAAATGATGGTTTCGTTTTGGCAAGCACGTTGATACGTTTTGAGAAAGAAAGGCGACGACCCCTCTTATTTCATTTATTATTTTGGAATTTGCTTTATGGGGTGAGAATTTTTGGTGTCTACAAACGGGTTCCACATTGTATATGGATCTTGCGACTTCCAAGATTGAAGAAAACCGTAGACGTGACTCTAACAGTCACAATGTAACCCACTACAATGAGATCGACCCAGTGTACGAGGTCGAAGATTTTGGCTCAGTGGCTATGAGGAGGAACCGAGGGAAGTACAAGGTTGACTTCGATGATCTGAGCTGTGAGTGAGGGGGGAGTGGCAAGCGTTCAAATACCCATGCTCTCATGTCATGGCCGAGTGTTGCAGAACCGGTTTGTTATGGGAAAATTACGTGCACCGGTGTACAAGCTGGAAACAATGATCGAGGCATATGACGGTGATCCTTTTACATCGCTAGGTAATGAAGAAAACTAGCCAACATATACAGGGGTTAAGGTGGTACCACAACCAGATGTCATTCAGACTGTCAGGGGAAGACCTAGGTATTCTAGGCTTCAAAATGAAATGGATGAAAATGAAACGAGTACAGAACGTAGACGTTGTCGACATTGTTTACAAACGGGTCATAATAGAAGGAACTGCCCTAACAGAGGGTATAATTGATTGTGGTTTTCAGATGTTATATATGCTCCTGCATAGACAGGTAGTGCCTTTAGCAAGCACACAAAAAATGTAATTTTTCTAAATAGCAATGAAGTGTGTTATGTTGAGTGTATAATATAAATGTGAGCTCTTATTTTAAGAATTACGTGCAATCTATACAATGTTTGGGTTACATTGGCTATAGCAAAGACACAATTTGACTGTTGTTTTACAATTAATTAACGAACATGTGATAAAAATTGAAAAAAACGCTAGCTCAAATGACCAACCCAATGAAGTCGTCTTAATGCCGTAAGAAGTTATAATGGCTGTAAATGCATCATAAGACTTTAATATCAGTACAAAACTGGTTAATAACATAAAATATGACATTACCCGAAAAGTTCAAAACTGAGAAAACGTTAACTCTGGTGCCATTTATATGAAGTCACGTGGGTCCCGTATGGTCCTAAAACTCCAGAGAAATGACTTAGATCCGTAGTATAACTGTTCAACTATCGTCGTACAAAATTTGGTCAAGTTCTGGAACCGTTAAAGCATAGCACGAATGATTCAAAAGTTGGAAAAAAAAATTCGTGGACTACAATGCAAAGAAGCCGTCCCAACTCTGTGGCTTTTTTCGGCAGATTTGCCTGAAGCCGCCCCAAACTCGTGGCTGCTTCAAGCAAAAAAATGTAGAAGCAGCCATAGTCTCGTGGCTGTTTCTGGCAAGCTGTCACAGTCCCCATGGTTACTTCTTTGCATGGGGTTGGTACACCCGCGTAATTTTTTTCAAAAACGACCAGTGCATGTAATTTTTTTTAAATTTGGTATTGTTATGAAAAATTTCCCCAAATTTGATCAATTTATCGTCAATTTATAATTTAAAAGTATATTTAGACCTCTTCAAAAAAAGTTTATTTAGACCGGATAGATCACTGTTGTAATCTTTAGTCCTGAGAAGTGTACTACTGTTAATTCGTATGTCTTTTTCATTCCATTTGCTATATACGAATCAATCCCAATGAGATCGAACGAGCAATTGCATATCTCAACTGCCAACCGCTCCGGCAGCCACGTAATGAGAAGTACACTAATCACCGTGTTCTGGTAAAGAAGAGGTCAAACACTTCACAAAGGAAACCTCGAAACTGTCCCCCACTAAACCAAGCCCAGCGCCTACCCCCACTGTTTTTCAAACTCTTCCATTAAATGCATAGTGCAGAGGAAGCGAAACTACCAACCACTGCCCAACTTCTTAACCTCATTCCAAATTTTCGCAATCTCTCTTCTTCTAGTTTAAACTACAGAACAAACACCTGTATTGTATTCACTCTCTTCTCTTACCGCTGAAAGACTAACGATCGATGATGGCATCTTACAGTTCGATCAAAGTCGCCCTTTCGCTTTACTACTTGTCGTTATGATCGCCTTGCAACAGCTCCCGATCTCCACGGGCGATTTCTTGTCACCACTTCTCGCCCCAATCTTCGGTCTGTCATCAACCTCATTCCTTCATTAACTTATTGATCACTCTTTAGTCGGTTTCTGTTTTCTGGGGTTTTTCCTTTTGCCTGTTTGATTGCCCATCTGGGGTTCTGTTTTTTATTCCATTCCATTCACCCCTTCCCTTCTGCACACCTAGTGTTCGACAGAATAATTAACCAGTGAATCACGGCCGGATATCCCATCTAACGCTTTCTATTGTTTGGTTATAACGTTCTTCCTTTGCATCTATACTGAAAAAAAAAACTATTTGTATGTGCAGAAAATGTGTGTAAGGAAGTAGGATGTGGGAAGGGCAAGTGCCAGCCTTCACAGAAAGGTGGGTTTCCATTCGAGTGTGTCTGTGAAGATGGTTGGAAGCAGCCTGTTCGAGTGAAATTGAGCATGATTTCAAGTTCCTTCCTTGCGTGATCCCCAACTGTAAGGTTCATCTTCCTTGATCCTTAATATACCTAGTATAGTAGTTTAGTTTGACATGTGAGTGTCAGTTATCGTTGTGATGTTTTGTTTCCTGTTGTTTTTAGCTTTAGGGGAATTCCCCATGCTTGCTGCCGCATAGATGTTCTGTTTTTTGCTTTCCTTATTGAGTGAACAATTTGATTCTTCCATGTTCTGTTTCAGTGTTTTTTTTCCTTCTTTCCTACCATAATTGATGATTTAGTATGATTGTATGAAGGGAGGTGTATCCATCAGTATAACTCATCTTGGTGTTCTTCTAAGTTCCTCAAGGATTGCAGTCTAGCATCACTACCAGTGTAGAGCCCCCCCATCAATGAAAAAAGTGACAAATTTGGGTTTGTTTGTAAAAAATCAGCCGTATTTGATTGTAAGTTGAGTAGATTAAAACTTTGACTTTCGCTCGTGGGTTCAAAATCTAAATACACAAGCTTTTCCTTTTCGTGTCACCATGAAAAAACTTATTCATTAAAAATATCATGTGTATGAGAAATAAAGGACGAAATCACTAATTTGGGAACATGAGAGCTGTCTGATACTTTGAAGTGAAGCGGGGTGAACTAGGAAGACGTTTGTTAGTATACAAAAATGGACGTCAAAAAGGAAGGTATTGAAGTTGAGGTATCCTCTGAAAGCGATTCACCAAGACTTAAAAATCTTCGACTAGCCTTGTCTTGGCTACTGGCTGGCTAGTATCAATAAGTAAGGAAAAGACTATAATATTCACAAAGTTATTCAAAACAAATTGAGGTGGTTACTTGACTGGCCATACTTCCAATTATTAGCTTATTATTCTCACGGGGGCCCTGCCAAACCACTGGGTTAAGCACTTTATCTTGTACCGTACATATCTAATGTGTATCATTGGATGTTTATTTACTCACCTTGCAAATAAAGTAGATCGACGACCTTTGGCTGTATTAGAATTCTATTTGGTGATTCGAATCGATTGCATTTGAACTTTATTAATGTTACGCATTTTGTCTTAAGGTTCGATCGATTATTCATGCTCCTCGGCGCCTCCTTCTCCAGCTGTATCACAGAGGAATGCAACTCATGGAATGTCCATATTTGACCGTAAGAACAATTATACTACCCATAACATGAACAATGGTGTGTCCTACACATGCCCAGTAGGGACAAACTCAATACTTATTCCAAAAACCTCCTCCCCTAACTAAACTGGACCTTTTTTTGTGGCAGCTTGTAGCTGGGACTTCTGCGGAGGTGGCACCTGCAAGAACTCCTCTTCATCCTCATCTTATTCTTGGTCATCATCATCCTCGTCATCTTCCTCATCTAATTCTTCATCATATTCATGTTCTTGCAAGGAGGGCTACACCAATCTCTTCAATTCCACTTCATTCCCCTGTTTCAAACAATGTATGTAACATCTGTGAAGAAGGAAAAAGCTGAGAAAATTCTTTCACGATTCTTTGTTTGATGTTGAATGACTAATCCTACAGGTTCACTTGGAGGAGATTGTCGGAGACTAGGAATCACCATGTTCAACAGTTCCAATACTTCTGGTTCGCCTGCTGCTCGGTCACCCAATGCTCTAGATGTTGTCAATGAAGGTGAATTCACTTTGTCTTTAGCCTTTTGAGTATTAAATTTGTCACATTCCTTTGGTTTATGCATTAGCCAAGTCCTGAATCTGATCCTACTCTCTCTCTCTGTTCTTTGCAGGCATATCAGTTCATAATGGAAAGTTTCACTATATCTTTGTCCTTATGGCGCTGACGATGTCGGTAGTTCTAGGAGTCTAGTGTTTCCACGTCGGATCAGATATTTGCCGCCAGTTGTTTTGACTGATAAATGTATTTCGTTGGTGAAAACTCTAGTAATCTAGTCAATAGAGGGTTACGTGCTTTTGTATTATGAATTTATTACTTTCTAGCTCCATTATTTTTTTTTGTTCCGTAAGAGTTGATTGTAATATTGAAGTACACCCATGTATTACTGTAGTAGTTATCAATGCTTGCCGATCCAAAAACCCACTTGACCCCATTCTTTTTAGCTACAGTAGTTTTATCGTCTCGAAAGAGGCGATTTGGAACCGTCGTGTTCCTGTTCATTTCTGGAAGTACCAGAGGACCAAATAATCTATCCCCTGTTCACTGATTATCTAGCTCGATTCCAGCTTTGATTTTATTCTCCAGTTCGAGTGATATTTGGAATCCCAAATTGCTGTCAAGGCGTCATCTGCTGAAGGAATATTCTGGTTGCTGGCGGTGCTATTGTGGGTTTTCTATTTGGTCGATTGCGGTGGTTTTTTCTTCTGTTCAGATTTGTCTTAGGGTCTTTGCAGTTACCCCAGTTCTCTATTTGTCAACTCACTAGCCCTCTAATTTGTCGGTCGACTATTTCTTCAGGGGCTTTGTGGAGCAGTTCTCGAATCTAGGTATTTTCTTAAATTCCTGGTGGGGTGGATGGTCTGTGCCCCGAGTCTCTACATCTCTTGTTAACCAAAGGTTATTGTGCTTCATTGTTTCATCTTCTCGTGCTGAGTGAGACTTCTTGATATTGGATGGGTTGCATCTCCCTCAACTATAAGGGTATGGGGAAACCCGAATCTAAGTTTTGGGTGAAAAGTTTAATATCAGATCACAAACCGGAGATCATTTTCTTGATGGAGACCCACAAATCTCATGAGGATATGGTGGATTTCTTTTGCTATTTTCCTTCTTATTGTGAGGCGGCTATGAGTAGTAGAGGAAGAAGTGGTGGATTGGCTCTAATGTGAAGAGTGAGCATTTGTAACACCCCTACTGGTAATCACACAATTAACTCCTAACCTGTCTCCATTACTAGTACACAAGCAGCGGAAATCCAAACTACGACCGGGGGTGATACAATGCCGTTAGTCACCCACGTGACTAACAAGGCCAATCCAAACTCAAATACAACAACAAATACAGTAACGGTCTGATGGGTCTTATACCGTGTACACTATACAAATCATACTTCCATTCCTTAATCAAAACTAAACCAAATACAACTTCAATCTCGTATTATACAATACAACTTCAATTACATTCTATACCGAGTATCTACAATGCTCAAGTCTATCCGTGACCTTTCGGTCTTACAAATCCACAATACATAAATACAATTCCTTTAACAACTACCCATATCAATAACAACCCCGTCCTACTCTCGAACGGTTGACGGCTTCATTGCACCTGGAAATAAAAACATTGCCCCAAGGGGCTCAACTTACGCTGCATATGACTTCTGCATATCCCGCGTACTAGCGAGGGTATGCCGACTAATTGGTCGAGAGCATGCGGTTCATTTTAATCCAGACAACATGCATACAACATACATTATATATGTACATTCACAATCAAGTTCAACATTGAACACAAGCACTAACACACACATCAAGGGTTAGTTTAATATGTTCTTTAATTAGGCTTGAGGGTTTCTACCTCACCATGCCTTACTCAATTACTCATGTTCTACCCACTCCCTTGGGTACTCTTACTCACAATCTCAGCAAGGTCTACAATACTCAACTCAATTCTCCACTCAACTCAAATTCTCAAGTCCCCCAAGTCACAACTCAATTCTCAATACTCACATACTCAATTCAATACTCAATACTCAATACTCAAGTTCCCAAATCAATACTCAATACTCAAGGCATCTTTTAAGTCTTAGCCACGACCTCTGGGCAGGGTCATACACAAGACCCACCTCCGGGCTCACAAATACAAAAGGAGCTATGCATTTAGTTCCTCAAGTTCACAAATGTCCAGTTCTCTACCGGACTACTCAATTTCCCAAAACTCCACTCTCGGAATCATTTCATAATCTCAAGGATCAGCCTAGAGGTATCTCTTTCGATAACATCTAATGGCTTAGGGAAATTCTCAATGTTTAGCATTCTAAGATTTAAGGTCTTACCCTACTTATCGAATACTCTCATGTGCGTGACATTGTTCATGTTAGTCGGTTCCTCTCATTAGGGTTCGACTATATCTCTAAGGGGTTTGGTGATCCCTTACCAAGATTTACTTTACTCAAGGTTCGTATTTCGAACAACTTTCCAATCCTCTAGTTAGAGGTTACTCATATACTTCCACTAATATTTATTGTGTGGATTAAGTCGTTTCGGTTCTCTAACCGTTATTGGGAGGTTTCTACTCCCGTATGTTTTCTCACATTCTAGTGCGTTCGTAGGTTTATGTTACCGTGTATTGGTTCGATAGTTGTAGGGTGTTTCCACCATTTATTTAGTTCGCACTTGACTCTTCCTACGAGTCTCTATTCACACAAGACTCAACTATAAGTCGCACTACCATACACATTCAACATTCAAACAATTCATTCAAATTCACATTTCATGAATTATACAAACTTCTGTGCAATTTACAAACCAACAAGCAACAACACAATACAAGCACCAACAAGTACAAACAATCCGATTCGTGCATTTATCTTGTTAGGTGGTCACACAATCAAACAAACACACAAATCGGGGTAACCAAGTTAGGATACAGAGCATGAGGAAATCATACCTTTCACCGGGGTTAACTTTACCGGGTGTTCTCATGTTCCTTGGCTCACACTTGTTCCTCGAGTCTTACTCTTGAACCACTAATTACATGTCAAATGGTTCTATTAATGTCAAAGTGTTACGGTAGGTGCATAATTGCTACTCCCGTACTTACCCTGTTATCCCTTATTTTGGTTTAACTTAGTGTACTTAAACCCACTACTCTTTCAATCACTCCTCAAACGTGTTTACACTTCTTAGGACCATTAAAGGTCACCAAACAACTCCTAAACATCACCTAAAACCAATTCCATTCAATCCCCCATGCTTAGAACCCTTAAAAACACTTTCTGATGGATTTTTATAGTGGTAAGGGTTTGTGTCCGGGTCTACAAACCCGGACCAGACACTGAAATCGGTTTCTGGTCATTTTACATATGGTCCGGGTTTGTGTCCGGGGTTACAAACCCGAACCACCCCCTGGGATGACTTTCTGGTGCGTTTTTGATGTGGTCCGGGTTTGTGTACCGATTTGCAAACCCGGACCACCCCTGGAACTGTCAAAATTTACAGTTTTTGATCAGCTTTCAACCTCTAATTCACCTCTAATCATTTCCTAACCTTTCCACATGTTTCCTACATGTTTAAACACCTCAAAACACTCCCTAAACCACTTCAAATCCTTGGTTAAAACCTCATCCCAACTCTTGTTCAAATTCAACAAACTTTCATTCTCACATTTGTGTTTTGGGCACACTTCTGCATTTCTAAATTCCTTTTGGTAGTTACACTCTTCTACCAACCTCACCAAATCCATCAATGACCATTACAAATCATTCCTAGACAATTGCATCCTCTAAACCCAAGTCCACTCATTGTTTCACAAGTTATAAACACCCACTCTTCCTAGCATTTCTAAGTTACCAAACCTCCTTATGCTACAGATTTTTACCTCTTTCCAAACCATCCTCCATTCACCATTTCAAGGTTATCAAACATCTCTACTCAACCCAATACACACCTTGGTTCTCCCATTCGCCAAGTTATCTTATACCACCTATTTTCCACAGAAATTTCACCATAGTTTCCCATAAACCTAACATGTCCAAAATCATCCTTCATCACCAAAATCAAATCCTATTCTAGCCACACCCACAAGGGGTCCTACCAGCACACATAATATATCCTCAAAATTCTCCCACACAACATTATAGCTCAAATCTCAAATACAATGGAACTTAGGCCTTTAATTCAATACAATTTCACAATTCTCCCCCATATCATTCACACACATTACTAGCACAAGTTTTGGTTTCATTATTCAATTTCACCCATCCCAAATCCTTAAGCATTCAAAATAGCATTAGGGTAACTTATTTACCTTATTTCTCCATTCTTTGTTTCCAAGCTTCTCATCTCCTCTCCTTGGTCACAATCGGTCAAATGGGAGTGGAGTTGCCAAACTCCATCCCAACACTCAAGAACACAAAAATGCATTTTAATTATTCTTCTAAACCCTTAGATAATTCTAATTCAATTAAAGGGCTTAAAACTGAAATACCCCAAATATAATTAATATTATTAAATCATTATTTAATGGAAAATAATCCTATTATAAATCATTTCACGTACGCATGCAAACCCATGCATGAGAACGTTACGTAAAAACAGTTGTTTCTCCAGAAACGCTAAAACGCCTTAGAAACATATGGTCAAACATGACCTTGTATGACCCTCTAATATTCAAACCAAATGGTCATACAACTATTATATGAATATATAAACATATTCCCTAAGCTATATTCAGTCAGAAACGCAAAACGCTCGGGAGTGCTCACGCACGCCCCTTAAAGCACGAAAAGTCCGGAGGAGTGCCGAGGTGGCACGAACTCCTATAAAATTAATTCCTTGAGTTCCTAACATCTTTATTAACCATTATAAAGAGAACCCACGAAGTGGTTCTCAAAATTCAGCAAAAACAACAGGAGGATTTCTTAGCGCTCCTTTTTGCCCGGGTGTGTCCCGATGGCCCGTAAATTATGTCATGGGTTGTTATAACCCCATATAACCCAATGTAACATCTTAATATATGTTTATTACTATAATAAGTGTTTACAAACACTTGGAACTCATAAAACAATTTATTTCCAAAAATTTCCTTAGAGCACAAAAACACACCTTCGGGTGTCACGAAAACGCGTTTTACGCAATTGCCTTGTAGTTTTTGACATGCCACGAATTGGTAATCTTAAATAGGGTTAAAATGACCTTATAAATCAGTTGGTGTGACTAGTCAACAAGACTCTCTATAGGGGCGATTTTGAGAGCAAAAACTAGTATAAAAATTGCATTAAAAGTTTATAAAAGGCATAGAACATGGTGACTCACCTTCCCATGTGTTATATTACTTAATTTCAAAGTATGTAGGTCTCATTTGACCATCAAGATGTCGAAATTAGGCCATGGAATAAGGCCATGTGAGCTAGAACAAAAACAAATGGGAAAAGGCAAAAAGTAGATCTAGAATTCACTTTTCTTGATTCCTTCTTTTCCATGTGACCTAACATGCTTGTCCTTGGCTCTTCAATGTAGATTAAGACACCCCATTTGACCCTTGAATTCGTGAGTCTACAAGGGAGGAAGAAGACAAGCCTAACATAGAAAAATCAAAAGAACAAACTTACCTAAATTCCTTGTCTTCTAGCTCACATTATTTTCTTCCACATTCTCTTGCCTTGTCACACACCACATGCACGAAATTATGCAGAGAACATGGGCATTTATTGAGCCAATAAACCATGTAATAAACTAAGGAAAAGTAAAGTCATTTGACATTAAAATTGACAAAGCAAAAATCAAATTCCAAATGCATTTTCTTACCTTATACAATTCGCGAGTCTCATTCTTCTCCTTGCCCTCTTCATCCACGAATTGGTAAGCTACCTAGCTCTCTCTTCTTGCTTCATCTTCTTCCTTTGAAGCTCTTAAGTCCATTAATGGAGTTTTAACTTCTATCTTCATCTTTAAGGTAATTTCCTAGCATTTCTTGGCAAGTCTTGAAGCAAAACTCTTCCTAGCATAACAAGGAGTGTTCGGCACCAATTAGTTCTCCAAGGAGGTTGTTCAAACCAACACTAATCCAAGGAGCATCCCAAGGTTATCTTAAGGTAGTTTTAATGCTTGAAAATCCTTAAAGCACATTTTTATGTGTAACCAAGTTCTACTCCTTCTAAGGTTCTTTTCTTCTTCATTTTGATGAAGGAAAATTTGTTCTTCATCCACCTTAGGAGTGCCGAATTCATAAGGAGAAAAGTCTAAGGTAAATCCTTGTAAAAACTACTTACAAATCTACTTAAGATCTTTATTCAAGATCTAACTCCTAAAACTCCTACACCACTTGCATATAACCGAAGTGGAGCATCAAAATTTCCTTGGAGAAAGCTTGGAGATTCAAGAGGAGTTCAAGCACTTAACCACCTTTGTTAAGAAGTAAGTTTACTAAGTAAATCTTTATGTTATAAGCTTTGTTAAGCTTCTAAAAATTATACAAAAATTATGTACATCTCCTAGGTTTATTAAGACCGAAACTATATGGTATTATATGCCAAAAATACAATCTATAACTTATATAGAAAATATTTACCTTAAGACACATTTTTGTGTCACAAAATTTAGTTATGTCACATATTAATTCAAGCCGAATTATCAAGGGAAAAAATGCTTATTTTCGAGCTAAGAATTTATATAAGACATTACAATAATTTTTACATGAGTTATATAACTCCTATGAATTTATGTATAATTATTATGACATATAAGTCCACTTTTATATACTATATGGTCACCAAATAAATATGGCCGAATGTACTAATTGATAAATAGGTATTAATGACCTACTTAGGTATATAAACTTATATCACAAAGTTTGGTGAGCTAAAAATATTTCATTAGTGCTTAAATGGCTAATTAATTAAGTTAAGTGGCTTAAATGTAATTTTTACAAAATTTAGTGTATATATTGTGAAAGCCGAGAGCTAAAGGGGTATTTGGTGAAATTATAATATAATATAAGGTTAGGAATTAAGTTTATGAATTTTAGATAATTAAACAAGTGTTTAAAATAACATTTTATTAAGTTTTGGGCTATTATGTAATTTATAAAAGTTGTTATGAAAGTTTAGAACATAAAAAGGGGCGAATTCATAATTAAGAGATTTATTAGGCTCGCCTTTGAAATTTTGAGGAATTATATATTTAGACTTTAGTTTATAAGTCATTAAGAAGTTATTATAAAGTTTTGGGGTGAAAATGTAATTAATGGAGAGTTCAAGACCAAAGCCGAATTACTTGGGGTTAGTTTGGTAATTTAAGAATTTATATATATATATATATTCGGCATTTATGAAGAATTAAAATTAAAACTATAGTTTATAAGGCATTATGCAAAGTTTATAAGGTTTTGTGGTTAAATTGTAATTATGGGAAATGAAATATTATTGCCGAGAATTTAAGGGGCTAAGTTGTTATTTTTGAAAGTTATAGTACTTAAAAGCTATATACTAAAATATTAGTGTGTGTGATGTAATTTAGCTAAATAAGAAGTTAAAACTCTATAATATAATGAGATTAGAATTTTAAATATAAAGTTCATGAATTAATGTGGTTGTTTTGTAAATAACCGAAATATAAGGGTAAGAATTTAGATTTAAATAAATATAAGTCCCATATGGATATTTTGAGGAATTAGAAGAAAGAATTTTAATTAAAGGAATTAAAGAATTAGAACTATGGCTTATATAGTTATAAGGAAGTTAAAGGAAAACAATAAATATTATTTATGACTAAAAGGAGAATAATGAGATTATAAGAATATTATGTCATTGTAAGACATTTAAATATAGTTAAGAAAATTATAAGTTGTTATGTCCCTTAGACAATTAAAGTAAACAACAAATATAGTGCATGAATATATGAATACATATATGTACATTAAAGGATTTATAAATAAATCAAAAAGGAATAATAAATAAGATATACATTAAATCATGAGGTAACTGAAAGAAATAACCTCACATGAAATAACAAATACGAGATTTGTTAAAAGATCCAATAGAATTATTATATAAGGGTAACATAAATTAACCCTCTCAGTTAATCCTATTCTAGGACTTTGTTTGACCAGACGTTGACCAGGGTATAATCAACTGCAACCTACGGTGAACGGTATGGGATTCTTGCAACCTGTTTTCTACCGGATTACACCGGCTTGTGTGCTATCTGTTGTTTTGAAATAACGACCAAGATAAATGATGTAAACTGTTGTTTTACTCTTGTGCACTGTTGTATTATTTTATGTGCATGAATGTTGCTGACTACAACGTGTATGTCCCACGCATACAAACACTACTATACCAGTGGATTAAATACCTGCGCTTCAGTATACCGAGGACTTGTACTCAAGTCTCTCACTAACTTCACTTTATAACAAACGTCATTATCCTAAACGTGATAATTGACAATACACATTGTGTTCTTGTTTAACGTCTTTATATGACACTTAACAACTCTATACTACGAGAACGAGGAGCCGAGTTGTATCTGGCCATGCATGCTACAGGAGCTGTACCTGTCTCAGGTCGTCTCCTATCTACGTCGCGACGGAACATTTCAGTTTGAGGAAGACTCTATTCCTCTCGGGTTTCTAAGGCCCATCAGTTCAGTTTGAGGAAGACTTCATTCCTCTAGTGGGATTCTATTTCCCACGCCTCTCAGTTCAGGGTTTAACTACGTTATCTCCTGGGGTTTTTAATACCCAACCTTTCAATCTTAACGAGGTCACTATACCTCCACTATTTCAGATATTCAGTTATACCTGTCAGTCCCATTGTGTGGACCGACTATCATTAAAGAATTTCAGTTCAGCTAACTTGACCTTCTGCAGTCTTGTTCTATGTGACATTATTGTCCTTGTATGGATACTTGTTATTATCCTGCTATGCTTGTTTACAGCTTATATAAAAATGAATTGCATGTATTCGACAAAGTAGTTGGTGTGGCCCGGTAGACGATGGGCTGCACGTTTTCCATACCAGCATTGTTTGCTGAGCCCCTTTGGGGGCACCCCCATTTTTCAGGTACCTGAAGTTGAGAAGGTTACCACACCGAGTGTAGGTGGGGTAGATTCAAGCTATGGGAGTTCTTATAGTTACTTGTTTTTACTTAAGTATTTTACATTAGAGTTTGATTCCTAGTATCTCGGATTGTATTCGTATTCAGACCGTGACTTTTGGAGATTGTATTTGGATTTAGCCTTGTTGGTCACAAGGGTGGCCAACGGCATTGTAATACCGCCCGGTTGTCGTATTTAGTTCCGCTGCAGTTGTATTTTATTTGGGAGTGATCGTCGTTCAGGTTATTGGATTTCGGGTTGGGGTGTTACAAAAACACAAAGTTAGGGTTTACCTTTGGAGATTTTTGAGAGGGGTTCTCACCCTTGAATCAAGAAGGGAGTTACTCCACCATTGGAGGGTTGAAATGAAGCTCAAAATCAAGAAGAAAACAAGGCATTACAAGGGGGTAAAATCGGTCACCAAAGGAGGGAGAACCAAATGAGTTTTTCAATAAATTTTTACCTTAGGAGAGAGAGAGGACTCCAAGCTACAAGATGATGTGCTTTTTATCTTCAAATGGGGAAAAAACATGGAGGTCAACTTAATCCTTTTGGAATTTTAAAAAGAGAGAATGATAGAGGATGATGAGAGGAGTTCAAATATGTAATTATTTTGGATTTGGAGCATGAATGTAGCTTGTACAAGAAGAGAAGTGGGGAGTTTGGAGAGGCTGCAAAAATCGCCATGGGAGGAGCAGGAAGAAGAGAGAATCGGCAGAGAGAGGGAGGAGGAAGAGAGGGCAGTATGTGAGGGAGGAGGAAATGAGGGGGAGAGAGAGAAAAAGTTACTTTATGTAACTTTTTCCTTTTCTTTTCTTTCTTTTTCTTTCTAGCTTATTAGTGTGTGTGAGGGGGCTGTTTAATATTTAAAAACCGGCCCCACATGTATGTACCAGCTGGAACGTTTTTCGTCTTTTACAGAAAACGCTCGTTTATTTACCCGGTTTTAGCACTATTCACTAACCGGGCCCGTTTTCCAGAATTTTCCCGTTTCTTTAATTTTAATGGCTATTAAGCTTCCATTAATGTTTGTTTATAGTTATTTGATAAACTATAATCTTTACGGGTTCGTTTGACCACTTAAAGTCACGTTTTCGGGTTTTCTCAAAAACGTGCGCTAAAGCTTTATTAGCGTTTTAATACATTATTTGGATCCGTTTTCTTTGAGAATTGTTCCCATATATTATTTAGGCCTTATTAACCTTTATAATTCATTCAATACCCTTTTTAAGGTTGTATTCCTCCTAGGGTCACTTAACGCCCAATTTAGCGTTTTTTTGCTTTTTAAGCATTTTCTTGTTCCTTTTGGATTTATTATTTTTACCAAAATTCATTAGGCACTAATAGGCCCTCAATATCGTATTAGAGTAATTTAATCATCGTAATTAAGTTCGGGGTATTTCAGCATTGGTGTTAAAAGTATTAATTTTTCTCCTCATCATATGGCCGTGAAGGTAATTGCTTTCACTTGACTAGTTTTTATGGGTGGGCAGATTGGCGACTCAAATATCTATCGTGAAAACTCCTAGAGACTCTTAGGAGTCAAGTCACCTTACCTTGGATTGTAGTTGGAGACTTCAATCAAATTTTGCATAACTACGAAAAATATAGAGGTAGAAGAAGACATGAAAAGAGATGGAGCCCTTTATGAAAGCAATACAGTTTTGTCAGTTAGAGGATCTGGGCTTCTTTGGAGAAGCTGGTACTTACTCAAATTGTCAGTTGAATGACCGTCACTCTTTGAATAGGTTGGATAGGGCTTTCAGTTGTCCTTTGGGTATCAACATGTTTCCAAACATCTCAGTGGAACATCTCCCTAGCGAAGGCTCTGATCAATGTCCTATTCTTATTCGTTTCTTTGGTGTTCAAAGAATCCCAAAGAGAATATTCAGATTTGAAAATGGGTGGTGTTTGGAAGAGAAATACAGAGATATCATTATAGTGGTTTAGGGAAATTGTTATCTGGATTTGGGTCAAAAGCTTAGTGATTGTGCTAAGAAATTATCTTGTTGGAAGGGATGGTCTCTTAAGAAAATCAAATGGAAGATTTATAAGAATAGGGTTGAATTAGAAAGTCTGACTAAAAGAGTTCCTTCTCAGGGATCATATACTAATAGAAAGAGGCTACTGATGGAGATTTCTAAAGCTTCCTACAACCAAATAACTAATAGTATATTCGGGCTCAAGGATTCTAACCAAGTGATGTGATATAAATGGTCTGAATTTGAAAAAATCTCGAGAGATTACTTTTAGAATATTTTCACCTCTTCCTCTCCTAAAGGGGATTCGAGATTTGAGGAAGCAGTTAGAGGAAGATTGTCTAGTGACTTCATTTATGAGTTGAACTCTCTTTACACAGTGTCAGAGGTGGTGGAAGCAGCTAAACTTCTTGGGGCAAACAAATCTCCTGGTCCAGATGGCTTCAATGGAAAAAATTTAAAACTTATTGGCAAATTGTAGGTTCTCAAGTATCAGATTCGGTGCTAGCTATACTCAGAGGAGGAATTATACCTGATGGTTTCAATGACTGCTTCATCACTCTTATTCCAAAAATTAAAGGAGCGGTGGATATGAGCAATTTCAGACCAATTGCTTTGTGTAACTTTACATACAAAATTGTCTCTAAAGTCTTGGATAGAAAACTCCAAAAGATGCCTCCATCGATTATTTCAGAGAATCAATCTGGTTTTGTGAAGGGTCGGTTGATCACTGATAATATCATTCTAGCTGGGGAATTACTTCATTTCATGGGGAGGGGTCAAGCTACAAAAAAAGGATTTTTTTTCTTGAAAACGGACTTGAGTAAAGCATATGACAGGTTATAATAGAGTTTCATCTATAAGATTCTGACTGCTATGAGTTTTCCTCCTAATTGGCTCACACCTGTTATGAATTACATCTCTTCGGTCGGATTTGCTATCCTTCTTAATGGGTCACCTGGTCATCTCTTCCGGTAGATGAGGGGTATTAGACAGGGAGACCCTTTGTCTCCTCTTTTGTTTATTCTAGTTCAGGAAGCCTTAACCAGCTTCCTTAACCACTCTGACATGATATAAGATTGCAAAGGTATTAAAATGAAGACAGGAGGTCCATCTATATCTCATTTAGCTTTTGCGGATGATATCATTTTCTTTGGGTGGCTTCGTTGGGAAATATTAACTTCTTGAACGACAGTGTGAACAAGTTTCTTCTTGCATCAGGCCACCAAGAGAACTTGGAGAATCTGAGATTGTCTTTAGTAAGAAATTGCTACCGTTCTTAAAGTGCAGTTTTCAAACGCTTTGGGGGTTGTTGAAGTTCCTTTTTTCTTTAGATATTTGGGCCTCCCTTTGAAGATTGGGAGGAACAAATCTCATATTTATGAGTATATCATTACAGCAGTCCAGAAGAGAATCTCCTCTTGGACTAAGCCTATGTCTCAAGTTGCTCGATCTATTATGGTGATGAGTGTTCTTCAATCTACCCCTTTTATACGATGTCTCTTTTTCTCCTCCCCAAAACCATTATTAATAAGCTTAACTCCATCATTTCTGGCTTCTGGTGGGGAGGCAATATGAAATACCCGCGAATTCACGAGTTAGAATAAGTATAATATAAGTTGACATGAGAAGGATGAGTATATATTAGAATAAATATGACAAGGTTATATAGTCCGACTTTAGGATTAATAGAAGGCTCAGGGAAGCTAATCTATTATCTATTCTATTCTAGTGATTACTAAATATATTTCCTTATTTCCCAACGATTTAATATCTAAATAATTATTCTACTATAGACTCATGATGTTAATTTAATCCTAAGAGTTCAAATCTAATTTTACTTCCTTTTAATTAATTGATTAATTATTTCTTTAAGAGTTCAAGTCTAGATTTACCTTTCCAAATTAAATATAATTCTTATTTCTCTCCTGATTTAAATCGGGTTGTTGTTCTAAACTCTGCGACTTCCCTTATATTTGAATTACTAAATCTTTGCTAATTCCTTCTCTTTCATCCCAACATAAATAAATTAATTCCTCATTAGATATTTTACCCTCATCCTTATCTCTTACAAACACCAATTAATTTCCCTTCACATTTTATTTCAAATTAGAGAACTACTTCCTTATTTCTCAACAGGTTATTTGTTAGAAGTTTGACTATCCTCCCCATTGATCTCAACGTCTTTATCATTTATATTTTCCAAAGTAATTACAATACTAATTGTTTGAAACACTTTCCAAATTATTTACATTAATAATTATTTTCTTTGCTCTTTTAGAATTGATCGTATCCATTCATCTAATTTATATTAATATTAATTTTCTCTTTCCTTAATTTGTTATTTAAACTACGATCTTTCTCATCGCTACTCACTAGTACAAAAATAACATATTTTGACGCTTTTATTTCACCGGTTGTTTAGAAACGCCAAAATAAACAATTGTTTAGAGTTATTTCGTCGGTTCTTTATAGAAACCGGTGAAATAGATATGACAAAAAAATATAGTTGTATCTATTTTGTTGGTTCTTTAAAAAACCGGTGAAATACGTTACTCTATTCGTCCGTTTTTTCTAAATGGTGAAATTGATTCTAATATATCGATGATAAAAAGCAAAAACCCTCTATCTTGTTCGTCGTTGCACCTTACTTCTCCCCCGAACAGAACTCGCCCACATCGTCACCTCCTGTGCACCTCCCCATCTCGCGTCGCCTCCGGTGCCACCCACATCCCGCCAGCCGGAAACCGACTCTAGCGTCGCCTCCGTATCCCGCATGGCCTTCGCCACCTACGTCGTGGCTGATTTTGCTCTCATTCTTCCATGGCTGATGCGCTAAATGTGGTGAGTTCTTTTTCTCTCCTATTCCAGATTTACCCTAACCTGCGTTCTTTGTGTGTTATTCGTTGTGAATTTGACAAGAATTGCTGTAATGACTGAGATTTTTTTCTTTAATTGCTGTAGAATCGATCTGTGTATAAGTCGAATATTTGGACTGCGTTTTTCTTGGCTGGACAAATCGATTGGTGGCAAGAATTACAAACAGCTTAGCAGGTAGTTCTCGCCCATTATTGCAGTTTCATGAACATAGATGGAGCTTTTTTAGCTCAACATAGTTGATACCAATAGGAGTTGCAGGTTAAGGCTATGATGTCGGGTAATCACTATTATACTGTATATATCTCTAAACAGAAAATTAAAGTTCCAATTTCTGATTTAATTTAGACGTTTTCTCATGTCGATTAGTGACTAGATCCAGCATTATCCTCTGATGATTTCGATAATCGTTTTTCTTTAAGGTGACTTGGACTTCTCTCCATCTTCTTCAAGTTACAAAACTCATTTGTACGATCTACTCATTCTGCTTTGTTGGGGTCGGTGATTTACTATCATTATTATTGATGCTTTGATAACACACATTTTTCAAACTCAAATTTTACTGGACATGGAACCGATAATGTGCAGGAACACAAATAGAGGAGTGGCAGGCCCAATAAAAAAAATTTGAACAGTTCCTTTTTTGGTTGTGGAAAATAATTCCAACAGTTTCGTTCACTATGAAGTCAATGCAAACTCCTTTCATTTATTAGAATAATTGGGGATATTAGCTCATTCTTTAAAGTTACTCGCACAAATATATAACTCAACATAGTGATAAACATAGATAAAGAAATATCGTTTCACCCACCAACCTACTCACCTCAATCAATTTTGTTTCTGTAACCACCCTTGTCAATACGTTTATGTTTTTTTTTTTCAGTTATTAAAATCTAACATGTTTGTTTCTTTGATTGAGTTTGATTTGTTATAGTTTGATGGTTTGAATTATTATCTTAGTTGGTTGAATGATAAATTGTGGGTTGGTTTGACCCATTTTTATATACATGTTTCAGGATTTTACATGCCTAAAATCTGTTTGATAAAATACTTGGATGACCATCAATTTTACAGTTGGTATCTAAAGTAAGGCTAATTGTGGTTGTTGTCAAATGTCATAATTGGGTGTCTGTTTTAACCAATCGATCTGAAGTTGGTCAATTTCAGAATGTATATCATTTGTAATGATTTAGCCTGTGAAAAAA
The DNA here is from genome assembly GCA_023374045.1 of Limonium bicolor. Lineage (NCBI taxonomy): Eukaryota > Viridiplantae > Streptophyta > Magnoliopsida > Caryophyllales > Plumbaginaceae > Limonium > Limonium bicolor. Next base: position 515,901,119 of record CM041776.1, read on the forward strand.
ATCACTTCAGTGTTCATGTCAACTGCAGGCAACACTTGAAATCAAGCCCGTGTCATTGTCTATTGATGAACTGCTACAAAACTTGATCGCTTTTAAAACCCAACCCTTATCTATGTTTATCATAGCATCCGCCTCGCCCCTACAACATGGAAGCAGCCGGAACGAGACCTTGAATTGGGAATCTTTATCACATCAATTGGGATTCCATCATAAAACAAACAAACACATACATACAAACTTGCCCGCTGCTATCCCACTGTTATTATGGAGATTCTCGTTTGGGATACTCGTTGTTGTCCTAGCGATTTCGGTCTTTAACGTGTTTCGGGTTTGATCAATAAGAAATCGCGTACTAGCTCTCCTGGCTGTCTAGTACTCAACCATCAGCATCCAAATTTACATCAGATACTCCCAGTCCAGTTGGGCGTCGAAATCTACCATCAGAGTTGCTGTTAACTTGCGGTCATGGATACAAGCTATGCACTTTTCTTTTTTGATACCTTCCTCTATTCGAATTGATTCAATATTAGAAATTAATGTTCGAACTCGTCACTAGATAATTATGCACAATATGAGCCATCCTTCATTCTTGAAGTTGGTGTGATGATGGTTATTTGAGAATACAGGTGTATGTGTGAACAATTTAAACCAAAAAAGTCACCAGCTGCTTATGATCTTTGATCACATAGATATAACTTTTTAGTTGCAGTTTAAGTGTGTAAGTGAATGCTGTAGACAGGTTGGATCCAGTTGTGATTTTGACATGCTCTTAGCCTGCTGTAAAAAATATATATGAGATGCGAGCTCATTTTTTGCTGCTACTTTGCGTTTCTACCCCCTGAATTAATTTCAGATACACTTCATGGTCGTTTATGAGATTAACCGGGTCTGGTTCTCGCTATCATTTGAGACTATACTTTGAGCAGTTTTTTCTGCCCTACTTTCTGATTCTGCTCTCGTGTTTTGGTATACTGTCAGGTCCAATCCTTTGGGCAACCACCTAAAAGTGTTACATTTTAATGTTACTTACTGGAACAATTTTACGAAAAATCAGAAAGGTATTCTTCTACTGAATTTTGACAGTTATCAGATTTGTTCTAACTATTTAAAATCAAATTGATCTCAGCTGTTATAGTCAGCTATTTTGGCAAGCTCTGTGCAGCGGTTTCTCTATTTGTAATATATTGCACGGTCTGCTGAATTCAATTTATGTTATGCTTGGTCAGACCTGTTATAGCAAGTTTCAAAATCCCATTTACCACCATATCCAGTAGTTTAAAAAAAAGAGCATAATCTGGTTGATTAGCCTGATGGGCAGTATTGCTTCCTTTCAACCCTTTTCTAAAAACCTTGCCTACTTTTATTGTATTGTGCATTCTACAAATCTACTGTACAATTTTAATCGTCTTTAGGCATTAAGTCCAAGTTGTTATCTATCATTGCATTACTACACTGAAACTAATTAAATAAAATGCATATTTTGAACTTTATTGCCATTATCAGATTACCTTATGATTGTTTTTTACTTACTTCCCCTATGAATTAAAACTTAGTGCTAATATGCCACTATCTACATGATGGGCAAGCTGCTGGTTACAGTCACCAATTTCATTCTCAAACGTCTAAAATTCTGTTGAAAAGTAGGAAGCAAAATCAGTCATCTATTGCTGCTGTTTTTGGCAGTAATTTTGTCTGGTCTCTACCCTGTCCAACCACTGTTTGTCTCTTCACCTTTGAAGCAACTGACCAAAATCTGCGTTGGGTCTACAATATTACTCAACTCCAAATATATGCTACACTATTACAAATGCTTAATTACTCAAACTCTTTTATGAGTATTTAGTTTTATTTTCCAAACTATTTTGCTTGATCTCAGCCAAGATTTCTGCATGGTTTGTGCTCTAAATCTGCATTCCTTCTCAAAAGCTATGCAACTTGCTGTTGTTAACAATAACTGTTATACCAGCCGCTGCCTGATTAAATTTTAGGTTTTAAACTTTGTACAATTCTCACCTGCTGGTGTCTGTTTACTTTCAAATTGCAATGTTTTGACTACTAGTTCATACCCCATTGCAGACACCCTGTCTCTACTTAGCAAATTTAGTTTTGAGTTTATACTTAGTTTTGACGCAATTTAGCCACCGTTTTCTCTCTTTATCTTTAAGCACTAATGTCACCACATTGGTAAACTGCTTTACCAGCCTTTAATTCTGTGCATTGTTCAATCTTGATCAAGGAAACGGATCTGAAATTTGCGATTGGGTTCACACTTTGCTAGTATTTTAAAACCGTAAATATTTTGACTTCACTAAGCTGCCTTGAATAGGTTGTATAAAGAGTTAAACTGTTACCAATCTTACCTTTTTATATAACAATTAAATAAACATGATTATCAGCAGTTATCTGAGTATATACTTCTATCTTGTTGTTTAGAAATAGTGTTCATGCATCATCTTCTTGCTGTTCCTGCTAAAAGTTTTTTACTGCACACTTACTCTGCAAATATTGACCTGTTATACAGCGTCATCTAGGCTTATTTTTTGCTTATATTTTTAGCTAATAAGTGAGCATGATGAGAACGTTTAAACTCATAAAACCACCTTGAGCTAAAAACCCTTAGCTGTTATGTTTACACAGTAACATAGGGGCTGGTGCGTGAAGTTACAGATGGTCATGACTTTGGTCTTTGTGTGTCTTAGTAGTTCAAATCTTCTAGATCATATACACATTTTGCCGCTAGGAATAGGTGTATATTTGTTGCGCCTTCACAGAGCATTGTTAGGGGAAGGTTTGGCAAAGTTTATACTCGTAGAAGGGAGTTAGTAAGCTAGGGGCTAAAGTGTAATTAGTCAATTAGTTGTAACTGCCTAAGTAGTTCGGTTACTTGGGTTGTTAGTTGTTAATACTGGTTGTCAGTACTTAAGCTGTACAGAGAGATGGTTTAAGCATCGATTGAATAAAGAATTACCTCTGAGAGGCTTTTGGGAGGGAGTTGCACCTCGAATCGCAACAATTTGGTATCAGAGCTGTCCGCCTGGTCTGTGGGAGGGTGGTAGTTCATGGTCATGACGAGGAGTGGGAAAGAATCTGCGACGGAGCCGCAAGAGAAGGAACATGAAGCGTGTAAGGAGCGCCTGGACGAACTCGGCGGGAAGTTCGACAATCTCTCCGCGGTGGTGTTGCAAATGCAGAGAGACTTGCAGTCCTTCTTGCGTCGCTCGCCGTCTGAGTCGGGAGAGAACCTGGGGCATGGTTCGAATCGTGGGGTGAGGGACGCGACTGGGAGGCCTGGTCAGAGAGACATCAAGGTCAGGAAGTTGGAGTTACCGGTTTATTCTGGGGATGAGCCGCGTGAATGGCTTTGCAAGGCAGAACGTTACTTCTCCCTGTGCGGGATCAGTGAGGAGGATAAGGTACGCACGGCGGGCATTTGCATGGACGGGGCGGCTTTGCACTGGTATGAGTGGTATAGCAATTATGTGGGCTTGCCTGATTGGAAACAGTTTAGGGAGTCGTTGATTGAGAGATTTGGCTCCACGGCAGGCGGTGATCGATTGGATCTCCTGTGCGACCTCCGGCAGGAGACGACGGTGGAGGACTACCGTAGAAGGTTCGAATTCTATGCTGCACACTTGTCGGGCGTTCCGGATGGCGTTTTAAAAGGGATTTTTCGGAGTGGGTTGAAGGAGGCGATCAAGAAAGATCTCGTTCTATTTGAGATTCACGATCTTCAAGGGCTGATGAGGGCCGCCAAGAAGATTGAGGAGCGTAACGAGTTTGGCAACCCCAGACCGTCAGGCGCGGTTGGTATGAAGGGCGACAGATCGTGGTCCGCCGGTTCTGGTTCGCGTGCGATGGAGTTCGCAGCCAAGAAATCGAATTGGGGAAACTCATCGCCCAATCGTGTCGATCAAGTGAGGGAGGTTTCAATCCCTAAAATGAGTTCGGCGCAGTCGACCCAGTCCAGCGCTTCATCGGCTTCGTCGAACCAGTTTAGACGAATCTCTGAAGAAGAAATGTTGCGGAGGAGATCTCAGGGCCTTTGCTATAGGTGTGGGGATAAGTGGAATGCGGGTCACCGTTGTAAGGTGGCGGGGCTGCAGCTTTTATTGACGGAAGGGGATGATGGGGTGGAGCAAGCGTTTGAGATTTGTCCAACTTCGGGCGATGGCAGCGACACGGGGGACGAGTTCAAAGCTGAACTCTCCCAGTTGTCATCCGTGGGGTTCCCTTCTCAGAAGTCCATGAAACTTTTGGGACAGGTGGCGGGGAAACAAGTTATTATCTTGATAGATAGCGGCGCCTCCCATAACTTTGTTTCTGATGGATTAGTAAAGGAGTTGCTGTTGCCGGTTGATGATTCTTGTCGATTTGGGGTTACGATTGGGAACGGGGAAACTCTTTTCCGCCGTGGAATTTGTAGAGCGCTGCCTCTGTCTATCCAAGGTATGGTGTTTACGGTTGATTGTCTACCCTTCAACCTGGCTGGAGTTGATGTGATCTTGGGGTTTGAGTGGCTGGCGGGACTGGGTGACACTCAAACTAATTGGAGGAAACTGTCGATCAAGTTCCAGTGGGATGGTAGTGTGGTGCACCTCCAAGGGGATCCGTCGTTGTCTATTGTAGAAAGTGGTGTCAAATCTACCCTGAAAGCCATGCGTGAGGAAGGAGAAGGTTGGCTCTGTTATTTAGAGGGGAAACATCAGCTAGGGATCTCAGGGGAGGAGCTGAATGGGAAGAAAGAGCAAGAGTTACAGGAAGTACTTGACTCTTTCCCATCTGTTTTCCAGCCTCTTGAGTCTATTCCTCCCAAGCGATTCCATGATCACCATATTCCGTTGAAGCCCAATTCCATTCCCCCCAACATCCGTCCTTATCGGTACCCACATTACCAGAAGAATGAGATAGAGAAGATTGTCCGGGAGTTGCAGACTGCGGGGTTTATTCAGCCTAGCAACAGTCCATTCTCGAGTCCTGTTCTTCTGGTCAAGAAGAAAACAGGAGACTGGCGCTTTTGTGTGGATTACCGAGCTCTAAATGATATAACCATCCCAGATAAGTTTCCGTTGCCCACTATTGATGAGCTGCTAGACGAGTTATATGGAGCTTGTGTTTTTTCGAAGTTGGATCTGAAATCTGGGTATCATCAGATAAGAGTTAGGGACGAGGATGTTCAGAAAACAGCTTTTAGGACTCATGAAGGTCATTATGAATTTTTGGTAATGCCTTTTGGTCTTAAGAATGCCCCTGCTTCATTTCAGTCCTTAATGAATCATATCTTCAAACCGTTTCTGCGGCGATCAGTTTTGGTTTTCTTTGATGATATATTAGTTTACAGCAGAAGTGTCGATGAGCACCTGGGTCATTTACGTGAGGTGTTGACAGTTCTGGCTGAGAATCAGTTGAAGGTGAACCTTAAGAAATGCAGTTTTTTGAAGAACAGATTGGATTATCTGGGGCATGTTATCTCTGGCAGTGGAGTGGAGGTTGATTCTGAAAAGGTGCGGAGTATGCTCTCTTGGCCGGTGCCCAAGTGTGTGAAGGAACTGCGAGCATTCCTTGGTCTTACCGGTTATTATAGACGGTTTGTCAAAGGGTATGGGATGATTGCGGCCCCTCTTACTTCCTTGCTGAAGAAAGACTCTTTTGAGTGGACTGTTGTGGCCCAAAGAGCTTTTGAGCAGTTGAAGTTTGCTCTGTCCACAGTCCCGGTTTTAGCCTCACCGGATTTCGATACTCCTTTTGAAGTGGAAACTGATGCTTCAGGCAAGGGAATGGGAGCAGTTTTGATGCAGAAGGGACGTCCAATTGCTTTTCTCAGCCAGCCTTTTTCTGCCAGAGCTTTGGCTAAATCGGTTTATGAGAAAGAGCTCATGGCTGTTGTGTTTGCGGTTCAAAAGTGGAGGCACTATCTGTTGGGGAGGAGGTTTATAATTCGTACTGATCAGAAGAGCCTTAAGTACTTGTGGGATCAGCGGTTGATGACGGAAGATCAGTATAAGTGGGTGATGAAGCTGCTGGGGTTCGATTTTGAGATTTGCTATAGGCCGGGTAGAGAGAATACAGCTGCCGACGCACTTTCCAGAGTTGAAGGTAACACTTCTTTACTGCCCTTGTCCTCAGTTATGTTTGAAGGGTGGGGTGCGGTTGAAAGGGAGATTCAGCAAGACTCTGATCTTAGGCAGTTAATGCAAGATTTAATTGTGTGTGCTGATAGTCATCCTGGATACTCTATCAGGAATGGCCATCTATTTTTTAAGGGTAAGCTGGTTCTGTCCAGCTCATCTAGTTTGATTCCTTCTGTTTTGGAGGAATTTCATGCTACCCCTGGTGGGGGTCATTCTGGTTACTTGCGCACCCTTAAGAGGATTCAGGCGGTGTTGTATTGGAAAGGGATGCGAAACTGTATTAAGAAGTTTGTCGCTGCTTGTGATGTTTGTCAGAGAATTAAGTATAGTGCTCTTTCTCCAGCTGGTTTACTGCAACCATTGTCTATTCCGGAGAGGGTTTGGGAGGACATTTCCATGGATTTCATTTCGGGATTACCCAAGGTGAAGGGCTACGATACTGTTATGGTGGTTGTAGACAGATTTACCAAATTTGTTCACTTTCTCCCTCTTAAGCACCCTTACACTGCGAAGGATGTTGCTGCTGTTTTTGCTAAGGAGGTAGTAAAGCTACATGGGTTTCCTAAATCTATCGTGTCGGATAGGGATCCCATCTTTCTCAGCCATTTTTGGAAGGAGCTTTTTCGTCTTGCTGGCACCAAGCTGTGCTTCAGTTCTGCCTACCACCCCCAGTCCGATGGACAAACTGAGGTGGTTAACAGATGCCTCGAAGATTACTTGCGTTGTTTCTCGTACCAGAAGCCTAAGAGTTGGTTGCAAGCCCTCCCATGGGCTGAATACTGGTTTAATTCCACTTTTCAGCAAAGTTTGGGTGCCACTCCCTTCCGTGCGTTGTATGGTCGTGATCCTCCTGTTTTATTGCGCTACAGTCCTTTGGGGTCTATGATTGATGAGGTGGATGTAATGCTCAGCGAGAGAGACTCCCTGCTTGACGAACTCAAGGACAATCTGCTGAAGGCCCAACAGAGAATGAAGCGTCAAGCGGATGAGCACAGACGCTGTGTTCAGTTTCAGGTGGGAGATTCTGTCTTCTTAAGGATCCATCCTTACAAGTATCGGTCTTTGTCCAAGAGGAAGAATGCCAAGTTAAGTCCTAGATACTATGGCCCATTTGAGATCTTGGAAAAGATTGGTACTGTTGCTTACAAGCTGTCTCTACCTCCTGGTGCTAAGATACATCCAACAGTACATGTTTCTCAGTTGAGAAAAGCAATTCCTTCTGCTGATGCACAGCCTAGCCCGCTGCCTGAGGGTTTGTCTAGTGAGCTGGAGCTGCTGTTACAGCCTGAAGCAGTTTTGGGGTTTCGCCACCGTGTGAATGAGCAACCTGAAGTTTTAGTCCAGTGGAAGGGCTGTTCAGTTAATGATGCTTCTTGGGAGATTGTTTCACTTTTTCAGGAGCAGTTTCCCTCCTTCCACCTTGAGGACAAGGTGTTAGTTCAGGAAGGGGGTGATGTTGCGCCTTCATAGAGCATTGTTAGGGGACGGTTTGGCAAAGTTTATACTCGTAGAAGGGAGTTAGTAAGCTAGGGGCTAAAGTGTAATTAGTCAATTAGTTGTAACTGCCTAAGTAGTTCGGTTACTTGGGTTGTTAGTTGTTAATACTGGTTGTCAGTACTTAAGCTGTACAGAGAGATGGTTTAAGCATCGATTGAATAAAGAATTACCTCTGAGAGGCTTTTGGGAGGGAGTTGCACCTCGAATCGCAACAATATTAATCTGAAACTTATTCCATTCTCTGACCATGAATGCATGATGTTGGAATCTAAAAGTATGCAGCATATGTGCTAAGTTCTAGCATATTTAAAGATCTGCTGATAATCTCCAAATGCTGCTACATGCTAAGCATTACTACGTCACCTAATGATATTTCTTTTGATATCGTCTACTATATAATGCTTCCTCCAATTTAATTGTCGTATATCTTAATGATGTAGACGACTCTATGTAGCGGACTGTGTTTGAGAGGTTTCCATTTTAGATTCTTCGATGTTGTAGGAACCCCCAATTTCTTAGTTTCGTTTTGGGATGAATGATCATCAAACGAAGGTATTGGTGTTTGCACACAATATAGTCAAAGGTCTTGATATGTTAAGGTATGGCTTTGTACTACCATGCTCTTTAACAAATTTTTATTTTCATCATCTTATAAAACCTAGTCTCCCTGATGAAATTCTCCACTGCAGGTTAGATGGGACAGAATCCTCTCTGTTATAGAAATCTTAGTTTTATATAAATTATGGTGATGAATACGCAGATTATTGATTTTAATCTGTATTACATTGAATAATTTCTCCTCAATGACTTGGATACTCTGTGTAGATTTACACAAAGATTGTTGTCTTCGGATATTATGCCTATTTCTCAAGGACAAAGATATTCAAGTGTGTATTCTTGATTTCCTTTTTCTTAATTTGACAATTGTCTAAAATAAATATAGAATTCATGTGAATCTATTGCAGAGCATCTACTACTTCCTGTTTGCAGCAGAGTGTTTGCACCATTCATGGTTGAATGGTGTGGACTTGTTGGCAAGTAAGCAGCAAAGCAGTCCTAACCATGTCATCCTTAAACTTCTATAGTATATTGTTCCAGAATTTGATTGGATATCATTAATTGATTGTATTTGTTTCTTTTAGAAATTGTTTGTTAAGGATCTTTGGTTAATTCTTAACGATTTGGATTCAGTGTAAGCTTGCACCTTTATGAAACGTTCATAATGGAGTTTGTGGCCCCGTCATCCTCAGGTAACCTTGGCATAAATTTTCAACCCCGGTTCCATTAGTTGCTATATATTTTGCTCAAAGTTCATGTTTGTTAATGCTTTCACTACAAAAAAACATTAACTTCTGGTTGTAAGTTCAGTTTCTGGGCAGATAGTTCACAACTTGATTCAGCTATGTGTTGTCTAATTGTAAGTACTCTCTTTGAGATTAGTTTAATATGTAGTTTCACAAAACTAGGAATACAATATGTGAAAGTGTCATTTAACTAGTCGTGTATTTTCTTGTCAGGCAATGGTAAAGCTTTATTTTTGCATTAAGAAATGGAGAAAGAGAATGCGGCTAAGGACCACTGATACGTGCCTTACAAGAAGATTTTTTATTATGATATTTGAATGTCTTATCTATTGACTTCTATAAGTGTTTTGTCATTAACTACTCATGAGACTTACTTTTCAAATCTCATGCAAGTTGACCCATCAGGCAACTGCTCTCTCACTTTTGACATTTGGAATATGGTCATCATGGATGTGCTTTACAGGGGTAATAATTTTCTACTTATTGTTTGTGTTTGTTACTTTTCTTCAATTAGTCTATGTTGTGCCTCCTATTCACATGATATATCGTCTCCTTTTCGTGATTCAGTTGTCATTTTCTACTTACAACATGATTTATATCTATGATTGCTATTAAAATCATTTTCAAGTTATTACAGGATTTCTATCTATGATTGTGGTCCATTTTCTAGATTAAAAAAACAATGGCACTCTTCACTTGTTGTTGCAGACTATGTATCCTTATTGTTAGTTGCAAGTATGACTTTTATGGCCCAGTCTTTAAGGATCTGATGTTCATTTCAAGTTGCCTCAAGGCCACTGATTCTGACAAAAAGGTAAGGAAACCATTGAAATACACCTCTAAGAAGCTTCTTGATATTGTAAAAGTTGGGTATTAGTCAATTTGCTCGAAAATTCACTATGTTGTTGAATTTCTATGGACAACAAACAGGTTGAACTATTGTCATTCTCTAGTGGAGTGCGAGATGCTTCAGTTCTAGCTGCTTTCACTTGTGTACACTGCTCAGAGTATAATGTACTGATTCATACAATGGAATGTAGACCAGTAGCCAGATTGTCCACTTATTACAGGTTAGTAAGCTACTTCACTGTATTTCTCCACACTTTGTTGAAAATATTGCGTCCCGCACTCTGTTGAAAATATTGCGTCCTGCAATATGTAAAAGGCTGCTTGGAATAGAGCAGAAATACTTGAGTTGAGTGTCGTGTTTATTCCATAAACAAATCTGGATTAACAATACCAACTTGCACAAAATCTGTAGGCCAGCTTGACGAACAATTTCTTCTGAAATATAGTTGGTTCACTAATTACTACTATATTTGTATATATATTTTGTTATTTGAGTGTCGTGTTTATTCCACTACAGTATTGTGTCCATGTAAAGTTATTGATGTTGCATGTGTTACAGAGAATTAGATAGCTGAAGAGTTCCCTATTCCACTAAAATATTGTGTCGGTGCATAAATATAGTATACCCACTGCTCCATTTCCTCATTTTTTACAAGTTGATAGAAACTTCCTTTTTCTGCCTATGCATGGTTTGCATTCAAGTTCAGAATTCTCCCATCTCTAGTTTGTTATTACATTAATATGTGGGTTTTTTTTTTTGCTAATTGCAGGTTCATCTCATGCAAGAATTTGTGGGTTGAAAAATGAAACAAGAGCTGAAAAGATTCACAATGAATGACTAGTTTTGTTACAAACTTTGGCCACCAACTATTTAGTTTGTGAGTAGGTTTGAAAACATACATGAAACCAAATTCTATCCCCTTTTGTGAAAGTGCTTGGAATTAGTGATGATATCAAAACTATGAGCGCGTTCGATAGTTGCTTACAAACGCAACTATTCATGCGTTTACTTAAAGCCATGGTTGTAAAAAACGGTACGGTACGCCCGTTTATACGGCGTATCGCCCGTTTTTGTAATTAAACGTATTGATACGGCCGTATGAAATCCGTTTCATTGAACACCCCGTCTCGTGGTGGCGTACGACCGTATAATCATCTGTATTTCCGTATTTACCGTATTTTTAAAGAATACGGTATAAATTATTAAAGACAACGATTTGACTGGAGCAAAAAGAAGACTAATTTTTTCTATTAAATTCCTAAATGAATATAATGTTGACCTTATATAGGGTTTTACTTAAGAAAAAAAATGATGTTATTAAGCACACACCACCATTAACTATAGATTGAATATTTTTTAGAGTAAAATTATAATTATACCAGTGACTTTTCAATCCTACTATTTTTTGTTTTTTTCCTACTTAGTACTAGTGTGACATTTTCTTAAAATTCACTTATGTAACTTATTCATCACTCAACAAAACTTCTACAAACTTCTTATAGTTTAAGAATGCGATAAATTTATAATATATAAATATGCAATTTGAAGGTATTAATGACAAAATACTAATATTATGTACAAAGTGGAACATATTTCAAATTTATAAATATTTATTATACGTTTTTTATTATTTAAATATTACTGTTTCATCCGTATTGGTTCCCCGTTTTATCCGTATTGATACTTCCGTATCACGTACTCTCTATAGTCCGTATTAGTCTCCCGTACCGTTTTTTACAACCTTGCTTAAAGCTCTGTATGGTTAGTATATAAGAGCTTGACAACTGTACCATGGTAACAATTTTATCCAATCAGTAAGTGACAGCTGTTTGTTCCAAAAGAGATTAATAACTTTCGCGACTATCGAACGAGCCCTAATGTTGTTGAATTGGTGAATTAATAGAAACATTTTAGATTTGTTCACAAGATCTTTCATATGATGTCTATTGTAGAAAAACCGTTTGTTGGAGAATATCAGGTGTATCTGGGTTGATGATTGTGAGTACAAGTGCATTTGAATGTCTTATATTGAATATGCAGATTTGATAATTGAAAATATGAGGGGTGAGTGAATTTTTTGTTTTTAAAAAAAGTTAACTATTTTACCGGTTGTTAACCAAAACCGTCAAAATAGATGAAGTAAAATGTAATCTGGACACATCTAATTTGGCGGTTGTAATAGCTATTTCACCGGTTCTACAAACAACCGTCAAAATAGGAGGTGTTTTTTCTCCTCCGACTCACATCTATTTTGGCGGTTGTAGTTAACAACCGGTGAAATAGAGCATGACTATTTCACCGGTTCTAAAAAAATTGTCGAAATAGGTGGCGTTTTTTCCCCTCCACAAACATGTCTATTTTGGCGGTTGTACTGTACAACCGGTGAAATAAACATAGTTATTTCGTCGGTTCTACAACCGGCGAAATCTATTTCGTCGGCTTTTATTTCGCCGGTTTAGAACCGGTGAAATAGACCTATAACAACCGGTGATTTGATGTGGATTATTTTTCTATCACAAAAGGTATTTTGAGAAACCCTTTCAGCGATTTGATAAAATGAGATTGTGATTTCTTCACGTGGTGCGTAATTGTGTTATTCTGGAAATTGGATTGGATTTGTTTTGGGGTTCTTCACTGAATTTTAATTTCTTTGGAGTTGTTGGTGCTCCCTGATTCACCATGTTGGAGTTCTTGGTACTCCCTGATTCACCATGTTGGTGCTCTGGACCGTGACCATGAATTATTTACTTTGATATATATTTTGGCTGAGCCTGAAGCATAGCAAACTCCCTAGCCTCTATTGATTGTCCAATCTCTAATAGTGACTTTGTTAGTTACATTATTCGTGGCCTTCCCTCTGAATATGACATTGTCTCTACAAATCTCATTATGTTGCCCAATGCTGTTACACCTCAAGTTGACTGTAGTTATCTCCTCACATTTGAAACCATTCTGTTTGACAAAAACATAGAATCTATGTCTACTGCTCAACTCTCTATTAATGCCACTCAATATAACAACTCAGCCAAAAATAACACCTCTAGAGGTGGCAAGAAACAATCGTGGATACCACAATAGAGGCAGAGGCACAAACAGGGGTGGAGGTAAAGGTAACTACTATTATACTAACACCTCTTATCTCTCTGGAAAACAAGATAACAAACCCACTTGCCGAGTTTGCAAGAAAATTTGCCATACAACTGACAAATGCTATCATCTCTTTGGTCATGCCTACCAAGCTCCCTCTCCTACATGCACTGCTCGCTATACCTCTACCCTGCCTACTGATAATAGTTGGTACCCTGACAGTGGTGCTACAAATCATTTCACCAATGATTTGTCCAACCTACAAATAGACCCTGATTATCCCATCAGATGTTGTCAACTTTGGAAATGGAACCCCTCTTCAAGTCACACACCAAGGAACTGGTATTCTACCTACACCCATAAGTAACTATTCTCTCTATAATCTCATATAAGTTCCAAAACTCTCAAAAAATCTGGTTTATGTGCGCTAGTTTGCTTGAGACTGTAATGCTTTCTTTGAATTTTATCCAACTTTTTTCCTTCTAAAGGACATTCCTACGGGGAGAGTTTTGGCCAAGGGAGGGCTTAAGCAAGGCCTATACTGCTTCAGCACAAACACAAAAGATACTCAAAGACCTGTGGACTATTAGGCTCTTGCTGCAATAAGGACCAGTCCAAGCACTTGACACAACCGACTTGGTCACCCATCTACCAGGGTTACTGCCTATATTATCAATCACATTAACCTCCCAGTCACTTCTAAGAGCAACACTTTACCCATTGAGAGGCTTGTCGTTGTAAAGTTCATGCTCAACCTCATCCTATCTCTCTCACTCACTCCACAAAACCTTTTCAGCTGTTGTTTCTAGATGTGTAGGTACCTACACCAGTTTTGGCTCTAAATGGTGCATGTTTTTATTTGTCTATAGTGGATGACTATAGCAAGTTTGTTTGGTTTTTTCCAATTAATGCAAAAGCAGATGTTCATTCTATTGTTACTGTTTTTCTATCCCTAATGGAATTTTTTTTGATGCTTCTATAAAAAGTGTGCAAAATGACGGCGGGCCACTAAAAAACATTCTAAATGCAAAAGGAATCATGCACCGCATCACCTGCTCCTATTCTCACCAATATAATGGAAGTGTTGAGGAAAACACAAACACATTGTTGATAAAGGTCTATCACTTCTTGCACATGCTAACCTATCTACGATTTTTTGGGAAAGGGGCTTTCACACTGTTGTTCATCTTTAAACCGCACACCCACTCCTACTCTCTCTCTCTCTCACACAAAACACCCTTTGAGATGCTCTTTCATCAACCACCTGACTATCTTTCTTTAAAGGGTTAGGGTGTGAATGTTGGCCCAACCTACGTCCTCAAAACGAACACAAAACATCTTTCTGTTCAACCAAGTGCATATTTATTGGCTATGCCTCAAACTGTAAGGGTTATCTCTATTATGACATCCTTAACCATAAATTTTATACATCAAGTGATGTGATTTTTCATGAACACATATTTGCTTACACTACAAATAGAAGCCCTGCTCCCTCATCTACTCCTACAACCACTGTTTCACTACCTCTCACCTTGTCTATATACACAAGTTCCTTATCTACTCTCACCATCAGCCCTACACCAAATCTCTCACCTTCACCTTTTACTCACACAACTCCCTTATCCACTTCCACTACACCTCAATAATCACCAGAAACCTCTCAAAGCTCACAACCATCCACCTCAGCTACAACTACATCATCTTCAAGCACCACACCTCAGCCTTTGAATCAGAATCAACACCCTATGCAGACTAGGGATAAACACAACATAAGGAAGCCTCTCCTATGCACTGATGTTACCATTAACTGGTCTCAAGCTTACATATCAGAAACAATACCATATAATCCTTCATATACAGAAGCAAAAACATACCAAGTTTGGAGAGAGGCAATGTAACAAGCATATGCAACTTTAACTCAAACAAACACATGGATTCCAGCTCCAAGACCACCACAAGCCAAAATTCTTACAGCCAAATGGGTGTTGCACACTAAAAGAAATGTTAATGGGTCTATAGAGAAAAGAAAAGCAAGGCTGGTGAGAGGGGGCACAATCAATCAAAAAGGGCTTGATTATAATGAGACGTTCAGCCCTGTCACTAAGCCTACAACTATAAGTCTAGTCCTAACTATCGCAATGGCAAAAAAGAGGGGCATCAATCAGATAGACATATCAAATGCCTTCCTACATTGTGACATACAAGAAACAACTTATATGGCTCAACCACCAGGTTTTTCTAATCCTACCTTCCCTAATCATTTGTGTCTTATACAAATTAAAATCCATCTATGGCTTGAAACAAGCCCCTCGAGCCTGGTTTTCAAAACTAAGTGAAGTTCTATTACAGTTGGGGTTTGAGGGCTCAAAATCAGATACATCACTATTTGTATACACCTCTTCTCAAGACATTCTCTACTGTCTTATGTACGTGGATGATATTCTTATCAGAGGCTTCTCTCAAAATCTCATAAACCTATTTATTACTAAGCTTTCTACTCACTTTCCAGTAAAAATCTAGGTCCTCTACATTTCTTTCTGGGGATGGAAATCAAAAGAAACAACCAAGGGCTCTTTCTCAGCCAACAAGATACATATCCAAACTCCTCACTAAAGCTTAAATTTCCCATGCTAAATCTGTCCTAACCCCATGTCCACTGTGCCTTACCTAAAACTTGACACAACACCCAACTCCAAACTTACTTTTTTCAGAAGCATTTTGGGTGCTCTTCAATACCTCACTCTAACTCAACCAGACATTACCTACTCAGTAAACAAATTGTGTCAGTCTATGCCCAACCCTCTCAATATTCATTGGCAGCAACTGAAAAGAATACTCAGAAATCTCATCTATACTCACAGTCTCTCGTATCATATAAAACCAAACAAATCTCTTCAACTATCTGGGTACACTGATACCGTCTGGGCAAGTGATCAGTCAGGCAGAAGGAGCACAATAACATATTTTATATTTCTAGGATCCACACTCATGTCTTGGCAATTAAAAAACAGTAAACAGTGGCAAGATCCACAACAGAAACGGAGTATAAGGCTCTTGCGAATACAACCTCCAAAATTCTATGGGTTCAACAATTGTTACGTGATCTTCATATCCCTCTTCTTTAACCTCCGGTCATCTGGTTTGATAGCTTGGGCGCAACCTATCTCACCGCCAACCCCATCCTGCACGCTCGGGCGAAGCATATCTCAATTGACTTTCATTTCGTCCGTGAATGAGTCTAGAATAAATCTCTCATGATGGTGGCGTTCATTTGCGGCCAAGATCAAGTGGTAGATTTTCTCACCAAACCCCTTTCCCCAAGTCGATTTGAGCACTTGCGCACTCAACTCTTTCTCGGCAGTAGCTGGAGCGAGGGAGGGTAATAAGGCGCAAGTGTATTACACGCCCATATCACATTAGAGCCCATTTTAATTAGAGAGTCCATACTTATGTAACTTGTTCATATCCATTATAGTTCTATATAAACTCATGTATTCTACTGATAATAATACAACAGAGCATTGTAGCCTACCTTTACAATGGCATCCATTCATAGTGAAAGTTTCAACATTAGATTTGATGGATATGTTATTAACCTTGAGATTTAGGTCTAATATGATGCAGGAGACAACGACGTGGAGGGGATAAGAAGGAAGACCCCGACCATTGCTTTTTGCGTCAATCCATGCTCGGCCAGTTGAGAGGTGCTTGCAGCATCGAGGACTGAATAGAAGAGACGATGAGTCCAAGGAGGAGCTCGTAATGCCAAAAGTGTGTGAGATAAAGAACAGAGCTGGTCCGGATCATGGGGGGAGGAATACAGGTTTTGAGGTTGGGCCTGGAGAAGCGCCGTAATTTTCATTCTCCTAAGGCGACTATGCAAGTCATATAGGAGGAAGTTGGGGTGGGTGAATGGGCTCAACCGGTTGCTAATTGTTCATCAGTGCGGCCCAATTACTTGCCAATTAGGCCTAATTTTCATGCAGTGATATATCCTCCAAATGGGTTCGGTCGTATGTTTTCCTTCCCAAGGATCGGAAGAGAGATCAAATGGCGTGAGATACAGTTAGAATTAGGGATCCCATTGTGGAAGTAATGTTAAGCTAGACAAAGAAAGTGTTGATGAGCTCGGGATAAACTGAAATATGTTATCCCAATTCGAAGTGAGTACAACATAGAACGTTCGTAGATATAACAAAGAGATGGGTTCAAATAAGTTACATGAGGGGAGGTCGAACCAAGTACGGGGAAAAAAAGTTGTTCGATGAGCCATAACCCCCTCTAGGATTGGAGCTCATATTTCAAGGGGAGGGCTCCTTTGCAGCAGGACCGTCTACAAGCGATTGGGAATGAAGGAGGTGGGTTAGGTGTATAAATATATATAAGTTTCTAGTCTAAGAGGGAGATAAAGGGCGCGTTCACCTTAGCATAAATGCGCATTTTTTGACAGTATAAATGTACAGCATATGCTGTTTTGCACTCCTTTATTTGTTTTTGCTGTTCGCCTAAAACAGCATAAATGTCAGCATAAATGTTTGCATAAATGCCCGCAGTAAATGCTACTTTTTCGTTTTCGTGCTTTCACTTCCGTTTCTTTACTCACTTCATAATGCAATTACTGTGACTATTGATTTAAAAAAGAAATTTTTTACAAGTTACTTTATTTATTACAAATTACATAATGCTTTAAATAATTTATAAAAAATAGTACTACATCTTTAACCAAATTTACAAAAAATCACATTTATAATACAAATCTATAATATATTATTTGTAATACCACATAGATTAATAAAATTAAAAAAACGAATAAATATACACACTTGTTGATATATAAATTAAAATATTAAAATAGTATATAGAAATATGAATGCATATAAATTTATTAACATACAAAAGTTACAAAAATATTATATATTATTAAAAGTTATAATTTCACTAAATAAATTCACATAACATTATCAGAAAATTTGAAACGCTTTTTCTCTTTTTTACGCTTTTATATTTGTAAGAATTATAAAATTTAGATAATAAAAATATATTATTTAGGAGTTACAAGTTTTTCTTAAATAATAGAAATAAAAAATTTTATAGTTTGTGAATTTTTTTATTTATTTTTACTAACAAAATAAAATTACGTAGTGTAATATAATAAATTATAATTGTAATACGAAAACGGTAAACGCACTACATATAACTAACTTAACCAAACATGTTGCATATATGCTGCACTGCCAAACACAGTTTTCAAAACAGCTGTATTTATGTCAGCACATTCCTGGCAGCAAATATGCTGCATTTATGCCAGCGCATTCCTGTTGTCAAATATGCTGCATTTACAAAAAAACTAGCACAAAACAGTCAACCTAAAAAGCTACAAAACAGCTACACAAAACTGCTACAAAAAAAAGCTGCCAAAAAAGCTATACCGAAGAGAGCCGTAGAGAAAGGGGCGGGTGAAAATGTGAGGTTAGGGAGATTAGTAAGAAAATTGAGAACCTGGGCGATAGATAAGGAAAGGAATAGAACTCGGCGTAATTGCACAAATACCAAACGATATGATGAATGCAGACCAATCCTGTTTATTAAAACCGTGTGTAGGTAGGCAAGTGGATAATAGTCAATTTGTTGACTGGTTCAGCTAATGAAGGCCGCCGCCAGGCGTCGGTATGGTCTATTGCTCTTAACAAAGTATATAAATGCAGATTGCAGATCCAACAAAAGACCATCTCAACAAACGCACCACATATTTCTTCTTCCTTAATTGAACATCTTCTAGCGACATTCATATTCAAGTTAAGATCTCACTCGCTAGCCTAGCCGCCAGAGACATGGGACCATCTCTAAACCAGACGGTGGTTGCGGTTTCTGCTACACTCCTGATCATTCTCCTCGCCCTTCCTGCACCATCAACGGCTTCTGGTTCGTACATATCCATCCATCCATCGGATGAGATCAGCCTGGGTCTTTTTCTTTACTATTAATTAGTACTACTGTATGACTCTGGGTGTCATCATCTGACCAATTCCAATTTTGTGATATTGACAGAAGTGTGCAATAAAGTTGAATGCGGGAAGGGGAAATGTGTGGCATCTAAACACAGCGCGGTTGGATTTAATTGCAAATGCCAACCGGGATGGCTACAAAGTGCAATTGACGGCTACACCGATGGAAACGACTTCCTTCCCTGCGTTTTCCCAAACTGTACTATAATACTAACATATACGACTATTATCTTTTCTTTTCTAAGCTTCCTTCGCCACTATGGAGTTAAATCGAAGTGACTAGTTTACGGTATTTGATTGAAGGTACTGTGAATTTGGACTGCTTTAGATCGCTTCCTGATCAACCGGCAGTGCCCGACAAACCCGCTTTAAACCGTAAGTGTTCTCTGCTTACAAATTTAATTATTGTATCCAGAATCCAGATTGATTAATCATCATATTTACTAGTATTAATAAATTTATACAGCTTGTCGTTGGGTTGATTGCGGTAGAGGAACTTGTCACATGAAGTCATCCTTTAACTGGTCTTGCAAATGTGATGGTGGTTATACTAATCTAAACAGCCATCCTGCATTCCCATGCTTCAAGAAATGTGAGTACTTCTACTGACCTTCATAAAGTAAAACAATGAGTATATGCACTGCGTCTGCGTGTGTAATTTAATTGTGTATGGATGGATCATCAGGTGGGCTTGGGAAGGATTGCTCCAAAGTAGGAGCTTTTGTACCTATTTACAATTCATCAGTCCCCACCACACCCCGAAAACTGATGGTAACCTTTTTACCTGATATTTTAAAGTTTAAATATATTTGCTCTTATCACAAAATAAATAATAGATTTGTTCATGTTTTACAGCAAGTTTAAGATCCTTGGAGAAAGACTTGTGCACAGGAGCAGTGGATCAGACGTACGCAAATGGAATATATCTATCTATCTATCCAATTTTACACAAATTCCATTTAGTACAATTGATATAAGCAGGCAGTTCATTGTAATAAGTAATTTTTTTTTTTTTTTTGGCGAAACATTGTAATAAGTAACTTGTTTTACTAAGGATCGTAATAATATTATCATCTTTATATAAAATTAAAAGGGCTTTCAAGGCCTCTTTGCCTCCGTCGACGATACTACAAAAATATTCTAACTCTTTTAAGATTAGATTGGGCTGATAGATACCAAACAAATTGGGCCCTAAACCCTTGGGTTGTATGATAACATACATTGGGGTTTGTAGCAGGCTCTTTTCCTCCACTACCATCGAATACGGGCCCAAACATAATTAATTGACCGAGCACAGCACTATTCGACACCTCATTGCGTGTTGCAAGATACAATTAATAGCCAAGCCAGCCATAAAAGAAGGCCCAAGTACTACTACTACTACTAAATAGGAGTAGTTTACTACTAGTAGGAGGACGAGACTATTGAGTGACTGAGTAGCACTAGCGGCAGTCGGAAAATCCAACCCCAAATCTCGCCCATAAAAGAAGGTTTCCGAGATAGTCTGTAGCACTGAGCGATCACACTGTAGATACCTACGGCGTAGTAGTACTAGTAACGTATAAACTCAAATTACCGAGTGAGTATTTAATACAGACAGACAGAGGGCACCACGATCAAATCAACAAGGTTAATCAATTGACAATTGACATGGACTCTGGCTTCTTCTGTAAATTTT
This sequence comes from Limonium bicolor, assembly GCA_023374045.1. NCBI lineage: Eukaryota > Viridiplantae > Streptophyta > Magnoliopsida > Caryophyllales > Plumbaginaceae > Limonium > Limonium bicolor. The sequence continues at coordinate 515,921,668 of CM041776.1, forward strand.
ACGTGTCATTTCCACAGTAAATGGCGGCTTACTGCTTCACATCCCACCCACGTTCCATCAAGTACTCCTCTACTCGTATCCAAATTACTGCTACTGCTAATTGTTGTGTACGGATCAATTTAATACTCCAGCATCCAGTCACAGTGAGTGAGGTTACTGCTGTGGTGTCCTGTGTACTCATCCAAATCATAAAAAAGTTCAATTTAAGGTTTACCCTGCCCTGACTGCCTGACTCCCAGACTAATGATGCATGCTTCCCTGCTAGCTAGCTAACGGTGTCAAAATCACACTTTAATACTCCTACTACACTATGAATCCCTACTACTACTACTTACAGAGCTCAGGGATTCTACTATTTCTAGACTCTACACACACTCCGTCTGGCTATCAAATCAAACATTAAAACATAGGATCCGAGTGAGTATTGATTTTGGCCCGTTTTTCCCGCTGACATGTTTCTTCGTTAGATGTTATCTTTTTTTTTTTGAAGAACATTGCGACCATAGATTAAAACACGTAGCAAGTACAAGGGTAACCCTCATGTCATGCTAGCTCAGAATCTAGCTTACAAGCCATACTAATATTAGGGGGAACATGCTCCCCAACCACACCTGATTAGTTTCAAATAGATTATTTCCCATATTACATATAATCTTGATCAGATAATTATCATACAAAGGAGTATCACTTCTAATAATACTAGTGAAAGAAGAAAGGGATCCTCTCACCCTGACAATATCATCCCAACTGGCATTGGGTCTTCTGATGTCTCCCACATTGAGGATGTCCTCAAAATATTTTTCAACTGATTCAAAGCAAATGCTATGGCTACCCACCGAGATAGCAAGCTCCATGGCAATTCTTTTTGCTTTGATATCAGCAAACTGCACACTACTGGTGCTGGCAATTCTTCGATTGAAAACAACACTAGGCAAACCGCGATCGTCTCGTATGAGACCAGATATGATCCGGTCCCCATAACGACTAGCAAGCATACCCGTACAAATACTATGATACCCAGACGGAGGGGGATGCCAAGTCCTGGGAGAAAAGAGATGGAGGAGACTTTCATCACCGAGAGGTAAGCTTCAGTAAAGGAATTGTTTACCTCGACTTCTTTCCACCAAGAAAGCTCTGGATTATGCTTAACTTTGTTCCTCGACGCATATATGACCCAAAGCTTGTTAGCTATAAGAGATAGCTTCTTCACACTCCACACCTCAACCATCCGAAAGAACCAGTCCAACATTCCATCCACATTATTTGGAATATCCTTCACTTCCACCAGGCCCCTCCATATGTCTCTAACAGCACAACAATAAAAGAAACAATGAGCCAAGTCATCCTTGTCCCCACAGAAGAAACACTTGGAATCACCCCCAATCCGTCTAGCCAGATTATCCTGACAAGGGATAATATTCCCCAAGAACTTCCAGAGATTAAGTTTAACTCTAGGGCAACAGATAGAGCTAGTTAACTTCTTCCCTATCAAACAGATGGAGAGTGGAGGATTGGAGGAGCTTTCCACCACTGATTCTTTTACCAGAGCGAGATATGCTGATTTGACGGAGAATTTGTTATCTTTGGAAAGGACCCAGGTCCACTGATTGGAACTACCCAAGCCAAGAGAATTGGGAGACTGAGTCTGATCCCCCATCGAAGGTAGGGGGCGAGCTCCCTCTCTGAGCAAGACCAAGACCGAGGAGATGGATTTCCATATGGGGCTACCTTTATTTGAAGGGATGCAATCACAAATATTGTTGTCAGGGTAATAGAGATGTTTCATAACTTGAGCTACTAACGACCCCGGGCAAGAGAGCAATCTCCACAGCTGTTTAACCAAAAGAGCTTTATTGAAGTTATCCACTTCTCTGAAACCAAGGCCGCCTTGGTCCAGAGGATCACAAACCTTAGACCATTTGGTCCAGTGGAGGGCTCTTTTATCGACTTTCCCACTCCACCAGAAGGAAGATAAAGCTGAATTGAGTTTCGCAATAATGCCCTTGGGAAGAGCAAAGAGGGACATGGTGTAGTTGGGTATAGACTGGAGAACACTAGACACCATGACGGATCTAGCTGCTTGAGCCATAGGTTTAGTCCAACTGGAAACCCTTTTGTGAACAGCTTCAATAAGATAGGTAAAGAGATCATGTTTTCTCCTACCTATCTTGAGGGGAAGGCCCAGGTATTTGGAGAAACAAGGAACCTCTTGGACATTCAGGAGGTTAGCGAGGTTGTCTTTAATGGGGGGATAATCTTTTGCTGAACACCAATTCAGATTTGAGGTGATTGATTTTGTGGCCAGAGGCTAGAAGGAATTTTGTGAGAATATGGTTCAGGCGGGAAATATTAGTGGGATTGGCTTTACCAAAGAGGAGGAGGTCATCAGCAAAGGCTAGGTGAGATATGGACGGACAAAGGGGGGAGAGCTTGATGCCATGGAAATCTCCATTAATATCAGACTTATTAAGGAGACTAGACAAAGCTTCCTGAGCCAAAATGAAGAGGAAAGGAGAGAGAGGGTCACCTTGTCGAATGCCCCTGGACTGGACAAAAGAGTTACCCGGCTTGCCATTGATGAGGATAGCACATCTGACGGAGCGGACACAATTCATAACTGGAGAAGTCCAATGAGAAGGGAAACCCATGGAAAGAAGAACATCTTGGAGAAAACTCCACTCTAATCTGTCATAGGCCTTGCTAAAGTCCAACTTGAGAGCAAAGAAGCCATTTTTAACAGCTTGATTCTTCTCTAAGAAGTGTTGGAGCTCGCCAGCTAAAATGATATTGTCGGTAATAAGCCTTCCTTTCACAAATCCTGACTAATTATGGGAGATGAGATGCGGCAGAATATGTTGAACCCTATTAGCCAGGGTCTTGGAAGCAATCTTATACGCAAAGTTACAGAGAGCGATCGGTCTAAATTTATCAATCTCCGTCGCCCCCGCCATCTTTGGGATGAGAGTGATAAAGTACTCATTCAAAGAATCAGGGAGAGGCTGGCCTCTAAGAATAGGCAAGACTGCATCAATAACTTGGTTCCCAATGATATGCCAAAAGGTGGTAAAGAATTTACCATTAAAACCATCCGGCCCAGGAGCTTTGTTGGCACCTAGTTGTTTCATAGCGGAAATGATTTCCTCTCTAGTATAGGGTCTGCTCAGCTCAGAAATAAAGTTACCAGTAAGTCGACCCTCCACCGCTCCCAAAAGGTCGCTATCCACCTGGGGATGGGAAGAAGAAAAGAGGTTTTGGAAATACTCTCTAGCAATGCCTTCTATACTCTGCCAAGTGTACTGCATAGTGTTTCCGGAATTCAGGAGAGCAAAGATCTCTTTGGATCTTTTATTAGAGGAAGCCCTCGCATGGAAGTAACCCGTATTTTTATCTCCATCCTTAATCCACTTATTACTCTTCCGTCTCCACAAGTGGTATAAACACTACTTTTCGTATCATTCCCATTCAAATCCTCCTCTGGTAATAACCATATTGGTCCACCCTTAACATATTCCCTGAACTTAGTTCACCTAACTACCGCTGTTGCGGTCTCACAATATTAAGAGGTATCCCCACTCTCTTAGCAGTGGTTCGTTATCCGCTTTACTTACTTATATAACATAAACCTTTACAATCGATTAAATTTATATAACATATCTTGTTTGTGGCTTATAAGCCTTATTGCCTTGAGCTCCGCTCATCGTAGGCTATTCACACACATGTACTTCTCTGTACAACATTACATGGTTAGAGGTTGTATTGGGCTCCATGACAGGGTCGTTGCATCACGTTTCCTTTCATGGGATGCCCCTTAGGATTGTCAGTCCGTCTCCTGACAACTTATGTCTAAACTGGGTGTTAGTTTCAACCCTTGTGTTTCAGTCACGTTATTTCGTTCAACTATCGTTGATGCGAACACCCTTCAAGGATTGCTCCTGGGTGTTGCTAAGTTATGCCATTACATCTGGTTCGCACTTATTGGTATATTCAGTTAGCCACGCCGTTTTGCGTTCCTAACTGGCTTATTATCTTCTTCTGTGAAGATCAACATTTCCTGGTAGTGTAGGTACTCATTCCGGGAGTTTCATCCCGTTCATTGCACATTAATGTGTCCACATTAGGCATCTGCTTGCCATGCACAGGCTGGGTCACCATTCCAGCTATCATGTTTACCCCTCAGGATTCTCAAGACATATGTGATGTCTTTACATAACAGTTAGTGCACTTCGCACTTCCTGACTCTTAAACTTTTCCTTAAAATAAGTTTACTAATTCCTTTTAGTCTCATTAACTTATCTAGGTCCTCTTACTTTAACCATTCTTGGGAATCAGTTGCTCTTGCTTGACTTTTACTGCTGACCGTAGTATGGAGTCGACTATTTCCCGTGTTCCGGACTCTACTCGTATACATATGTGGGTTACCATGCTGATACATTGCTACTTACCCGACTAACCCATAAGTAGGTCTGCCAGGCCCACATGCTCCTATCGGAGTGCGGTCGTCCCACATTTCAGTTGGTACACTCGTAGTGTCCGTCACACGCCTAGGTGAAGTATTCTGTTGTTAACTCCCTTATATTGTCCTATGACAACATGCATTCCGTGCTTCCCGAACTTAATCAAGGGAAAGTTTATCCACTGTTGTATCTTTATCAACTACCCTTGGGTTTACTGGTTTGGTTTAAAAGAAGGTTAGAAAGAAGTATTGGTTTGAAAGAAAACTTTGGTTTTGAAAGAAAAGAGTTTGAAATAAATCTGAGTTTGAAAGAAAAATTCTCGTGGTTTCACAATGTCTTCTTGCCTTAACCAAGTCTAGCTTCTTGATGACTGGTGTATTTCCAATTACAAAGGTTAGGTTGTTAAGCCCTTCCACAGTTATGATGATCTCACTTAACTCTGTGGTACTATACTAAGTACTTGCTGTTGTTAATAAAAAAAATTTCCCGAACAGCCCTGTTATAGCAGCACTTGCCACGGCAAGTGCGCCATGCTAACTGGCTATCGGTTAAACACACTCCGGTTACGGTGTTGTTCTTACCCGCACTATTATCAGTGGCCTTGTTGGCCCTTACTTGACCTTACAGTCTTGACATTAAATCCTCTGGATGACTTCTCACTGTCTTCACATAATAATCATTAACTGGGGTGTTCCCCATTCTTGGAGTACCCTTTTACTTAGTATTGTATTTTCCTCGTAGCCCGTTCCACACATTTATCATGGTTATCGAGACTTGTCTCTTGTTTGGGTACTACGTTGTAGTTCCTTAGTCGGTTGGTATACCGTTGGTGTATTATTTACCCTTTGTAGTCCCGTAGACACTCGTCTCGGGTTCTATTTCCTCACTTCCTGCCTGTTGCACGGTTGGTGCCTTGCTGTTATTCTCGACTGCTCGGCATGTCGACCCAGGTTGCCGGAAATTCTATTCTTCTATACATAGGATTCTTCACTTTTTCGCTAACAAGAGCGGTTAATATTGTTCAGATGGAAACCGTCTTCGGGATTCCCACCTTCTGGAATCTACCGTATGACAGGTTCTCTGTACTTACAGAGATACTTAATAACAGCCAGATCGGGTATTCCCGAGTAAGAGTGGGCTTTCATCTCTCTGGCGTTCTTCCCAAGTTACAAAACAGGGATTGTGGAGGGCGGGAAGGATATTGTAGGTTTCCAGTACACACTGGTAATTCCTAACTAGCGTATCTCTCACGCTATCACTCAACCCTTAACCCAAAGTACTAAAATCCTAACTCGGTACTTCCTAAGCTCGGATACCACTTTTTGTAACACCCCATCCAACAACAACACACTTATCAACTAACTGCAGCGGAAAACATACTTCATCACATTACTTAACTCGTTGGTGTTACACGCCGTTAACCACCCACGTGGCTAACAAGGCTATTACATATACATTGTATCGGTCTGATGGACTAGATTCCCGAGCGACTGCACATTCTATCCCTTTCCATTTACAACAACACATACATATACCTTCCAACTGTACCGAGTATTTACAAATTAATGCCGGTAACAATTTCGGTCTTACTACACCTACTGTACATATACAGCTTAAATGACTACCCATGTACAAACGACTACCCCGTCCTACTCTCGAACGGCTTCCAGCTCCTTGTACCTGAAATAGGAAAGAGAAGAAAGGGTGGCCCCCCAAGGGGCTTAGCACCTTTGCTGGTATGGTAATCCCGCAGCCCGCATGCTACCGGGCCACGCACAACTATTTATCGTCTTAGCATGCGGTTGATTACATTTGAATTATGCATGTACTCCAATAACACAAAACACATTACAATCCACAACAGAGGTCACAAAAACTCAGACAACACATCTACACCTAATAAATCACTCTTTGTGTTCTTTGTCCCTAGAGTTTTTCTCCCTTAATGGAGCTATTTCCTTAATAGACGACACTTACCCACTAGTCAGGTTTCCATAAACATCTCTCTTGCAAACTGGGATTCATATCCATGATCCACATATTTCACATTTAAACAACATATAACATCACATCGCAAATAACATTGCAGTACATCAATAACACATAACATAACGGGTACGGATCTCTTTAGGAACCACCCTAAACATAGTTAGTTCACTGGGAGAGCCTAGAGGATGCTGTCAAACTCTTGCTAAGCTCGTTTACATAACTCATTACCGTCCTGTTAGACGAACGGATAACTTAACATAAAGATGGATCGGATATAGTGATCCGAACACAACATACATAATCCCCAACAGACGTGAGTCAAGAGCCTTGGTTAAGCTCAGGGGTGATCGAAGACCAATGAAGGAAGACAACCAACAGAGAGGAAGCTGAAGAAACTGTATACAACAAATCCAAACAACGCGCGACCGGAACTACAGGATTCCTCACCCCCATATATATATATATATATATTCACAGATAAAGACTCCGCTGTGGAACCTATCACATCAGCACATTATACAGTATTACAACTGAGTTAATCACACAAAGGAGGATCATACATTTACAGCAACATCACACACAACATCACACAATTAACTCACGCATAGCCGTGGTTAAAACATTCCTTAGGTTGGAAACGTTATTACCGGATACCGTTCTCTTACGTTTACCTAATAATGGTTAACTAGCCTTTCATACGCATTCGAGGTTACCGGTATCGGTACGCAAACACACAACAACAATAACGACTGTAAACTCGTTTCATGAATTATCTAATAACGTGGCAAACATACAGAAAAACACATTGGCATACAAGCCGGTGTAATCCGGTAGGACACAGGTTGCAAGAAAACCATACCTGTCACCGCAGGGAATTACTTTACCGGGTGTTCTCACGCTCCTCGGCTCACACTTGTTCCTCATGTCTTACTCTTGAACCACTATTTACATGTGAAATGGTTCAATTAATATTAAGGTGTTACGGTAGGTACATAATTGCTACTCCCGTACTTACCCCGTTATCCCGTTATTTCGGTTTAACTTTGTGTACTTAAACTCACAACTTTCCCAACCACTTCCAACACTTGTTTATACTTCTTAGGACCTTTAAAAGCCACCAAACAATGCCTAAACATCATATAAAACCATTACCATTTAATCCCCCATGATTAGAAGCCTTTAAAACACATTTTGCAACATTTTTGACCTGGTCCGGGACTTGGTCCGGACCCAAGGTCCCGGACCATCACTGATTTGTACTCTTGGCCTTATTTCTCACTTGGTCCTGGACTTAAGTCCCGGACCAATTCTTGCATTCACTCTCGGCATGTTTTTATGGGTGGTCCGGGTACCTATACAAGGGCTAGGTCCCGGACCATGTTAATAACTTGTCAAAACATCATTTTTCAACCCCTAAACCAACCTTAGACCTTGCCTAATTATTCCATAAACTTTCCACGTGTTTCCTACATGTTTAAACACCTTAAAACAAGCACTAAACTTTCCTAAATCATCACTAACTTGTTACTCAATTTCTTACAACAATTCCTAACACTTATAACATTTTTCCTTAGATTTCTAAGTGGTATATATGTCCATATCACTAACCAAAGTGTGCATCCACAACAAGGTAACTACTCCTAAAGCATCATTTTGCATCACCCTCATCCCCTTTACACACACTCCTCAAGTCTTTCCCACAAGTTCATAGTTAAACCTTCACAAGGCATTACACTTCCATTGTTCACCAAACTTTGCACAAGACTTTACCACACCTCCACCACGACCTTGGTGTATCTAGAAATCATCCATTAGTTTTCTAAATCTCCATTCTCCAAGACTATGCCCAAGGCATCTCAACACTTAAGAACACCTTAATTCATTTTCTTTCATCATCTTAACACTCAACAATTCCTAGTACAATCTAGGTCACCAAACATCATTTTGGACACCTAAAACTCCTTGTTCATTAACCAAATTTTGACATAGTTTCTCTTGTATCACCCTACACCAAAACACATAATTTTTCACCTTAATATAACCAAGAACCCTTATTCACTTAATACACACAAACATATTGTTTTGGGAAAATTCACGAGATACCCCTGTTTTCTTTCGTAATTCACAAGATACCCCTGTGATTTTCGTAATTTACCTTTAAACATGCTTAAATGTTGTCCAAAATTGATGAAACTTTACATGGACGATGCTAAAGTGTTATATTTTGGTCCAATATCAAATTTGAAGTTTTTTAAGCTCACATGTGACCTGTGGGACCCAATGAACAATCACATATTCATTGGGTTCCACAGGTCTCATGTGAGCTAAAAAAGCTTCAAAATTGATATTGAACCAAAATATAACACTTTAGCATCGTCCATGTAAAGTTTCATCAATTTTGGACAACATTTAAGCATGTTTAAAGTTAAATTACTAAAATCACAGGGGTATATTGTGAATTACAAAAGAAAACAGGGGTATCTCGTGAATTTTCCCTATTGTTTTTCATCCTTTAACCATCCAAGACACTCATCTTCACAAAGAATGTTCTTTACACACATCTAAATCCTTAAACTACACTACATCGCAATATAGTGCATAAACTTAAATTGCTTGGCTCTTAGGCCCTTAGATAACATTAAACTTAAACACTGAATCTCCACATTTAAATGCCTTCAACCTGCGAATACACACAACAATGCTCCCATGCCTTTTTAGTCCACCTTGTGGATTATTTTCTAGCCCATTTCTCATTGGCTCTTTAAGTCATTTATTAAGCAAGTATAGCTCAATTTCCTAGTACAATAAACCACATTAAGAGAGGTCATTTACCTCTTTGTTTTCCAAGCTTTCTCACTTGTTTTCTCTTGTTTTTCTTGATTGAAAATCGGCAAGGAACTTTAATCACTTGTCAACCTTCTAACCAATACACATATAAGGGTAATGAGCATTAAATTTAATACCCAAACTCATAATTAAACCTAGGTTTACATAAGTGTCTTAAAACACTAAAATTTGATGGTTACCTTTGGAGTTTGAAAGAGAACTTGGATAAGTAGTAAGATAGGACTCCTCCTAGTCCATTGGAGATCAATTCAAGCTAAATGAAGAACAAGAAAATACACCATTAAAGGGTGAATTTTTGGCCATGTATGAAAATGAAGGAAACATGGTTTTTCTTTGATCTTTATTACCTTAGAACAAAGGAGAACAACAATGTGCAAGAAGGTGAGCTTTTCCTCCTTCAATGGAGATTCTCCATGGAATCAAACTTGAGCTCTTGAAGATTTGAAAAGATAGAAGTGTAGAGCTTGGTCTAACTAAGGCAAATATGGTCTTAGAATTTGATTTGGAGCATGGAGTTGGATTTGGCAAGGGAATGAAGATGGAGAAGAGAGGTTACTATAGAAAATTGTTTTTGAAGAAGGGAGGAGAGGATGAAGACGGTGGGAACAAGGAGAAAAGAAGAGAATGAGGTGAGAGGTCTACTTTTGAAGATATTTATGTTAAAAGCAAAAGTAACCTTTTACTTACTTTTCTTTCTTTCTTTTAATTTACTAGCACATGGTGGTGAGTCACCACATAGGAAACCGTTCCCCCTCCTTTAATTAATATACATAAGGCCTTGTTTGACCATTAAAACAACTTATGTTGACTTATAACTTAAATTAGCTCTATTTGAGCACTATTCACAAACTAAGGCACATATTTGTGAAATTTTGATTTCCCATTGATTTAGACTTCCTAATGTGATACTAAGTAGTACACATATTAATTAAAGAGTAATGATGGTCATTTAGCCACTCAAAACCCATTTACAAGACAATTGTTCAAAAATGTGCTTTAAAACTCCTTAAAGCACATTTTGTGTTTAAACTTGTTTTCAAGCTTGGTTTTCTTTAGTAATTGGTTTAATATGTTCATTAACACATAATTAAGGTATAGGTATGACCTTTAGGTCTTATACAAACTTATCCCAAGCTTAGAGCACATTTTTGCCCATATTGACTTTAAGGTATTTATTTGTGTTTTGTTTGGTTTAATTGTCTACCAAGGTTCCCTAAGGACTTATTTAGCCTTATTAAATCATAATTGAATATTATTAAGTCTTGGTAGGCTCTTTGGGTCCTAACCAAGTTCACTCCAAGCTTAGAGCATGTATTTGCTCAAACTGTGTCTTAGTGCTTTATTGTGTTTTACTATGGTTTAAATTGTACACTGATGTTTCTAAGGCACTTTTTAACCTCTAAATATCATAGTTTAATATTTAAACAATATATCAAGGTTTGGGGCATTTCATCAGTCCTCCACCACTCGGATGTCAATCACTTGACAAGTATGATTCCATATTCGAGAGGACCAGCAACAACAATGCTATCTGCCACATCCAATTCATGTAACAGCTCCCCAATACTTGCCTTGGGTGTAACAACAACTCCCAATGTTCTCTTTAAACTTCCATCCCCAAAAAATATCAATGACCAGCACGATATCTTTAGTTATGAAACTCTCTACCCACAATGAGTTTCAGTTACTATATTTCAGCGAGATTATCACCACACACTAACAAATCATCAGCATAAACACCAAGGTAAACAACACCGTTGGTGGTGAGTTTGAAAAGCAATGAGTAATCATTGTACGAACTCTTATAACCATGATTCTTGAGAAAGCTTGTCAATTACATGCCATCGTCTAGTGGTCTACTTTAGCCCGGCCATAAAGACATCGTTCAAGGTTACAGATTTTGTTTTTCCCATCAAACTTCGGTCCAGGTGAGATTTACATGTAAATATCCTCATATAAATCGTCATGCACAAAGGAGTTATTGAGGTCAAATTGGCCAAGATTCCATCATCTCTTGACAGCCACTGCTATGAAACTGTGAATAGTTGTCTTTTTTACAACTAGTGAAAAGATTTTCAGAGTAATTCACTCCACATTTCTCAATAAATCCATAAACACCCAAAAGCTTTATAGTGTTCCAGGGACCCATACCCATCCACCTTCAATTTTATTTTTATAAAATCATTTACAACTAATGGGTTTCTTGCCCTTTGGGAGAGTAGTTATTATATCCCAGGCGTGATTCTTCTGCAAAGCTACAAGTTCACAGTCCATAGCTTTCCTTCAATCATGCTAAGGCTCGCTTCTATGAAAGATTTGAGTTCAATGAGTTGCACAACAGAAGAGCAGTCACTCTTTACCATGACAAAATAAAAGGGAAGAGAAATTTTAGTAAGAGAGCACAGGCCAAGACTATTGGTGTTAGCGGTGTTCGAATGTCTCGGACGAGCATATAAAAAATTTGTGAAACCTTTCTCCTCAACTGTTGTACTTTTAGAAGTCCTTCAAGATCGAATATGAATGTTGAAGTAGGATTCAACGGGTGGGTTGGACGAGCATCATTTGTCCTTGAAACGGCTCAGATATTAAGGTTGATGCTACTTGTTGTGAGGGTCATCTTGTGGTGAAGTATTATCTTCAAACTTAAGGTTGTATGTATCATTATCTTCATTGAGCGAAGTAGAAAAAACTACGGGGTGGAGTTTATCTTCACACTCTGGTCCCGAATCAAATGGGAATGTGACCTCCACACTTATTTGGTGACACTCAGGCCTCCACCTTACATCATTTGAGCACAAGTAAATGTGGCCTTGATCCTTTAGGTGAAGATCAAAGAGGGATGGCTCCTCCTCCTGCTCCTCCTCAGTTTCGAGGATGTAGAAATCCTCGTCTTTGGGGTGAGGCTCATAGGAAGAGCCTTGATGGAAATCAACATCTGAGGAGGTGAACCCTTGAAGTTGATGGTGGCACTCTCCTCTAAGGGCTCTAGAGGGGTGATGGCTCATCCTTTTCAAAGTTAAGGTGATAAGCCGCAGACTTATCATATTTATATACTATATTTGTGAGGTATAATAGTCTAAATAAGGTTAAATAGATAGTATTTATGATAAATTATGTATTAAAGTGTTTTATTTGTACAGACTTATGTTTTATAAGCTTTAAATGCAAGGAACGAATTCCTAGGAAAAAGTTCAAGTGATGCTGGACGTGATGCCGGATGACTTCTGCACGACACAGGCATGGAGCAGAAAAGAGGCCTTGCTGGGTACTTCCCATCCGGCATATGTGAAAAGTCACCACGGTTGACCAAACAGTGGCAGTTATTTACAGTTGACGGATCCAACTGATGTCGGGTATGGTGCCGGACATTCCCTGTCCGGCACATGCAACATTTCGCCTGACAGTTTTTACCGTTAACGGTTACTCACATTTAACACGTGGTACCGGATGACCTGGACCCAGCATGCCACCCGGCACATGAAGATTTTGTCGCCTATAAATAGGCCGAGAGCCTGCATCATTTGATACACTTCAACTCCCCTATACACTCCAATCATATCTCTATTTCCGCATCCACTCCATTGTTGGTGTCCAAGGGAGTTCTGCAGATCCATCCACATGAAGAAGAAGAAGAAGAAGATCTTGTCGGGTTAAGGCTATGACCATTTCCTTCTCCTCTTGTATTCTCTTCTTGTAGATGTGTGGATGGTGAAGTAGAATTCCTTGTTAGTTTTTGGTTAGGGATGAGTTTTTCCTTGTAATTACTCTTATGGTTATTAATAAAAGTGCAAGTTTCATCAACTAAGGTTCTGGTCTTCATACAAGTAGAATGAGATCGCTACTTGTTCTTCTTTCTTCTAAATTCTACTGAGGTTCACAAGACAAAAGTAGAATAGGTTGAGGGGTCTTAGTGATCTTTAACGATGTTGTTCTGAAAAGTGGGCAACATGACTTAAGATTGGAATTAATCTGTTTTTCTCCATTATCTTGTTCATTTTCGAGGCATTAGACATGCACGGAGCAAATGTGGGTAATGAGTCCTGTTGTCAGACCTGAAACAGGAAGTACCATTTACAACTTGAAGGTGCCGGGTGGACTGCCGGGTGTTTGATGTCCGGTAGATTCAAAGATCTTGAAGGTGTCGTGCATCTCTTGTCCGGCATGACATCCGGCACAGTCATTGTTGTCAGATTAATTTCAAAACTTTGTAGTTTGGCTTATAACCATACTTGTTAGGGGTGTTCATAACCGGTTAACCCGGTTAACCGGAAACCGGTTAACCATTGTCGGTTAGTCAAATTTAATAACCGTAACCGGTTCATTTAGAAGCGGTTAACCGAGACCGGTTAACTGTCGGTTTCGGTGCGGTTTTACCGGTTTAACGGTTAACCGAAATGATGTAGATTTATGTGTTTTTTCTTATAATTAGTAAACAATGTGCGGTTTTTCCGGTTTTGGTGTGATATTAAACCGGTTAACCTCCGATTTTGATAAGATTTTATTGATTGTGATATAATTCTAACCATTAACTATATAATTGTACATTTATTTTTGGTAAGCTAATGATTAACCATATAGTTTTATACTTATACTCAAAAAAATTAAAAAAATTAAAAAATAAAATGCTTAAACGGTTTTTTCGATTAACCGGATTCGTCAAAATCAATAACCGGAACCGGAACCGGAACCGGGAAACTAAACGGTTTCGGTTAACCGAACCGGCAAATGACTTCGGTTAACCGGGTTTCCGGTTTCGGTTTCACCGGTTCCGGTTCGGTTTGACGGTTCCGGTTTTCCATGAACACCCCTAATACTTGTTCTTATATTGAGTATCATCCCGAGTCAAAGTTAATTTATTTAGTTAGTAGTTTTAGTAGAATTGATATTTACATTTCCCCTCTGTTTTAGAATAGGATATTACTAGGATTAGGACTGATTTTCTATTAAGTCCCTTGGGTTCGATACTCTCGGTCGTAATCCACTCACACTGTACTCCGACCAGGATTTTTGCTACCCGTATAGAGTTGTAGGGTTTATTTTATCCTTTCTATTATTTTATTATTTGTATATACTTTTCCCCCTACAAATATTCTATTAGCAAAATGGCGTCGTTGCTGGGGACTTGGAATTAGTCCAAGTCTTAAAATTGGTAATCGCCTCATTCTTTATTTTTTTTAATTCTTTCATTCATTTTTTTTAATTATAAATGTGCCGGGCGTGGAGCCGGGTGTATGTACCCAGCAAACTCTGGAGGAAGTCTGCTGGCTAGGCAGAAGATAGCCGGCATTCCATCCGGCGCATTCAATTTCATTTCCCATTTGTTTTTTTTTTCGAAAATTGTTAATATCTTATCCTATACTATTATAACATTTGTTTTATTTGTTCCTTTCTGTAGTTCATTGATTCATTTATTCCCTTACCCTTTAATTTTGTTTCATGTCATTTATTCTTTCTTTATTGGGAAAATTCACGATATACCCCTGTTTTTTTCGTAATTCACAATATACCCCTGTGTTTTTGGTAATTCAACTTTAAACATGCTTAAATGTTGTCCAAAATTGACGAAACTTTACATGGACGATGCTAAAGTGTTATATTTTGTCCAATATAAAATATGAAGTTTTTTAAAGCTTACATGTGACCTATGGGACCCAATGAATATGCCACATGCTCATTGGGTCCCACAGGTCACATGTGAGCTTAAAAACTTCAAATTTGGAATTGGACCAAAATATAACACTTTAGCATCGTCCATGTAAAGTTTCATCAATTTTGGACAACATTTAAGCATGTTTAAAGTTGAATTACAAAAACCACAGGGGTATATTGTGAATTACAAAAGAAAACAGGGGTATATCGTGAATTTTCTCTTCTTTATTTAACGAGCCGTGCTTGATGCCGGGTAAGTATAACCCGGCATAATTGGAGGAAGTCCAATGCCGGGATCGCCACACCCGGTATTATGCCCGGCAAAAACAATTCTTTTTTTAATATTTATTACATATCTTGTCCTTATTCTTAGATCATTTTTTTTATTTTTGTAATATTATTTTCTTTCTTTATTTATTTATTACAAAATATTATAGTGTTTTTGTGTTGCTCCTCCTAAGTTAAATAAGGTGAATGCATCTCCGATCGCATAATCTTCATGAAGATTTATCTGACCACGATCATGAGACAAAGAGGACATTTCTTCGTTCTTTAAGGCAACGACGAAACCAACAAACACACTCCCTACACAAATGGAATCAAATACCACATGCGAATGGCAAGAACTCTCTTCCTCAATAGGCGAATGTGGTTAGTGCACGACCACACACCTAGTACACCGAATTCCAAGATTTTACAACGCCTGAGGAAGTGGAAATTGCAAGAGATCTTGGCCATTCGCATGAAGCACGGGTCGATGCAATTGCAAATGCAGCAACTTCTTGCTCAAACAAGACTACCTGGTCCACTCCCGTCTCCAACTCAAATTGATCCAAGGGAGCATGCGAAATCGGTCACAATCTCTTCCAAGATCTCTAATCATTCCGCGAAGTAGCCAAAAGACTAAGTGTAGGGCAGCCCCCACGCGTCTGGTCTTCTTTCACCGCAGGGGAGTCATTTTCTTCTTAATTCATTTTAATTTTCTTTAAATTCTTTATTAAAGTCTTTCTTTATTTATTTTCTTTTTCTTTCGAACACTGGGGACAGTGTTCCTGCCAAGTGTAGGGCAGGGATCTCCCTTAAAAAATTAAAAAAAGAATAAGAATATGTTTATAAATAATATGTATAAGTTGAGAATTTGATCAATGTTTTACTAAGCTTTTTGCATGTTTTTGACTGAAATGAGATTAGGAATGAATAAGTGCTTGTTCTCTCAGGAGGTAAGCTTCCTAATGACTTGTAGATTCCTGTTTTTATCTTCTTGATTCTCTTTATAAACATGAGTATATGATCTTTCTCCTAATTTTTTCCTTTATTTACTTCTGGGTAATATTTTCTTTTCTTTTTCAAACTGTGAAAAGTCTTTTGGGTGAAAATCTTAAAAAAGGTTTTTGTGAAAAAAGAAAGAAGAAGAAAAAAAAGAAGAAAGAAAAAAAATCTTCTTCCAAAGGTAAAGCATTATATTCCTTGAGGCTACAACAATTGCCTCAGAATAAAAGTAACAAATGAGAGTTTTTCCTTTTGTTTTTCTCCTAAATTCCCTGTTCTTGATGTAGAAAAAATCATGGTTGATTCAGAAACCCTTGCAAAATAGGGCTGAGTTATGCAAACCATTGATGAGGGTCTTGGCCACTTTTAGAAACTCTTGAAAAATAGAGTTGAATGGTGGAAACCAGAAAAAGGAGAGATTACAAAATCCCTTATGCAAAATAGCCCAAAAGTTTTTGATCGGTTTTGAAATTCTTTTAATTTTATACCATTAGTATGTTTTTGATAGATAAGGAAGATTAAGTGATGTTTGTGAATAAGAGTCAGACAGTTGGGAATGTTTATCTAATTGTCATTCTAGAGTTTATCTGTTTTGTGCATAAGCAATTACTCCTTTATAATCTAGTTTTGCTCGAGGACTAGCAAAAGGTAAGTGTAGGGCCTTGATAAGCCGCAGACTTATCATATTTATATACTATATTTGTGAGGTATAATAGTCTAAATAAGGTTAAATAGATACTATTTATGATAAATTATGTATTAAAGTGTTTTATTTGTACAGACTTATGTTTTATAAGCTTTTTATGCAATGAACGAATTCCTAGGCAAAAGTTTAAGTGATGCCGGACGTGATGCCGGATGACTTCTGCACGACACAGGCATGGAGCAGAAAAAAGGCCTTGCCGGGTATGTTGTCGGGTACTTCCCATCCGGCATATGTGAAAAGTCACCACGGTTGACCAAACGATGGTAGTTATTTACAGTTGACGGATCCAACTGATGTCGAGTACGGTGTTGGAAATTCCTTGTCCGGCACATGCAACGTTTCTCCTAATAGTTTTGACCATTAACGCTTACTCACATTTAACACATGGTGCCGGATGACCTGGACCCGGCATGCCACCCAGCACATGGAGATTTTGTTGCCTATAAATAGGCCGAAAGCCTGCATCATTTGATACACTTCAACACCCTATACACTCCAGTCATATCTCTGTTTCCGCATCCACTCCATTGTTGGTGTCCAAGGAAGTTCTGAAGATCCATCCACACGAAGAAGAAGAAGATCTTGTCGGGTTAAGGCTATGACCATTTCCTTCTCCTCTTGTATTCTCTTCTTGTAGTTGTGTGGATGGTGAAGTAGAATTCCTTGTTATTCTTTGGTTAGGGATGAGTTTTTCCTTGTAATTACTCTTATGGTTATTAATAAAAGTGCAAGTTTCATCAACTAAGGTTCTGGTCTTCATACAAGTAGAATGAGATCGCTACTTGTTCTTCTTTCTTCTAAATTCTACTGAGGTTCACAAGACAAAAGTAGAATAGGTTGAGGGGTCTTAGTGGTCTTTAACAGTGTTGTTCTGGAAAGTGGGCAACATGACTTAAGATTGGAATTAATCTGTTTTTCTCCATTATCTTGTTCGTTTTTGAGGAATTAGATATGCACGGAGCAAATGTGGGTAATGAGTCTTGTTGTTAGACCAGAAACAGGAAGTACCATTTACAACTTGAAGGTGTCGGGTGGACTGTCGGGTGTTTGATGTCCGGCACATTCAAAGATCTTGAAGGTGTCGTGCATCTCTTGTCTGACATGACATTCGGCACAGTCATTGTTGCCAGATTAATTTCAAAACTTTGAAGTTTGGCTTATAACCATACTTGTTCTAATATTGAGTATCTCCCGAGTCAAAGTTAATTTATTTAGTTAGTAGTTTTAGTATAATTGATATTTAAATTTCCCCATCTGTTTTAGAATAGGCTATTACTAGGATTAGGACTGATTTTCTATTAAGTCCCTTGGGTTCGATACTCTCGGTCGTAATCTACTCACACTATACTCCGACCGGGATTTTTGCTACCCGTATAGAGTTGTAGGGTTTATTTTATCCTTTCTATTCTTTTATTATTTTATTCTTTGTACATACTTTTCCCCCTACAAATATTCTGTTAGCATAAGGATGTTGGCATCCTCAATGTCTTGATGAATCACAAAGAGGGAGACATATTTGTAATTGACTTCGAAGGGAGAAAACTTCATGAGGTCAAAGTAGAGACTCCTCTAATGGCTCGTCAACGTACTCATACAAAGGGAGTGGGGGTGGGCTCTCTAATTCAAACATGGGAGGAGAGAGAGGGCAACTCAAGTCTTCAGTAGGTTGGTCCGCCTCCTGAAAGAGATGCAACGAGTTAGTTAAGTCTGGGATTCTTAATGCTCTAGAGAAAGACATTAGTGGGAATCTAGTTTATCATTCCATGGCAGAAGATATGTGGAGCAGTCTTGTTGCTACATATGATCCAATAGATGGCACACGTAGATTCAATTTGAAGGAGCTGTGTAATCTAGAACAAGATGAAGATTCAGTGAGCTTATGCTTCATAAAATTAAAGAAAACCTGGGATGAGTTGTCTGTTGTCTTCATTATGAGCAATCGTATGTTGCAAATGCGGTCACTAGGGGTGGAAATTTTTACCCAACCCAAAAAGTCGATCCAAACTCAACCTGTAAATAACAGGTATAGGATAAGATTATTGACCCATTTAATTTTTTGGTCAGGTATGGATTACCTAAATATTTAAGCTAAGTATGGGTTAAAAGTCCTAACCCGAATTCAGCCTAACCCGTTTACTTAATTTAATGAAAAATAAATAAATTGATAAACATGTAAATATGTTACGTTTGATATGTATTAATTCTATAACTATTAGTATAATAACAGTAAACAACAATATATCACTTCTTTAGGCCCACACAAATAATTTTTTTAATCCAAATACATTCTTTAGGCCGTCTATATTCACCATTCATTCTTTGTTTGAAATCTTAGATAATATGTCATTCATTCTTGCAGCCGCACAAACTCTACCATTCACACCATTTCATTCATAAATAACGGATAGGGGTTAAGATTATTTATCCATTTAACAGAATATTGACATTTAGAAAAACGTCACACAATGATTTGAAATAAATAACCTTCATGTGCAAGCTTTTAGGGGTGACTGATCATTCTGCATAAAAACAAAAGTATTTGTATTTAAACGGGTTAAACAGGTAGGGTTTGGGTTCAATGAATTTTTATGGGTTGGGTACAAGTTGAATATTTGTAGCCTGGTTATTTTTGGGTCGGGTGTGGGTCATATAATTTTAAGGTTGGGAAGGAGTGAGCTTCAACTCGACCCATCAACCTGAATTGCCACCCCTAGCGGTCACAATAAGAAAATCAAGAAAATATTGGAAGAAGATAAAGTGCTTGATTTTCTTATGGGGCTCAATAATAGATATCTAAACATAAGAGGGAACATACTGAAGATCAAACCTCTTCTGAATGTAGATTTGTATATTCTTTGATTCCCTCAGAAGTAAGTCAGAGAGACAACAGCAAACAAATAAAAAATGACTCTGAGTTGAAGAGTATGGCCAACACCATCGATGGACACAAACCACAACAGCCCTTGAAGTGGCAACATGGAGGAAATACGGGAAAGAAAGGGAGAGAATTATGTAATTTTTTTGATAAGATGTGACTTACTGAAGAAAGGTGCTACGCAATTCATAGATTTCTTGGGCGTCCCTTTTATACATTGTGAAAAACAAGGCCATAAATAGGAGACTTGTTATGTCAAGAACGGCTATCCTGCTGGTTGGAAATTCGGCAAAAACAAGAAGGTGATTGCCAATATTATGAGCGGGACTGTTGAGGACAAAAAAAAAGGAAGAAGTGAGAGTTCTTTCGCAGGCGTCTCTCAAGAACAACTTGGTCATCTCGTTGACTGTTTAAATAAGATCAATGTCTTTGATAAAAACGGAACCTCAAGTTGCAACTTTGCGGTAAATTGGGAACTTGTTATTGTCTTACTGCTTCTAATATCAAAGATAATAATCAATCACTTAATGAAGGATGGATCATTGATACTAGTGCTATCAATCATTTGAGTGGTAGAAATATTTTTTTTCAACATACAAACCAAATGCAAAACATACACACGATTTATATGCCAGATGGTCGGGCACAGAAGATTATTGATATGGGATATTCAAATTGGGTAGCATTTCTATTTAAAATATGTGTTTTTCATTCCCAGCTTTAAATATAATCTGTTGTAAGCAATTAAATTTACCCAACAGACCAAATCTAAGGTGGTTTTTACTCACGACTTGTGTTGTGTAGGACCCAACGTTGACTATCGAAAAGGTCATTAGGAGAGAAGATAATGGCTTGTATCTCTTGGATCCTAAATATTTGGAAGAACTTTTTGAGGAAAAGAGTACCACAAGAGAAAATTTAGTTTGTAATTCATTAATTACCAACAAGGCCTTGTAGTGGCATTATAGGCAAGCTCGTGTTCCTTTTAATAAGTAGGTTACTCTAGGTGTTAAATAGTCGACATATGTTCCTTCTATTTTGAATGTGATGCATGTGACAAAGCAAAGGGACATAGATTTCTTTTCTGAATTTTAATACCTAAAGTTTAGATTGTTTTGATCTCATTCATGTAGACATTTGGGGCCCATGTTCAACCAAAACTTATGATGATTTTTACTACTTCTTAAGTATCTAGAATGGCAAGTGTAGATGCTTGTGGGTAAAGTTAGTGAAGCAGAAATCATATGCTTTCGATTACATCAAAGAATACATTACAGTTGTTGATTGACAATTTGGAAAGAAGGTGAAAGTGGTGAGATCTGATAATGCCTACAAACTTCGGTCATCTAGAAAAGTATCTAGTTTCTCAATTCACAAGGTATCATTCACCAACGCTCATGTCCTCACTCACCGCAACAAAACGATGTTGTCGAGAGGAAGCATAGATACATTCTACAAACAACTCATGCAATTTTCTTTCAAAATGGGATTCCTCTTCAATATTAGGGTGAAACTATCTTATTTGCCACAATGGTGATCAACAGATTGCCCTCAACAAAATTGAATGGCAAGATTCTGTATGAGGATCTTTATAACAAAAAACTAGCCTTTGAACACTTCAAAACCTTTGGTTGTTTGGTTTATGCCACAAATTTCAAGCCACACAAACATAAATTTGAAGCACAAGCTAACAAGTGTATCTATTCGGGGCCTAGCTTGATTAGCAAGGGTCACTAGCTTCTGTGTTTGTGTGATAAAAGGATTATACATAGTAGGGATATCAAGTACATTGAAACTATATTTCCATTTCATGAATCTACAGATGACAGCTCCATCCATCATTGTGTTTGGGATCATCCCATCTATTATGATGATGCTGACTATACCATATCCGATTTTCCACAACAAGATGCCTATGTTGAACCAAATCAAGATGAAAAATTTCAGCCATTAGAAATACTTGTTGGATATGAGACTCTTTATCTTGATATCAAGAAAATACAAATTCTCTTACCCAACAAAGTCATGATCACAACCAACCTGAGACAGCAACTGAGATAGTCGACAAACTAGTAGTTAGGAGTCTCACGCGGAATCGTCATCCTCCCACACGATTACAAGACTATTTTGTTGGATCTACATCCTGCACAGTTAGGGGAGATGAAGTTTTCACTAGTCTGTTAGCTTCTCGATTATATAAAATTGGTCATCGTTCCACTAACAGCTTGAATCTCTATTCTTTTACTTAACTTGTCATACTCTCTCATTTCCTGGTTATTAAACCAGAACTCTTGGATGTGTCAAATGATTATATTCTCTCTAAACCACGGTATTATAAAGAGGCTAGTAAATACTCTGAGTGGCGTGAAGCAGTGAAACAGGAGAGCTTGCTGTCTTAGCCTGAAATAATACTTGGGAGATTACAGTTCTTCCAAAGGGAAGAAAACTATTAGTAGCACGGTTTAGTTGAAATCAGATGGAATTTAAAACCATATAATGCTTGTCTGGTTGTTCAGGGGTTCACACAAAAACATGGAGTATATTACTCATAAAAATCTTTCACAAGTTGTTCAAATGACAACGACTCACACCCTTATAGTTGTGGCAATAAAACGAGGGTGGAATATTAGTCAACTTGATGTCAATAACACATTTCTACATGAGGATCTTCATGAGGACATCTACATAAAGCTTCCCGATGGTTTAAATGTTGAAGGAACATGGAAGGTTTTTCATTTTAGCGCTCCTTATATGACCTTAAACAGACGTCTAGATAGTGGTATGCCAAACTTGCACCTTCCTCAAGGACAATGGGTATATTAATTCCTATAATGATTACTTCTTGTTCTCTAGACGTACCACATATTATGTTGTCCATATTGGAGTACATGTCGATGACCTTTTGATTTATGGTGATAACCAAGCCGAGAAAGCTTAAGAGAAGTTTAGACAAAAAATTCAAGATCAAAGATTTGGGTGGTTTGAGATATTTTGGGGATAAAATTTCTTCAAACTGGTCATGGTATTGTTCTTACATAGAGAAAATATGCACATGAACTGGTAAAGAATTCGACCTTACAGATTGCAAATATGCTGCTAGTCCCCTTGAGATAGGAATTAAACTTCTTCCTCAAGAAGGCGAATTACTTTCAGATGTAGAGAGTTACAGATGTTCGATTGGAAAATTAAACTACTTGACTAATACTAGGCCCGATTTGACCTTCAGTGTGTAGTTGAAAAGTCGGTTTTTGAATGCCCCCACTGTTACCCATTTTCAAGCTGTCATACGGAATATAAGGTATTTCAAAGGTACTCTTGATTTGGGATTTCTTCTAAACAATAATCCTTCGTAGCAACTGATAACCTAAGGCGATTCAGACTGAGCGCCTTGCCCTATATCACGTTGTTTTGTCAGTATCTATCACATACAACTAGGAGGATCCCTATCTCATAGAAAAGCAAGAAATAGGAGTGTGTTTCACTGTCCTCTATTGAAGCGGAATTCCGTGCAATGTGCAAGATCACAGTAGAGTTAGCATGTTTGAATCATCTTCTTCATGAATTAGGTGTTACAGAAATTAATCATACCTTTGAAATGTGCAAATCAAGCAATTGTTTTCTTTGTAAAAACCCTGTCGTTCATGAGCGCACTAAACACATTGAGATAGATTGTCATTACACTCGTGATTAGTTATAAACCGGCATTATTTTGGTATCTCATATTCCAAATCTCAGCAGTTAGCTGATATGCCCACTAAGAGACTTCCTGGTGCTCGGTACCGTACTCAAAGTCAATATATGAGGATTTCATCTCATTTAATGATTCAAGACTAGTCTGGTTATCACCATCCCTTCCTTGGGGGGGATTACAATATATGTTTACTCTCCTCTTTCTAGTTTTCTTTTCCTTTGTTTCCATTTCTAGTTTCCTTTCCCTTAGCTTTTTTTTCATGTTTCCATTTCTTTAGTTTCCTTTCTTAAGTTTTCTAGAGCGTTGTAGAACTGTCCCTAGTTACTAGTAGCCAAGGCATATATTAGTTGCTCTACTAGTCTATTCCATACACACAATTAATAAGAATTAGGTCATTCTTTCATTCTCTTTTTCTTAGTTTTCTTCTCTCTAGACTCTCATGCTTTATTCTTTATTTCTTTCCATGGCAACTACCGAACAAAACTGACTGAATTTTCATAAGAAACTATTAGTCAAAACAGATGGCATAATGCCATGACCCAACTTCAACATCACAAAAATTATTCCAGATGAACCTACTTTCAAACAAGCTGTAAAACACAAAGAATGGGTAGTAGCCATGCTCTTGACTTCAACAGAACAATACATGGACCATGGTGCCCGAACATAGCCATATGAAACCTCCTGGGGTCATATGGATCCTAAAAACAAGAAAGAAAGCATATGGGACTCTAGAAAGAATAAAGGCAAGACTGGTTGCACGTGGGTACTCTCAAATAGAAGGAATTGATTATGAAGACACTTTCAACCCGCTTATTAAACCCACTACAATCATATTGGTTCTTGCCATAGCAGTGAGCAAACAGTGGCCTATAAATCAGATAGACATTGATAATGACTTCTTGCATGGTGAGTTAAAAGAAAAGATCTACATACAACAACCCTTTGATTTTGTTCATCTATATCTTCTTATAAATCATGTTTGTTTACTGCATAAATCTATTTATGGCCTAAAACAAGCACCTCGTGCTTGGTTTACAAAGCTTAGTGATACTCTCACTTCCATAGGCTTTCATGCTTATCAAGTTGATACCTTTTGTGTATCTATCATCACAACCAATAACTATTTACATACTCATCTATGTAGATGATATTCTTATAACAGGGTCATTTCTCTCCTTAGTTTGAACTTTATACACGAATCATCCTCATTCTTTCCTGTTAAGAATCTTAGCCCACTTCATTTCTTTCTAGGCATGGACATACAAAAAAAACTTCTCAACGCCTTTTCTTAAATCAGTCTAAGTACATCAGTGACATTCTACAGAGAACCCACATGTCAAAATCGTGGCCTGTTATCACTTCATGTGCTCCAGATCATATTCCAATCCACCAAACCCTAAACCTTATGAAAATCCAACTTTGTTTAGGAGTGTTCTTGGTGCACTGCAGTACCTTTCCCTCACTCGACCTGACCTCACTTTCTCCATAAACAAATTGTTATAAGTTATGCACTCACCCACTCAAACTCACTGGCAATCCTTGAAAAGGATACTTTGATATCTAAAATCCACCATCAACCTATCCTACTTCATATCCTCTCACTCCCAACCTCATCTCTCAACATTTTTAGATGTTGACTGGGCAACTGATATTGTGGATATAAATCTACAACAGGCTATTGTTTATTTCTAGGGGAAAGCCAAAATGCTTGGTAATATAAGAAACAACCAACGGTTGCGAGATCCACTACCGAGGCAAAATATATCGATCTATGGCCTATGCTACTTACGAACTCATTTGGATTCACAATCTAATGGGAGGGTGTTATACCCAAAATTTTAACCCCCCCCGGAGAGTCCTTTGAGGTGTTGGTGCAAAAAGGGTAGTTTGGTCAAACTGCAAGAATTCCCGGTTCGATCGGCGCATTCCAGGGCAGCTTAATCACCTTCAAGGTTTTTTTCATGATTTTTCAAGGCTCCTAAGCCCCCCCCCATGAGCTTTCTCTCTCCTCCAAAAGTGGCTCAAATCAACCCCGAATGTTTTAAAATTTTAACCCATGATAGAGGATGACATTTTAAGCATAATGGCATTGGAATTTTGATTTTTAGAATTTCCAATAATTTTCTAGCAATTTTCGATTGAATCTGACGAGAAATTAAATTTAAAAATGTTCCAACATTTAAAAAATTCAATTTCACTTCAGAAAAATCATAATTTCCATCCTTGACACGTGGCTAAAATTTCACAGCAAAATTCCTTTGGAAGTCACTTAATTAAAATGCCAAAAAATCTTACTTTTACTAGATTTTCTTTATCTTTAAGAAAGTCTATATAAAGGGATAATTCTTTTGATCAAATTAGAATCTCACAAGCTCAAGAACCCTAGGAAGTCAGTAAGCATTGCCTCCCCTCTCTCCCTCACGTTTTTCAACACCCGGCCACCCAAATCATACCGAAATTCACCAAAAATCACCATCTAAGCTCGTTTTCCAATTCCCAAAGCATCAACAATCATCAAAACCCCATATAAACACCACCAAAACGTGAAGAACAGCAAGAACAATCAACAACCAGAAGCTTGGTTCGAAAACCTTTCGGGTCTGCCATCAACGGAGCACTCGATGAATCCCGGCGTGAAGGATCATTGTAAACCTGAAGGTAAAACAGGTAGAAATTCCACTCTCCTAACTCCCTACGACCTTATCAGTCTTGCCTCAAAATTTGGGTTCAAACCAACTCTTCTCGGCCTCTGTATTACTAATTGTTTTAGCTACTGCCTTGTTACTTGTTTGCTAAGTTTCGTGCATTATTCGACTTCAAACTGAAAAATTTTAATCACTAACATCTTGTATATCTTTCAGGCTACAAGTACATAAATTTTAAGCTAAAAACACCGTCGGGAACCATCAAAAACCTACCGTTCGTGGGTGGTCCGTGACCTCAGACGCATGGTCCGGGACCACGGACGGGTTGTCCGTGACCACGGACACCCATGGACGGTGGCGGGATTTTTTATTTTCCAATTTTTCAAATTTTAGGGTTTTTAACAGTACATATCCGGGCCCACGGACACCATGTCCGTGGCCCCGGACTTTTCAAGTTTACATTTTATTTTAGTTCTGTTTTCATAATCATGTAATTCAATTGGGGTCTGGGGTCTCGGACATTAGGTCTGTGGCTACGGACATAATTAAAATTTGACCTAATTCTGCCTCCGAAACCCTAGCTTAGGTATTTTTAATTTCCACTTTTATTTTCTATCAAAAAATGTTAAAAAGCATAAAAAACAGAAGCTCGAGCACTTAGGTTAAAACGACTGTGTAATAAGCCGTAAATAAACTAAGTAGAGGAAAAACGACTTCGAGGGGTAATGAAAGTAATTGAACCCTAAATAAGTCGTATACCAAGCCCCCGAACCCGAACTCTCCTTTCCTAATTTGATCTAGGTAAAATTAGGTGGCGACTCATAATAGGTTCCAGTGAGCTAGCTTAGGTTTTAATAATTAATGTTATATGATATAGTTATTAATCTTAGGTTATAAGTGGACCTAAAACCCGACTAGATCCCAATCAACTTAATCAACATAGGGTAGGGTTTGAAAATCGAGGCTCACAGAATGGCGACTCTGCTGGGGACAACTTCTTAATGTTATCTTGTTTAATTTTAAGAAAGAGGGCTTAACTTGAAATGTTTATTTGTGGCTTTTATTGCATCATTTGTTTACCTTTGTGCGCACTTTAATTTTTGCACCTTTGCATCATAAGAGAGCAAGGGTCCACACAAGCTGATTCCACCTCGGGACCCATTGAGGGTCCCCTGTCAGGGACTCACACCTTTTAGGTAATGTGAATAAGCAGGGAAAAAGAGGAGGATGTCGTCTAACCACATCCCCTTAATACCTGGGCCTTAGCCCCAAGCGTTTTTTATAAAGCTTCATAAAGAACGCTTATATTAAACAAGCGTTTTTTATAGTCAGACATAAAGAACGCTTCAAGGTGAAAGCGTTCTTTATGCCTCATAGATTCCCGCCGCCTTACACACCTTAAAAAACGCTTTAGCGATAAGCGTTCTTTTAAATTAATGTATAAAAAACTCTTATAACACGTTCTTTAAGAGGTTCGACCATTTGCGTCACTGGCATAAAAGCGGTTATAAAACATTCCAAAAGACAAATAAAAACGTTGTTTATTCTTTTTTTTCCAGCAGTGTATGGTGGTTGTTCTGGGAATCTCATCCCGTTCCTTTGAACATTGAGGTGTTCATGCTAGGAATTTGCCTCACTGTGTTTAGACCGGGTATCCATTCCGGCTATTTCATGCTTTTGTTTCAAATTCTTGAGACATATCCAATGTCTTTAGTCAATTACTAGTGCTTCTCGCACTTCCTAACTCTTAACTGTTCTCTTGGAGTGAGTTCTTAACTCTATTAGCTTCGTGAGCTTATCTGAGTTCCTTCGTTTGTTCGAGACGTCCAGCTATTTCGGTTTGAATTTACCTTATGGTCCGTAGAACGGAGTCGACTACTTCCCATGTTTTGTACACTACATGTATACATACGTGGGGTACCTTATTGGTACGTTACCACTTACCTGACTAACTCATAAAAGGGTCTGTCGGGCCCGTAAGCTCCTTCGGAGTGCGGTCATCCCACCTCCCGTATTTGGGTACACTCGTAGTGCTCGTCACACGCCTAGGTAAAGTATTCTATTGTCGACTCCTCTCGTATCATTCTATGATACTCACCGTGATTCTTATGGTTTGGTTTGAAAATTTTGAGGTTTTAAAAGAAAGGTTTGGGTTTGAAAGGAAATGTTTGTGTTTGAAAGTAAAATCTTGGTTTTAAAAACAAAATTTTTCATGGTGTTGTCACGTCTAAGTTTTTGACCAAGTCCAGCTTCTCGCTGACTGGTATGTTCGTTAATATGATGGTCGGGCCGTTAGGTCTTTCCAAGGTTTGTTTCTTCAAGTTCTTAGGATTGGCGATCCTATGAGTGCTTCCATCTTCATGATAGTGCTTTAGTAAGTACTTGTCGGTCGTCAAAGGTCTTCCAATTGTCTTGTTGTTGCAGCACTTGCCTTGGCAAGTGCGCGGGTAGGTCGATTTTTAGGTTAACAAATACCGGTTAAGGTATTATTTCCATCCAAATTTGGTGGTTTATTGGGTCTTCCTTCGATCCCTTTGAAATACCCGTGAATTTTGGCATAGGATTAAATTAGCATATAGTCGAGAATGTTATTGGTAAGATTAATAAAGGCCCAGAGAAGCAATATATATATATATATATTTACGTTCGTCTCAAACAACTTTATTATGTTCAAGAATACAAATTTGATTTTACTTCCTTCTAAAATATTTTCCTCTTCCTAACTTATTTATTCAGCTACTATGTATTTATTCTTTTATCTATTTATTTAAATAATTCTTCTCATCCTTTACTAACGATCAGCTAGCCCTATTTTTACTTTAACTGAATAATATCTATCTATTTCTCTAATTCTTGAATCTAGATCCTTCCATGGTTTTAACGTTATTTATTTACTCAGTTTCCAAATTAGTATTATTGTGGTAATTGTTAATCCATATTAAATTATTTTACGAACTGATTATCGATTTTCTCTCCTTTTAAATCAGATATTACTTATTATAAACTATCCTTATTATTCTATTTACTTCCTATTTAACTGCACGATCTTTATCACGATCTTCTTCATCTTCAATACGCCGTCTCTACACTCCTCTCTTTCTTCAAGCTTCAAACCTCTCTCAATTCTCGTTCTTGTTTCCCCGTCGCCGTTAGGTTGCTTCTCTGGTGCCGGATCTAGTAGAAGGGTAAGGGGGAAGCCATTGGTAAGGTTAGATGTTTAATTCGCTAGTGTCCGGGTAGTATCTGATTGTGTTTTACTTACAATTCTAGACACCGAATTCCTTGACGGACGCTACTGCTGATCTTGCTGAGTAATTCTGTGGCGGTGAGCGTATCCAGGTAAATGTTGTGCTCAACATTCTCTACCTCTGTGTTTTGTGAAATATCAATGGATTGGATTTACTGTGGTTTTTGATATTGTGGAAGTTTGGGAATTATTTCCCCTGTGTATTCTGGTGAGATGTTTTGCAAAAGGGTTTGAATAAATGTTTTGGGATACTTTCTTTGAATTGGTTACTGGATTGTTGGTACCTCTTGGTGCTCCGTGTAAATTGTTGGTGCAAGTCCGGTGGATTCCAGTAGGTTTCAGACGGGAAAATTTTCTGGTCCGACCGAACTTGCAAGTCCGGTCGCAAGTCCGGTCGATTCCAGTAGCTTTCCCGTCATTGTAAATCTGGGCTCGACCGAACTTGCAAGTCCGGTCGCAAGTCCGGTCCGGCCCAGTATTTGCATTTTTATTTCTGTTTTCAGTCCCCTCTTTTGCCCATTACTTCCCCATTGTTCCTACACTTAATCCCACATGTTATAACACTAATTTAACCTTCTAATACACCTTAGTTCATCCACCAAACTCCTTACTAAATCCATCAATCAATCTTACACAAATTCCTCACTTCTTTCCCAACCAATGTAACAGTTTTTGTTTTACCTATGCTACAGATTTTTTGTTGCAACTCCTACCACTCAATACTTCCTCTATCAATGTCACTCCTAGCATCCCACATACATCTCCAAACAACTACAACATCTATACCCAAGTCCAACACTCTTTTTACCAATTCTTACACACTAATTTTTTTTTTCCAACTTCTCCATACATTCTTATATCCTTTTGCTACAGATTTTCACACTTCTTGTTTCTCTTACTACAACTACCTCTCCATCACTATAACATACCTACTAACTCCAATACACACCTTGGTTCTCCCATTCACCAAGCCATCCATAAATGTACATTTCCCACCAAAAATTTGCCATAGCTCACCTACTTTTCCTTACTTCTCCACATACACATTTTCACCAAAATCATTCCTATTCTAGCCACACCCATACAATGGTCCTACCAGCAATTAAGCAAATATAAATCCATCCCAATACACCAATACTCCATCAAACATCAATACTAATACTCATACACAACCATTTGGCTCCAAGGCCTACAATTCACATACTAATGCACAAATACTCAAACTTACTCACAATTACTCAAACTTCCAATACTACAATACCAATACAATAGTTTAGGTTCTTTTATTTGTTTACCCATTCCATTACTCTAATGCATAAAATTAACATTAAGAGGGAGCTCTTACCTTGAGCTTATATTTCTTCATTCCTTTTCCAATTCTCCTCTTCTTTCTTTCTTGCCCAAATCGGCCATATGGGGAATGGAGTTACCAAACTCCATTCCCACCACCCAAAACACATAAAACGAGTGCAATTAAACTACTAATCCTTAAATTAGTGCTAATTCATTTAAAGTGTTAAAACACAATTTCTAGGGTTTACCTTTTGAAGCTTTTAAGAGGGGTTTTAGCCCTTGGTTCAAGAAGGTGAATCCACCACCATTGCAAGGTTGATATTATGCTCAAAAGAGAGAGAGAAAACAAGGCATTACAAAGAGCCAAAATCGGCTACCAAAGGAAAATGGAGGAAACTTGAATCTTTTATGGAGATTTATACCTTGTTGGAAAGAGGAGACTCCAAGCTCCATAATGGTGTGTTTTTCTCTTTGAATGGGGTATACCCACGAAAATGAACTTCCTCATTTTTGGATTTTGAAAAGAGAGAAGTGTAGAGGATGATGAGGGGAGTTCAAATATGTAGTTATTTTTACCTTTGGAGTTCAAGTGGAGCTAGAGTATGTGGAGGAAGGGAAGAAGCCATGGGAGGCCATTGGAGCTTCTTGAAATCGCCCAAGCCAGAGAGAGAGGAGGGAGAAATCGGTGAGAGAGGGGGAAATGGAGAGGGAGAGAGAAGAGGGAAAGGTGAGAATGAGAGGTGAGAGAGTGTTATTTTACTTTTTGTACTTACTCTTTTACTTTTTGATTTACTTATTTGTTATCTAGTTACATGTGTGTGTGAGGGGTTATTTAACCCATTAAAAACCGGCCCCCTTACTGTTATACTAGCTGGAGCGTTTTTCGTCTTTTACAGAAACGCTCGTTATTTTACCCGGTTTAGGTACTATTCACTAACCGGGCCCGTTTTCCGGAATTTCCTCGTTTAATTATTTTTATTGACTATTAAGCTCCCTTAAATGCTTAATAATTATTATTTAATGATTTATAATTTTTACGGGTCCGTTTGACCCCTTAAAGTCACGTTTTCGGGTTTTCTCGAAAAACGCGCTCTAAAGCTCTATTAGTGTTTTAATTCATTATTTGGATCCGTTTTCTTCGGGAGTTGTTCCCATATATTATTTAGGTCTTATTAAACCTTTGGAATCCATATAATATGCTAACCGAGGTCTCATACCTCCTATGGTTACTTAACGCTTATTTAGCGTTTTTCGCCTTTTAAGCGTTTCTTTATTTCTTTTGGATTTATTTTCCTTACAAATACTAATTAGGCATTATTAGGCCCTTAAATACATATTAGAATTATGCTAATCCCTGTATTTAAGTTCGGGGTATTTCATTACTTGCAGTTAAGCTCTAATGATCTACTCCTTTGGGTCATAAGCTACCTTCTGGGGGGTGTGCACACTTAAGGACGTAGAGTGAGGTGGGATTCTAATTGTTGCGACCCGATTTGGGGGTCGTCCGTGTAAACCATTGATTTGATTCTTGGAAAGTTCTCCCCCGAAATGTTTTATTAATGGTGGTTTGGTGTTGGTGAAGCTGGTTAACGTTGTGGTGTGAGTTAATGTTTTGCAAATGTAAAATGAGTTTCAAAATGTATTTTACAAGTTGAGGCAATGTTTACTCAGTTTTGCTGACTTGCGCGATCCCTTCGCGTTTTCCATTGTTGTTTATGATCGCAGGTACTCATGGCTGAATTGGGGACAACGCTATCACATAGCCTAGGATGACTGGATAATTACTTCGTCTAATTTCGAGTTGATTTATTTTTGGAATTGCTATGTTTTACAAGTTTTGGAAACGTTTTGGTATTTGGTTAGTAGTTTAAAGCCTGAGCACTCTTGTTAGAGTGTGGCGGTAACGCCTTTTGGATTTTGCTATTCCGCTGCTATTAAGTTGAAGTGTTTTACTGGTATTGTTCTCTAAGAAGTTTTGGTTATGATGGAGATTTACTTTTTGTATAAGAGATCTTTCGATAGTGTTCTTGTTGTTATTTGAGGTACTAAGTCATTGCAATGATTCTTCTTTGATTGCTAAGTTATTATGTTTAATTTTGGTGTTGATTTGGTACTGTTTTCGCTTGTAAAGAGGCATATCAGGACCTGTCCGAACGTCCGTCTGGACATCCATGTTCGGACAGGCCCCGAGAGTTTAAAATGTTTTCTCTGTTTTTGTCGTGTCCGAACTTCTGTCCGAACTTCAATGTTCGGACAGCATGCGAGGACGGGGCCGACTTACAAGTCTCGACTTATGTCCGAACTTGTAAGCTCGGACCAATGTTCAGACACGCCGCGTAAGAATTCTCGGACTTTGAAACTCGACTTGTGTCCGAACTTTTAAGTCCGGACACAAGTTCGGACGCCTTTGGTTTTCAGACTTTTCAACTCTCGACTTGTGTCCGAACTTCCCATGTCCGGACACAAGCTCGGACCAAGCTTGTTTTGCACATTTAGACCTCGTTTGGAGTCCGTTTTCGAAGCCGTTTTCACCGTTAGATTTGTAATTTAATAATCTATGTTTTAAGGCAAAATCCAGGGTGTTACACCCTTGATCTTAGTGATCAATCTCTTGAGTAGCTTCTCAGTGTTCTTGACAATGTTGTCGTTAATTCGGGCGCTTTCCCGATCCTTGAGGTACTCCGTGTACCCTGGTTGTTGCTCGTTCCCACACCCTTACGGTGGGCACCGTGGTCAACCAATCTTTAGGAGCTATGTTGTAGTCCTGACGATGTATGTTTCGTGAATACTCTCATAGTTGTCTGAACTATGTTATTCTGGTATTACTGCCATTTTGGCGTTGTAAGTTTGAAGTTATCCAGTTTTGACTAATTCCTTAGTCGGTTGGCAAACCGTTGTTGGTATCATCAAGCATTGCAGTCTGCAGACTCTCTTGCCTCGGGTTTTGTTACTCCGCTTTTCTGCTTCCTTGCATAGTTGTGCTTCCCTTCTTGTCGGCTGCGCATGGTTCTCGCGACTGTGAAGCACGCCCCATGGTGCCGTAAATTTCATTATCTTTTGGTTGGGGTTTCCAATCTTCAGCTATAAGGTGTGGTTATTGTCATTCAAATGAGAACCGTCTCCGGGATTTCCAGTTCCTGGACTTTACTGTATGACGGGTTCTTTCTCTTTACAAGGTTTATTTGTAACTGCCAGATCGGGTTTCACCCGAGTATGAGAGGTTTTTCCATCTCTCTGGCGTTCTTTTGCCTTAACTTATAACGGGGGTTGCGGAGGGCGGGATTGGTTATGTAGGTATCCAGATCCCACTCGAAGTTCCTATCTAGCGTACCTCACACGCTAACACTCAACCCTTAGCCCTAAGTCTCTAATTCCTAACTCGGTATTTTACTAAACTCGGTATTTAGACCAACAGAGCGATTACTTCGCTCTGATACCACTTTTTGTAACACCCCTACCGGTAAAAAACAATTACCTCCGAACCACGTCCTCCATTCCAACTACACAACGCATTGGAATTCAAACTATAACCGTTATACATGCCGTTAGTCACCCACGTGACTAACAAGGCCAAATCCAATCCAAAAAACACATACCATACAATCCTCTATCTATCTTATCCCGAAGTAGACACTATACAAACGATACTTCCATACTTAAATCATTCTCAACCCAAATACAAACTTCAATTCCACTATATACAATACAATCTCAATCTGTTCTATATCGAGTATCTACAATTCCCGACTTATCAATAACAAACCAAACTTATAGTCCCACAATACAACAAGTGCAATTTCTTAAACAACTATCCATGCTTAATGTCAACCCCGTCCTACTCTCGAACGGTGATTGGCTCCAATGTTCCTGTAAAATAAACACGGCGCCCCAAGGGGCTCAACGAAATTGCTGCATATGAAATTCGCATACCCCGCGTGCTAACGAGGGTACGCCGACTATTTGGTCGAGAGCATGCGATTCATTTTATTTCAATTAACATGCATACAATACATTATTATGTACATTCACACAACACTCAACATTCAACCAAGGAATGCAACTACACTAACACAATAAGTTTGTTAGTTAGTGTTGCTTAATCTTAGGCCTTGAGGGTTTCTACCTCACTATGACTTACTCAATTAATCGTTGCTTTACCCGCTCTCTTGGGTACTCTTACTCTAGTTCTCTTACTCTCAACCTCAAGCAAGTTCTACAATACTCAACTCAATTCTCCACTCAACTCAATTTCTCAAGTCTCTCAAATTTCAACTCAATCCTCAATACTCAAATACTCAAATCAATACTCAATACTCAAAGGCATCTTTTAAGTCTTTGCCACGACCTCCGGGCAGGGTCATACGCAAGACCCACCACCGGGCTTACAAATACAAGAGGAGCTAT
This sequence comes from Limonium bicolor, assembly GCA_023374045.1. NCBI lineage: Eukaryota > Viridiplantae > Streptophyta > Magnoliopsida > Caryophyllales > Plumbaginaceae > Limonium > Limonium bicolor. The sequence continues at coordinate 515,956,740 of CM041776.1, forward strand.
GCATTTAGCTCCTCAAATTCTCAAATGTCCAGTTCTCTACCGGACTACTAAAATTCCCAAAACTTCACTCTCAGGGTCATTTCACAATCTCAAGGATTAGCCTAGAAGTATCTCTCTCGATAACATCTATTAGCTTAGGGAATTCTCAATGTTTAGTATTCTAAGATTTAGGGTTTTACCCAAATGATCGAATACCTCATGTTCGGGACATTGTTCATTTTAGTCGGTTCCTCTCATGGGGTTCGACTATCTTTCTAAGGGGTTTGGTGATCCCTTACCATACTTTATTTCTCTCAAGGTTCAAGTTTGAACACTGATCATCCCTAAATAGAGGTTTATTAATAGCTTCCACATAATTATTTATGGATTAAGTCAATTCGGTTCTCTAACCATTATCGGGAGTTTAAATTCCCGTACAGTTCTCGAGTCGTTCTAGTGAGTCGTGGATTGCGTATCGTTTATCGGTTCGATAGTTTTAGAGTGTTTCCCGCTTTTATTAATTCGCAACTTAACCCTTTCTACGAGTCACTACTCAAACAAGACTCAACTATGAGTCACACTACAGTGCACATTCACACTCAAGCAAATCATCCACAATCACGCATTTCTTGAATTATACAAATTTTAAATTCAAATACAATCCAACAGCAAGCAATACAACAACAAACTACAAGGTGAACAATCCGATTCATGTTCTATCGTTATTATCACACAATCAAACAAGCACACAAATCAGAGTAACCAAGTTAGGATACAGGGCATGAGAAAATCATACCTTTCACCGGGGTTAACTTTACCGGGTGTTCTCATGTTCCTCGGTTCACACTTGTCCCTCGAGTCTTACTCTTGAACCACTGATTACATGTCAAATGGTTCTATTAATATTATGGCGTTATGGTACGTACATAATTGCTACTCCCGTACTTACATGTTATCCCGTTATCTCGGTTTACTTAAGTGTTCTTAACTCACAACTTTCTCAATCACTTCTCAAACTTGTTTACACTTCTTAAGACCTTTAAAGGTCACCAAACAACTCCTAAACATCATCTAAAACCAATACCATTCAAACCCCCATGTTTAGAACCCTTAAAAACACTTTCTGATGAATTTTTATGGTGGTCCGGGTTTGTACCCAGGGTTACAAACCCGGACCAAACACGGAATTCAGTTTCTGGGTTGTTTTTGCATAGGTCCGGGTTTGTGTACTGGTTTACAAACCTGGACCAGTCCCTGGGGTGACTTTCTGCCTAATTTTTGGGGTGGTCCGGGTTTGTGTACCGATTTGCAAACCCGAACCAACCCTAGAACTGTCAAATTTCACAGTTTTCCACCAGTTTTCAACCCCTAATTCACCTCTAATCATTTCCTAACCTTTCCACATGTTTCCTACATGTTTGGACACCCTAAAACATGCTCTAAACCTCTTCAAATCATTGGTTTAATCCTTACTCAAATCCTAGCTCAATTTCCACCAATTTCCATCTTCACTGCTACACTTTTGCACTCTTGTGCATTTTCTAACTTCCCTTAGCACCTTGCACTTTGTTCTAACTCCATTTGACCATTCTAATTCATTCCTAGACAAATGCATTTTCTACACCCAAGTCCATCCTTCATTCCCAAGTTTATAAACACTAAATCTTTTCTAGGAACTCCAAGTCACCAAACCTCATTATGTTACAGATTTTTATCTCTCTCTCTCTTTCTAGCTCTCCAAATACCATATCAAGGTTATTACTCAACTCTAAACAACCCAACTGAACACCTATGTTCTCCCACTTACCAAGCCACCTAAAAGCACTCCATTTCTACTAAATTTTCGCCATAACCTCCCCATAAACCTAACATATCCCAATCCATCCATTCTCACCAACTTTCACTTAAATCTATCCTAAACTAGCCACACCCATAAGGGTCTTACCAGAACATAGTATTTCCTCAAAATCCCGTCAACAACAACATAAGCACTAAACATAAAGTGCATGGCTGCAAGGCCCTTAATTCAAACAAAATTTCACAAACTCTTACCAGTTACAATCAAACACACTTTCCCTCATAATTTTGGGTTCATTCATTAAATTTCCCATCCCATATTCTAAAACAATTAAAACAAGCTTCAAGGTAGATTTCTTACCTTAATTTCACAAGTTCCTCTTTTAATTCTCAGCTTGCTCCTCCTCTTCTCAAATTCGGTCAAGTGGGAACGAGGTTGCCAAACTCCATCCCAACATTCAAGGAACATAAAAATGGATTCAATTAATTTTCTAAACCCTTAGGAAATTCTAATTCAATGATAGGGCCTTAAAGCACAAGGTTAGGGTTTTACCTTTGGAGTGCTTTGGAGGGTTTTTAACCCTTGAATCAAAAAGGGCTTCCACCACCATGGAAAGGTTGATACAATGCTCAATCATGGCATGAAAAACAAGGCATTAGAAGAAGCCAAAATCGGCAAGGCATGAAAATGGGGAAATAAGTTTTTCTCTTGAAACCTTTTACCTTGTTTGAAAGAGGAGACTCCAAGCTACAAGATGTTGCCATTTTCTCTTCGAATGGGATATACCCATGGAGATGAAGTTCATACTTTTGGAATTTTTAAAAGAGAGAAGTGTAGAGCTTGAGGAGGAGATGAAGAATATGTATTTTGTTTTGCATTTGGAGCTTGTATGTAGCTAGAGCATGGAGGAGAAGATGGAGTGGCCATGGAGGTCTTCAAAATCATAAAACCAGAAGAGAGGAATGGGGGAGCCGGCTGGAGGAAGGAGAAAAGGAAGAAAGAGAGGAAAGAGAGAAATAAGGGAGGAGAGAGGGAATAAAGTGCTTTTCTACTTTTTCTTTCTTTCTTTTCTTTTCTTTTCTTTCTAGCTTATTACTAATAGAGTGGGCTGCTTTACTGGATAAAAACTGGCCCCACTATATACCCATGCTGGAGCATTTTTTGTTTTTTTTTACAGAAAACGCTCGTTAATTTACCCTGTTTTAGCACTATTCACTAACCGGGCCCGTTTTCCGGAATTTTCTCGTTTCTTTAATTTTAATGGTTATTAAGCTCCCATTAATGTCTATTTATAGTTATTTAGTGAACTATAATTTTTACGGGTTCATTTGACCACTCAAAGTCATGTTTTCGGGTTTTTCGAAAAACGTGCACTAAAGCTTTATTAGCGTTTTAACACATTATTTGGATCCGTTTTCTTTAGAAATTATTCCCATATATTAATTAGGCCTTATTAAGCCTTGTAAATTCATCCAAGACCCTTGTCGAGGTCGTGTTCCTCCTACGGTCACATAACGCTCAATTTAGCGTTTTTCACTTTTTAAGTGTTTCCTCTTTTCTTTTGGATTTATTCTCTTTACCAAAATTAATTAGGCACTATTAGGCCCTCAAATATTATATTAGAGTAATTTAATCACCCTAATTAAGTTCGGGGTATTTCAATTACGTTGTAGGGAACAACAAACGTGGTAGCGAGACTATGTGCTGACATATTGTCCGCTTTTGGGGTAAAAAATCACCTAACATTAAGGAAACTGCTAAGATATAGAATTATACGATCTAATATGCGTATATCTGATTGATGTAGGGAGGGTGCACTACCAAAGTTTAGATAATCAATTATAACCTTACAATCCGACAAGAAACACACATATTGTGCACCCTAGTGGCTTACGCTGCCTGCACTCCAGATTGAGGGCTAGAGCCTCTACTTCCGATTGAATATAGTTGCCCATATCACCAAACATACCAGCTAAAAAACACTATTGGATTGGCGGCCCATGTAAACAAAGCCCATACGGTCAGAGGAATCAAGGCTACCGTCCACTAAAACTTCCAACCAAGTTGGATTACTGTGATGCTGTTGTAGGACTGAGGAAGAGGTGACTAATGGTTGGGCATACTGTAAAAAAACTATCCGCTTGACACCAACCATTGGCGAAAGAGGACATTTGAGAGTGTTAAAGTTTGCAACAAGCATACCAAAGTCTTTAGAGGAATTGAGTGTGAATCTTGATGGACTGGTGCGATTCAATTAAGCAAAGGTGAAAATACCAGTCCCGAACGGCATGATCAGATGTTAGAGATTGAGAACTAGAGAGTTGTATCATATCCCAGTATGGGCGAACTTGAGAGGAGTGAAGTAAGACATGAATGATAGTTTCAAGTAGGCATCAAGAAGAACATGATATTGCGCCTGAAGCTCGTATGCGGTCCTTGATAACTGTCTTGCAGGGGAGAGTGGCAAATAAGATCTTCCTTCCAAAAAGCTTAACTTTGGGAGGTGAATAACTTGCCCATAAAAGCTTAATGGTTGTGCCCATTGGGTGGGAAGAGCATGGGCTAGCAGCTGAGGAACTGTGTATTTGATAATCTACATGATAGGCACACTTAATTGTAAACTTGCACGATGAGGTTATCCCTCAAAACCAATTGTCAGGTGGTGGAGGAAGATGAGAAGGCACAGAGATGGCGAGGATGTGGCATACAGAGCACAGCAGCAAAATCATTCGAGACAGAGCATCGATGAAGAAGTTCAGTATGCCAAGTAAAAGAAGGCGTAATAAGGGTGGCAACAGAAGGTGTTTGGCGAGCAAGTGGAGGCAGATTCCAGAGGTAAGGTTGTCCTCTTGGTTTGTCTCGTATCCAGTGATCAGTGAGGCTGGTGGTTGTGCCTGTGAAGATCTCCTTACGGACTTCAAACTGCACTAACTCCCGCACACTTAATAGAGCCCTCCAGATTGGACTAGCATTAGACTAAAGAGTGACCTCCATCAAAGGGTGAGCTGATAAGTATCTGGCATGGTAGAGCCTGGACAATAGAGTAGAAGGTTCCGTAAGAATGCGCCATAATTGTTTTGCTAAGAGAGCTCGGTTAAAACTATGGAGGTCACGAAAGCCCAGTCCCCCAGAGCCTACATCTTTGCACAATTGAGACCATTTAACCCAATGAATGCCTACCTTTTGTGTTGTGCTGCACCACCAGAAGCAAGTGATGAGTTGCTGTATTTGCTTAATTAAGGATTGAAGCAAAAGAATAACAGACATTAAATAAGTAGGAATAGTTTGCAGCACTAATTTAACAAGGACAGTTTGACCCGCCTGTGAAATTCGCTTAGTCTAGCTTTCAATGCGTTTTGTGACTATGTCGTTAAGGTAACTGAAAATTGATGTGCGATTTTTAGCTATTCTGCTTGGAAAACCAAGTTACTGGTCAATAAACATTTTGTGCCTCGATACTTGAAATCTGCATGTGAGCTTTGCTTCGTAGCACATGTGCTTATTTAACTAATTAAACTAAATGCTTACATGAATTTTGTAATCCCCTTATCATAATTTAGAGTAATTGTGAATTGTAGGCACAATGTGACTGATTGATGGAAAGAATGTTTGCACTGCAAAGGCGGTAGATCAGCCAAGTCGTTTGTCCAGCTGGTTATATATGCTGCTGCGTGCGCGGTTTCTATTCTTATGATGTCTGCTCTACAGCCTCTACTAGCTCCTCCAGATTCTATAGCACAACCTACCGTTAATTACGTTAATGATGATCACATACACTTTACACAGGACACGAGATGAAGTGGGAAGAACAGTGGTACTGATCTGCAGCCTTTCGTATAATTGTGCCAATGGCATATATGCATATACATCTGTGCCTTGTGCGTGCGCGCGCGGATGGAACTACTACAAGCGTGCATGTTGGGTCAAGATCGAGCTGTAGAGCACTCGTTGGAGAGCAAATTAAAAACGTACGTTTAGGTGCGAACTAATGCAGATAACTTTTCAGAGATGTTTCAAATATCAAGGAGGGAACATGAAGATTAGAGAATGACTCTTCATACAAAAAGAGACAAGTGTTCAATGAAAAAAGTAAAGGTTATAAGATCGCAATCGTTAATCGCATGGAATTTAGAGAAAGAAAAAAGGCCAAAAAGAGATCGAGATCGATGCTGTTATATTATTGGGACGATAGAAAAGCTGACTAGGTTGGGTGATCATCAACTTTAATCGCGCGGCTGCTTGTCATTGAAGCATTTACCCTGCTAAAATAGCTTAGTTGCAGCAGTACTGCCTCATTTCCACTTTTATTTCTACAAACACACACTCAGAGACAAAGACAGGCAAAAGAAGAAAGATATGATGACGTTGCCAGGCACGCATGCATCCAATTCTACATCCCCACACCTTTGTTTTAGAAACTTACCAATGTTTTTCAAAATATCTATCATTTTAGACATGATTATGAACTTAAATTTGTCCAGAATTCATATCTAAAATGACAGATATTCTGAATAAAAGGAAGTATTTAATTTGAGAAGTTGTAAAAAACTTAGTCATCAAAGACCCATTATCAAAGAAAAACAAGAGAAAACAAGTGAGAAAAGCTTGGAAAACAAAAGGTAAATGACTTACCTTAAGGGGTTTAATGTTTTATGGAGGGGTGCTTAGGTGAGTGCAAAATGCAACCTAAAGCTTACCTTATGTAATGAACTAGGTAAACCTAGGAAAGTGATATGATCATATTTGTAAAGTTGTGATTAAAGAGCTAAGGGTAAATGAGTTAGTGAAATGATCATAAGGTGGTTTACAAGAGGCTTTATAATTGCCAAAGGATTGTTGTGTGTAATTGCAGGTTGAAGGCAATATATGTGGGAAATTCAGTGTTTAGATTTATGTCATTTAAGGGCTTAAGAGCCATGTCATTTAAGGGCCTAAGTGCCAAGCAATTTAAGTTTATGCACCATATTGTGAATTGGTGAAGTTTGAGGGTAATTTGTGTGTAGAGAACATCCATTGAGGATATGAATGTCTTTGGTTGTTTAAAGTGGAAAATTAAGTGTTTGGGTGTAAGAATGTGCTAGGAAGCTATGGCAAATTTTTGTTGAGAAATTAAGTGTTTTTAAGTGTTATAAGTGATATTGTGACCTAGGATGTACTAGGAACCATTAAGAGTTAAGTTGGTGGAAAGGAATAACCTAAGGTGTTCCCGAGGGTTAAAATGACCTAGGAATGTCTAGGAGGAACTATAGGTTAGAATGGTGAATTCAAGACACCAAAATTATGGTATGTGAAGTGTTAAGACTTGTGCAAATTTTGTAGTAAATGGAGTATTATGTCTTGTAATGACTTTGGTGTGAACTAGAGAAAATAACCTTGGGAAATCTTGAGAAGTTGAGTTAAGGAGATGAGGATGATTGATGATGCATAAGGTGTGGCAAATAAGTGAGTTGGTAATGTTGGTAGAAGGTTGTGAAACACCAAGAGAGTATGGTAATGCACTAGTGTGCATAAGTGTTGAAAATGGAAGAAGAGATGTTTAGAATTGAACAAAAATTGAGCAATGAGTTGGTGACGATTTAGGAAGGTCTAAGGAGTGTTTTAAGGTGTTTAAACATGTAGGAAACATGTGGAAAGATTATGGAATGATTAGGTAAGGATTAAAGTTGGATTAGGGTTGAAAATGTAATTTTGACAGCTTTTTAGCAGGGTCCGGGACTTAGGGGCCGGACCAAGTCCCGGACCAGCCTTAAAAATAAGGCGGGAGTGAACTCTGGAGGTGGTTCGGGTCCTTAGTCCAGGACCAAGACCTAGACCAATGTAAAAAAAGGGCCGAGAATTAGTGTAAGTGTTGGTCCGGGACCTTGGGTCTGGACCAAGTCCCGGACCAGACCAAAAGTTGCCCAAAATGTGTTTTAAAGGCCTCTAAGGATGGGGGATTGATGGGTAATGTTATTAGATGATATTTAGGGCTTGTTTGGTGTCATGTGAAGGCCTTAAAAAGTGTAAACAAGTGTTAGATTGGATGTGAGAGTTGTGAACTTAAGATCACAAGAGTAAAATTAAGTACAACGGGATAACGGGGTTAACTATGGGCGCACTAGTCGTTAAGCAATCGTATTACCCCGATGTTAATGGAAACAATTGTAATGTTACCAGTTGTTTGAGAATTATTCAAGGAACATAAGAGGACACAATAGAGTGGACCTTGGTGATAGGTATGGTTTTCTTGCAACCTGTGTTCTACTGGATTACACCGGCTTGTATGCCAACCTGTTTTTCTGTGTGTTTACCACCTTGCAACAATAAGCATGAAATGAGTTTACAGTAATTCATTTATGTGGGATATTTAGTTCCGATACCGTTCAACCTCGAATATATGTTAAACCTTATCTAACAGACTCTAGGATCACATAGGAGATCGGTATTCGGATTTAACGACCCAACCTACGGGAACGTTCTAACTACGGCTATCCGTGTGTTGGGTGTGTATTGTTGTTGTGTGTAAGTGTGTTTTACCTCTCTTGTGTATGTCGTTGTGTAACGACGGTTGTTTAATCATGTAAGTCGAATGGTGACTTACCTCCCTTGTGAGTCTAACCAAGTGTGTGACACCATATGGTGTCGTGATGTGATAGGTTCCATAAGGAAACCTCTAACTAATATATATTATGGGGCTGAGGAATCCGGGATGTCTCGGTCATGCACGTATGGTTGAGAGTTGATATCTATATCTGATTTAACTCCCTCTTTGTTTGGTTGTCTTTCCTTCTTGGATTACAATCACCCACAAGCCTAATTGAAATACCCCCAAACTAATTAAACATGGATTAAACATCTAATCACAATAATTAAGGCCTAAACATGCCTTAAAAGTCAATTGAGAACAAAGATGGTCAACACAAAGCAAGATATTGCACCCTTTGACTGTTTAGGGTAAATACATACCCAAATGAACTTCTTAGGACCTAAAACTTTGTCCTAAGCATATTAACACATAACTAAACATACTAAAATCGTTGGACAACACTCCAACACAAAGAACAAGCATTTACATGCTTCAAGGTCAAGTAGGGCAAAAATGTGCTCTAAGAAACCTTAAAGGTCTTATGACCTCTATTTGATATAAAATTGGATTCCTAAGATCAATTATCATGTAAGGAACACAAAAAAACTGTTCTCAAAGAAAACTAAGCTCAGAAACACCTTGTGACACAAAATGTGCGCTAAAACACCTTAAAGCACGTTTTTGTGTATGAGCTCTAAGATAATGACTTTTTGTCACTTTAAAGACTATATTACATTATTTATATCATTTATGTGACATGATAGACTATATTATAAAGTCTAAATCAAAGTTTAAAAATAAAATCAAAATTGGTGATTTTGGATGAATAGTACCCAAAATAACATTTAATTACTTAGTTTTAACCATGGTCAAATGTCATCCATTGACTAAACCATCCATTGCCGACCTCTTTAGGCTGTCATACCCACCCATTAAGCAACCTAAAATATCTACAATGAGTCATCTAATTACTATTCAATAAAGTAGTAAACTTTACCTTATAAGCTTAATTCTTTCTCTTTCCTCTCATTATCTTCTTCCCAGCCGATTTCTTCAGCCTCCATCCTCTATTTTGCTTCTCCATTACCGTGGGAACACTCCATATTCAGAGAAGAACACTTTGCTACCTAGGTAAGCTTATTAAGCTATTTTATGTTCATTCTCTTCACATTTCTTTCCTCTTTCCATGGAGCTAAACACCAACCATTTCCATCCATGTTTCTAGCTTGTTTTGGAGGTTAAAAAGAGGGTGATTTTTGGCTGTAACAAGGGAAGGAGGTGGAGAATTCTAATCTTGTTCTTAAGGTATAAAAATGTGATTTAAGCACTTATATCTTTATTCCTATCATTACCGGTTGTAAAGCTTTGTTTCTTAGGCTTATAATCTTCATCTTAACATACTTATTCAGTTGGTATATCAAGAGCTTCAAGGTATAGCCAAATCCATGCCAAAAACACCATTTTTGGCATTTTAATCAAGGTAAAAATTATCCATCTCCTAATATGAGTTATACCACTTTTAAAGCTTGGTTTAGTAGCTCTTTTGATGCTCTTTACCTTCTGTAAAAATAGGCCGAAGAAACCCTTGCTTGCCTTGGTATTCTAAGGTAAAATTTACCTTGAAAATGTACATTAAACACTTGTTATGGTTAGCTCTTGTTTGGAGACTAATCATGCCTTAATTGCTGTTTGAAAACATGTAAATAATGCTGTGGAAAATTTATCTCCAAACAGCCGTGGCCAAACAAGGCCTAAACTTGGCAAAAATAAGGTATAAATCACTTAAACCTACACTTGGTATATTAATATGTGTTTATACATATGTGTGTATATATGCCGTGAGTGAATGAGTTTATTAAGGTCTTATTTTGACCTTAGGTGATTAAGGAATGGTTTAGTAAATTTTATAACTAATTAATTAACATAATTGTCAAATTTAAGACATTATGTGGAAAATTGGTAAATATGGAAAACTATGTGGTAAGGCCGAGAGTTTAAAGCATTTTTGGGCATTTATGTGTAATTTATTTTATAAGCTAATGTTTGTAATAAGGCCATGTACTTTAGGCCATTTTATTTATGTATTTATAAGGTTTTAATTAAGTTTAGGTAATTAAAATATATTACCGCAATGAATTGGGGTCTAAACCATAATTAAATTAAATTTGGGGGCTATATAATAATAAAGCCGACAATTAGAGGTTTAAAGGAGTTTAAATAAAAATTATAAGATTTTATAAAGTTTTGGGGATAAATTATAATTTCTGGAAAATATGGGGTACAAACCGTTATATATGAGAATTAATGGTCAAGGCAATATTAAGGAGGTCAACCTTGACCATATGGTAGGTTTTGACCAAATTAGATAAGTTAAATAATTTATTTAAGGTTTTATAATAAGATAAGTATTTAATTGTAACAATTTTATAACATATGTGGTAAATATGTTATTACCGAAAATAAAGGGTGTAAAATGGTATTATAAACACCCATGGGCTATTAGGAATTTTTAGGAATTTACTTGGTTGATTTTGGAATTAAAATAAACTATATATGTATAATATATAGTTATTATGTCATTATGACACTTTGGAATAAAAGATGGGGTGGAAATGTAATATACCGAAAGTATATGGTTAGTAAGGGTAATTATAACCCTTAGGTGAAATTTGGTGATTTTTAGAATAATATAAGAGTATTTAATACGATATATGTATAATATATAGTTTTAATGATATTATAAAACTATATGTTATAAGTTGGGCCAAATGGCAATTATAGAAACTTGGAGGGTTGAAAAATAATATGGAACAACATTGGGGTCTGTTCGCATATTGAAAAAATATATAACCATAGTTTATATTAATATTAAGGTTTAAAATGTTATAATATATGATATATATAACATAACATTACATATGTGGTCAAATTATAAATTTGGAAAGTTAATGGGGTTGGAAATTAATTTAGAACAGAATCATGGTCTGTTCGGTTATTAAATAAAATAACCATAGGTTATACATTTTTATAAGTTAAAAATGTTATATTATATGGTATATATATAACATGGTATAAATAATGGGGTGATTTTGTAAATAAAGAAAACTATGGGTTATGGAAAAGAATAAGGTTTTGATATGGTGCCCATGCGGCAATATTAAATAGTTTGTATAAAACTATAGGTTATAAGTTTAAAGGGAATAAAAATATCATATTATATGATATTAGTATATGGTATAACATTACATAATGTTATGTGGTTAAAAAGAATTTAAATGAAATAAAGGGCTGTACCGAATTATAAGAGTTGGAAAAATGAATTTTAGACTATGGTCTACAATGTTATAAATGTTATAACAATTATATGGTATTAAGGTGGTTTAGATGGAATTAATATAAGTAAGGATATTCACATTAAATAATGTGACAAACCATTAATAAATAGGATTTATAAACTAAGGTACTTATTGAATAAACCTTAGGAGTTGTAATTATACAACATAAAATGTTACATAATATTAGGATAATAATCTTAATATAGGTTGTATAAATATAATACAATTAATGGGAATAATCATCTAATATAAGATGATAAAATGTAACATATAATATAAGAGTTTTATAACTCATGGAACTTACCTATATGGTAAATATATACATATACAAGAATAATGTATATAAGGATGAATATATGTTATGGTTAGAAACCATATGATATAATGGTGGTGGTTATTACATAAAAATAGTTATAAACTATATGTTATAAGTTTTTGAATGCAAATATAATTTGCTAAGATAATGGATTATATAATACAATGTATTATAACGGATGGTGGAAAAAAAATACAATATAATAAACAATGCATGCATACATGCAACTATAGGTTATATACCTAAATTAAATGATGGATAAGATTAAAGAAATATAACGAATAAAACTTAACAGTCGAAATATTTCGACATACGAGTTTTAGTGACAAAGCCGACTGGTTTAGAGAAACCCGTAACAATTAACTGTAGAAATCCGGGGATGAACTGTCGGGGTTACTTGTTATTCGGAAATACCGGATGTAGTTAGTCATGGAGACTGACTTATAGTTTATTACCGTTTAGATCATACTTCAGACGAAGGCGCTTGACGAGCTAGTGGTCTACACTGCGCATCCTTGGTCTAAGGTGTACGGTATTTAAAAGGGGTTTGATCCGAGTTGTCCTAAGGAATTCCTTGGGCTCGGATTTGGTTGTTGTCACTTGTGTGTTATGTGTTTTGGATACGTGTATGTGATGAAGTGTTACTGCATTAATTATTTATGCACGAGCGTCCTACGGGACTAACACTACGTCGACTATAGATCGACTTATATAAACATACATACGCGTTAAATGTGATAACATGACGGTTACTTGATATAATACCATAGTATTAATATTAAGTATATAGTAACCTAAGTAAAACACTTAGGAACGAGTCACGACATTGTCGGTCTCTAGAGCATGGATCTCGAACATGAATATAACCTAGATTACTTCTAGGTATGCGTGAGACCCATTGGGCAGCTAACTAATAAATTATATTCTCCATAAGACTAAGAGCATATCTTAAACATTATGTGAGAGAGATGGTGTGAGTTGAGGTGAGGAATCCAGTGTAGTTTACGAACTACCTGGTTGCGCATTTGTGATCACTGAGGGGTTCCCGATCGGGTTCCGCTCCAGGTTTATACCCAACGAGCCCTATTTGGATCGTGGGTCAGGTGGCTACGGCCTTTATATGGACGCCTTACGAGGTAAAGTGAATAGTCAGGGGCCTCCGGACCTCTAGCGAAATGAGCACCTTTGTGTGTACGGGAGGACTACTGTCCATGGTGAGGTTATCGGGTTGTCCTAACATGACGCCCAACTGGTATTTAATTAACATGGTTTGGATGGATGGGGCCTAGAAGGCCAAATTAAATTAACAAAGGATGGTGTTCGCTATGACGTTTATTCAGTATTATTATTCGATATGTTCGATATACAAATGTTGTTGTGATATGCTATAAGTGTTTGGATTGGTGGATGGTTAAGTGTTTATGAATGTTTGGATGAATAATTAAGTATATTTATGCATGTATATTACAATTTTGATTATAACTGTAAAATGGAAAAGCATGAAACCAATCTAATAATAAGATGGTTAAAGTGACTAAGTGACCAATAGGGTTCAGGCCCGACATACTCAGCGTTTATCGCTGATACTACACTCATTGCAGGTTGTTGATCATTGCCGAAGCCGAAGTGTGGGATCAGGGTAGTTAGGGATTACTTTAATTACCGCACATGGAGTTTGTTTGTATAACAATGTTGTACTGTGGATTGTATTATGGTACGGTTATGTACATTTGGGATTGGGTAGACGCTCACTTGTCGACGTTTATGGTATATGGACTTAGTATGATGTATAGGAGTTATCTCGTTATCACAGCGGTTAGCAGTTTGTTTATATTGGTTGTTGGATGTAGTTTGGCTTCGTTACTCGCATGGGCGGGTAATGGCCGGTGACACCCGAGTGAGTATGGATGTTGTTATTATTTCTTCCGCTGTAAGACGTTTTATTTATTGCTATGTGAGAGATTATTACGTGTTTAAGGAGATGGGTGTTACACTAATAAAAGGCTTTCCTACCTGACTTTTGTTCGGGCTAGGGGGACTGGTGTATGGTGTGATCGGATCTATATTAAGACCGACACTTCTAAGTAAAGTTATGGTGTATTGGTGTGATCGGATCTATATTAAGTCCGACACTTCTAAGTAAAGTTATGGTGTATTGGTGTGATCGGATCTATATTAAGACCGACACTTCTAAGTAAAGTTATGGTGTATTGGTGTGCTCGTGTCTATATTCAGACCGACACATCTAAGTGAAGTAAATGTGTACGGTGTGTTCGGAACTATGTTATATCCGACACATCTTAAGTAAGTATACGTTCTCTAAGAAGAACAGTAAGTTATTGTGCAACGAGCTTAACATGGGAATAAAAAGATTCACTAGGCTCCAATGAGATGACTAACTCTCATTTTGGGGTACGAGTCCTCACGTGACTCTCCCCGAGTTATGTTGTGTGTATGTTAATGTGTGATATGTGTTGTTATGTGGAGTATGATAATCAGGGATATCAACCCCATGTTATCATAAGAAGAATTTAAGTATAACCCGATTAAATGGGTAAATGTCGTCTAATGAGGAGTTATCTCCATTAAGGTAGAAACCCTCAAGGGTTAAAGAACACAACAATGTGATCTAACAAGTGTTGATGTGTTGACTGAATTGTATGAATCCTATTGTTTGGATGGGTGTTAAATATACGTGTGTTATGTGTTTATGGTTCAACATGCATGATTCAAATATAATCAACTGCATGCTTAGACGACAATTAGTCGTGCGTGGCTTGGTAGTGTGCGGGCTGCACGATTACCATACCAGCAAAGGTGCTGAGCCCCTTTGGGGCCACCCTTTTTCCTTTTAGGTACAATATAGCTGGCAGCCATTCGAGAGTAGGACGGGGTGGTTGTTTGCACATGGGTAGTTATTTAGTTGCTTATGAATTATAGGAGTAGTAAGACCGAAACTGTTATCGGCATTAGTTTATAAATACTCGGTACAGTTGGAATGTAATGTATATTGATTTTTGGAAATTGAACGGGATTATATTGTGTAGGTGCTCGGGAATCTGGTCCATCAGACCGATGCACTGTATAAGTACTAGCCTTGTTAGCTACGTGAGTGGTTAACGGCGTGTAACACCAATGAATTAAGTAAATGTTGAGTTGTGTTTTCCGCTGTAATTTGTTGTTAAGTATGACGTCTTCGTTGGGGTGTGACAGATTACCTGAAAGTGAACACCCTAAGTTACTAGCTATTGTTATTTATTTATTTTGTATATAAAACTGATATTTTTTATAAATGATCGTGAGAATGGACTGAAAAAGAAATAAAGTAATGGAATAAACCGCCACATAGACTAAAAAGAATAGGGAAATTTCATGAAATGCCACTATATTTTTGGCTAATTCATGAAATGCCACTAAAAAAAGAAAGTCACGAAATGCCACCATATTTTTTGAAAAGTCCATGAAATGCCACTATAGATGGAAAAAAGACAAAATTACCCCTACTAGTTAACAAAGTACTTTTAAAGTTCACAATATGCCCCTAAGTGTTAAAAATTAACAAAAATATCAAAATACAATAAAAATATAATTTTTTTAAAAAATGTTTATAAAAAAGGTTAAAAAATGAAAATATCATTAGATATTAAAAAAATAAATATTTTCTTTTTAAAAATTTATTCAATACTATTAAAAGAATATAAGTTCTAAACAAATAATTTATACCAATTTTTCTACCAATATAGTATCACAATTTATACCAAATAAGTACCATAATTTTTATCATACAATTCTTAATAATTTTTTTCTAATAATTTAGATTATTTATTTCTTCAAAGCAAATAATTTTTTTATATTACTGATAAATTTTAAAAACTAAAATTTCTAAATATTATAATTTATTCAAAATAGAGCGACTGAGAATATATATATATGTATATAACATACAATATTAAATAATAAAACTTATTTGAAATGTAGAATAAAACGTTTTTGTAATAATAATATGTAACTTATTATGAGCAAGTAATGATAACCAAAGAAAGAATAAGTTACATATTATTATTCTGAAAATGTTTTATTCTACATTTCAAACAAGTTTTACTATTTAATATTGTATGTATATATATATATATATATATATATATATATATATACTCAATCACTCTATCTCAAATAAATTTTTACATTTAGAATTTTAGTTTTTAAATTTTATGAGCAATATAAAAAATTATTTACTTTAAGAAATAAATTAACTAAATTGATAGCAAATAATAATTAAAAAAATGTATGACAAAAATTATGGTATTTATTTGGTATAAATTATGGTACTAAATTGGCAGTAAAATTGGTATAATCTTTTTGGTTAGAACTCATTATTCTTTTTATGGTATTGAATAAATTTAAAAAATGAATTTTTTAATATTTAATAATATTTTAATTTTTTCAATTTTTTATAATTTTTAATTTTAATAATTTTTTAATTTTTTATAATTTTTATAATTTTTATAAAGTTTATAATTTCTATAATTTTTTATATTTTTATTGTATTATGATATTTTAGATAATTTTTGTTGATTTTTAACACTTATGGGCATATTGTGAACTTTAAAAGTACTTTGTTAACTAGTAGGGGTATTTTTGTCTTTATTCTATCTATAGTGGCATTTCATGAAATTTTCAGAAAATATAGTGACATTTTGTGACTTTCTTTTTTTAGTGGCATTTCATGAATTAGCCAAAAATATAGTGTATTTCATGAAATTTCCCAAAAGAATATATATAAAACATACATAAGTAGGATTTAATTATTATCACAATGAAACGAATATATCCTATCATACACACATGGTTTAGTTCAGATGGCATTAAATTTCACAACTGGGCAAGCTTCGTCCCGTACAATTCTCCACCACCTCACTCACAATAGTTGTCTTCCATCCTAATTCGGTTATCCTTGTTTCGCACATTTATTACACATGCATACACGCGTATAATTGTCGCCTGGAGGCTTAGGTGATCCACGAGTAAACTGAACCCACACTGGCTTGTCTAGCGTGGTTTGTATTTCTTTTTTTTTTTTTTAAAACAAGTGGGACATCAGAAATTAAGGATTGGCAAAAATTAAATGCCGCAACAATCATTAATTTTGATTGGTCGAAGTCATCAAATATATAATTTAGATTTATCCTTATCGCTCATCGCCAAAGGAAAAAGGACTAATCCCTATCTTTGAGCTGGACATGATACAAATGAGCTAGCGATGGAGATAACTGGGGCCCGGGATCATAACTTTTCCAGGGGTGTTGGGTCGGCGTACCTTACTAGCTGGAGTAAGATGACTGGATTGTTAGTGCGTCCTTTTGGCCACGTCGATGGAACCCAGTTTTCAAATCAGGACCTGTTTTCTCTGATTTTTTTTCTCTCATAGATAGACCATGTCATCATCTGCTGAACGCTAACAGGAAGCCATACATAAATTAGGACACATGAGAGACGGAAAGCAAAAACCGGTAAAAAAAAAAAGAAGCAAGTATATTGTGGTGGTTTTACCGTTGGGTTCGCTTTTAACGTGGAAAGCATGATAGAAGGAATGTGGTTGGTTTTCCTATAGTTTTTGTGGTGTTATATATTCTGTCAACATTTCATTGACTGACTTCCTATTTTGATATGAATATAAATAAAAACTCGGCAACAAGTGAGAAACTCTCTTTTGTTTCCTCTGGTCCTCTTGTTCTCTTGTTCAATGTCAATACGTGAATATAGTGCATTTTAAGAATGACGACAATTAGATCTTCATAAATATATATGTATATATATGCCTTATATATGGCTACAATCTAACTAGACTTGGCAGCTCGGGTTAATCAGTTGGGGTTTGGTTCAATTCGGTTTGATTTGGTTCGGGTTGATTTTAAATCACCTAGTATTTGATTCAAAATGGATTGAGTCGGGTGAATTCATTTTGTTTCGGTTGAGTTTGGTTTATTGAAATTTTGGGTTGGTTTGGATCGCTCTGGGTGATTTCTGTTTGATTGACTTTCGTAGGGTCACTCTGGATTTCGGTTCATTTTTGGGTTATATATGAGTGACTACAGTTCATTTGATTTTCAGTTCAAGTCATTGTGGTTCGGATAGTTGTGGATTGTGGAGGACTTTCGGTTGCACAATATAATGGTTTGGTTTGGTTTAGTCTGGATCAATTTCTTTTTGTTTCGAGGTCATTTTTCAAGTGTTATCTTTGAGTTGAGATTTGGGTTCGGATCGGTTCAATACAGTTCAGTATTTTAGATTTTGTTTACTTTTTCCAGTCAATCTCTCTATTTATGGGTCTGGTAAGTGTCTATTCATACAAATGTGACATAACAAACATGAAACCCTAGATTATGCTAACTTCATCAAGGGTAGATCCTATGCTAACTCTAGCACCAACGTTTTCTTATCCTGACATAAAACCATGAATAGTAAAAAAATAGATAACTTAAACATTCATATTATAGTATAGTTGATCAGACAAGATTACAAAGTTTAAAACATTTATCATGTCATGCCACCGCCTATTGTTAATGATGGGGTTCTGCGTGATTGGTTGATTGCATTTTGTCTCTCTGATGACTCCCGTCAAATTCAGGCTTTAATAACATTCCTTTGGAAAATTTGGTTTGCTCATTGCCAATGTAACCATGACCAATGAAAAATTTTGGAATGGGGTTGGACCAAGCACAAGCTTATTTGGATTTGGCCAGTGTGGTCAATGCACCGACACAGTTGCAAAAGAATGTGGAGCAGGAATTAACTATTGAAGACTTCCAAATCTATGTGGATGGTAGATTATGGTGCAGAGGGCTTTGGAATAAAAGTGGTTTGTAGAGCGCTAGAAAGAAAAATTCTCACTATAAGCATTGTCAGTCAAGGGAGACAACCCATGGGACCTCGCTGTCAACGAGGCCAAGGCCCTGTTGTAGGGGTTATGCTTGGCTCCAAACTCTAACTCTAATACGATTCGTTTTTTTTTTTTTTGATAATTTACTGTCAAAGGCAGTTTGTGGCAAAGTACGCTTCGAGAAGAAGCACTTGCCAAGTTACAAAGACACCAGGCATAACAAAAAATAATACAAAAAGAACAGTAACAGACAAGAACACGCGAGAGAAAGAGTCAATAAGTAAGACATGGATGGCTCAGATAATGTGCGTATGGAAGTTAAGATAGTCTTACAAGATGTTCTAGAATTTGTATTATCTTGTAGTAAAGTGAGTTGGTCCTATATATCTACCTCAATCAAAAAACATTGTTGCTCATGTTTTAGCTAATCTTGGTAGGAAAAACAAACTCACAGGGACTTGGTGCAATTATGAGATCCATCCTTGTATCCTTGATTTAATTTAGCGATGATCAGGAAGTTTACACTTGAAAGAAAAAAAACAAAAATTAGTAACTCATTCCAGGATAATTGAAACTAAGCTTTCTTCACGTTCAACAAACTGCTCAAAAGCACAACTAATTAACACAACCCCACTATAACACATTCTTCAATATTGTAGAATTCGAATGGTCGCCATAAACTAAAACATTAATTGTGTTTTTAATTACCAGAGATCACACGAGTAATTTGAAATCATCATCACGGTAATTCTTCAGCGAATAATTTAGGGTCCAATCTCACCATTGTGTCGTTAGATTATATAATAGTATTTATTTCCAAACTTCTCACAATAAAAAAGTGGAACGCTATCTAAAATAGTGTTTTATCCTTAATTATAATCTACCTCTGGGAACGGAGTCTTTATTGATTAACATATTTATCGAGATCGATACACATACTATTTCCTTTGTCTCATTTTCACAATTGACATTTTTTTTACTTCTTTTTTTACTTTGATTCTAAATGTATATGATAAATTAATTTTATAAAACTAAATTTTATAATATATACTTGATCAAGAAATCAATTCTAGAATTTATAAAATTATTTAATGTTATGTTAACTATTAAAGTTTAACAACCAACCTAACCAAATAGTAATCGTTACGGTCTGGAATGCTATCATTAAGAGAAACATTATTGTAGTGCATACGTATATAATATTGAAAGAAGATCAGCCCAGTTGATTATTATAGTTGTACTCTGGCCGTCCTTTGCGATAATCAAATAAAAAAAATCTTGCTTCAAAAAATAATATAGGGTTGAAACATCTACATTCCTTACCCAAAAGTCTTTTGGACGTCCAATGTGCTGCCAATATCCGCTCGTACGTACATTTCGTATCCATCCATGGCCCTCGTGCATATGTCAAGCAAACGACAAACAAGAGAAGGATCCTCTTCTTCAATTTGAATAAAATATGCTACAAAAAAATGGAAATAAGAGGAGAATGAGCAGCCACACACGATGTTGTAAAGATTTAATTAACAAACACTGTCACGTGAATATAGCTCGAGAGAGAGTGAATCATGCATTATTCATGAGGTGTTAACAATGTTTGGACTAATGTCAAGTCATTTCAAATTATTAGAACCATTCGTCGGAATTATGCTGGATTTGGAGGCTTTGATGGGTATAAGTGGGTTCATTGCACATCTCATAATACAACATTCTTAATTAATATTAAAAAATGAAGGCATTTGTTATAAGAAGAGATACTCAAATAAAACAAGATAGAGAGTCAACGATATTTGTATTTAATATGTGGGTACAAGGATCTTCAAATAAAGAGTACATAACAGATTACAAATATGAAACCGTAAGTAACTTATCTATTGGTTATAGGACATTTACAAGACTCTCCTTCAAATGTTTGTCATTAATAGTCTCATTAAAAACTTTACTTGGAAAAACTATATGTGATAAAAAAACAAGACCAAGGGAAAAAGATGCATCACTCGATCCTTGATAAAAAAAAAAAACATATATTCAAGTCTTTAATTGAATCTGCATAGTCCTTGCGAATTAACTTCTTGAAAGTCAGAGTGGGGAAAGACTTGGTGAATACTATATCTATTGAATTCACGCTTGAGTGGATTTGTTGTATGCAAACAAGCAGCATTGTCTCAATATAACATTGTCAAACCTTTCTCTTTAAGAGATAGTCACCCGTCTCATTAATGCACGTGTAAAATCATGGATCTCAACTAAACACATTCTCGACTAGCTTCATAAACTTAAAAATTTTACACGATTTGAGGAGGAGACAACGATTGTCTACTTTACTGATTTCCATGATATGGTTGTAGTTTCATGGGTAAATAGATAACCAAATTGTGATCTAGCGTTATGGGAATTAGATAGGTAGCCATCATCGACATAACGTACTATACTAGACTTATTGCCTTTGGATTAAATAACCATATATCTATTGTACCCCGAACATAATTAAGTACATACTTAAGACTATTCTAATGCCTTTTTGCTAGAGAAAAATTGCATCTCGCTAACAGGTTTATTGAGAACTCTATGTTAGGACAAGTATGACTCGCCAAATATGTCAATGCTCCAACATCAATTTTATATGGAACTTTAGGACCACACAACTCTCTAAATCACCTTCGTGGGGATCTAAATGGAATTTATTCACATCTAAGGACCTAAGAACCATTATGATGCTTAATGAATGAATCTAACCAATATAAAATATTTAAAGCACATTTCTAATATAATGAGTCATATGCAGGAATATCCTATATAATGAATGCTCAAGTTGTAGTGCAAAGCATATTTTGTTTTATCGTGATACTTCATATAAAATTCTGACTCCAAACATTCAACAACTTTTTGAAGTTATGTGGGAGTTTCAATTATGTTGAGGTCATCAATATAGATCGCAATTGAAATACCTCAAACTTAAATATGGTAATTAAACATCAATTTATGATATAATAAGGATAAAATATTCCTTAGAAACATTGGTGAACAATTTAAAACCCCTTAGAACACAAAAACACACTTTAAGGACAATTAGTGCAAAAACTTGTCTTAGAGTTTGTTTAACCTTAAGTAGGTCCAAAGTGGATTCCTAAGCTTTATATCTAAGCTAAGAACAATATAAAACCATAACCAAAGAAAACCAAGCTATAAAATCAATTGAAACACAAAATATGCTCTAAAACTCCTTAAAGCACATTTTTGAGAAATTGTCTTAGAAATTGGTTTTGAGTGGTTTTAAAGGCTTAATTACATCATAATGTACTAATGTACTATAATGTACCACATTAGAAAACCTAATACAAAGTTTTTCAAAAAAAAAATCAGAAATTTGTGCACTCATTTATACCCAAATAGTGCCAAACAAGGCCTTAATTATTTCTAGCTTGGTCAATGGTCAAATGACCCCTAAAATATCTATTGAGTGAGGCGGAAGTCTTGTGGTTATTCACCACCTTGATCAAATTAATATCTTAAAAGCAAGATCACTTTTGCTTTTGAAATCTTATCATCTTCCATTTCACTATTACATTACATCTCTCTCTCTTGCTGCCTCCCTTTGAACTGCCGAGTACTCTCCCATTCACCACCTTCCTCTTGAAAATATTCAAGCTTCCATGGCAGCTTATAGGCCCACCTAGCCATACAAGTCATATAAACACAATTTTTTTTTTACCTTGAAACACCATTTCACTTCATCATTCTTCACTAGTGGAACGTGAGCCTTTAATGACGGTGGTTTAATCACGGCTTTAACAGACACCGTGATTAATAGGAAGGCCGGAATTAATTAGCGACGATGATTGAATTAACCGTAATCAATAATCGATCGGAGGTAGGCGCGCCTTTTTTAGGACGGACTTTAGATGACGGTTATTAGTGAAACCGTAATCTAAAGTCCCGTGTTGACGCGAGCTTTACGGTCAACGGACTTTAGATTATGGTTTCACTAATAACCATCATCTAAAGTCCATCCTAAAAAAGGCGCGCCTACCTCCGACTGATGGTCAACGACGTCGTTTTGACTTGACGCCAAATATTTCCCGTATTATTTGATTTTTTTGACTCCACGCGTAATCTAAATTACAGTTAACGACGTCGTTTTACCAGTGTATTTTAGATTAACAAAAACTTTATATTAATGTGTTACCTATGTTTGAAACCCAACTATGCCAAATAATTATCGCGCTTTTTTTTTTAATTTCGTTACACTTTAGATTACGGTTTTTTTGGGAACCGTCATGTAAAGTGTGACTTTAGTTTACGGTTTACATGTAAACCGTAATCTAAAGTCCATTTAAAACATTTGCCTACACTCTGCACACTCTACTCACAGTAACTCTTCTTCTCTTTCGTGCTATCTTCCTCACTGAAATCGCCTCCTCTCTCCCGTCACCTTGCTAACGGCCATCGCCGCCGTCGCTCCCACCACCTTTGTCACTCCCATCGCCGCCGGTCACCACCCATCTACCACTGGTCTCACCGTCGACGTCTCTATCGCGTATTGGGTATGCGATCGATTGATTGTCGTTTTTTTCTAACTTTGTTCATATACATGCATTTCGATTGCAAGTTCTAACCTCGTTTGTATCGAATCCTGAGAGTGTAATGGCAAATGTTCTAACCTTGTTCATATATTTGTGCCCAGATTCACAGTTAATTGCGACCTAGTTCGTGGGCTGATTTCTACACTACTTGCCCACTTCGGTGCTTAGTTACGGTAACTTTGCAAACCAATCTGTAAACTGCTGTATTTATTTATTCTTAGCATTTAGTATTACAATTAATACATAATAGTGTAGTTTTAAAAATGCTACTACTTAAAACTGCCACAGGAAAGAAAGTAAGTTCAAGTATATTACCGATTCCTGAAAAATGAATGGAACAGAACTGTAGCATATCTCAGTTTCATGAATGGAACAGAACTGTAACAAGTTGTTTGAGTTTTGGTCTGGATTTAAAGCTTAATGGAATATTTAAGTAACTGGGTAAGGAGTTAGGAGAAGTATAATCAGTTGAAAGAAAAAAAAAACAGACAGGGAAGAAAGCAAGAACACAACTCAGTTTCTGTTTTGATTTCAGTTTGGATTTCAGCTTCAGTTTCCTATCAGATCAGGTTCTGACTAATTCTGCATCTGTAACAAAGTTGCCTTGGGTTTAGTTGAGTTAGAAACTTTATAACACACCAAATTGACAGGATCGACAGTTTAGAAAGGTTTGAGAATTCAAACACGTGAACAAACAGAGAGGAGTCATACACCATCTCTGTCTGTCTGTTTCTTTTCTTTCAGTTTCTATTTCTGTTTGAGTTCTGTGTGAATCTGTTCAGTAGAGGCAACAGAAAGATGTTGGGGCTGTTTAGAGAAGTGAAAAACTATTGAACCTAATAGCTTAGACATAAACACATTGAGAAGGGCTAGCCAATATAACAGATTGAATTAAATAACAGAAGGAAGGAACATCGACCTCAGTTTCAGTTTTAAAACTTAGACTTCTGTTTCTGTAAACTAAATACATCAGTGAAGATAAGTTTATGTATGTTACCAGTTCTAGATGGTGCGTGCGAATTTGACTTTGATAAAACTGATTTGGAGACGTTAGAAATATAGGGGAGATGCTGTCGATTTTTTTCCGCGGTTTAGCTAGCATTTAACCTTGATTTTTTGATGAATTCTAATGTTGTCGTTTTTCATTTATGCATCAGGACTACGACTTTATTTAGGCTTCCGACCTCAACCGTTAGCATCGGCTAATCGTCTACCAGAGGTAAGATTTAATATATACATATAATATTTGACAAACTACCAAACATAGTTATCCGCCCAAGATATACCTAATAGAGGTATATCTTCGGCAGTCCCTGTCGGGACTGTCCACGATTGTTAAATCACACACCTAGGGTGTGAATGTGCTTTTAATATGTACTTTATTGATTATTTCAGCAGTATCTCTTTATTGTTCTTCGAATGCATATATTATTGATTAATATCATAATATCGTGCATTTGAAGAACTGTAGGGAGATGCTGCCGAAATTTTCAATAAATTACATATTAAAAACACGTTCACCGGTGGGATTTAATACTCATGGATGGATTTAGGTTGATAAGATACAAAAGTGTAAAGACTCTGCCACGGGTGACGGTATGAAATGGCTGCCTTCATATAAATAGCTAGAAGGAGATGGAACGTTCGTGGATTTACAGCGGAAATTTGGACGACAAGTTTTTAGAAGGAGTTGATAAGTTATGCACGGTGTTGGCGAACAATCTGAAACCTACAGACAAGGGATACATATTTTGTCCGTGTATCGACTGCCAAAACAATCTGAGATATCGCGGCGTTGAAACAATTAAGGAACATCTGATCCGCCGCGGTTTTACAAAAGATTTCCAAGACATAATCCGATGGCATGGTCAGAGTGCGTTCGATGTTATTAAGCCTGACGAAGGGGATAATGGTCAGGCAAACACAGAAACAGAACTTGGAGATGATACAGTTGCTGGTGATCCAGAAGACGTTACAGCGAACGTTGAGCCAGATTTCTGGGATGATGACATTGAGACTATGCTCGAAGATGTGGAACGACATTACTCTAACACGCCAGACAAGCATGAAAATTTGTTGGATTCATCCAAAACACCGTTGTACCCCGGGTGTGACCCTACAAAGTTAAGCAAGTTGAGTGTCGTCCTCAAGCTATTCAACTTGAAAGCGAAACATGGCTGGAGCGACGTAAGTTTCACTGACCTCCTGGAACTATTGAAATACGTTCTTCCGGTGGACAACGTTTTACCAACGACTACGTACTCAGCCAAAAAAATGATGTGCCCAATGGGTATGGGGTACCAGAAAATTCATGCTTGTCCAAATGGTTGCATGCTGTTTTGGAAATCGGATGAATTTGCTGAAAGCTGTTCAGCATGTGGAGCGTCACGGTATAAGAAACAACAAACTCACATCAGCGGTAGTAAGAAAGGTTCACCAGCTAAGGTACTGTGGTACCTGCCCATCATTCCAAGGTTCAGACGTTTGTTCTCCATTGAGAAAGACGCAGAGAATCTTCGGTGGCATTCAGTTCACAGGAAAAAGGATGGCAGATTGAGACATCCCGCTGATGCACCACAGTGGAGAAACATAGACGTAAAATTTCCTGAGTTTCGAACCGAGAAACCTAAGGCTAGGCTTGTGCACAGATGGGATGAACCCTTACGGTACTTTGAGTAGCATACATAGTACCTGGCCTGTGCTTTTGGTTATTTACAATCTACCGCCGTGGTTATGCATGAAACCAAGACACATCTTGTTGTCTTTGTTAATATCTGGTCCAAAGCAACCGGGCAACAAAATTGACGTATTCCTACAACCTTTGATAGAGGATCTACAACTCTTGTGGAATGAAGGGGCTACGGTTTACGACTCATTCAGTAAAGAGGACTTCAATTTGCGTGCTATGTTGTACTGCACAATCAATGATTTCCCCGCCTATGGTAATCTTTCAGGCTATTCAATCAAGGGGGCGTTGGCGTGTCCGATTTGTGGTGAAAACACTTGTAGCATTCGCTTGAAACATAGTGGGAAAACCGTGTATATGGGCCACCGAAAAATGCTTCCAAAAGGACATAAGTATCGAAAGATGGCGAAAGAGTTCGATGGGAAAACTGATCACAGCATGGCGCGCCAGCCTTTGACAGGTACAGAGATTTACAAAAAGTTGGATAATATTGTGAACAACTTCGGGCCGCCAACCAAAAGTGGTGAAAAAAGTGTCTGGAAAAAGAAATCAATATTTTGGGAACTACAGTACTGGCAGCATCTGGAGGTTAGACATTGTATCGATGGGATGCATGTCGAGAAGAACGTGGGTGAAAGTATCACTAGCACCCTTTTGAACATAAAAGGAAAGACAAAGGATCATTTGAAAGGAAGAAAAGATTTAATTGAGTTGGGCATACGCACAGAGCTTGGCCCGCAAGAACGTGGAAAACGCACATTCTTGCCTCCTGCCTGTCACACTCTGTCTAAAGAAGAGAAACATAGTCTATGCAGTACCCTTTACAACATCAAGGTGCCATCAGGTTACTCCTCAAACATAAGAAACCTAGTGTCCATGACAGATTTCAAATTAGTAGGAATGAAATCTCACGATTATCATGTCCTACTTCAAGAATTTTTGCCAATTGCACTACGTGGGATCTTGCCGGATGCTGTCAGACACACAATCACAAACGTCAGTGTCTTCCTCAAATCCATTTCGTCTAAGGTTCTTGATGTGGACACTCTGTCTAAATTACAAAAGGATCTTATTGTGACAATGTGCCAGCTGGAGATGTATTTTCCTCCATCGTTCTTCGACATAATGATACATCTCCTCGTGCATCTTGTAAGAGAGATTCTGATGTGTGGTCCTTTGTACCTTCGCTACATGTATCCGTTTGAAAGGTACATGGGTGTCCTGAAGAAGAAAATGAAGAACCGTCGTCACCCAGAGGGTAGTATTATAGAGGGCACTATCACAGAGGAAGTTGTAGACTTCTGCACCAATTACCTAGAAGGTGTCGATACCATTGGACTTCCACGTTCTAGACACGAGGGAGATTGAAGGGTGTTGGCACGGTTGGAAGGAAACTGAAAAGAATTGACATAGACACTCTTAACAAAGCTCATTTAGTTGTGCTAAGTCATCTTGAAGATGTTGAACCATACTTTGATGAACACTTGTGTGTTTTAAGAGCACAATATCCAAACATGAGTGACGTTAGACTACAAAATGAGCAGAATAGGACATTTGTCCGATGGTTCAAAGAGAGAGTGTTGTCCGATCAGTCCACGAATGTGCCTGAACTGATTAAAGTAGTTGCATTTGGACCAAATCTGGATGTAATTTCTTATGAGGGGTACGATGTCAACGGATTCACCTTTTTCACAGAACGTCAGGATCAGAAGTCAACGAATCAAAACAGTGGTGTAGAGCTTGAAGCTTATCAAAACTTATATGACATCGGTGTCGTGGGTCATAGTCCTGTCTCAGTACAACAATCATATTTCGGTGTTATACAAGACATCTGGGTATTGGACTACAACAGCTACGAAATGTGTGTTTTCCGCTGTAACTGGGTTAACAACAATCATGGCTACCGTGAGGAGGAGCATGGTATGAAACTGGTTGATCTGTCTAGAGCTACTCCCACGGTTGAGCCATTCGTTGTTGGGACGAAGGTTAAGCAGATATTTTATGTACTGATCCCTGTAATCCTAGATGGTCTGTTGTGCTTAAAGGGAGAAGAGGAATAGTTGGTGTGGATGGTGTGGTTGATGAGGATGAGTATGATGCAGAAGATGAACCTCCAACTGTTCCTATTTCATTGGAAGAGGCTGAGGTCACAGGTCATCGTGAGTATATACGATCAGACCATAACGAGGGAATGTGGGTTGAGAGATAATGGTGTATGTAAGTTATTACTATAAAAATTTATATGAAATTAACACTCTTTTATTTATTGCTTGTTTATGACCATTATGAAATGCTTAATTTAATTCAAATTGTATTTCAATCCTTGCAGGCATGGCTGATCCGGACATGGCTGATGAAGAGTTCGATTTATTTTGTCGTCAGGAGGAGGAAAATGAGCAGCAAATGGTACCGGTCCCATCTACATCTGCCGCTGCTGCTGTTGCCCCATCTACATCTGCCGCTGCTGCTGTTGTGTTGGCCCTTCCATGAGTGCACCTTCTACGAGTGCTACTCAGAGACCCAGAGGTAGAGGTCCGACCCGTGGGTTGAAACTGCAGAAACCGGATCAGATTAGTCTTCTGTGGGACAAGTATGGGAGGTATGGTGGGGGCAGCAGGTCAGAGTTCGCTAGTATGCTAGGGACTCTGGCCAGATCACATTGCTGCATCAACCACACATGGAAACAAGTCCCGGAAGAAGTTAAGGAGACCATCTGGAAGAAGGTGCAAGAACGATACAAGATCCCAGAAGAAGTGAAGAAGACCGTTCTTTCTTTGGTGTCCGGCAAAGCTAAATCATTCCGCCACTACTTGGTTGAGCATTGGATCAACAGGGTGCCCCCACGTGAGCCTCCGCCGTATGTTGTGTACAATGGCATGATCACTGAAGAGGAGTGGAAGGAGTTCGTTGAGCGGCACGCCACCCCCGAGTTCAGGGTATGTTTGTGTGTACTCTTTTCTTAATTAATGCTCATAATGCTTTATCCCTGATTTTCTAATTAATTTCCTGTTGTACTTTCTTAACAGCAAATACAAGAACAAGCACGGCAAAACCGTGAAGCTAATCTCTACCCCCCACCATGGGACGAAGGGGATATGTGGGCAGCCTCGAGGGATGGAAAGAAGCTGGTTTGCTGACACGGAGGAACGAGGATGGAAGTGAATGCCCGATCGAGGATGTCTCTGAGGCGAGGAGGGTGCAGATGTACATACTGGGACGCCAGAAAACGACCAGCGAAGGTCAGAGGATATTTCCTAATGCTGCGATGGAACAACTGGCTAACCAAATTGTAAGTATTTGAAAGTAGCTGTTAAATAATTTACTTATATACTCAAGTGTTTGTTGATCTTAAATTTAGTGTTAACTTCTTTGAAAATTGGACAGTACGAAGCGGCACAGAGAGGAGAAGTAGACTTACACGCTCCTCCTTCTCAAGACGACGCGCTCAATCAAATGCTTGGGAAGAAGGATCACCCGGGGCGTGTTAGAGGATTTGGGGGAGAAGTACGTCAGAAGAACGTATTCCCGCCATCTGCTAGGAAGGGTCAGATGAGTGCTGCTGAAGTCGAGGCGATGGTAGAGCGTAAGTTCGCTGCTGAGCGCCAAGCTAATGACGAGAAACAGGCTGCTGAGCGCCGGGCTATCGAGGAGAGGCTGCAGGAAGCGTTGAATGCGATTGCACATGCGACTACTCAGCAGCAGCAGCTAGATCCTCCTCGACTGTCTTCCTCGTCTAGTTGTGCTCCGGCCGCTGACCCGTACCCTTTGCCAACATCCAGGTTAACTTTGTTTAACTATTTTTCTCCTAAAATAAAGTTATTTAAATAGTATTAGATTGGACTCACTTATTTATTTCACGTATTATCTCTGTTTATTAAAGGAGCAAAAAAAATGTCGTCTCCAAATACCATTAGAAGGGCACCCTGTAGATGCGGCCTACGGGACGGTGTTGCCATCAGGTCCACTCACGCTCATCATCAGTTTCGTACGTCTACCCCCATTCTACGCGCGTGTGACCTTGGACCTGATAGTTGATGGATTTGAGCATGCATACCTTCCGATGGCGTTTGACAACAAATGCACGCTGATCGAAGCGAAGGGAGACATATTGCCCTGGCCAGCATGTTATATTGTTGTCACCGATGAGGTAAGACTGTTTGACAACCATTTAGTATCTAATAAAATGCATTATTTAGCATTAAGTGTCTAATCTAATCTATTATAGATCCCTGAGCTTCCTCGCCGCGTAACCCGGCCCAGACTAGAAGAGACCAGCGCGCCGGCGAATCCTGAGATCCCTGAGCTTCCTCGCCGCGTATCCCGGCCCAGAGAAGAAGAGATCTGCGCGCCGGCGAATCCTGTCAGAAGTACAAGGGTATGTTCTAGATAAATGTTTAATGTTACTATAATAATCAATTAGTAATTATCTTTACATTTATGCTTTACTGTTTGTGTGTGAAGGGTAAGAATCCAGTGAGTCGGGGTGCGAAAGGTAAGAATCCAGCGCCCGTCCGGGGTCGCACCAGGACTTCTGAGGCGCCTAAAAATAAGCTCGCACTGCCACAAAAACTTGTTAATGTTTTGGGGGCCAAGCAGATGAATCTCTACGACAAGATCATGTTGAAGTCATCTCAAACTAACAACTTCATGATGACGCTTCCAAAGTCGATGTTTCACTACGAAGAAGATATGATCACGGCAATCAACTTTGAGGACATCAGAGAGATGATGTGTGGAGATTATCTGAACATTAACATTATTCAAGCTTATCTAAAGTAAGTGTTCTTTCCTCATACTGTAAAAACATATAGAATAAGTATCTATGAAGTTGCATTGGCTAACTTTTTATAGTACATGTGATATAATAGATGTCTGCTTGAGAGATGTGCTGAGAAGGACATGACCTCCATTACTGCGGTGTGCCCGGAGCGTTTATCGTACGACTCAGTCACTAGGGACCCGGGGAGGTTTTGTGAATACATGATTCATTGCTTCAATGTTGTTGATCAACAGAATAAATTATTCATTCTAATGCCGTATCACCAAACGTGAGTTCTAATATAAAATTACATACTAATTAGCTAACTTTTTTACCTTCATTTCTCATTTCATTTTGTATTTGACATTGTAGCCACCACTGGGCTTTGTTTATATTCTGCGCTGCCACCGCTACTCTGCTCGTTCTAGATCCACTAGGGCAGTGGACAGAATTCAACACTGAAGACTTAATCAAAGAGTAAGTTTTTATTACTATTTAATTGTTTGTAAGTTTTTTGAACCAAAATTAATGTACTTGTTCATTTTGCTAAACGCTTTTGTTAATATATGTAACAGTTGTTACAAAAAAACCCCTCAGGGAGAGTTTGGTGATTTGACCGTCGATTACATCAAGGTTTGGTAATTCATGTATTTCATTCGTGCTGCTATTATCTTTGTACAATTGTTTTACATTTGTGAATTTTGGTGATTTAGTGCCCTACCCAAAAGGATTCTAAGAGTTGCGGGTACTACGTGATGCGGTATATGTACGAGTTCTGCGGGTACTTCCCAGGTTTTAAGAATGATATAGACAAGGTAATACGAACGCTGTCTTGTATTTAATTCTTTCGGCAGATTTTTTGTGTCTTTATCTTAATCTCATTATGTGTTCCATTCCTTTTCTTGTTGCAGATTAAAGAGCATTATGCCAGATTCAAGACTTATGCTCCTGCCGACTTGTTGCATGTCAGAGAGAGCATGGCAGCCATGTTTATGAGAATGGAGTGGTAGACTAGCTAGCTCTGATGCTGCTATCATGGATTTTGTTTTTTACAGTTTTCTGCACCGTTTTTGTACTGTTTTACGCTTCTGTTTTATGCTATTTCTTGCTGGGAGTCATCCTAGCTGTATCTACCATGTATAGGTTACACTGCTACCTTTGTAGCCCTCTGATTCTGTTAGTTGCTGCTGCTGTAACAGATTATATTTTTTGTAATGAATTGCTAGCTACTGCTGCTGTAACAGATTCTAGCTGTTGTATTGAATATTTCTGTTGCAATTGTGCGCAAAGAATGAATTTGCAATTGTTATCTCTGTTGCAATTGTGTAACAGATTGAATATGCAATTGAATATGTTACAGATTTTCGATCTGGTGCTTTATTAGATGTTATCTCTGTTGCAATTGTGCGCAGAGAATGAATTTGTGTTGTTGGTATTTGATTCAGGTGGTTCAATTGTGCAGTTTCTGCCCTCTGTTGCTTATCTGTTACAATTCTGTCTCTGTTGCAATTGTGTAGATTTGTAAAAAAAATAAATAAAAAAAATACACTTTAGATGACGGTTCTAACAATAACCGTCATCTAAAGTCCTTTGGGCGCGCGCGCCAAAAGACTTTAGATGACGGTTATTTCCAAAACCGTCGCGCCAAAGGACTTTAGATCACGGTTTTACCAATAACCGTAATGTAAAGTCAATGACACGCGGGCCGGAAAAGGGCCTTTAATTACGGTTTAAAACCGTAATTAAAGACGTCGCCATCTTTATTGACGCCCGCGTAGATTACGGTCCACAACCGTAATTATACACGGTTTTGGACCGTAATTAAAGGGTTCCGTTCCACCAGTGCTTCAAGGAGACTCTTTCTCCACCTTAGTGCTGCTCTAATCTTTCAAGAACATCAAAAATGAAGGCAAAAACCGTGGGAGTTCAGGGGGTACACATACCCACCTCTTAAGTAAGGTTTAAGGTAAGAAAGTTCCTTAAAACACATTTTCCCCTTACTTCTTATGCTAGCGAGAATGGAAGCTTATATAGCATCTTTCCTTCATCATTTCAAGTGTGTTTCAAGCTCCAAAATACCCCTTGAACAAGGCAAAATTTGTGGGCAGAAGTATCTTATAAGTGCTTAAGGTAATGCCATCTTCTGAGCTTAATACTTGTTCTTTCCTTTGATCTTTAAGAGTAGCATTTTAACTCTTATTTCTCTTTTGATCATGGACAAAAATGGAGCTCCAAAGACCTTGTTTTTCATTCAAATTCCGAGTGCTAAAAGCCAAGATACTTAGTGTTAAAGCCTTAAATCATGGTTTAAACCATTGATTATGTTCATATAATCTCTCCCTATTTTGGTAATTAGGGCCGAGAGTCTTGCTATTGGAAATCAACTAATTGAGCTTAAAGGTTAATATTCTTACTTAATACTTATTATAAGATTTTAAGTGTATAAATGTTGATTTATTATATGGCCAAAAGCTTAGGCTTTAAAATTGGTAAGTTTAACCTAGGAAATGATATAAATCAACATATAAACTTATGACTAAGTAGCTAATGACTTATGAGTTAGAAAATAACTAATAAAATGAATTATAACACTATTAAGTCATTACCAAAAGTGTGTTGTTTGGTGTTCATTTTGATGGCATAATTATGTACTAAATTAAGGCTTATTTTTATTTTCTTGGTTTGAATTTAAAGGCTTATATTATAGCCAGCAACAATAAGTTAGTTTATTAAGTGTTTTTATGCTTTAAAATTGTTTAGGACATTTTGGAAGATTGAGAGACTTTAGAAATTGGGTAGAAAAAATACTTACGATTTAGAGACCTTAATGAATTAGTTTTGTGACCATTTAAGTAATTAAAAGTATTTAAATGTGTTAGTAAGATTATGACTAAAGGAATGGGTATAAGATTGTAAGAAGAAAAGTTTGGGAGGGGTATATAATAATAAAGCCGAAAGTATAGGGGGTTTGAAAATAAGGGAAAATTATAAGTTGAAATAAAGTTTTGTAGTTAAATGTAAATTCTAGGAACATTTGGGGCCTAAGTGTAATTTAATAAAATTATGGGTAGAAATGAATAAAATAAGGCCGAGAGGGTTGTGGGTTAAAGGTTGACCAAAACAGTTTAAATGTTGAAACTTAGGATTTTATATGAATTATAACATAAAATATAGGAACTATAAAGTTTTGGGGTAAAATTGTAATTAAGGAAAATATAAAATTAAAACCAAGAAAGTATGGGATCTGTAGCATAATTTTTTGAAATTTAGGGGGTGATTTGGAATTAATAAAATAAGGGGTAAAACTATAGGTTATAATAACAAATATGACATAATTGTAAAGTTTGTTGAAATACCCCGAACTTAATTAGGGTGATTAAATTACTCTAATACGATGTTGAGGGCCTATTAGTGCCTAATGAATTTTGGTAAAAAGAGTAAATCCAAAAGAAACAAGAAAAACGCTTAAAAAACGAAAAACGCTAAATTGAGCCTTATGTGACCGTAGGAGGAATACGACCTCGACAAGGGTCTTAGACGAATTTTAAAGGCTTAATAATTCCTAAATAATATATAGGAACAATTCCCGAAGAAAACGGATCCAACTAATGTGTTAAAACGCTAATAAAGCTTTAGCTCACGTTTTTCGAGAAAACCCAAAAACGTGACTTTAAGTGGTCAAATGAACCCGTAAAAATTATAGTTCATCACATAACTATAAATAAACATTAATGGAAGCTTAAGAGCCATTAAAATTAAAGAAACGAGAAAATTCCGGAAAACGGGCCCGGTTAGTGAATAGTGCTAAAACCGGGTAAATTAAGAGCGTTTTCTGTAAAAGACGAAAATCGCTCCAGCTAGTATATTATGTGGGGGCCGGTTTTACTAATGAGTCAGCTCTCACACACACTCACACATGACTAACTAATTAAATAAGTCAAAAAGTAACAAAAGCAAAAAGTAAAAAGGTAGCTTATACCCACCTTTTCCTTCTCTCTCTCCTCCACTTTTCTGATTTCTTTGTTCTTTCCTGCGTGAGACAGCTCCTCCCTTCCTCTCTTCTGATCCTCACTCCTCCTTGAACGATTTGAGCTGGAACAATGGAGCTCCCATGGCTTCTTCATCTTCTTCTTCATGTACAAGCTTCATCCAAGCTCCAAATGCAAAATAAACTACATATTCTTCTTCCTCTCATCAAGCTCTACACTTCCCTCATTTCAAAATATAAAAATGATGAAGTTCATCTCCATGGGTTTTCCCCATTTGAAGAGAAAATGGCATCAATGTGTAGCTTGGAGTCTCCTCTCTCTCCTAAGGTAAAAATATTCAAGAAAAACTCATTTTTCTTCACCCACTTGTGCTAGCTGATTTTGCTCTCTCTCTTATCTTGTTTTCCTCTTGTTTTGGAGCTTTGTTTCAACCCTCCAATGGTAGGATAACCCCCTTCTTGATTCAAGGGTGAGAACCCCTCTTAAAAGCTCCACAAGGTAAAAGCCTAACTATGTGCTTTAAGCCCTTTCATTGAATTAAAATTTTCTAAGGGTTTAGATGATTAATTGAATGCATATTCGTGTTCCTTGGTTGTTGGGATGGAGTTTGGCAACTCCATTCCCACTTGACCGAATTGAGGAGAGGAAGAGCAAGAGGAGAGTTCAAAAGAGAAACTTGTGAAATTAAGGTAAGAAATCTACCTTAAGGTTTATTTTGAATGCTTTAGGATTGGGATGGGTTAAATTAAAATAATGAACCCAAATTATGTGAAATAATGTAGTTGGTTGAATTTGAGAGAGATTGTGAACTTGTGTTGATTTAAGGGCCAAGTGCCATTGCATTTGAGTTTGTAAGCTATATGATTGATTTATTGAGATTTTGGGAGCTATAATGTATTTGGTGATTTGGATGGAATTATTGATGTGCTGGTAGGACCCTCTAAGGGTGTGGCTAGTTAAGGATTGGTTAACTGAAGATTGGAGAAGATTGATGGTTTTGGACATGTTAGATTTATGGGGAGGTTATGGCAAAATTTTGGTAGAAAAGGAGTGTTTTTAGATGACTTGGTGAATGGGAGAACTTAGGTGTTAAATTGAGTTGTTAAGAGTGGAGTAATTACCTTGGAAGGATGTTTGGAGAACTATAAAGAGGGAGATAAAAATCTGTAGCATAATGAGGTTGATAACTTAGAAATTCTAGAAACGAGTTAGTGTGTAAGACTTAGGAAATGAAAGTTGGACTTGGGTTCTAGAAGTGCAAAGGTCTAGGAATGAGTTGGAATGGTCATAAGGTGATTTGGTAAGTTTTGTAGGAGGTAGACACTAGCAAGAAGAAGCTAGGAATGCACAAGTGTGCAAAATGTGAAAGTGGGAATGAAATTGAGCAAGAATTGGAGTAAGGATTTAACCAATGATTTGGAGAGGTTTAGTGCATGTTTTAAGGTGTTTAAACATGTAGGAAACATGTGGAAAGATTTTGGAATGAGTGGGAGAAGATTGGGGTGAATTTGGAGTTCAAAATGTGTAGAAAAACACTTTTCAAAATAGTGTTTGTTGTGGACCGCCCATAGGGACCGCCCCTGTGGGGAGGTCCAGTAGAATTCTATAGGATAAGTGTAGCTTCTGTTGTGGACCACCCCTGGGACCTCCCCAGAGGGGTGGTCCAGACCAGAGAAGAGAATTTTTTTTAAGGCTTCTAATGATGGGGGATTGAATGGTATTGGTTTTAGATGATGTTTAGGAGTTGTTTGGTGACTTTTAAAGGTCCTAAGAAGTTTAAACAAGTTTGAGGAGTGATTGAAAAGTTGTGAGTTTAAGGACACTTAAGTTAAACCGAAATAACGGGATAACAGGGTACGTACGGGAGTAGCAATTATGTACATACCGTAATGCCTTAATATTAATAAAACCATTTGGCATGTAGCCCGTGGTTCAAGAGTAAGGCTAGAGGAACAAGTGTGGACCGAGGAACGAGGGAACACCCGGTAAAGTTAACCCCGGTGAAAGGTATGATTTCCTCATGCTCTGTATCCTAACTTGGTTACCCCGATTTGTGTGCTTGTTTGATTGTGTGATCACCTAATAAGATAAATGCACGAATCGGATTATGTGTACTCTATTGTACTTGAGTTGTATTGCTTGTCTTTGGATGGTGAATTGAATTTTGTATAATTCATGAAATTTGTGAGTGCGGATGATTTGCTTGAATGTGAATGTGCACCATAGTGCGACTCATGGATGAGTCTTGTTTGAGTAGTGACTCGTAGAAAGAGTCAAGTTGTGAATTAAATAAAGCGTGGAAACATTCTAAAACTATCGAACCAATAAACGACAACGCAAACCTACGAACTCACTAGAACGTGAGAGAATTGTACGGGAATTAGTAAACTCCCGATAACGGTTAGAGAACCGAATTGATTCAACCCACAAAACAACTACTAGTGGAAGGACATAAGTAACCTCTATCTAGAGGATTGATAATTGTTCAAAATATGAACCTTGAGTAAAGTAAAGTATGGTAAGGGATCACTAAACCCCTTAGAAAGATAGCCGAACCCCAATGAGAGGAACCGACTAACATGAGCAATGCCCCGAACATTAGGGCACCTTGTCTCGGGTGTGAATGGTGAGGGAGTTGAATGTTGACTAACTCACTGGCTAGAAATTATTACTAACTCGAGGGTTGGGTTAGGGGGATTGTGAGTCACGCGTGCAAGGATAAGGAAAAACAGGCGTTTGTTTCCAAGTCTATGGTCGAACTCCCTTGTTACAGGGTCGTGTGCCACATAGTGGTGCCTTGCGGGGCCGTGTGCCACATAGTGGTACCCGACTGGAGTGAGACCGATAGAGCTTATCCATCTAAAGTGATAACCTGGGAATTATTGGGTTATAAGAGAATTAACCCGGATGAGTAACTAACCAAGTGGTTGAGGCGAGAACTTGAGGAGTGTATCTCAAGACCTCGGTTGACTTGTGAATTAACCCTCATGTATGAATTGCACTTGTGTATGAGTGTGCGCTGTATGTAAGAGAATTGAGTAAGAGTACCCAGGGAGTGAGTAAAGAATGAGTAATTGAGTAAGGTATAGTGAGGTTAGAAACCCTCAGGGCCTAAGATTTAAACAACACTAACTAAAAACTTATTGTGTTGGGTATTTTTATTCCTTGGTTGAATATGAGTGTTGGGAATGTACATATATATTGTAATGTTGCCTTGCATGTTGTTTGAATTAAATGAACCAGCATGCTCACGACCCAATAGTCGGGTGTACCCTCGATAGTCGCGGGGGGTATACTGAAGTCATATGCAGCAATTTTGCTGAGCCCCTTGGGGCGCTGTTTTTATTTTACAGGAACATTGAAGCCGTCAACCGTTCGAGAGTAGGACAGGGTTGCTATTGAATATGGGTAGTGTTAAGAAATCGTATTTGTGTATTGAGGATTTGTAAGACCGAACGGTCATGGATAGACATGGGAATTGTAGAAACTCGGTATAGTAATGATTGGACGCTGTATTTGAATATTATGGAATGAAAGGTTGTAATTGACTTGAGAATAGTAAGTAAAGGGAATGCATCGTTTGTATAGAGTGCTCGGTATAAGACCCATCAGACCGATATTGTATTTGTTGTTGTATTTGAGTTTGGATTGGCCTTGTTAGTCACGTGGGTGACTAACGGTATTGTTTCACCCCTGGTTGTATGGGAAATTTCTGCTGCTTGTGTATTGGTATGGAGACGGGTTAGGAGTTAATTATGTGATTACCGGTAGGGGTGTTACTAGTGGTCAAAATGATAATTATTAAAAGTTATGGTTTGTGGCTGTAATTAGGAGGTCAAACTAGTGGTAACTAAGTAATTGACCAAGAGTTAGTAACAAAAGATTAGAAATTGAATTTATGAAGTTAAAGGTATTAAATTGTAAGGTTTAGAAAATAAATGGGGCAAAACCGTAAATATTGGAATTAAAATAAGAGTTGAAATGACATGTGGGGTTAGCTTACAAATATCCAAAAATATAGGATAGGTTTGCTAAATAATTAAAGAAAGGGTTAGATTTAAAAAGAAATTATAAAAGGAGTT
The DNA here is from genome assembly GCA_023374045.1 of Limonium bicolor. Taxonomy (NCBI): domain Eukaryota; kingdom Viridiplantae; phylum Streptophyta; class Magnoliopsida; order Caryophyllales; family Plumbaginaceae; genus Limonium; species Limonium bicolor. The sequence goes on from CM041776.1 coordinate 515,995,712, forward strand.
AATTGTAAAGATTGGAAACTAAGTTTGGTCAATTTGTAATATTGAAAAGTTAGGTGGAGGGAAACTAATTAAAACAGAAGGGCTGTTTGATTCCAACAATTAGAGGTGAGGCTTGAAATTAATTACGTGGTTATTAGATTAAAAAGAAGATTAGAATTGGTGGCTAATTGTAAATATTAGGAAATTCGTGTGGTAACTTCATAATTTTGAGAAGTTTTAGGTGAGAAATGAAAATAGACACCTTAAGGGCTGTTTGGTAATGTGGTGGATTTAAGATAAGAACTTTGGAACTTTGAGAAAGATTAGTAAGTATAAGACCTTTAAGGTTGGAAAATACTTGGATAGTTAGTATAATGTTAAATTACAACATTAAGAACTTATAAACACTTATGTGTAACATAAGTAAATTTGATTAAGAGGAGTAATGTGACAATAGTTTGACATTGAAATTATAAGACTATATACACACATATATACATATAGTTAGTAAGTTAAAACTAAGGAAAGTGTTAAGATGAAAAGACGTCACACAAAATAATGAAACCGTTAAGAGTTGACTAAGAACATCACATAAAATAATGAAGTGATTAGGTGTTGATTAAGAGAGTTACATGAAATAACATATTAGTTAAGAGGTAATTAAGTTATTAACCCACTGAAATTGTTGGTTCCCTTTCCTTACGATCTATTCCTAATCCACAAGAAATCTATGATCTACACCATAATGCCTTTGTTGAATTACCTTGTTATGGAAGAAATCGTACTTCGGGAGATCTTTCGCAATACAGACTAGAAAGGCATAGAGGGGTTTCAATGCGTATTGATCGCGTGCCTCATTTCGTGGGGGGTGAAACCCCTATTTATAGTACTTTCCTACAGTTCCTGGGTTCGCCAGCCTGCCACATTTTGCTAGGCTGTCATTCTATTTATCATGTAAGTACGTTATCTAAGTATCTACGTCTTTTGTCTTTAGTTGTTCAACCGGGCACAGGCGCTCGGTAGCTACCTGTGCCCTTTTCCTTAGTCTTCAACTAGTCATGTACGACCGATCGCTTATTTATACTTACTTTGTAGCTTTTGCGACCGGTCATAGGTGACCAGTCGCTCACTCATGCTTACTTTACACCTTTAGCAACCGGTTACAGTCGACTGGTCGCCACTTGATCTTGCTTCGTATCCTTTCAATTGGGCACGGACGCCCGGTCACCATCTCTGGCTTTTCCTTGGCTTCTAGGGCTTGGCCTTATTTTCCTTTCTTCATCAGTCCCGCAAGTATTACTTTTCGAAGTTTTGATGAAGAAAGTATAACTTCTTGTAATTGTTGTGGTTTCTGGGAAAAAAATTTGTTTTTGTTGAAGGTAGTGCTCGTCTCCGCCCTTCCACTCTCCTCTCCCAGTCCCACAAGTTCTCTTTTTTGCTTCGATGAAATAGGATAACTTTCAGTGGTCTGTGCCGTGCCGGTGCCTGCGTTTTGTCTGTGCAAGTGACTGGTACTACAAAATGTGCAGAGTCTCTACTTTTCGCATGCACCAGCCTCTTTAATTCAAAATATACAGAGTCCCTGTACTTTTCCGGCAAAAAGTAGCTTTTTGTTTGTAATCGATAGTTTAATTACTTTTGGAGGCGGGATTTTTACCGCATTTTAAGGTTTTCAGAGGAGCTGATGCTTCTCTCACTCTTCGCTCTTACTTTCAATCGTCGGCTTTCTTCTTCCCTCTCGTGAGCAGTGCTTTATTCGTCTTATTCCTTCCTTATGTTTCTTTGTACTCATTTCAGCCCAACTTCTTCATGATAATGGCGTCTTCTAGCTCGTCTAGGTCGAAGGCCTCCTTTTCTTCTGCTTTTGATGTGATTCAAGGCTCGAAATCAGGTGACAAATTCCTTCCAACCTTGCTAAAACCAAAAAATCGCTTCACCGGAATTCGGCAACCGCTACCCAGTACTTTGGACGTTAAGTCTCTTGATTCTCTTCTTGTTGGGGTCAAAGTCCCACTTGAGACTTGAATTTACCTCCATTCTTCCGATCCTCATCCTTACACTGATTTTGGCTTTGGCTATGCCGTCTATTTTAAGTTTTTTCTTCGAAGGATGTCTGTTCCCCCTCACCCTTTTGTTCTGGGGTTCCTAATTCGTAGATACTGCAGCCTTGTTCATCTTCATCCTAAAGCCATAACCAAACTTCATGCTTATGTGGCTCTCTGCGCCGAGGCGAAAATTTGCCCTGTTGCTACCAAATTCATTCAGTTTTTACTAGTCGAGTTGATATTGATAACTTATCTATCACAAGCTGTGCTGGGTACTCCCTTTTTTATTACAAAAAACTAGGTCAACGATGGAACACTTGTTGGTTTGTTATCACCCCCTTGGCTGGCCACTTCCTTGGGGAGCCCTACTGTCCCTCAATTGTAAAGGGCACACTTTTTGGGGTCGCATCACCGAAACTAGATCTTTCAATGTCCCGGGTGTTGAAGACGGTAAACGAGAAACATACATTCATGGAGGACTTCTTCTCTAACTCACGGTTGGCTGCCCTGACACATTTAGAGAGTGAGCATTTCTTCCCTGTGCTTTTTTATTTTAAATCTTATGTCTGTCCTTCATCACGTTTGTCCGTTTTTGCATATTTTCCCCAAATCGGGTCGAAAGTGGGTCCTTTCTACGACTGGCAACTTGTTTGCTTCAAAGTTAGGCTTGACAAGGTAAATTGTTATGCTTCCCTCGATGGCACGGAGGAAGCGGCCCGACGCCTGGTGGAACATGACTTTGTTGGCAAGAAAAGACTTGGAAAAGAGTTTGAAAATATATCGAAGAGATAGAAGAGAGAAGAGTCTCCTAGAGGGGCAGAGTGTTCGAAAACTTCAGAGACCCGATCTCCTGACATTACTAACCAACCAGGTACTTGGTATACAAGTCCAAATTCTGGCCACCAGGTGTTCTTCTTCCTCACACCAGGGGGGCTAAACCTTAGCCCACTAGGAAGAAGCGAATTGCGTGTGCGATCCTCACCTTCATCTTTTTCGCTAACTTGCTGAACTAATTTCCTTTAGAGTCATCTCCCGTGAACTCTTTTGGGCACCTGGACCTTCCTTGTGATTGCTCTTTTATTCTTTGTTCTTATTTTTCTTTTTTTGTTGCTTATTTATTGCTTGTTTTTTTTGCATCTCCTGAACCTGATGAAACTAATACGACCGGTCTCTCTTTTGGGGCAGAAGCTGTTCAGTGGGCCTTCTCTCAGAAGCACAAAAAGGCTCTTGCTTCAAAGCCTAAAGAAGGGTAAGTGAAGCATGCTACAAAAAGGGTGAGGACTTCTTCCATCGTTGATGTTAATGCTTCCGGGGCTGGAGAGTTTGCCATAGGAGAGAAGCTTTTTGAGAGAACTGTCCCCAAAGAGGCGGGGTCTTCTTTTGAAGGACCGGAAGGATCCAAGGGACCACTAAAGCCTGCTGTGAAGAATATTGACGAAGGGGGCGGAAATATCGGGTGGTGCTAGAGAATCCTGAGCTTCGTACCATGATGAAGGAGGATGTCAACGCCTCTTCATCTTCCCCTCTTCCTATGATCAGTGGGCCCTTCTGTGGTCCAGCAGAGAAGGAGGGGTGGTTCTACCATTGCGGTCGTCCTCTACCCTTACTGACTATCTCGGAGTCCTTCTCTTACTTCGATTTGTGGAAGGAGGCGATCCGAAGGTGTAGCACTCCTGATGGAATCTTCGCACCCTCGTAGACCATCACAGTTGCAAAAGCGAAGTTAAAGGTGGGAGATGGAGGGGTGGATGCCATCATGCGTCACTCTTTTCCTCTCGACCAGGCCTTGGACTTTATGTGGCATGGGATCTTCCAGGTCTGTCTCTCTTGTGCTTTGTTGTATCTATCTTCTTGGTATTTTTTCTTTCTTTTTATGTGCAACTTTTTGTTTTACAGATGGTGGTCTTTGCACAAAGCATGGAGGTGCATACAAAGAACCTGCGCTCCAAGCTCAGATATGAGGAGAGCCGTGCCAACAATGCCCGAGAGGAGCTGGAGATTGAGCTGTCTTCCCCTAAAACCTATATCAACACCGTCAACACTAAGATATCCCGTCGGGTGCACGAGCGGACCTTGACTATGAAAAGGGAGCTTGACAGTGCCCGGTCGCAGTGTACTAAGCAGGGTGAAGAGTACGAAGCCAACTAAAGAAGTTAAGGGAGGAAAATTTTTCTCTTGATCAAAGGTCTAATTCAACCCCTAGAGATGGAGGTTGCTTCTTTAAGAAAGGTACGAGATCAATTTGTTGAGAGGGGTGGTGCCAGTTGTATGATCTCTCTGATTTGGAGGTATTGTTGCGCAGGCTCAAGCTACCCATAAGCAAGAGGTAGCTGGTCTTCTTAATGACAAATATGTGCTGTCTGAGTGGAAAGTTTCCTTTGAGAAGGAGCACAAGGTTATTAAAGAAGAGAAAACGGCCCTTGCCCAGGAGAATGTCGCAGTTGTGGAGAAAAAATCAAAGCTGATTCAGGAGCTCAACGCTTTTTCTGATGAGCGAGCAAATTTCGAAAGGGAACGAGCTTCGCTTGAAAAGAAAGTGAAATCGATGGAGGAATCCATGTCTCTTCTACAATCTGAAAATTCCAAGTTGGCAGCGAAAGGTATTTCCCTCTCTATTATTATCACTAGTAGAAAAAAGATTTTATGTGACGCCATTTAAACCACGGTTTTAGTTGCAACCGTGGTTTAAAGATTATACCACAGTTTATAAGAGAACCGTCACATAACATCTGACTGCGAGATTTAATACGACGGTTTATCACGGAACCGTGGTTTTTAGTCACTAATAAATGACGGTTTATAAAGAACCGTCGTTTATTGTGTCAGCGGTGATAAAAAAAACTTGGTTTCTGGGGAACCGTCGTTTATCACGCCTCGTAATATTTTAAACGACAGTTATTAAGAAACCGTGGTTTAAAACTGGTCAGCGTACGAATTTAAACGACGGTTAATGAGTGACCCGTCGTTTAAAACTCTTTAAACCTTAAAAACCCTAGGTTTTCTTCTTTCTTCCTTTCTTGATCTGTCGCTCTCTCTGCCCTGATTTTCTGGCGATTACCCGTACCTCCCGTCAACTCGTCGTCGCCCCACCACCTCCCCACCACCTTCAACTTGCCGTCGCCCCGTTAACCCGCTGTCGCCCACCTCTGCTTCTTCTGTCGTCCCAGCTCGCGTCCCAGTCCGTCGCCAGTTGAGTTCGCCATCGACGAGCACCGCGCCAGACGAGACCACGCCAGCCTCCGACGGTCTATTCCGTGCCACTGTTGCCGCCAGTTCCTCTAATTAAAGGTAAGGGTTTCTTCCCCATCTCTATATATGTTCAAATTAATCTGGTTTTGTAAGGTGCAGTAGTTATATATGTAATACAAATTGGGGTTGGTTTGGGGCAGGTTTGAGATTTCTACAGGTGTTACTGATTTTACTGTTAGTGGTAGTTATATGGCAGAAAAAAATGATAGAGATGAAAAAAACCAAGTAATTTGACCTCTTGCTAATCAGACATGGTTGGGGAATGGTGCTGCAATATTTTATGGTTGATTCTGAAATATTGTGGCTCCTGGCAATTAGAAAAATCTTCAGATTTTAATAAAGTAATGATTATATTCGTAAACGCAATTCAGTTGAAAAAATAAAAATGAAAATTGACAAGTAAACAGGCAATGTGCCCGGAATCCTATGCTCTATCATTAGCCATATAATTTGTTTGAAAACTCAAAATGTGCCAATAAACGATTATAACCATTGATAAACAGAAGATTGGAATCCACAAAACCCACAACATCTCTGTCTTTCAAGGTGCATTGTGCTAAATTGTTTAAATAGGTCCTATATAAATTAATTTTAATTTATTGTATAAATTAAACAAGATCGCACTTGTAGCAATTTTTATGGTAGTCCTCCCTCCAAGCTCGAATATAATTCCAAAAGAAGATACATATTGATGGGACATAACTAAGAATTGATTCTGTGGTCCAAACAAATCATATCTGTTTAAACCTAGCTAGCTTACTCTGACACGTATATATGTGAGGAAAAATTGAATTTGAACTTGTGAAATACAAATGAATTCATCAATCATATGAATGCATTTAATTAAAGGTATGTACAGATTAAGATGATAGAGATACGAGTGTACCTAAATGATGCTATTTAGTTATATGGTTTGGTCTTGACTTGTGAAGTTTTATCATTTGCAATGCATTCTTAGTTGTGTTGTGGTATGTAGTGAATCCTTGAAGTAAGGTGTGTGATGTAGGATGCACCTCTTAGCTTGCTATTATGCTGCTATTGTGTTTGTTTCTGCTTAAAAAGTGCGGAGTCTCTAAAAATACGCAAAGGTCATGCCCAATTTTTTCCAGAATTTAACCTTATTTTAATTTTATTGGATAGGTGTTACTACGGTTGAAAAATTCCTCTTCCATCCCATTTCTGAGTTGACCATCACTACTCACCAGGTTAGTATTTTAAGAATGATTCAAAACACGGTTTGTTCAAAATTTATTCGTTTGATCATTTGTTCAATTATTCATGTTTTTTTAAATTAAACCTTATCATAATTTCATTAGGTGTTACTACATCCCCCGTATCTTCTTCCTCTACCTCCCGCTCTCTGCTTCGCGTTCACTTTGACGATTCCGACCGAAAAAAGAAAAACCAGTTTCTAGTCACGCTGCCACCGCAGTTTTGCTTCCTCCGGCCACCGGTTTCAACCTTCTTTGCTAGAACTGAGTCGCACCAGCTAGAAGAGGGGTTGAAATTCCTCAAGGTACAATTTTTGCAACCGTAAACTAGTGATCAACTTCTCTGCCTCTCTCTTCATATTTCTTGTGTCCTCGCCGTTGCAGGTCTCTGAAGCTCGATCAAGCAGTACACCAGATTGAAGAGGTTCACTTGAGGCTGAAAACTAGAACCGGTAATTACTTGAACTTATCTTCTTTCTCTTTGATGAATAAATGCTAATTTTGATAATGCTTATCGATTACTAGCTGTGTTAGTTCAGTTTTATTGTAGTGGGTATAGGTATATTTTCTGTGTGATGATGTCTAATGTGTGCGTGTTGCTAAGAAAAATGCTGATATTGTGTTTGGATTTGCATAAAAAAGTGTGAAGTACCTAAAAATACAGAAAGGTCATGCCAATTTTTTCTCTAGAATTAACCTTATTCTAATTTCACTGGATAGGTGTTATTACACTTGAACCTTGATCTGATGTTGCTATTGCGTTTGTTTATGCATAAAAGTGTGGAGTTTCTAAATAAACGTAACGTCATGCCAAATTTTTTTCAAAATTTAATCGTATTCTAATTTCATCGGATAGGTGTTACTACGGTTGAACAATCTCTCTTCCATCCCATTTGTTAGTTGACCATCACTACTCATCAGGTTAGTATTTTAAAAATGTTTCAACAACATGATGTGTTCCAAATATATTCGTTTGTTTGTTCAATTATTCAAGTTTTTTTTAATTAAAACCTTATTCTAATTTCATTGAATAGGTGTTATATACTACGCAGAAGAGCATTTTCCTACTTCTCCTTCTTCTTGTTGTCTGAGCTAGCTGACCATCAGTACTCATTAGGTTGGTATTTAAATGTTTCAAATTTATTCTTTTTTTTCTATTAAACAATGGAAAATCAATTCAAACATAGAATTACCTGTCTGAGATTTACCTGATAGAGGTATGTCTTAGATAGTCCCTGTTGGGACTGTCCAATAACCTTTGATCTCACCATCTAGGTTGTGAATGAGTTAATAATATACAGTAGTTCAGTTATAATTTCGGCACCATTACCCTAGTGTTCTTATAGTGTACATATATGTATATGAATTGAAACAATTCATACATATATATCTACACTAGGAGAACTGTGGGGTATGCTGCCGAAATTATCACTGAACTACTGTACATTATTAAATTGTACCTAGGTGAGATCGAAGGTGATTGGATAGGTTTAGGTTGTTAAATCTTGTATATAAAAAAAGAGAAGATCAGTGGAACAAGTTCCCGACATCTGGTGTGTGTTGAAAAAGGAGATGGAGCGCTCAGTGATGTACAGTGACAGATTGGACATCCAGTACCTAGAAGGGGTCAATAAATTTTGCAAAGTCATTGATGACAATCTTAAACCAAGGGATAAGGGATATATTCGATGTCCTTGTTCGATTGCAAGACCGACTTCAAATACCGAGGTGTGGACAAGATTAAGGATCATCTGATTTGCAGAGGGTTTACAGAAGATTATGAAGCCATAAAAATACTGCATGGTCAACATTCAGTACAAGTGTTTGAATGTGCTGATAACGTCGTTGCAGAACAATCAGAAATGGATGCTTCACACGATTTTGGGGATACTCAAGATGATTCACTAGTTAGTGATTCAGATGAGGAGGACCTTAATGCAATGATGGAAGATGTTGACCAACATTTTTCCAACAAACCCAAAACATTCGAAAATCTGATGCAGTCATCCAAGGAACCAATGTACAGTGGATGTGATATGTAGAAGCAAAACAAATTGAGCATTCTCCTAAAACTATTCAATCTGAAGGCGAGACTGGATGGAGTGATGTCAGTTTTTACAGCTCTTTTACAACTGCTGAAGGATGTATTGCCAAAGGACAATGTTATACCCACAACAACTTATGAAGCAAAGAAGTTATTGTGTCCGATGGGTATGGAATCTACAAAAATACATGCTTGTCCAAATGGGTGTATGTTTACTGGAAGGAGAATGAGTTGGATGACCATTGCTCTGAATGTCGGGAATCACGTTATGTGAAAAAGGGTGAGAGAAACCATATAAGTACTAAGGGGTTCTCCTGCGAAGGTGTTGTGGTATCTACAGATAATTCCCGATTCAAACGTTGTTTGCAGTTCAGAAAGATGCTGAGAACCTCCGATGGCATGCTACCCATAGAAAGGATGATGGTAAATTGAGACATCCAGCCGATTCACCACAATGGAGAAACATTGACAGAATATACCCTCAGTTTGGTATAGACCCAAGGAACTTAAGACTTGGTTTATGCACTGATGGGATGAACCATTATGGCACTTTGAGCAGTATACACGGTACTGGCCTGTTTTATTGACAATATACAATCTTCTGCCATGGTTGTGTATGAAACCAGACATATTCTCCTCTCTCTGTTGATATCGGGTCCAAAACAGCCGGGAACAAAATTGATGGTTTTTTGCAACCACTTATTGACGATTTACAACTATTATGGAATGAGGTGCGACAGTGTATGATTCATACGGTATGGAAAATTTCACGCTCCGGGCTATGTTGTTTTGTACAATCAATGATTTCCCTGCATACGGCAACCTCCCTCTAGATACACAATTAATGGAGCACTAGCGTGCCCTATATGTGGATAGAACTTGCAGCATACGGTTAAAACACAGTGGAAAAATGTGTACATGGCCAACGGAAATTCCTCCCGAAAGGTCACAAATACCGTAAGATGATGAAGAGTTTAATGGAAAAACCATCATGCAGTCGCCACCACACGACCACCACTATCTGCTGTTAAGAACTTATACAATAAAAACAGTTGAAGGAATGTTGTGAACAACTTCGGTCCCACACAAATTAAAGCCACTGAAAAGAGCATCTGGAAGAAAAATCAACAATATTTGGGAACTTGAATACATTGGCACAATTTTAGAGGTAGACATTGCATTGATCTATGCACGTGGAGAAAATAAATTTGAAAGTGTAACTGATACACTATTAAACATGAAAGAAAGACAAAAGACACAACAACATTGAAGGGTAGAAAAAATCTGTTGAATTGGGTATAAAGAAGAACTCGTGCCACAACAAGAGGGAACTACATTCTTTGCCTCCCGCTTGTCATACATTATGCAAAGAAGAGAAAATAATTTTTGTAGTTCTCTTCGTCATATTAAAGTGCCATCTGTTGACTCATCGAACATATCAAGTTTGGTTAATGTCTGATCTTAAATTGGTAGGGATGAAGTATACGACTATCATGTGCCGATGCAACACTTACTCCGGTTGCAATCCGTGTGATCCTTCACGCTGATGCCAAAAACAGAAAACTATTATGGTCTGACATCTACTTTTTTCATCTTGTTAGAGAGATCAAACATTGTGGTCTGTTATACCTTCGATACATGTATCCGTTTGGGAGATATAGGGGTATACTATAAAAAGAAATGAAAAACCGCGGCATCCAGAAGGACATACATAATTGAGACAGGGATAGTAATAGAGGAGGTAGTTGACTTCTGCCTCCCTACAAAAACATACAACAGGTGTTGATGTTATTGGATTACCAAAAGCAAGACACGATGGCAGGCTTAAAGGTGTTGGTACCTATGGAAAAAATTATGCAGAGTTGATATTCATGTATATTGAACATGGAACATCTGTGTTTTGAATCACTCTAAAAGTGTTGAACCATATTTCGATGCACACCCTAGCCTACCTTAAAACAAAACACCCAACGATGAGTAATGGCCAAATTAAAAAAAGAGGAGAATGCAACATTTGTTAAGTGGTTCAGACGAAGGTGTTAAATGAAGATTAAAGGAACGTGGATGAAATGATCCAGTTGTTGGCACTTGGTCCAAATCTCGATGTGTTGTCTTATGAAGGATATGATGTAAATGGATTTTCTTTTTACACTGAACGTCAAGATTGTAAATCGATAAACCAGAACAGTGGTGTGCATCTTATCACTTCACAAGACATTTTCACAGGAACAAGTTGTAATACACTGAAGAACAAATATTATGGTGTTATTGAAGATATCTGGGTCTTGAATTACACTAGTTATGAAACTTGCGTATTTCGTTGCAAATGGGTGGACAACAAACAGGGATATCGTGAGGAGAATCATGGTATGAAGCTAGTTGATTTAACGACATTGGCTCCTACTGATAAACCCTTTATTGTTGCATCAAAGGCAAAACAAGTATTCTACTGTCGTGATCAGTGTAATCCCAGATGGTCTATTGTAATGCAGAGTAAAAGATCGATAGTTGGGATTGATGATATTATTGATGAGGATGAATACGACTGTGAAGATGAAACAGATATACCTATTCGGTTGCCGATGGAGGTGGATAATGTAACTAATTTTGAATATCGAAGGTCTGACCACAATGAAGGATTATGGATTGAACGATGAAATGTTATTTTGTAAGTCTGGTTGACAAATTATATATTTCAATTTGGTCATATTTCAACATTTGATTCAGTAGATGTTCGTATTAACCTTGTTAATTATTGATTATTTTTCAGATTATGGATCCTAACGATAGAGTAGAAGAGGACGTACTGTTGGGGTTGGATGATATTGACGATGACGTCCCTGCTGAAGTACCACCAGCTGCATCTAATTCGCAAAACCCTCGGAAGGGACGTGGACCGACCCGTGGGTTGAAGGTGAAGAAGGATTCTCCCATCGATTTGGTCTGGGACAAGTACCTTAGACATTCTGGTGGGTCGAAGCACCAGTTTTCTTCTTACTTGGGACTGATGGTAAAATCCCATTGCTAGATTAATGAGGATTGAAAGGATCAATTTAATACCCCGGATCTAAAAATTGTGATTAAATTACTCTAATATGATTATTAAGGGCCTAATGGTGCCTAGAGAGTTTTGGTAAAAAGAATAAAACCAAAAGAAAAGAGAAAATGCGTAAAACGCGAAAAACGCTAAAATGCGCATTAAATAAGTATAAGAGATATATGATCTTGTTAGGGTCCGAGATGAATTACTAAGGCTTAGTTAGGCCTAATTAGTATACGGGAGTGATTCCCGAAGAAAACGAATCCAAATGATGGGTTAAAACGCTAACGGAGTTTTAAAGCACGTTTTTCGAGAAAACCCGAAAACGTGACTTTGAGTGGTCAAACAGACCCGTAAAAATTATAGTTGATTAAATAACTGTAATTAAGTATTAACGGAAGCTTAATAGTCATTAAAAATAATTAAACGAGAAAATTCAGGAAAACGGACCCGGTAAGTGAATAGTGCCAAACCGGGTAAAATAACGAGCGTTTTCTGTAAAAAATACGAAAAACGCTCCCAGCTTGTATTTTGTGTGGGACCGATTTTAATTAGTATACACACACACTTACTTAAACAACTAGCTAGTTTATTAAGTCACAAGATGACAAATAAGTAAAGTAAAAAGGGGGAATAGTAAAAGAGACTTTGCTTACCCTCTCCCCTCCTTTCTTTCTTCTTTCACGATTTACCCAGCCTCTTCTTATCTTCTTCTTCTTCCTCTATAAGCCATCGACGATTTCAAAGGGAGCACACAGCCTCCACCTTGTCCCTCCATTATCTTGCTCATTTCTTCACCAAACCACACAAAAATAGTACCGTTAGATTCCTCTCGGCAAGGGCTTCGTTTTCCACCCATCAAAAGCTTGGAACCTCCATCTTCACCTCTATGGCAGTTTGGCCTTTTGAAGCTTGAATGGGTGCTCTTGACTCTCTTTCATCTCTTTGATGCTTTAAGGTAAAAATAATACAAGAGTTCCATCCATTCCTAGCTTTTCCTTGCAAAAATAAAAAATTTCCCAACGTTGGAAATTTTCTCCATTTCAGCCGGTTTCTCCATGCCGTTGTGGAGTGTTGGAAACTTCATCAATTGATGGCCAAGCTATCCTTTTGGACATTCTAAGGTAATACCTAAGCTAAGCTTTGAAAACTAACTCTTAAAATGTTAGTTTTGTGAGGAGAGTTGAACTAAATTGACTTGTTTTGTGTCGTGTGGGGATACGATTGTAGTTAGAAATCTATGCCTCTATGTTTGGTGTGGAAACAAGAAGAGAAAGAAGGAACAAGAGAAAGAGGAAGAAGAGAAAGAAAACCGAAAATTTACAAGGTAATGAACTCACCTTGAGTTGGTTCAACTTCTTGCAAAACAGATTTTTGTAAGTGGTGTGGATGATCTTGTAATAGTGTAGTTGAGATACTACAATTGGTGATGAATGAAGCTTTTTAATGTTGCTTAAGTGTGGGAAATAAGCTTGAGTCTAAGCTAGTTTATTTGTGTGCACAATGGGAATTTGATGTGTTGTTGATGCCTATACAAAACAGGGGTGAAGAAGTGTTTATGAGCTGATTTAATTGTGGTGAGAATGCATAGAAAGTAGCCAAGTGCTGTCAAAATTTGTTTAGGAGAGTGTGGACTTGAGTGTTTCATTTAATGGAAGAGACTAGCTGTGTTAAAGAGGTTTAAGTGAGGGGTAATGGTTTGAAAACCAAATTAAGGAGGAGAGTGTATTAGGAGTAGAGATAATGCCTTTTGAAGGCTATTAGTGGCATTATTGTGTGAAGTATTGAATGGTAAGAGACAATACCAAATCTGTTACAAAAGTTAGAAGAACAAGAGAACTACTTATGAAAATATAAGTGAATTTGAGTGAAATAATAAAAGTTTGTGAGAGGACTTGGTGGTTGGATTAAGGTGATTTAGAAGGGTAATTAAGTGCCAAAACATGTAGATTATAAGTGGGGAAGATTGGAGAATCAATGGTGGAAGAATGAGGTTGTAACAGATTTGGAAAATGCCAAATCTGTCAAAACTGCAGTAGGGTTCGGGACTAGGTCTAGGACCATGTTCCGGACCACCCCCTAAAATACCCCCGAGAGTTTTCCAGTTTGATAGGTCTGGGACTTAAGTCCCTGCCCATGTCCCGGACCACCCCATAAATTAAGGCCGAGAGTTGAAGTCTGTACCCGGTCCGAGACTTAGGATGGGGACAAGGTCCCGGACCATATTGAAATTCATGCCGAGAGTTCAAGTGCAGGTTTGGTCCGGGACTTAAGAGATGTATAAGGTCTCGGACCACTTCAAAAATATGGCCGAGAGTTAAGACCAGCATTGGTCCGGGACTTAAGGTAGGGACCAAGTCCCGGACCACCCCCAGAATCCTACAGAAAGTGTTTTAAAGGTTTCTAATGATGGGGAGTTGATTGGTAATGATGTTAGATGATGTTTAGGCCTTGTTTGGTGACATGTAAAGGCCCTAGAAAGTGTAAGAAAGTGTTAGAAGTGATTGAGAAGTGTGAACACAAATTAACAAGAGTAAAACCGAGATAACGGGATAACGGGGTACGTACGGGAGTAGCATTTAATTATGTACCGTATGATCTTAGTATTAATAATAATGTTTGAAACATTATCAGAGGATCGTGTGTGACCCGAGCATGGTGAGATGACACGGTAAAAGTAAAAACCCCGATGAAAGGTATGATTTTCTCATACTCCACGTGCTAACCGAGTTACGTTGATTTGTGTGTTTGTGTGCCGGCTTAATCAAGACTAAATCATGAAAATAATCCATTGTTTGATTATGTATGTCTTGTTGTATGTTGAATGAGCTAACATACTTGTATGCCGGTGTGGTCTAACATAGAGTAAAGACCGACTCATAGTGAGTAACGTTTGGCTAGAGACCCATAGATCGGGTCGATGCTTATGATAACGAAAACGTGCAAACACACAAACTATTCGTTAAAGTATAACGAAAATGCAACATATGAACTCCCTAGAATGTGAGGAGATGTACGGGTTGAGTAATTACCCGATAACGGTTAGTAAACCATAATGACACAATCCACGAAACAAATGAGAGTGGAAAGATAAGTGAACCTACTTCAAGAGGATTAAAGATAGTTCGAAGATGTGAACTAGTAAATAAGGTAAAAGAGACCTAAGGGATTAGTAGCTCCCTTGAGACATGGTCGACCTCCTATATGAGGATTTTACCCGATATAAGAAAATAACCGAAAGTATGAGTAAGTGAATTGTATGGGTAACTCTTAAAACCTAAGATTAACCGAACTTAAGTAATGTTCCCAAAGTCATTAGAAACATCGAGAGTGATGCTTCTAGACTAATATACATAATAATATTATAGCTCCGAGAGAGGAGTGTATGGGAATGAGAGTAGTCCAAGAGTAGTCGGACCTATGTAAAAGAGTTAGGAACTAAGAGAGAGAGTTCCGTGAGCTAGTTGAACCTTCCCACCATGCTAGACCAGAGTAGGGTCGAAACCGGGGAAGTAAGACTATGCTTGAGAGCCATGAGTTTTGGCCTAAGTATGTATTAAGAGTAACAAGCGTGACGTAGGAGACCTGTAGTGTCTCGAGAATCTACAAGAGCTTGAGTATAAATAACCCAAGAGTGTGGGTGAGATAATGAGTATAAGTAACCCGAGTGAATGGGTGAGTATAGTACGAGTAGCCCAAGAGAATGAGTGTGTATATGAATAAGTAACTCGAGAGAGCGGGTGAGATATTGAATAAGTAAACAAGGCATAGTGAGGTATAACCCTCAAGGCCTAAGAGTAAACTGATACAACTAACAACCTTGTTATGTTAGTTAGGAATTGTGTTCCGTGATTGGATGTAGATTCCTTGAGTAATATACATATATATTGTATTGCTATGATGCATGTTGTTTGACTAAAATGAACTCCATGTCTATCTGACAAAGTAGTCGGCGTACCCCGGTTAGCGCTTGGGGTATGCGAATTTCATATGCAGCGTTAAGCTGAGCCCCTAGGGGCAACGTTTTTATTTTTCAGGTACACCGAAGATGTTACCGTTCGAGAGTAGGACGGGGTCGGTGGGATGCATGGGTAGTTAGATTCAATTACTTATGTATTGAAAGAGGTGTAAGACCGAATATGTTGTCGGCATCCATATATTGTAGACTCGGTATAGTAAAGAAATGTTTTGAGTAAAGTATTTGTATTGCGTATTCGGTTGTTCCAGTTCATCAGACCGTTACGGTATGTAAGATAGGCCTGGTTAGCCATATGGGTGGCTAACAGCGTTGTTTCACCCCTCGTTATAATTAGAGTTCCGCTGCGTGAGTAAGAGCATCTAGTGACAGTTTAAGAGGTAATGACAAGATTAACATTGGGGTGTTACAAAAATGGTATCAGAGCGAAGTATCGCTCTGATGACTGGAAATACCGAGCTCAGGAGATACCGAGTTAGGAATTAGAGACTTAGGGCTAAGGGTTGAGTGGTAGTGTGCGAGATGCGCTAGATAGGAACTTCCACTATGATCTGGATACCTACAATACCATACCCGGCCTCCACAACCCCCGTATTAAAAGCTTGGGAACGAACGCCAGAGAGACAGGGAACCCGATCTGGCACTTAATTATTATTTTGATATGAACCAGAATCTGTCATGCGGTAGATCCCGAGAACCGGAAACCCCGGAGGCGGATCCCGCTGAAACGACAAAAACCGCACCTAATGGCGGGAGCTCGAGAAATCCTAATCCAAGGAGACCAGAATCTGTGGCAGCTTGGGGCGACATGCTTTGCAGTCGCGAGAACCTAGCTGGCCGAGCGGCAGCAGGAAGGAAAGCACCAACTGTGCGACAAGGCGGATTCATGAGAAATAACAAAAACCGGGACTCAAGTCCACAGACCGCCAAAGTTAAATAATACCACCAACGGTATATTAACGGACTAAGAACTTAGTCAAAGGCAGATACACCCACCCTGCCTCACCCAAAGAGGTTGCAATACCTAGCGGGCGTAGCTTAGACAGCTACAAAAATAACTACGGGATTTAACCGAATAGGACTACAGAAGTAGTGCCTAAGTGACCTAAACCTCGGTAACCACAGTAAAGACGTGGGAACGAGCAACAAGGTAGAGCATAGAACTAAGTAATTAAGGAACTCCGACAGTGGAGAAGCACCTAAATGACTGACAGTCATGTCAAGATGTATGAAAAGCAGCTCTAAGGAGTAGTTATCCAACTAAAGGATTAAGGAAGAGCCGACAAGGCTACCAAATACAATGTGAACGATACCGTGACCGGTATGAGTTAACCTAAAAACCGCCTGTACCGCGCACTTGCCAAGGCAAGTGCAGTAAAAATGGGACTATTAGGGAGAGCTTTAACTAGCTACCAGTACTTAGCAAAGTACGAAGATGGCGAGAGGTGTAACACCCCCAAACACTGGCCTAGGAGTTAGGGGTGTCACACGCCGCGTATTATTACTTAATAACGCAAGGCTCTAATATTCAAACGCAAATAAACAGATAAAGGCCCAAAACAGAATACTTAAATAAAGTATAATCAAAATGATGTGGAACATCCCAGAGTTATAACAGAACCCACCAAACAAATGTCAAAAGCGGAAGCTAATTAAAGAGGCCCAAAGGCTCAAATCCAGATACACAGTCTCAAAAGAATCAAAGTAACATATGAACTAAACTCCAGAAGCTGAGGGTAGACGATCCTCGCTAATCAATCTGCAAAAACGTTAGAAGTAGGGGAATGAGCACACAACTATGCCCAGTAGATGACCAACTTCATCAACCAGCATGCTCAAAACATTTTACAGAATGTGAACAAATAAGAAGGAGTCGAAGGAGTCCAAGAGCATGTCAGAAAACAGAAGCAGAAGTCCACACCATAAGGGACTAAACAGAGCAGAAGCAGAAAACAGAGTGGGACACTAGCGATCACAGCATACAGACAGAACGAGCAACCAGCTCGTGAACAGAACGAGGAAACCTCACTCGTAAACAGAACAGGTGTAAACACCCGTGAACAGAACGGGGAACATCACCCGTGAACAGAAGGATCCTACATAGCGCGCTACGAGACAGCGAAACCAGCCATCCAAAGGCTCAGACACAGAGATAACTAGGTCCCAAAACAGAAGCTTAAAACAATTAAGCATATGTGCACCCAGGCTCCAGAAAGCATATAGATAGCTTGGAAATCAGAAGGGGAATCCAACCCCGCAAACGGAAGTCAAAACAGAGCTCAAACGAGCAAGTTATGGTCAAAACAGTACCATGTCCGAACTTGTGTCCGGGCATAAATGTTCGGACACAAGTCGAGACTCAGAAGTCGAAATCAGACAGATGTCCGAACATGTGTCCGAACTATGAAGTTCGGACACAGGTCGAACTTCAAAACAGAAGAAGAGTCAGAGGTGTCCGAACATCCAAGTTCGGACGGATGTTCGGACGTTCTACGAAAACGAATACGAGTAGTGTCCGAGCTTGTGTCCGGACATCAATGTTCGGACACAAGTCGAAGCCAAAATCAGAGGAGGCAGAGGGCTGTGTCCGAACTTCAAAGCTCGGACGGAAGTTCGGACACCGTGGAGACTTTAGAAAATAAAAGCGCAACATGGTATGTCCGAACGTCAAAGCTCGGACAGACGTTCGGAGATACCGAAAAACTCAGCAAGCAGAAGCGATTTTCACACAGACAGAGGCATCAAAACCAACTCAAATCAACACACGCATTTGCAAAACAACCTTGGGGGTTTAATCCATTGAAATGGCATTAAAACAGGCACAAATCACACACAAACACAAGGCAATCATTGAATTAACTTGCAGAGTCCGAACTCCCCAAGGCTGAACACACGGATCGAATCTGAAAGCCACCTACCTCAATTACAGCAGAGACGAAACACGGTCTGAACAGCAGAGAATCCCGAATCCGAAACAGATCAATCGACTACACCGTCACAGCAAGACAGACCAAATGCAATTCCAGAATTCTGAATAACCACAACGCAGAACAATGCCAATTCAGAAACGGAAACTCAAACCCTGAAACCGGAATCGCAATCTAAAACTGCACACAACCCTCACCTGAATTCTGAGACGAAAACCTCAGACGAAGCCAATCGCAGAAGAGGATTGATAGAAACGCAAGGCCAACGCTGAATCACAATTAGATTGCAGAGGCACAATTAGAAAGGGGGAGTTCTCAAAACCTAAAACCTCAAACTGAAACTGAATTGTATAATCCATATACAATTCGCAAACCTGATCGCAGAGAGAGAGAGAACGAAGCAGATGCAGAACCCTCCAACAGCACAGCACAACGAACGGATCAGTAACACAACGTAAGAGAGGAGAAATGCTCTGAATAACAAGAGAGAGAGAACAGAGAGAGGACAGAGAGAGAGAGCGTCTCAGCAGTTGAACTGATCGGGGGAATTAGAAAATGAGAGCGTGGTGAGGAACGTGGTTAGGGAAGTAATTAAGGATAATTTAATAAGGAATAATGATGGGTTCTCACCAGGAAATCAAATGAGAAAGGAAAAAGACTTCCTCGTCCCCAACTTAATTAGAATGGACTTCCTTGTCCTGAGTAATGAAATATCTCAACATAAGGCAACGTTGCACGAAATAAAATTGTAACGAATTTTGGGTTATAACATCACCTCCCCCTTAAAAGAATTTCGTCCTCGAAATTAAAACATACCTACTGCTCGAAAAGGGCGGGAAACTTAGAACGCACTTCGCTTTCGACCTCCCAGGTCGCCTCTTCCTCGAACTGACCCGACCACTGCACCTTCACCAAGGGCATGGTCTTACTTCTGAGCTTACGAACATCTCGGGCTAGAATCCTCGAAGGAGCTGCCTCGAACGTGAAGTCCTCCCTCAACTGAAGCGGACTGAAGTCGATCACATGAGATGGGTCCGGAATATACTTCCTCAGCATAGAAACGAGGAAAACACTGTGCACTGCTGCTAAAGATGGAGGCAGGGCCAAACGATAGGCAACCGGTCCGATCCTCTCTAGGATCTCAAAAGGACCCACAAAACGAGGGCTAAGCTTGCCTCTCTTCCCAAACGAACGACTCCTCGCACAGGAGAAAACCTTTAAATACACATGATCGCCCACCTCAAACTCTAGAGGTCGTTCCTCTGATCGCGTAGCTCTTCTGACGACTCTGAGCCACAAGCAGACGTTCTCTGATAGACTGAATCTTAGCTACAGCGTCCTCAACTAAGTCTGGACCAATAACTGCTCTCTCCTTCAGGTTGTCCCAACAGATGGGTGACCTGCACCTCCTACCATACAAAGCCTCAAACGGAGCCATCCCGATACTGGTCTGGAAGCTATTATTATACGCAAACTCTATCAGTGCAGCGTGCTGATCCCAGCTGCCCCCGAAGGCCAACACACATGCTCTGAGCATGTCCTCAAGGACCTGATTCGTCCTCTCTGTCTGACCATCTGACTGAGGATGATACGCTGAGCTGAAAGACAACTTCGTCCCTAAAGCCTGATGCAAACTCTGCCAGAATCTCGATACAAAACGCGTATCTCTATCAGACCCAATCGAAGTAGGAACCCCATGCAGACGCACAATCTCATCCATATACAACTGAGCCAAACGGTGCAGACTAAAAGTCTTCCTGACAGGCAAGAAGTGAGCGTCTCGTGAGCCGGTCCACAATCACCCAAACTGCATCAAAACCCCTCGGAGTCTTAGGCAGTCCCATGACAAAGTCCATACGACGCTCTCCCACTTCCACTCCGGAACGGGAAGAGGCTGAAGCAAACCAGCTGGCTCTGATGCTCGGCTTTGACCTGCTGACAGGTCCGACATCTGGATACAAAGTCAGAAATATCCCTCTTCTGTTGCCCCACAGAATGTCCCCGTAGATCCCGGTACATCTTCACCCCACCTGGGTGTACCGAGTAAGGAGCTCCATGAGCCTCCTGCATGATCTCACGTCTCAAAGTGTCGTCCGCCGGCACACATACACGGTCTCTGAACCTCAAACAGCCGTCCTCTGAAACCCGAACTCAGACTCCTGACCAGCAGCAATCTCATCTCTGATCTTACGCAAACTGACATCAAGCTTCTGACTGGCCTTGATCCGGTCGATCAAGGTAGGCTGAATCTGCAACGCTGCCAACATCCCTGACCTCTCTGGATGGACAACCCAGATGCCCATACGCTGTAACTCGCGAGCAGACCTCTGCACACCAGACAAAGCACAAACAGTCCCAGACGGACCCCTCCTACTGAGCGCATCAGCAACCACATTCGCCCTACCAGGATGGTAGAGGATCTCCAGATCATAGTCGTGCAGCAACTCCAGCCACCTCCTCTGCCTCAAGTTCAACTCCTTCTGAGTGAACAGATACTTGAGGCTCTTATGGTCCGTATACACCTTGCATGCTGCTCCATACAGATAGTGCCTCCAAATCTTCAAGGCAAACACAACTGCAGCTAACTCCAGGTCGTGGGTCGGATAGTTCTTCTCATATGGCTTCAACTGACGAGAGCCGTATGCTACTACCTTCCCATGCTGCATCAGCACACACCCAAGTCCCCTATGGGACGCATCACAGAAAACCTCAAGACCCTCGGTCCCCTCCGGAAGAGTCAAGATCGGCGCAGTAGTCAACCTCTTCTTCAGCTCCAGAAAACACTGCTCACAGGCATCGCTCCATTCGAACTTCACATCCTTCTGAAGCAGACGAGTCAACGGGATCACCAACTTGGAGAAGCCCTCCACAAACTTGCGATAGTAGTCCGCTAGTCCAAGGAAGCTACGAATATCCCCGACATTAGTAGGCCTGGCCCACTCAGTAATAGCTCGAATCTTCTCCGGATCCACGGAGATACCATCCTTGGAGACCACATGTCCCAAAACACCACCTGATCCAGCCAGAACTCACACTTCTTCAGCTTCGCGTACAACTCGTTCTCCCTCAGAGTCTGGAGAACGGTCCTCAAATGCTCCTCGTGCTCCTCAGCACTCTTGGAATACACCAAGATGTCATCAATAAACTACAACGAACTGGTCCAAAAACGGCTTGAACACCCGGTTCATCATGTCCATAAATACAGAAGGCGCATTCGTCAGACCGAATGGCATCTAGGAACTCGTAGTGTCCATAACGAGTCCTGAAAGCGGACTTAGGCACGTCGTCTGCCTTAATCCTCAGCTGATGATAACCGGACCTCAGATCGATCTTCGAAAACACCTTAGCTCCTGCTAACTGGTCGAACAAGTCATCAATGCGCGGGAGAGGATACCTATTCTTAATGGTAACCTTGTTGAGCTCCCTGTAGTCAATGCACAACCACATGCTACCGTCCTTCTTCTTAACAAATAACACTGGCGCTCCCCAAGGCGACACACTCGGGTGAATGAAGCCCTTGTCCAGCAGCTCCTGCAACCGGACCTTCAACTCCTTAAGCTCAGCCGGCGCCATACGGTATGGGGCCTTAGAAATGGGCTGAGTCTCAGGTGCAAGCTCGATCAAGAACTCCACCTCTCTAACGGGGGAAGCCCAGGTACGTCATCCTAGAACATATCTGGAAAGTCTCTGACCACTGGTATGTCCTCCAGCTTCGCATCCTTGCGAACCTCAGGGATGAAGCACAGATATCCCTGGCATCCTTTCCTTAGAAAGCGGAACGCCTGCATCGCTGATATGACTGGCGGCGAGCACGGGAGTCCATTCCCTGCTACAATCAAACGGGGCTGGCCCGGCTCCTCAAAAGTGACTCTCGAAGCGGCACAATCAATGTGGGCATGGTGCGCAGCAAGCCAATCCATGCCCAGGATCACATCAAAACTAGTCATCTCCATCGGGATGAGGTCAGCACACAGAATCCTATTCTTGACTAACACAGGACTAGCTTTACAGACAGAATTCAAAAGCATAGAAGAGTCCCTAACCAATGGACTATGCACGCACAGCTCAACACCCAGAGGCACAACAGGCAAACCGAGCTCACCCACCAACTCAGCAGAAATAAAAGAGTGGGTGGCTCCAGAGTTAAACAAACAGAAAACAGAACGAGAAGACAGCTGGAGAATACCTGTGACAACTCTGTCAGTCGATCGGTCCCTCTCTCCAGCCATCGCGTACACTCTGGCCTGGCCCTGGGGCTTCTTCTGCTCAGCCCGGTCTCGATCTCTGGACCCTGAAGCAGACTCACCAGCTCTACCTCCAGAGCTACCTCTGCTCCTCTCGGCCTGAGGGCAGTCAGCAATCCTATGACCCATGGATCCACACTTGAAACAGGCCCCAGACTTCCTGTAGCAGTCCTGACCTCTGTGAAACTTGCCACAGACCTGGCACTTCGGAGCGGGAGCTGACGAAGACGAACCGCCTCTATCTCGTGAGCGGTCTTCAGAGCGGTCTCCAGCTCGGTCTCCAGTAGACTGCTTCTTCTGAGAAGCAGGCTGATCCCTCCTGTCGCTCTCTTCGGACCTCTGCTTCCTCTTCTAGTCCTTCCCTCCAGACTGGCGACCTCTCAAGTCAGCCTCTACCAACAGGGCGACATCAGCTACGTCCCTGAAGGTCTTGTGGCGCAGGGGCGTCACAGCAGAACGAATATCAGGCCTCAGGCCGCTCTCAAACTTCCTGGCCTTCCTATGCTCGTCAGGCTCAGGTGCGAACTTAGACAGACTGATGAATTTGTGAACGTACTCCTCAACGCTCATGTCCCGACCCTGGCGTAGTCGGTTATACTCCAGAATGCGCTGGTCCTTATAAACGTCGGGGTAGAACTGCTTGTTGAACTCCCCAGTGAACTGCTCCCACGTCCAAGGCTGTGGGAATCTCCCCATCACCGACCTCCACCACTCCTTGGCTTCGGCCTTGAACAGAAAGGTGGCGAAGTCGACCTTCTGCTCCTCCTCTGAGCCCATCACACGTGCAAGTCCTCCACCTCTGACAGCCAATGACTGGCCACCTGGGGGTCTCCTGCCCCATCGAACGACGGCGGCTTCAGCTTCATGAACTCCTGAAGTGCCTTCACATTTCTGCCTCCAGCATCAGCCCCAGCTGGGCCTGCTCCGCCAACTGGTCCTCCTCCAGCTGGACCACCCCCTGCAGCCATGGTCTGCATGAGCTGTGTCATGAACTGCTGAACAGCATCAGCCACATTCCCTGGAGGGTTATTTGCTCTTCTTGGCGGCATTCTGAAAGTCCAACAGCAAGCAGTTAGACTCAGACACTAACACTGACGTTTCTGACTGACTGGCTAACTTAAAATCCCAGCAGATTAGAACCTGGCTCTGATACCACTAAATGTAACACCCCCAAACACTGGCCTAGGAGTTAGGGGTGTCACACGCCACGTATTATTACTTAATAACGCAAGGCTCTAATATTCAAACGCAAATAAACAGATAAAGGCCCAAAACAGAATACTTAAATAAAGTATAATCAAAATGATGTGGAACATCCCAGAGTTATAACAGAACCCACCAAACAAATGTCAAAAGCGGAAGCTAATTAAAGAGGCCCAAAGGCTCAAATCCAAGATACACAGTCTCAAAAGAATCAAAGTAACATATGAACTAAACTCCAGAAGCTGAGGGTAGACGATCCTCGCTAATCAATCTGCAAAAACGTTAGAAGTAGGGGAATGAGCACACAACTATGCCCAGTAGATGACCAACTTCATCAACCAGCATGCTCAAAACATTTTACAGAATGTGAACAAATAAGAAGGAGTCGAAGGAGTCCAAGAGCATGTCAGAAAACAGAAGCAGAAGTCCACACCATAAGGGACTAAACAGAGCAGAAGCAGACAGAAGCAGAAAACAGAGTGGGACACTAGCGATCACAGCATACAGACAGAACGAGCAACCAGCTCGTGAACAGAACGAGGAAACCTCACTCGTAAACAGAACAGGTGTAAACACCCGTGAACAGAACGGGGAACATCACCCGTGAACAGAAGGATCCTACATAGCGCGCTACGAGACAGCGAAACCAGCCATCCAAAGGCTCAGACACAGAGATAACTAGGTCCCAAAACAGAAGCTTAAAACAATTAAGCATATGTGCACCCAGGCACCAGAAAGCATATAGATAGCTTGGAAATCAGAAGGGGAATCCAACCCCGCAAACGGAAGTCAAAACAGAGCTCAAACGAGCAAGTTATGGTCAAAAATACCATGTCCGAACTTGTGTCCGGCATCAATGTTCGGACACAAGTCGAGACTCAGAAGTCGAAATCAGACAGATGTCCGAACATGTGTCCGAACTACGAAGTTCGGACACAGGTCGAACTTCAAAACAGAAGAAGAGTCAGAGGTGTCCGAACATCCAAGTTCGGACGGATGTTCGGACGTTCTATGAAAACGAATACGAGTAGTGTCCGAGCTTGTGTCCGGACATCAATGTTCGGACACAAGTCGAAGCCAAAATCAGAGGAGGCAGAGGGCTGTGTCCGAACATCAAAGCTCGGACGGAAGTTCGGACACCGCGAAGACTTTAGAAAATAAAAGCGCAACAGGGTATGTCCGAACGTCAAAGCTCGGACAGACGTTCGGACATACTGAAAAACTCAGCAAACAGAAGCGATTTTCACACAGACAGAGGCATCAAAACCAACTCAAATCAACACACGCATTTCCAAAACAACCTTGGGGGTTTAATCCATTGAAATGGCATTAAAACAGGCACAAATCACACACAAACACAAGGCAATCATTGAATTAACTTGCAGAATCCGAACTCCCTAAGGCTGAACACACGGATCGAATCCGAAAGCCACCTACCTCAATTACAGCAGAGACGAAACACGGTCTGAACAACAGAGAATTCCGAATCCGAAACAGAGCAATCGACTACACCGTCACAGCAAGACAGACCAAATGCAATTCCAGAATTCTGAATAACCACAACGCAGAACAATGCCAATTTAGAAACGGAAACTCAAACCCTGAAACTGGAATTGCAATCTAAAACTGCACACAACCCTCACCTGAATTCTGAGACGAAAACCTCAGACGAAGCCAATCGCAGAAGAGGATTGATAGAAACGCAAGGCCAACGCTGAATCACAATTAGATTGCAGAGGCACAATTAGAAAGGGGGAGTTCTCAAAACCTAAAACCTCAAACTGAAACTGAATTGTATAATCCATATACAATTCGCAAACCTGATCGCAGAGGAGAAGACGAAGCAGATGCAGAACCCTCCAACAGCATAGCACAACGAACGGATCAGTAACACAACGCAGGAGAGGAGAAATGCTATGAATAACAAGAGAGAGAGAATATAGAGAGGACAGAGAGAGAGAGCGTCTCAGCAGTTGAACTGATCGGGGAATTAGAAAATGAGAGTGTGGTGAGGAACGTGGTTAGGGAAGTAATTAAGGATAATTTAATAAGGAATAATGATGGGTTCTCACCAGGAAATCAAATGAGAAAGGAAAAAGACTTCCTCGTCCCCAACTTAATTAGAATGGACTTCCTTGTCCTGAGTAATGAAATAACTCAACATAAGGCAACGTTGCACGAAATAAAATTGTAACGAATTTTGGGTTATAACAAGAGGAGCCAATATAGCACCACAAACCCTAAGAATTCTGAAACGAGACCTTAGAAAGGCCGAACGGCCTAACCATCGTATTAAGAACATACCGGTCAGCGAGAAGCTAGACCTGGTAAGAAGTAACCGGCATTTAAGTGCCATGAAGATTCTACTTTCAAGACTCAAATGATTATTTTCAAACACAAAATTTTCCAAAACCCCCAAATTTTAAAAACCAAACCAGAGAACCACGGTAAGTTATCATAGGTTGATATAAGAGGAGTTGGCAACAGAATACTTCACCTTGGCGTGTGACCGACACTACGGTGTACTAAACGAGACCTGGAACGACCGCACTCCGAAGGAGCTTGCGGGCCTAACAAACCAGTTCTGAGTTGGTCGGGTAAGTGGTGACGTATCAATAAGATACTCCATGTATGTATACAAGTAGAGTACGGAACACGGGAAGTAGCCCACTCCATACTACGGACGAAAGAGCCAATCCAAACCAAGACAGTGGACACCTCGAATGATCGATGAACCCAGAGAAGCTTACCAAGCTAAAGGAGTCAAGAACCCAATAAGGTGACGGACCTAAGGATATAACGTTAATAAGTGCGAGAAGCACAGAGTATTAAGTATAGACATTGGATATGTCTCAGGAATCAAGGAGGAAATACCTAATAACTGGAATGAATACCAGTGTAAGCAATAAGATGAATGCCTTAAATGATCATATCAATGTTTGATAAACAGGATAGGATTCCCACAACATACCTCACTGAGGAGAATAACGACCTGACCAGGATCGTAAGGGAGAAAGAATCAATGGTCTACCCAAGAATGGGAGACATTATAACCCTAACCGGGATAGTTCGAGTTATACATAGCCGCAAGGCGAAGTCGCAACTGAACGTACCCATGAGTTCAAGCCAGATGTAATGGCGCAACTCAGTAACACCCAGGAGCAATCCGTGAGGTGTGCCGGAGTCAACAGTAGTTGAACGAGATATCGTGTTGAGAACACAAGTGTTTAAGCGAACACCCGGGTAGAACCCGAAGGGATCCCACGTAACACGGGATACCCTAAATTGCCAGAGGGCATGAAATGATACCAAGATACTTAAAGGGCCTTCCATGTACGGAAGCATGATGAAACAACTATATCAAAATCCAGTAGTGCCTCCAAACCATTTAATGGTATACGGAGAAGAAGAAACTTGTTTAAACAGCCGCACAGAGCATGGCTCGAGGCGAGGTGGCTTGAAAGTCGGTAAAACTAACTACAAACCGTAGATTTAAACATTGCGAACCTATGCATAAGGGCATAAGAAGAAACAGTGGAAAATGAACCACTACTTTATAGTGGGGATACCACTTGTTATTGTGGGGCCTATGAAGTGGCAATTGCGTGAATCCTCCAGAGAAGGGCTACAACATAAGAATGTAATGTGATACTTGGACATGTGTTTATTGCCAAGGAGTAATACGAACAGAGATAGTATGTAAGGAGGCTTTGATAGTAGTGGAAGGAAACCGACAGAGTAATCGGATGAGTAGTAAACACTGCATGTGTGCAATATGAACTGCAGAGAGAGTTAAAGAGTAGCGTATTTCATTGAGCCAAGTGAATGGCAAGCCATAGTGTAAATGGCGAGAACACCTGGGCGGAAGCTAAAGTAGTAGCGGATGCCACAGAAATGAGTAAGATCATGGTACGCAGCAAGCGACCGTTGTAAGAGTATAATCAGATAATGATATGAAGCTGATGAGAAAATGTGGTAAAGGAGACATTCATTCCTATCTCATGAGAGATTTACTGTCAAGGGATTACGCTTCTGCACTCTGTATGACTGAGTGTTTTGGTGTTGCACTTGTGCGGTAATGATCGAGTGGGAGAGCCAGGAATTGAGAGATGTCAACGAAGCCTGTTGAGTGAGAATCTAGAGAGATAACCGTGTGGCCGTTGGCCATAGATGCACGAAGAATGTGGGTTGTAACCCACAAGTCCCAGGACCGATGAATGGTAAAGGCAGAGTGGTACGAATGAGGAAGCACTACATTCTTGTACAGAAACAAATAAACAAACATGATTCAGAAGTCATTATTAAATGAGGAAGCTCTACATGCTTAGTAGTAGCTTGACCTCAACCGACAACAAGTCGGGAAAAGTAAGTGAATAATCACGAAGGTATACAGTGTTATACAAAATAGATTTCCAGAGAACTGGAGAGAAAATCTATAACTCATCGAATTCGCATACGGTAAGAGATACCTAGCGACGATTGAGAACCTTTATTCCCAAGACACAAAAGGATAAAAGGGAGTGGATTAATACATTGAGAATACCAAAGGGCGAATTAAGCTCTAGTTATCATGTCACACAGCAGAAGCTAGTGGACCGTAATTCAAAGGTCAAGTATACCTAGTAAATGTGAGTAAATGGCTAATTATAAACGCTTTGAAGCCTTAGAGGCTAGAACCAAACCCGGTTATGACTTAATTAACCGCATTGAAGTTAAAACACTTCATGATACCTGAATTAGGGAACCAATGTTCAGTAATAACATATGGTCTGTTACGCGGGCGTAACCCCTTTTAAGGGGGGGTAGGGCGTGAAACCGCTTAGAGTATGTTTTACGTATAGGTGCGTAAACTACTATGTGCATAGCACAAAAAGAATTATTTTGATGGTTGGGACTCATGTTACATAAACATGTGTACCCATTCATCGTGTAAGCATGAGTATCGTGCATGAGAGATGCAAGTAATGTGTATATAATAAGTATGAAAAGAGGAGTAGAGAAACTCCTGGGGAAAGAGATTCCCTTTAGTATTTGTCTATTGAGACTAGACATGAGATATGATGAGTATGAATCGGTATAAAACCGATGTGTAACCTAGAAGGGAGTGAGTTCCCTAGGTGATTTTATTTAAGAATGATTGATGGAGTGAGTTTCATCCTTTGGAGTTGTATGTTGTGTGTTTTAAATTGGGTAACAATTTGAGAAAAATGAGGTAATGAGTTGCTTAGGTAAAGTAAGCAAAGAAATTGATAATGACGGATGACCTAAGTTCTAGAATTTGAGATAATTTATAATGAATTGTTTTATGAATATGACTAGAAAGAGTAAAAGATAGAAAACGAAAATGTTTGACTATCTGATTGTTTGTAACCGACGTGGGAGGTGGAACTTGATCTGCTAGCGATCAAGGGAAACCGAACACAAATTGGGGTGGAAGGATAGTTCAACACTGATGCTGATCACATCAGGGTTGGATGATTCTTGAAGCTCCCTATAAGTGGTCACAAGTAATCACACTAAGTAGACAGGCAGCTACCATAAATTGGATTTGGAGTTGTGTGATGTTTTAAAAAGAATTTTCAAACATAATTTGAAAAGGATTTTATTCAAGTATGAAGATGGAAACGAAAACTGGTTTTGAAACCGCTATCACCCCCGATGGCTATGGCCGTAAGTCTTGATGACCGGTAGAATGGTGGGCGTGTATTAGTTTTGAAACCATTGCACCGTACGTGCGGCGGTCCTAAGTGACCGGTTGGGGCGGTGACAGTGTGTGATTTTTCCAAAGGCAGCGGGACGGGGAGAGTACCCTTAGACGATCCTATGTTGAGTGTGTCAACCAGTGTGCCTGAGGATATTTATATGTGAAACGTTTTGATCAAAACCGAAGGGGCCGTGGGCCAGAGAGAGTAAGTGCCCATTTGTCATGAAACGACCGTGGACCAGAGAGCGTAAGTGTCCAACGTGACCGGTACCTGAGGGATCAGTAGTATATTACTCAATATGGATTCGAGGACTGTAGTGCCTTCTTGTCTTCGGACCGATTCCATGGAGAGAGTAAAAGTGTATTTTTGATTGCTATACATGCTGTAATATGTGTGTGGTATGTGTAGTGTGAAATGAGACTGACTTGTGAAGTCTGTAAGGTTATACATGTATTATAACCTTGGCACAGCGTGCCCATGAGAGTAACGATATAAGATTCACCAACTTTGAGGACAAAGTTCCTAAGGGGGGTAGATTTTAATACCCCGGATCTAAAAATCGTGATTAAATTACTCTAATATGATTATTAAGGGCCTAATGGTGTCTAGAGAGTATTGGTAAAAAGAATAAAACCAAAAGAAAAGAGAAAATGCGTAAAACGCGAAAAACGCTAAAACGCGCATTAAATAAGTATAAGAGATATATGATCTCATTAGGGTCCGAGATGGATTCATAAGGCTTAGTTAGGCCTAATTAGTATACGGGTGTGATTCCCGAAGAAAATGAATCCAAATGATGGGTTAAAACGCTAATGAAGTTTTAAAGCACGTTTTTTGAGAAAACCTGAAAACGTGACTTTAAGTGGTCAAACAGACCCGTAAAAATTATAGTTGATTAAATAACTGTAATTAAGTATTAATGGAAGCTTAATAGCCATTAAAAATAATTAAACGAGAAAATTCAGGAAAACGGACCCGGTAAGTGAATAGTGCCAAACCGGGTAAAATAATGAGCGTTTTCTGTAAAAAAAAAAAACGAAAAACGCTCCCAGCTTGTATTTTGTGTGGGAACGATTTTAATTAGTATACACACACTTACTTAAACAACTAGCTAGTTTATTAAGTCACAAGATGACAAATAAGTAAAGTAAAAAGGGGGAATAGTAAAAGAGACTTTGCTTACCCTCTCCCCTCCTTTCTTTCTTCTTTCACGATTTACCCAGCCTCTGCTTATCTTCTTCTTCCTCCTCTGTAAGCCATCGACGATTTCAAAGGGAGCACACAGCCTCCACCTTGTCCCTCCATTATCTTGCTCATTTCTTCACCAAACCACACAAAAATAGTACCGTTAGATTCCTCTCGGAAAGGGCTTCGTTTTCCACCCATCAAAAGCTTGGAACCTCCATCTTCACCTCCATGGAAGTTTGGCCTTTTGAAGCTTGAATGGGTGCTCTTGACTCTCTTTCATCTCTTTGATGCTTTAAGGTAAAAATAATACAAGAGTTCCATCCATTCCTAGCTTTTCCTTGCAAAAATAAAAAATTTCCCAACGTTGGAAATTTTCTCCATTTCAGCCGGTTTCTCCATGCCTTTGTGGAGTGTTGGAAACTTCATCAATTGATGGCCAAGCTATCCTTTTGGACATTCTAAGGTAATACCTAAGCTAAGCTTTGAAAACTAACTCTTAAAATGTTAGTTTTGTGAGGAGAGTTGAACTAAATTGACTTGTTTTGTGTCGTGTGGGGATACGATTGTAGTTAGCAATCTATGCCCCTCTGTTTGATGTGGAAACAAGAAGAGAAAGAAGGAACAAGATAAAGAGAAAGAAGAGAAAGAAAACCGAAAATTTACAAGGTAATGAACTCACCTTGAGTTGGTTCAACTTCTTGCAAAACAGATTTTTGTAAGTGGTGTGGATGATCTTGTAATAGTGTAGTTGAGATACTACAATTGGTGATGAATGAAGCTGTTTTAATGTTGCTTAAGTGTGGGAAATAAGCTTGAGTCTAAGCTAGCTTATTTGTGTGCACAATAGGAATTTGATGTGTTGTTGATGCCTAAACAAAACAGGGGTGAAGAAGTGTTTATGAGCTGATTTAATTGTGGTGAGAATGCATAGAAAGTAGCCAAGTGCTGTCAAAATTTGTTTAGGAGAGTGTGGACTTGAGTGTTTCATTTAATGGAAGAGACTAGCTGTGTTAAAGAAGTTTAAGTGAGGGGTAATGGTTTGAAAACCAAATTAAGGAGAAGAGTGTATTAGGAGTAGAGATAATGCCTTTTGAAGGCTATTAGTGGCTTTATTGTGTGGAGTATTGAATGGTAAGAGACAATACCAAAATCTGTTACAAAAGTTAGAAGAACAAGAGAACTACTTAAAATATAAGTGAATTTGAGTGAAATAATCAAAAGTTTGTGAGAGGACTTGGTGGTTGGATTAAGGTGATTTAGAAGGGTAATTAAGTGCCAAAACATGTAGATTATAAGTGGGGAAGATTGGAGAATCAATGGTGAAGGATGAGGTTGTAACAGATTTGGAAAATGCCAAATCTGTCAAAACTGCAGTAGGGTCCGGGAATAGGTCTAGGACCATGTTCCGGACCACCCCCTAAAATACCCCCGAGAGTTTTCCAGTTTGATAGGTCCGGGACTTAAGTCCCTGCCCATGTCCCGGACCACCCCATAAATTAAGGCCGAGAGTTGAAGTCTGTACCCGGTCCGAGACTTAGGATGGGGACAAGGTCCCGGACCATATTGAAATTCATGCCGAGAGTTCAAGTGCAGGTTTGGTCCGGGACTTAAGAGATGTATAAGGTCCCGGACCACTTCAAAAATATGGCCGAGAGTTAAGACCAGCATTGGTCCGGGACTTAAGGTAGGGACCAAGTCCCGGACCACCCCCAGAATCCTACAGAAAGTGTTTTAAAGGTTTCTAATGATGATGAGTTGATTGATAATGATGTTAGATGATGTTTAGGCCTTGTTTGGTGACATGTACAGGCCCTAGGAAGTGTAAGAAAGTGTTAGAAGTGATTGAGAAGTGTGAACTCAAATTAACAAGAGTAAAACCGAGATAACGGGATAAAGGGGTATGTACGGGAGTAGCATTTAATTATGTACCGTATGATCTTAGTATTAATAATAATGTTTGAAACATTATCAGAGGATCGTGTGTGACCCGAGCATGGTGAGATGACACAGTAAAAGTAAAAACCCCGGTGAAAGGTATGATTTTCTCATACTCCGCGTGCTAACGGAGTTACGTTGATTTGTGTGTTTGTGTGCCGGCATAATCAAGACTAAAGCATGAAAATAATCCATTGTTTGATTATGTATGTCTTGTTGTATGTTGAATGAGCTAACATACTTGTATGCCGGTGTGGTCTAACATAGAGTAAAGACCGACTCATAGTGAGTAACATTTAGCTAGAGACCCATAGATCGGGTCGATGCTTATGATAACGAAAATGTGCAAACACACAAACTATTCATTAAAGTATAACGAAAACGCAACATATGAACTCCCTAGAATGTGAGGAGATGTACGGGTTGAGTAATTACCCGATAACGGTTAGTAAACCATAATGACACAATCCACAAAACAAATGAGAGTGGAAAGATAAGTGAACCTACTTCAAGAGGATTAAAGATAGTTCGAAGATGTGAACTGGTAAAGAAGGTAAAAGAGACCTAAGGGATTAGTAGCTCCCTTGAGACATGGTCGACCTCCTATATGAGGATTTTACCCTATATAAGAAAATAACCGAAAGTATGAGTAAGTGAATTGTATGGGTAACTCTTAAAACCTAAGATTAACCGAACTTAAGTAATGTTCCCAAAGTCATTAGAAACATTGAGAGTGATGCTTCTAGACTAATATACATAATAATAATATTATAGCTCCGAGAGAGGAGTGTATGGGAATGAGAGTAGTCCGAGAGTAGTTGGACCTATGTAAAAGAGTTAGGAACTAAGAGAGAGAGTTCCGTGAGCTAGTTGAACCTTCCCACCATGCTAGACCAGAGTAGGGTCGAAACCGGGGAAGTAAAACTATGCTTGAGAGCCATGAGTTTTGGCCTAAGTATGTATTAAGAGTAACAAGCGTGACGTAGGAGACCTGTAGTGTCTCGAGAATCTACAAGAGCTTGAGTATAAATAACCCAAGAGTGTGGGTGAGATAATGAGTATAAGTAACCCGAGAGAATGGGTGAGTATAGTACGAGTAGCCCAAGAGAATGGGTGTGTATATGAATAAGTAACCTGAGAGAGCGGGTGAGATATTGAATAAGTAAACAAGGCATAGTGAGGTATAACCCTCAAGGCCTAAGAGTAAACTGATACAACTAACAACCTTGTTATGTTAGTTAGGAATTGTGTTCCGTGATTGGATGTAGATTCCTTAAGTAATATACATATATATTGTATTGCTATGATGCATGTTGTTTGACTAAAATGAACTCCATGTATATCTGACAAAGTAGTCGGCGTACCCCGGTTAGCGCTCGGGGTATGCGAATTTCATATGCAGCGTTAAGCTGAGCCCCTAGGGGCAACATTTTTATTTTTCAGGTACACCAAAGATGTTACCGTTCGAGAGTAGGACGGGGTCGGTGGGATGCATGGGTAGTTAGATTCAATTACTTATGTATTGAAAGAGGTGTAAGACCGAATATGTTGCCGGCATCCATATATTGTAGACTCGGTATAGTAAAGAAATGTTTTGAGTAAAGTATTTGTATTACGTATTCTGTTGTTCCAGTTCATCAGACCGTTACGGTATGTAAGATAGGCCTGGTTAGCCATATGGGTGGCTAACAGCGTTGTTTCACCCCTCGTTGTAATTAGAGTTCCGCTGCATGAGTAAGAGCATCTAGTGACAGTTTAAGAGGTAATGACAAGATTAACGGTTGGGGTGTTACAATCAAGAAAAGGCAGACAAGAAATCATGTGGCAGATGGTGCAGAAGCGGTACAAAGTTGTGGATAATCTTTGGACTAAGATTGATTCACTTCTAGCGACATCGCTGCGACAGTTCAAGCATCGGTTGGTAGATGGTTGGATTAACAAACCGGGCTCCAAAAGGTCACCGCCGTGGGTAGTGTATGATGGTATGATCATGGAGGAGGACTGGAAGATATTCTACGACCGTCGCCAGACTGATGAGTTTAAGGTACTTTTACAATTATTTTTTCTTAATTATTTAAGGAATAAAATTTAACAAATATTTTATAATTATTATAACTTACAAATATACAAATTTTGTAACAGTTATGTCAAGAACAAGCGAGACGTAACCGGGTGAAGAATATATATAAGCATTTCATGGGCCAAGCTGGATATACAAGGCGCTTGGAGAAGTGGAAGAGTGAGGGCTTACTGACGAAAGTTAATGAAGACGACACTTAGTCAGTTATTGAGAATGTTAACGGTGCAAGTAGGGTGCAGACATATATGCTGGGTCGCATGAAGAAAAATGACGAGGGAGTATATGTGTTCCCGCAGAGCGAGACTGCTGAGTTGGCTTCAAAGATTGTAAGTTTATATATTTTTAAAAGTTGTTGTTTACTAATTAGTAAGTTCATTTCTAATATTTTTGTAATTTAAAATAGTCTGGATCTACTGAGCGATGGGAGATGGTTTCGGCCCCTCCATCTCAGGATGATCGACTGAATAAGGCCCTTGGGCAAAAGGATCATCCAGGGTGAGTGCGGGGAAGTTCACCAAAAAGACGTGTTTCCTTCGTCTCGATCGAGAGTACCACAAGCTGAAATGATAGAGAGAATGGTGGATGCACGGGTGTAGGAGTCAGAAAGACATTTTGTTGAGGAGCGTCAAGCCTACGAGGAGCACCTGCGAAGACTTGAGGCTTTAGTATTGGGCCAGGTGCATGCTCCTACACCGACACCTACTACTACGCCGATCTCTGCTCCTACTGCAATGGCGGATACACCGACAGTGGCCGACGATCCTACACCGACACCTACTCCTACACCGACGTCTGCTCCTACCATGACGGCAGATACACCGATGGTCGTCGGTTCTACACCGACTTCTGCTCCTACATCAACGTCTGGTCCTACCGCGACGGCGGAACCTCCGATGGTCGATGATCCTACACCGACCGCTGCTCATCCTGCACCTTCTTCTACAAGAGACGCATTTCCTTATGAAAACCTTCCTGTTTGTTTTTTTTCATCCTTAGTTATTTTAACATTTACTTTTAAAACAATATAATTTTATTAGCTTTCTTACTGTTGTGAGTTGATGTAGGTGTCTAAATCATGCCATCTGTTTCAAGTGTTGGATGGTGGGACTGTGCATGTTGCATACGGTCGGGTTTTACAGACCGGACCGAACAATATAGTACATTTCAAGCTCATCCCACCTCTCCACGCTCGTGTGTTGGTAGACGACATTGTGTGTGGCCATGAGAACTCTCCGCTTCCATTGAAGTGGAATCAGTGGAGTAAATTAATTCGCGCACAATCTTCAGTTGTTCCATGGCCATATTCTCTCATTGATGTCAGTGACAAGGTAAACTGTTTACATGGTTACTGTTTATTTTTTAACTTGATTGTTGACTGGTATGTTTATTATTTAAATTTGTATACTATTAGATTGATAAGGAAAGACCTGTTAAGAAGAGGAAAGTGGATAAGGGGAAGGAAGTGGTGAAATCAAATGAGGAGAGTCAGAATGTGAGAAAGGAAGTGGTGAAACCTTTCGATATGACTCCTAGGAGATCCCCCATTCTGACACCCAAGTTTCTGAAGAAGTTGACAGACAAACAAAGAATGTTGTATGACTTTTTCATGACGAGGGAGCAGTCTGTCACCAACTTCAACATGAAAGTGTCTCAGCATATTTTCCACTCCCCCGTGCCCAGAGATCTGATGATTATCGTGAGCGATCTAAGAGAATTTTTGATGGGAGACCTGCTTAACATCTCTGTGATTCGGGCCAATTGTGTGTAAGTATCTTTTAAATTATTAAATTATCTTTCATTTTTTAAGCTATTTAA
Source organism: Limonium bicolor (assembly GCA_023374045.1). Lineage (NCBI taxonomy): Eukaryota > Viridiplantae > Streptophyta > Magnoliopsida > Caryophyllales > Plumbaginaceae > Limonium > Limonium bicolor. Next base: position 516,032,353 of record CM041776.1, read on the forward strand.
CATATCTTTTGAAAAAATGTTGTTTAAGTGTTTGACTATTAGACTGATATCGAACAAGAGATTATCTTCCATCACTTTCTTGTGTCAGCAATTGATGTCAGCAAGTCAGGCCGCATTGGATGATCAAGGATGTGCACAGCACATGAGGTAGGGATTTTGTGCTGTGGTGCGAAGAGGAAGCAAATATTTGCTGATCCCATATCAGATGTAAGTACACAATAACTGGAATTTTTTACTTCCTAATTACATTTATGTGATAATTAAAATATTGTTCTACAACACATTCTTTGTTTTACCTGTGGTAGCAATCATTGGATGTTGATGGTGTTGTGTATCAACACCTCATGCTTGTTGATACTAGACCCATTAGGCGCTGATGACCTTCGAGAGATCGCTATAGAGAATTTTTTGAAGGAGTGAGTATTTAAATTTTTAATGCATTTTATATTTATTTTAAGCTTGTACTGATTGTTGGCAATAAATGGCTTCATTTTAAAATGCTATATTTATGTAGGGGCCATAAGCTTGGTTTAAGTGATATGAAGAAACCATTCTCCATCTTGAACTTCCAATACATACGTGTAAGTAATCATTTAATTTATGCATTTTTGTATTAAAATAAACGTTTAATTTCATGATCTGTCTAAAGTTGGTAATCCATGGTTGGTGTGATGACAGTGTCCTAAACAGCATGATTCACGGAGTTGTGGCTATTTTGTGATGTGGTATATGTTTGAGATTGTTCAAAATAGTGACACGCTTGATGATGATGACAAGGTAACCGATACCAATCAAAGTTGTGTAGTTAAAGTTATTGCATTTAAATAAAATTGTGTGTACTAATGATGATCTGTTTCTTTTTATGGACAGATCGTTTCTTTTTTCATAAAAGCACGGGGCACGTATTCCAAAGTGGATCTGGACTTGTAAGAGATCATTTATCGTAGTAGTTTTGGTGTATAAATTACTTGAGCGTTTCTTAGATCTTATCCTAGTGTAGTTAGACTTACACTTTTGTTTGTGCTGAAGCAACGTAGACACTCAAAGTTTGTAAAGTTCCACTCTCTTATTTTTGAAAGTTGGAATGCGTTTGTTTGCAATTCATTTTCGATGTTGCAATTCAAATTGGCAACTTGTTTTATAGTCATAGTGTGGTTGGTTACCAAAGGGCAATACCAGTTGGTGTCCAGTACAGGTTGTATATATTGGGTTGTGTTGGAAAACACATGGTGGAGGCTAAAAAATCTAAAAAAACTAAAAAAAGAAAAAAACCACGGTTAAGTAAAAACCGTGGTTTAAAACTCAATGGAACAACATTATAAACCACGGTTTATGAAAAAACCGTCGTATAAAGTACTCTTTATACCACGGTTACTTACCAAACCGTCGTAAAAGCACTATATACCACGGTTGTCGCGCCTGAACCGTCGTATAAAATCGGTCTCCCCGCGATAGAAACGGTCTTTAGACGACGGTCATAAAGAACCGTGGTTTATAGTCTCACTTGTAAACGAAGTTTTAAAACGTGGTTTATAGTAATTTTCTATATGCGACGCGAGTATATACCACGGTTTCTAACCGTGGTATATAGGTAAAATAACTGTGGCTAAAAACATTTTCTCCACTAGTGTATGCTTATTAATTTTGATTACACTTCCCTTTGTTGCTTACTTGCTCCCTTATTAGGGCCAAGTTCTGAAGGTGTTCGGAAGCATGTGAAGAAGCTCAACCTTCGGATTGATAGCCTTAATGAGGAGTTAATTGTTGCCAACGCGAATCTGGATCGATATCGGGCTTTGGTTCATGACCTTGAGAGCCAGGTTGCTAATCACATGGCTTTCTCCCGGTAAAGTCGAGAGAACCTGCAAAGGCAAAGCACTATGATTTCTTACCTGAATGAGTTTGCTTCTCAGTGTGGAAAGATTACGAGTACATGCCATCAAGTTATTTCAAATCACTTCTGGGAAAAGGGTGAACTTCTGGATGACAACTTGTATAATGATTTTGAATTTAAGGAGATTACGAAGAAGACCCTTTTTTATGAAGTGTTTGAGAAGCTCGGGCGTCCTCCAGGCGAAACATGCTTTGCGCCCAATCAGGAAATCTTTTCCACCTCCCGAGAGTGTCGCACCTCTAACTGATGTGGGTCCCCATCATTCTTCTAAGAAGTCTAAATATTTAGAGATTGTTTCTAACCCTGGGGACAGGTCAGCTGCAAAGGGTACTGGTGTTGCGGATACAACAGCTCCAAAGGAAATTTAGATAATACTTTGATTACTTGTGCTTCTTTTGAACTCTTTTTGTATTGCTCTTGTGAACATTTCTATTTTTTTTCTTTTCTCTTTGTTTTAAAACTTTGTAATTTGGCATAGGTAAATGGGAGTAGTTCGTTTTTCTAATTTTTTGCCTTGTGTTTTATGTCTTTTACTTTTGGAGTCTCACAGAGCGACCGGTCTTCCTATAGTGTTGACTTAGTTTGTAAGTGGAGAAGAAATACACGACCAGTCGTTAAAGACCGGGCGTTGTTTAGGAATCTAAAAAAAAGGGAAAGAGGGGGACCGGTGCTACAAGGCGTTATTTTCATACCTCTTTTTTGTTCTTTCAAAAATGGTGACCGGTCATGCGTAACGACCGGTCGCATATTTATATTTCCCATCTTTGCTTTTAGTAGCCAAACGATGGTACTCGTGATCACACCTGTTTTTAAAGCATATTAGATCAAGGTACGGTCATGTGGTGTCCCACACCTAATAATTCACCCATTACAGGCGACCAGAGCTCCTCATGTTTCTAGAGATGGGTTTTTCCATTTTGCACACTCGGCCGGGTGCGACGACCCAAACCAATGTGCTTTTTTAAGGCGTAGCAGCCTGCGGGACATAGCCCGGATGTTTATTTCAAGGCATTGTATCCTGCGGGACATAGCTCATGTGTTTCTTTCAAGGCATTGTAGCCTGCGGGACATAACCCAGGTGTTTCCTTCATCTGCTTCAAAAGATAACTTTCCTTTATTGATGCAATCACTGTAACCAAGGTCTTACACAAGTTTTTTACACATAAAATTTGTTTAAACACTCCGCGTGTCAGGAATGTGGCATTTCATGCCCTTCGATATTCTTTAAATGATATGAAGCCCGCCCGGTTCTTTGATGGACGATGTATGGGCCCTCCCACTGGGGGTCAAGCTTTTTTGACTGTTTGGTTTCTCGCAGAACTAGCTCTTCTGGGATGAAGCTTCATTCCTTTACCCTTCGATTGAAGTATTTTTCCACCTTGCTTTTGTCTTTAACCATTCTTGCTTCTGTTGTGGCTCTTGTTTCTTCAAGCAAGTCGAGGTGGTCCTTTATTCGCTCATTATTGAGCTACTCATCGTAAGATTCCCATCAAACTGATGGGACAATAACCTCGGTCGGGATTATTGCCTTCAGTTCGTATGTTAGTCTGTATGGTGTTTCCCTGGTGGGTCCCTTTTCTGTTGTCCGGTTGGACCAGAGGACCTGAGGCAGCAAATCTACCCACCTCCCTTTCTTTCTATCTAATTTCTTTTTTAATGCCTTGACAATTTATCCGTTTACGTTTTCAACCTGTCCGTTAGACCCATGGTCAATCTCACACACGGTCAATCCCAGGGGCCTATCTCGGCGGTTGTTCTCTAAGAACCGCCGAGATAGGTATATTTTTTTTTGTTTTTTTCCATCCCAGCTTATATATATATATATTCACCAAATTTGATTCAATCAGACCTGTAATAATGCTTCATCCATACAGGGAGCTCCAGCACACATTTAAAAAGTTAAAAGCTCCCAATTAATACCAACGACGCACCACAATTTGAGAGTTAACAAAACCAATGCAATTACACTTACTTTCACACTTTCAATACAAATAAAAAACACCATTACAATTCAAATCTACCATTACACCATCCACAAGTGTACAGAGTTATATTTACATACTCGAAAAAGTTAGCAAAACATCTTCATGATCATCAATTCATTAAACTTGTGCAGACGAACTCTGACCATTCCTCAAGCATCTCAACAATTTGAGCATCATCATACTGACCACCTTTGAACACTTGTTCGTAAGCCTTGAAAAAAAATGAACATTAATCTAAAACGTACAAGTCTAACAACATGTAAAGAGCATAACTGAAACTTTCAAAGAATGTTACCATGTCTAACGAGTGCTCTGGTAAAAGGTTCGCCGCTCCTACTATGTCACTCATGAATCTCATGACATAGTATCCACATTCTGACCCCCCAGGCAGCACCGGACACTATACAACACACATATTGACAGTTATAAACAAGTTTAAACATTATCACACAAATTTATCAATTAATAGAGTACCTTGACAGTGTTCCAAGGGATGTTACTCTTCATTGTTATACCCTGGAGTCTTAATGCAGCTCTCATGGAACTATATACATCAGCAATATATTAGTTTAAGCATCAGTAGCAAGTTATGAAACAGTTAATGTTAAGTAAAATAATTGTTGTTTACGATAACAAAATAATTACCCAGTATTGCGGTGGAGATCTTCGGTCTCTTGGCACCCGCACCAAGTGAGTCAAATTGCAAGATTCGTGGGTGCTTCCCCATCACCAGCACAAGCAATGACCAATGTCGACTGTCCACAAATTACACAATGTGTTGAAATCATTAAGCAACTAACACAAACTATATGTTTTAGATAATACTAAGAGAAATAGTCAAATATCATACTCTGAATGATATGGCAGCATAATAAATGACTTGTTCGAACATTCATAGAGGGCATTCGTCATATATTGCATAAGGCTTTGCGGATCACTTGTCATCTGGACTTCATTGCACATAGCAGGACACAGGAATCCAAATCTTCGATCTTCATAGACATTGATCGCCTTATCATGCACCCACCTATGAGGCAATATCATTAGTCATTAACTTTTTATTCAAACATCTAATTCATCACCAATTAATGAATTCAAAATATAAAAGGTAGAAGTCACTCACATGGCGGCCGACTTGATAATCGACACAACTAATCCCTCCTGAAGCACTCCTCGAAGTCGGACATATACATCCCAAATCGATGTATATCTTCTCCTTGAACTATATAGTGAAATATCCGCTCGGGATCTTCCACAATGAGGGAATCACTATCCGGTGGTAGCACCAACAACGAGGAATGCAGAATCTGCATATTGGTCGACAAGCCGGCCAATATTCTCTTCTCCACCAAAGCAGGTCTAAGCACAAAATTTGTGGATGCCTTTGATTGCACAGGTGTGGCAATTCTTTTTCCTTTGCCCTTATCAGTCTTCGGTGGGGTCATATCCTATGATATTAGTCTAATTAAGTATATGGATGCAAGGTGGTACACCAATAGTTTTATAGCAACGGTTAAGAGTAATACCTGCCCAGGGAGTCTGACCAATCGTGCAGGCCACTGCACTGTCGCAGTTTGTGCAGAACGCACGGTAGGTCTTTGTGGGATCGGCACCGGTAAACCGACGTCAGCATGCTCTGCAACAAATTCGTCTAGAAGCACTCGTGCATGGTAATGTTGGAGTGGTTCACCGTGCACAATATCACTTGGACGAGAGGGGAAAAGTTTTCCCCATGCAACCATGACCTCTTCTACTCCAATTTGTAAAAACAGATGGCACTCAGTGGGTGCCTGAGTGTTATGTGGAACTTGTTTAGATAAAAATTGAGAATTCTTCTATGATGATATTAGTGATCAAGTTAAAAATCATAATCGTCATGTACTCAATTGAAATGTTAGTCTAACCTGTAGAGATGCATAGGGAAACGGATCAGCCGAGTGGACACTACTTCTCACTACCGGTGCACTCTGCTGCTGAATGGGTGACTGATCAACTGGTGGTCGAGAAACCTCTTGGCTTTCATGCTGCTGTGGCTGAATCCTTGATATAGCCTGAGCGATCCTCTCGTCGACGTTCTGAGTAATCCTTTGCTCCATCTCAGCCAACACTCTCAGGTGCTCCTCGTAGCTAATCGACTGTCCCTGGCTGATTCTGGACCCGGGTGCGCCAAATGCCTGGCGGATACCAACGTGCCCACCAAACCCAATGGCACGACCTGGATGATCCTTCTTACCAAGAGCGCGTATGTAAGAGGATCATCATTCCTCTGTGAGGTCCAGGTGCCCTGGGTGAGCTGAGAGCTTAATTCACCCTAATATAACACACAAATACAGTTATTAGTTTACATAATTCATCTACACAGGAAATGAACAGTTTGACTAAAATGCATGATATCACTTACCATTTGAGCAATAACTGCTCTCGTGGCTTCATCATATTGAGGATTTTCGGGAGTAGAGTTCTTCGGAATGTGGCTTAACTCCCACACTTTCATTCTTCTGCCACTGGCATCCAATGAGCCATCCGTGGGCAGATATCCCTTTTGCTCCCATTCTGGTACCCTTTGAGCAATACTTTTTCCACCTAAGTGGTGAGGGTACAGATTCTTCTTAGCATTTGCTTGTTGTTTCGCACGGAGAGCCTGCATAAATTAATGGGATCATGTTAAGTGAAATTGAACACAAAAAAACATAAGAAATTAAGATTAATTTATGTATGTATGACAATAAAGTGCACCTGGAACTCCGGTGTGTGACGCCTCTCAACAAATTGTAGCCATTGCTCTTCTGTTATGCCCTCGTAAACCTCCCATGGTGGTCTCTCACCGTCTCCACCATGATCTGGTCATCTGGATCTTCTGGAGTAGGCATCTTGTAGATGACTTGTCAGCCAACTTATTCTTGTGGTCCCGGAACTGTTTCGACATCGCTGATAGCACATCCTTTTTAAGTGCGGGATCCACGGAGAAACGAGACTACGTACATGATCATTCAGTTAGTAAAGTAAACATAAATGTTCTATTATTTCACAAAAGATCATAGTAATAATGTAGAGATTTACCTGAAGACGCTGAAACATAGTATCCTTCAATGATTGAGGCACTTGCTTCCAGGTGTGGTTTATGTCGCAATATGACTTCACCAAATGGCTACCGTAAGCGGTGAAGTCATTCTTCCAATTTCCATGGGGCTGGTTGAATTGATTGAAGTCGACCGGTTTTGTAGGAGGGCCCTTGTTAGCCTTCAGCCCACGTGTTGCACCTCTTTCTTCTGCTTCTTCGCCTCTGGTGGCACAACCGACTCCTCTTCGGTCTGCTGTGAAGGGCCAGCCTCAGTCTCGTGTACTGCTAACTGGTCCTTCTTCTTCTTTCCTCCTCTCGTGACCCGCTTACTTGGTCTATTCGGCTGTGGCTCAGGTTCTCCAGTCGAGATAAGCCGTCCAATGGGGTCATCCATAGGGTGATCATCCACTGCAAAAAAAAATCATAAAGCATTTTCATCAGTTAAACTCATAACATAAATACTATGATGCATAACAATAACAGTTAAGATGATATTACAGTCTACATTCTACTAACAACATTACCTGACACGTACAAAAACATAAATCATTTCATATTTTCTACCCAAACACCCTCATCATGGTCTGATCGTGCGTAGAGCAAATCGTTTTCGGTATCATCAATCGAATCCGGTAATCCAGTAGGAAACAAGGATGTTTCCTCTACAGTCCCATTTTCATCGTTATCCTCATTTTCATTTTCCATTACAACCGGCCTTCTTCCTGGAAGAACAACAGACCATCTGCAGTCTTTCGGATCCTCAACATACCACACTTGCTCGCAATCCTTTCCCAGAACAAATTGATCATCATTATAACCGTGTAACCGTGAAAGATCAACCATGGTAAGCCCTCCATCATTTTGGTACCCGCGTCGGTTGTCCACCCACTTGCACCGGAACAACAGAAAGGAATCAATGTCATAGTCTAGTTCCCAGATGTCCTCGATGACACCATAATACCAATTACTAACTGGTTGAGATCGGTTACCGCTGTGGTACTCAGTGGCAGCAGCTTCAATTTTTACCCCACTATTCTGGTTTATCGATTTGGCATCTTGGCGTGCAGTGTAGTATGTATACCCACTAATATCATACCCCTCAAAAGAATATTAGTTTCAGGTCCGATTGCCAAACATCTGATCTCTTCGCTTACAGCTTCTGGATCTGATGATGCTAATGTCAACACATGATCTTTGAACCATTGGATAAAAACTCGGTTTTGTTCTTTTGTCAGCCAAATGTGGTTTTTCAAAGGATTTTGATGCCTTAACTCAACCATATGGGTTTCCAAATAAGGTTCAACAACCTCAAGATGTTGTAAGACAAACAAATGTGCTTGATGAATAAGTAGACGCGAAACTTGCACGATCTTTCTACCAATAACACCTTTACCCTTAAACCTGCCATAGTGTCGTGGTTTTGGGATACCAATAGACTCTGCCTCACTCAAATAATCGGTCACAAACTCCGTGACTTCCTCAGTCACTGTTGCTTCAACAATGCTCCCCTCTGGTCGATACCTATTCTTCATTCTACTTTTCAGAATACCCATGTACCGTTCAAAAGGGTACATGTACCGTAAGTATACCGGACCACAGAACTGTATCTCTCGAACGATGTGCACAATTAGATGTACCATTATATCAAAGAAAGATGGTGGGAAATACATCTCAAGTTGACATAAAGTGATAACAATTTCACGTTGTAGATCATCTAGAGAGGTTACGTCAATTGCCTTGGAGCACACACGTTGAAAAAGAAACATAACCGAGTTAAAGCATTTCTGACATCAGATGGCAATATCCCTCGAATTGCGACCGGAAGAAGATGTAACATCAGTACATGATAATCGTGAGATTTCATGCCTAAAAGTTTTAAATCCTTCATCGATACAATGTTCTTCCAGTTTGAAGAGTATCCAGACGGTACTTTTACCGAGTACAGACATTTGCAGAAACTAATCTTTTCAGCCTTTGAGAGCGTGTAGCATGCAGGAGGTAGGTAGATTCGTTTCCCATTCTCTTGTGGGTGTAACTCCTTTCGTATACCCATGGTTTGCATGTCCTTTCTGATTTTCAATCCGTCTTTTGTTTTGCCGGGTATATTGAGTAAAGTCCCACTCACTGCCTCACCAACGTTCTTCACAATGTGCATGATGTCTAAGCAGTGCCTCACAGAAAGATGACGCCAATAAGGTAGTTCCCAAAAGATAGAACACTTTTTCCAAATGTTTTTCGCCGGTTTTGATGTGTTTCCAAATACATTTACAATGTCCTTAACCTTTTCGTACACTTCCTCAGAGGTCAGAGGTAGACGGGCCACACGAGTTTCGGCTTGACCATTGAACAACTTTCTCTTCGTTACTCGATAAGGGTGATCTTCGGGGAGAAGACGTCGATGACACATATAAACATTCTTCCCACAATGTTTTAAACGGTCCGAACAAGTGTCTTCCTCGCATATGGGACATGCAAATGTTCCTTTAACCGTGTAACCGGACAAGTTCCCATACGCAGGGAAGTCATTGACGGTACAGAACAACAAAGCCTTGAGCGTGAAATTCTCTCTTGCATAAGCATCATATACCACGGTCCCCTCATTCCACAATAGCTTCAGATCGTCGATCAGAGGGGCAAGGTACACATCAATGCTATTACCTGGCTGCTTGGGACCAGATATCAGGAGCGATAACATGATGTACTTTCGTTTCATACACAACCATGAGGGCAAATTGTAGATCACTAGCAGAACAGGCCATGTACTGTGTTGACTACTCAATGTGCCGTACGGGTTCATTCCATCAGTACATAACCCAAGCCTCAGATTCCTATCTTCATGTCCGAAATGTTCTTTGAACCGTCTATTGATGTTTCTCCACTGAGGCCCATCTGCTGGATGTCTTAGTTTCTCATCACTCTTTCTACCCTCCGCATGCCATCGTAAGTTCTTTGCATCTTTCGGATTCGCAAACAACCGTTTGAATCTGGGTATAATCGGCAAATACCAAACAAGTTTTGCTGGAGGGCTTTTTTTTTGAACGGAGGAGTACTCACCATCTTTATGCTTATACCGGGACAACGAACATTTCGGGCAATTGTCCAGATGTTCGTATTCACCCCTGTACAACACACAGTTGTTTGGACACGCGTGAATTTTTTTGTACTCTACTCCCATTGGACACACCCATTTCTTTGCCTCATACGTGGTCGTAGGGAGACCGTTCTCATCCGGTAGCATATCATGAATCAGCTCGAGGAATGCCGTGAAACCTTTGTCACTCAATCCATATCTTCCCTTCAGGTTGAACAAATTCAATATAGCTGTCAATTTCGTGTACTTAGTGCAAGTAGGATACAACGCCGTTTTGGATGCGTCCAACAACCTTTGATACTCATCCGGCCGGTCGACAAAGTTATCCTCAACGTTACCAAGCATCTCGTCAATTTGTTCATCATGATAAGTCGACTCACTGTCAACATTGACTCCGGAAGCGCTTGGGAGTTCTGACTCGTTAGTAGTATCGAATGTCTGCTCGGTTCTTGAGTTACACCGATCGTGACTGTAGGAAGATGAAGCATTATCTTCAACACGTTCTCCATGAAAAATCCATTTTGTATAATGTGGCATGAAACCACGGGTCTTCACATGGAGTTGTACGAGGTTGATGCTTGAATAATGTCTAACCACACCACAATCAACACAAGGACATGGAATTTTCTCCGCCTTTGTCCTGTCCTTGTGTTGCACTGCAGCTTTGCAAAACTCTTTCAGCATTTTGTCAAAATGTTCGCCTCTATCACCATACATCCAGTCACGCTCCATACTACATGTGCAACAGATCACAGGTGTGAGTTAGATCCTTTGTAGAATATGGCCTGTATTAAGTTGCACATGTTTATTTCCTAATGGAGCATGACTGGGATGATTGTCAATTAGTCTAGCCTAACTCTAAGGTTGCAAACACAAAATAAACTACCATTTTAAATTTAAGAAATTGTTGCACTTCTAAAACAGAAACCGGTGTTTAAAACAATATTACGAATACTTTTTCTACAAAAAATTTGGCATGACCTTTGCATAATTGTACACATCCCGTGCTTATTATTCAGCACTCACCAAAGTCATCACAACCACAAACATTCCAACAATGGCAGCAACCAACAATTAAAATAAATCAATTCTTTACTAGCTAACTGAAAACCAATTGCAAATTCAGATCATCAAATCAACGCTTTCAATTCTCCACTGTATAAGTTCAAACCGGTTTACAGATTAACAAAGAATCGAGAGTTAGAATACGTACTTGTTTTTTAAGGATTTATGGACAGGGGAGACTGGTGCCTGAGAGGTAGGCTTCTGTGCGAGAGATGCAGCAATACCACTTCTGATATGTCTCTGCAAGGGAGCAACAAAAAATAAATTAAAAAAGAAATGCATCAACAAATAGGGAATGAAGCTAAATTATGTACTAGCACTTATATTTAAATACATAATTGCATTTATTAAACAAAAAATAAGGTTTAGTTACTTACTTGTGCACAGAGGAGGAAAGAGGAACAGTAATGGAAGAAGGCGGGAAACAAGAGAGGTGATTCACGGACCTGATAAAAAAAATTAGATATTGTTAGACATATACACATACATCAAACAATATTAATTACGAAGAGATTTTAAAAAAAAACGGCATGACTTTTGCATAATTTTACCTATCCCATGCTTATTATTAAGCATTCACCAACCATTCATCAACACAAATTTCCATCACAAATCAAACTAATACCAACTTTATCCATCAAACCAAATTTTAATAATTTGTGGAAATCAAATACAAAGTAAAATAAAGACACAACTATGCCTATTATTAAGCATTCACCAATTATTCAACAACACAAATTTCAATCATAAACCAAACTAATATATACCAAATTCATTCATCAAACGAAATTCCAATAATTTGTGGAAATCAAATACAAAGTACAAAAGAAAAAATGATAAGTTAGATTATATTACCGGTTCGAAAATGAATTGCTCTCCGCTCCGCTTTCAATCTACCATCAAATGGTAAAGAAGCTCCTTAAGTATTTATCTGTAGAGACACAAAAGAGAAAAATGATAAGTTAGATTATATTACAGTGAGTGAAGAGAATGAAGAGTTAAATTAAAAAAAAATACCGGTTCATAAATGAATTGTTTTCAGCCCCTCTTCTCAATCGGGCGTGCGAGACTTGTGTAGCAACACCAATCTCTACAGAGGCAACGCATAAAGATTGAACAACATTCAGATCAATTAGAATAATTTTATATTAAACTTAACGACTATACAATACTAATATATATAAATATATACATTCTCACACCTCTACTTCAAACCGCTACTAAAACGGCTAATACCTCACCTACTACAATATTTTTCTACTATGACTGCTTGTTCACGCTCTTATTCAATTATACACTACGAAACGTTCTACTCTTTTTCTACACTTACATTACATCTTTCATGTGCTGCACATATAATTGTTTACCACTTAACACTTCACAGAAATCAACTTAACGCATACATACGAAATTTTCACCCCTACACACACTTGTCTATTACTACGCTAACACTTTTACTACGCATTTAACTTCTTACACTACTTCAGGGTCTTCCACTCTTTTTTACTAGCACTTTTTCTACTTATCATTTCTACACTTTTTTACTACTTTTATCTACTATAATCATCATTCTGCTCACTCATTACTTTATACACTCTTTCTTCTTTACTATTTCTTTCTTCTAAACTCACTACAAAATTTGATTATTTTTACTTTGCGTTTACAACTTTCATATTCACTTGCTCACACAAGCTACTACTTTCAACACATACACACACGCATTCTTCACTTCACCTACTATTACAGACAACTAATAACTAACTTTTTATCTTTGTATTTCACTTATCGTCATATACACAAATAACACAATAATATTTTATACTATGACACAACCAGACATCATACTACACGCGACACATCTATAATCATTACTCGTTGCTAATTTAATATCATGTTTTCATTGCACTGTACATATACATTTCATAACACTTTCTCTAATTCTCCACACACGAATACTTTTAAATATATAAGAAACAAACTACTCATACTTAATGCTCATCTTAATTAACAACATATCTTTTACTCGCAATCACTATACTTATATTTATTGCACATATTACAACACTCATTCATACGTTTATAAGCTTAATAAATCTAGCCCAAAAAGCTAACCTAACTATAAAAGAAGGGCCAAAAACAGCACAAAAATTCACTCGGACATTTCGTCGAACACCTTGTGTGCATACATAAATTTAATAGTTTAACAACCAAATCTTGCAAAATTTCACACACACAATAAATATCATCATCCACAATCACAATGTGACAACAATCTATCATTTTAACAACAAATTAACAATTAAATAAACAAAATCGAAAACAAAGTTAGGGTTGCTCACCTCTGTTCGCCTCTGTTAAATGGCGGAATGAGGGCGGCGACGCCAACGAAGACCACCACCGACGGCGCGACAGGCGACAGCGAGAGGAGGAGGGCGGGCGGGCGAAAGGTGGGTGGCGGTGTTGGTCGCAATCGCCGTGAACAGAGAGAGGAGAAGAGGGGTTAATTAGCCTAATGAAATCGTAATTGTTTCGAAACGGGGTTGGGGGGTTAATTAAAAGGACCTATTTCGGCGGTTCTTGTTAGGAACCGCCGAAATAGGCCCTTTTTAATTATTAAAAAATTAAAGAGACCTATTTCGGCGGTTCCTAACAAGAACCGCCGAAATAGATGATTAAATTTAAAAAAAAAGAAAAATAGAAACACCTATTTCGGCGGTTTCGTGTAAGGAACCGCCGAAATAGGTCTCTTTAATTTTTTTATTATTAAAAAGGGCCTATTTCGGCGGTTCATATCTAGGAACCGCCGAAATAGACCCCTTCTTTACATACGGTATACATCTCGGGCCCCTATTACGGCGGTTTTATCTACAACCGCCGAAATAGGGGCGCCGAAATAGACGTTTTTTGTACTAGTGACCCCCAAGGCAGTAGAAACTTCCAACCCTTGAATGAAAGCTTCGTATTTTGCTTCGTTATTGGTTACTTCAAATTCTAGCCGGAAGGTATAGTTGAGATCTTGTCCGTCTGGAGTTTGGACTACTATTCCTGCTCCTGCCCCTATTTTACATTGGTTCCCATCTACTAAAAAAACAAAAGGGTTAAGAGGCTTTCTTTCTTCCTGGTCGAAGCTCATTTCAGTTACGAAATCTGCTAATGTGTGTGCTTTGATTGTTGTTCATGGGAGAAAATGGATTTGATACTTGGTGAGCTCGACCGTTTAACTCACCATACTCCTGAACGCGTTGGGGTTGTTGGCTATTTGCTTTAATGGCCAATTGGTCCTAACAAAGATTTAGTGAGACTGGAAGTAGGGGCATAGCTTCTGGGAGGCAATGAGCAGGGCGAACATAATATTTTCAATGTTGGTGTAACGCCCCTCTGTTGCCGTTAAAATCTTGTCGATGTTGTAAGCGGGGATCTCTTTCTTTTCTTCTTCCATTATCAAAACCGCCACTACCGCCCAGTCGGAAGCGGACAAGTAGAGGTAGAGGTCTTGACGAGCATTAGTACACCTAACATAGGCAGTTCCCGGAGCATCTTTTGATTCTTTCGAAGGCTTCAATACATTCTTGACTCCATTTGAATTTAATGTTTTTCCTTAAGATGTTAAAGAACGGGATCGTCTTCTCTTGTAATTTTAAGCAGAATCTGCTCAAGGTTGTGAGTCTCCCATTAAGAGCTTGTATATCCTAGATGTTCCTCGGGGGCAAAAGGTTAAGGGTAGCCTGACTTTTTTTTAGATCTACTCAAGCCCTCACTGTCCAACTATGAAGCCAAGGAATTTCCCTTTGTTACCCCAAGCACACATTTCTCCGGATTTAATTTGGTTTGGAATTTGTCTAACGTGTCAAATGTTTCTTCCAGGTCTTTTAGGTACTACTCTCTTGAGGTGCTCCTTACAACTATATCATGCATCGACATAAGCATCTATGTTGTGGGAGAGCTGTCCTCTGAACACTTTGTCAATCATCCTCTAAAAGGTTGCCCTTGCGTTCTTCAGACCAAAAGGCATCACTTTGTAACAGAATGTTCCTGCTGAAGTGATAAAGGAAGTTTTTTCCGAGTCGTTTTCTTTCATCTTTATTTGATTCTATCCTGAGAATGCATCCAAAAAACTCAATACTGCACTTTAAGCCGTTGAGATGACCTATCGGTCTATCGATGGCAGGGGATATAAATCTTTTGGGCATGCTTTATTTAAATCTGTGAAGTCTACGCACATTCTCCATTTTCCATTTGACTTTTTAACCATGACCACGTTGGCCAGCCACTTGGGATACGACACCTTCCGGATGAACCCTGCCTTGAGCAACTTCTAGACCTCTACCCTAGTGGCTAGATCTCTTTCTTCCCAATCACTCTTCTTTTTGTCTGATTGCCGGATGCTTCGGGTCTACTTAGAGGTTATGCTGGATAACGCTTGGGTCTATCCCTGGTATTTCCTCTGTGCACCAGGGGAATGTAGTCCTTCTTTTTTCCAAGAATCTCGTTAGATGGGTCCACTCTCCGCTGTTAAATGCATTTCCAATTTTAAAGAATTCAGAGGGGTCATATTTTAAATGTACCTCACTTGGGGGGTCATTAGGAGCCCCATATATTTCTATCTTTTCTCCCGACTCAGTCGGGAGAGGAAGTTTTCCTTTGAATTCTTTGTCCGATCCGACAGTTTTACCATCTCACCTTCTGATAGGTTCTCCATGATACGTACTTCATAAAATCGAGTTTGACTCCCTCTTACAGTCACTAATCTACCTGATCTAGTCAAGTACTTCATTTTTGGGTGATGAGTGCTACATATGTGTAACACCCCAACCGTAATCTCCACACTTAACCAATAATTGTAGCGGAAAACATAACTCAAACATTAACGAAAAAGGGCGGTGTTACACGTTGTTAGCCACCCACGTGGCTAACAAGGCTGTTACATATAAATGTATCGGTCTGATTACAAGAATCCCGAGCATAAATACAACCTTCCAAACTTACTTTCCAAAAAGAATCACAATATACCGAGTGTTAATGTACAAAAATCACCAATCTAATCCTACATTCACCAAAATATATGACCTCGAGTGTACAAGCACTACTCGGGTTCAATATCCAAAGATAACAAAAGTATCTCTTTGTGCTCCATGCTATAACGAGTCCGCTTCCACGATCACTCTCCTGAAAAATAATATGGTGCCCCAAAGGGGCTCAGCAACCCTTGGCTGGTATGATTAATGTGTAGCCCTTCGGCTACCGGGATACACGCAACTACTTCTCATAATAAGCATGGGGTTCATTTTAACAAACAACATACATAAACATAACATCATTCATTGCATAACATCAACATACATACCACATAACGGGAACGATTCCTTTAGGAAACGAAGCACATAAATGTTAGCCAAATTTGGTGAGCCTAGAGAATTCTCATGTCAAGCTCGTTACATAACATGTTACCGTTCGGTTTATGGAATGTTTGACTTACCCCAAGATGTGTCGAATATAGTGATCCGAACACACCGTACATAAATTCTCCCTAACCCGAGCTAAAGTCAAGGTAGGAGAGTCTCTTATTAGACTCGTGGGAGATTGATTCCCAAAAAGGAAAACAACCAAAACATGGAGAGAGTCGAACCTGATTCAGATATCGACCCCCGTACATACACGCGTGACCGGACACCCGGATTCCTCACCCCAAGGTATACAATGGTTAGAATTCCCTCTATAAAACATATCACATCGTGTGAGATTATTGTCAATCAAGTTGGTTAGTCACACCGGTGAGGAAGTATATAAACACACACAACAAGCATCAATCGATACACGAATAGCCGTAGTTAGAACGTTTCCTAAGTTGAAACGTTAAAAGCTGAATACTGTTCTCTTACATTTTCCTAACATTGGTTAGCTAACGGGTTAGCACGTGTTCGAGGTTAGACGGTATCGGAACATACACGCCATAATTAATGGTGGCCATCGGGTCCGGTTCTACCTGGAACCGGCGGTTCTACCCGGAACCGATTGGAACCGGAACCGGCCAGGAACCGGTGGGAACCGGAACCGGAACTGAACCGCCTCAGCCGGTTCCGAATACGAATACATGTTTTGAGATTTGGGCCCGAACTGGGCCCGAACTGCCTGGAACCGCCGTCGGATTCGGAATCGGGAACCGGAACAGGAACCGGAACCGGTGGAACCGAAACCGGAACCACCCCGGAACCGGTTGAAGTTACCGTGTAATATTTTAGAATGTATTAGTAATTTAGTATTACTTTCTTTCCATGTAATCTTTTTTTTAAGACTTGCAAATTGACATCATGTAACCTCTTAGTAGCTGTATTCTTTTTCCTAATTAGGGTTTTCCCAATGGGTTTTTACCTAATAAGGTTTTAAAGAGGCAGTGAATCATATAATAAAATTCTCTTTGTTCCTTATTTTTGTAAATTCAATAAAAATTCCTAATTCTTTGTTTCTTACACATTTAAGATTATAAACTTGAAGAATAACCTATCTAGGAATAAAGTGGATGAAAAGAGCAACGTGTGTGCTCAAACGGATCTCAAATTGGAGCTAAAACGAAGCAACTAGAGCCGATCGAATCTTTCCAGAACCGCTCCGGAACCAGTCGGAACCGATCATAACCGGAACCGGACGGACCCGACCGGAACCGGTTTTTTGACCGAATCCGAAGCGAATCCAGATTTCAGAACCGGAACCGGAACTGCCCAGACCGGTTCCGAATACGAATACACATTTTCCGGAATCGGAACCGGTGGAACCGGAACCGGAACCGGTGGAACCGGACCCGTGGCCACCATTAGCCACAATAAAGGAATAACTGTAAACTCATTTCATGATTTAAATCTTACAAGGTCGTAAACACTCAGAAAAGAAACAACACACAAGCCGGTGTAAACCGGTAGCAAACAGACTGCAAGAAAACCATACCTCGGTCCTTGCTGCATTCGTTGACCACCGAAAGCAGCTCCTATACATAGTTAATCATGTCGGTTAATTACCGTATTTAAATTCCGATTAGCTAATTACTTCACATAATTATGTTGTACACTTTCACACTTAAACTTATACTTGTTCACCCTCCTAATGGTCATTATAAGTCACCAAACTTGTTCTAAACAATCATGTAACATCAATACCTAACAATCCTCATCATTAGACACCATTTAATAACTTAAAAACTGATTTTTGGGGTGGTCGGGACTAGGTCCGGACCTAAAGTCCTGGACCAAGTGGTTTTCTAACTCTCGGCCAATTTTTTGTATAGGTCCGGGACTTGGTACCAGAGGTAGGTCCCGGACCAATGTTAAAATTGACTTTCGGCCTGATTTTAAGGGTGGTCCGGGATATGACATGGGACTAAAGTCCCGGACCACTGCTATAGAACTTCAATTTTGCCATTTTCAAGTCTTGTTCTACTTACTCTCTTCACCCATTGTTGTCCCAAGCATCCCACATGTATTTAGGCATATTCTAATACTAATATAACATCTCAACTTGCCTAAATCATCATCTAAACTTGTTACCCAATTCTTGATATTCACCCAAAATTTCCCACTCTCATTCTACTAAACTAAGACTTAGTTTTGCTAAGTTCCATGTTACATATTTTTCTCCCAATTCTCACCCACTTACTAGTCCACAAATAATGCAACATTCCCACCTTAAAGTTCACTCATTTACCCACCTCACATCTATCTAGTTTCAAACTAATTTTATACTCAACTTTACCTCTCAAAATACCTAGTAGTTCCTTAGGTTGTTCCTACTTAGAAATGCACTTAAACCATTGAATTTCTATACAAATTTCGACATGGTCTCCCCATAACTCTAACATGTTCCCATACATTATTTAGCTTACCAAGGCACTCCAACCATCAAACTCATTCAAGGCACTAATCCACACACACAAATTCCATCATTTTAACAACAATAACCTCAATGTACATAAACTTTAAAAGCTTGGCTCTTAGGCCTTTAAACAACATTAAATTAAGCACTGAATTTCCTCATAATAATAGCAACACCTGCACTACACTCAACATTTATATTTCCACCAAAACAAAACACAATTCCTTAAAGCACCACATAAGCTTAAGGCAAGTTATTTACCTTGGATTTCTTTCAAAACTTTCCCTTCTCCTCTTTCACTCTTGTACCACAACCAGTTTTAATGAGTTTGTATTGCTAATCTAATGACCAAGCCCAATGGAGTACTAATTAGCATTAAGAACTAATAAAGTTCTTGAACAACACTTGAACAAGGAGGTTTCTAGGTATTGGAATTAAGAGCATTACCTTGCAACTTCCCAAATGAGTATTAGGCACTCAAAGACAATGATTCTCCAGCACCCCTTGAAGATTTGCAAGCTAGGAAAGAGAGGAAATATGGGGTTCAAAAATCTGGGCAAAACCGGTTACAAGAAAACATGGAAAAAGAGGGGTTTAGAGTTTTTCCTTACCATAGAACATACAAGGGGTTGTCTAGCTTCAAGAATGGGCGATTTCCTCTTCAAAATGAGCTACACCCATGGAAGTAAAATGTGGATTTTTAAGGTTTGAAAGTTGAAAATGATCTCCAAAGCAAGGTGAGTATTTTGGTGTATTTAGTTTTTGATTTTGACTTGATTTAGTGGAGGAATAAGGAAGAAGAAGAGTGGAGTTGGGGAAGCTTCAATAAATCGCCATGCAAGAGAGGATGAGCAGAGTGAGGTCTGGAAAGGGGGGAAATTGGTAAAGGAAGAAGAGAATGGAAGAGAGAGAAATGAAGAAAAGTAACTTGTACTTGCTTACTTTTTGCTTTTGTCTTTTAGTAAATAGAGAGTTATTAGAATGAGAGGGGAGGAGAAAAAACGTGAGTTATAAGAGGGAGAGGAGTTCAGATTTTTATTTTACAAAAAGAGAGGGAAGGGCATTGTGGTCATTTAGCAAATAACACCTCTTAAGTCCCGTTTGGCGCTAAACATCAATCCGGGACCGGTTTTTGGAATTTTCTCGTTTTAATAATTTTAATGGTCCTAGATCTTGACTAATGTTCAATTATAGTCATATGATTGACTATAAATTTTTATTATTCCATTAAACCCGTTTAAAATCATATTTCCCGGGATTCTCGAAAAACGTGCTTTAAAGCTTGTTTTGCGTTTTTAATCCACTATTTGGATCCGTTTCCTTCGGGAATTTTTCCCACTTGTTCTTAGTGACTAAATAAGTCCTACGAATCCATTTAGGACCCTAGTTAAGGTTATATACTTACTATAATTATTTAACACGCGTTTTTACGTTTTATGACTTTTTCGCGTTTCTTTTTCTTTTTGGTTTCTATTTCTTCACCAATGATCTTAAGGACAATTAGCCTTAGAATATCATAATTACATAATTAATTAACATATTAAGGTTTGGGGTATTTCAATATGGCTGGTGAAAGCATTTATTCCGGGGCGGCCTAAGTACATATTGTACCGGAGAGACCGGGCATAATAAATGTCGTTAGCTTCTTCGTCCGTCTTTCATCCCCTTGACCTAGAGCGACAGTGAAATCAATACTGCCTGATGACTTGCCAGAGATTCCTCCTACAAATCCTCCCAAAACTGCCGAGTAAAGCTTGATTTTGCTTTCAGGTGTAGACATCAAAAATTCTCACCTCATAAAGCAAAATTCAGATAAATAAATAAAATAAGAGGGTCATCGCCTTTCGTTTCAACACTTATTCATGCGCGTACCAAAATAAAACCTCTATTTTAAGACAAAATTTAAAAATCAATTTTCAATCCATCCGTTTCAAATCCGTCCATTTTTTGTATTTACTCATTTTACCATTTTATTTTTCGATTTATTTCATGTTAGTCAATTATGTGTTATTCGCTTATTCATTTGTCTATTTGTTTTATTTTTGTTCATGCTATTTTCGTTAATCGTTAATTTTATCTCATTTCATTTCATTGATACATTACTTGTATTTTATTTATTATTTCTTGTTTTATTTGTCTTTATCATTATTATTTTTAGAATATTTTCATCATTTTATGTACATTTTGTTTTGTCGCTAATTCGATTAAACTCCCTTTCATCTCATTTTATTACTTCTTTTTTCTGTCTTATTTACCGCTCTTCGTACATATTTGATCCAATTTCCATTTTTAGGATACTCACCTGTATTTAAATTTCCACCATACTAGTACCTTTTATCATTCATGATTCGTTATTATGGTATTTCGCTATTTTATGTTTTACTATGCTTTGTAGTTTATTATATACATTCCTTTATTCATCACTCTCAATAAGAACCCAATTCATTTTATTAGATTAAACTCTTCCATTTTGATGCATTTTTCCAGCGTTTTATGAAACTTATTCAGTACAAATTAGAGTTCTAGTATATATTCATGTTTACATGCTGAAATCTGTTGTAGCTTGTTTAGTTAGCACCCTTAAAAAGGATCCCTGGTGATTCGGGTTCAGAACTCAGCCAAGCGCATGCCTGATGTTTTATTTTTATTTTGCTGCACCTTCGGTTAGATCCAAATGCGGTCCATTTCCCTTTTTCAACCCACATCCAAATAAAGCCCATGACCACTTCAGAAAACCCTAATCCACATGTCCTAAAATCCTGATTCGTTCTCTATAAAACAACAGCCTAAAAGATCTACAGTGGCGGACACACCGTTCCAGCCATTCTCCGATCAGAACTTCCATTCCTTGTGCTTCCTCGATGATTCTCTTCATCATCTCGATCACTCTTCGATCTCTCTCTCGATATCAAAACTTAAAAAAATCCTAGAAATCCTACCAACCGAACCTCCATCGACCTCCTCCATCTTCCTTCAATCAATTTTCCTCTTCAAAAGGAATAAAAACCAGAATCACTCCCCACACTTGAGAACTTCTCCCCACTAGAAACTAGAATCACACACCACTCACTGTCGGAAATCAACGTTACGTCTCAGTTTCTTCCGCCTTATCACTCCACCAGAAATCATTAACACCACATATCACAAGAAATCCTCACTATACTCCATTTTCCTTCGGTTTCGCCTCCAAGTAAGCTCTGTCGAATTTCGCTTCCGAAATATGAACTCGACAAGAGAGAGATGGCTCAAAAGGACTTCGTTGGGGATCCTCCAATGTTAGTGTCACATATCTATCCGATTGTCCCGGTGTAGCATTCTTATTTTGTTTTCGCCCTTCTATTCTAGCTTTTTTTTGAAGATTTCATAAACCGGAAGGATACCTAATCCATGATGGATTCACGGACCTCGAATGTTTATGACCAGTGTGTGAGTTCGAATCTGGATTTTTTGTCATCTGTCTGCGTTTTAAAAAAGAGAGGACCGTGCTTGCTTAGTTGATTTCTTTCTTCACGGCGTATAATCCTTCTATTGAGTGTTTGAAATAAGTCATTACCAGTGTGTGAGCCATTTCGAGAACTCCATCCCTGTTCATTCATGTTGAAATACCCCGAAACTAGATATGGTGTTTAGATGATAAAATAAGATCTAAGAAGGCTAAATAATGCCTTAGAAACATTAGGAAACAATTTTAAACCGAAGAAAAACACAAGGAAACACCATAAGAGCAATTTAGGCAAAAATGTGCTCTAAGCTTGGAGTAACTCGGGTTAACACCCAAATATCATTCTTAGACCTTAGTAACATCCTAATGGTCATGCTAAATCAATTACCAAAGAAAACCAAGCTCAAAAACAAGTTAAAACAAAATTGTGCTTTAAGGACTCTTAAAGCACATTTTTGAAAAATTGTCTTAGAAAGGGGTTTTAGGTGGCTAAATGCCCATGATACTCTTAATTAACTTGTGTACTACTTAGTATCACATTAGGAAGTCTAAATCATGGGAAATCAAAAAATTTCACAAATATGTGCCTAGTTTGTGAATAGTAACCAAATAGTGCTTAGTTTAGTCTTTAGTCAACTAAGTCTAACTAAATGGTCAAACAAGACCATGACTAGCCTTAATTAAATAAGGGGGCAGTTTCCTAAGGTGATGAGTCACCAACAATGAGAGTAAGTTAGTAAAATAGAGGAGAAAAGTAGCAGTCACTATTGCTTTTAAGAAACAATATCTCATTTAAATTACCTCTCTCCCCTTTCTTCATCCTTCTTCTTCCTCACTGATTTCTCCTGCTCTCTTTCTTCTTCCTTCGCGTAAAGAGCAGCCTCATGCTAGACCATCTTCCTTTGCCCATATTATGCTCATTTAGCTCCAAATCAACCAAGCAACATAGTTTCTTAGTTAGCTCAAGCTCTTTCTCTTATCCTTTCAATATACAAGGCTTCATTTAGTGCCAAGCCAAACGCCATAGAGGAGGAAATACAAGATTGAGGAGTCCATTAGCTTCTCCATTCTCTTAACGTAAAGAATATGTAAGAAAAACTAGGTTTCCACCATTTCTTCTTCATTACCGAAAATTGCTACTCATGGGGCTTCATTTTTATGCCTTGTTCTAGCTTTTTTCTACTCTCCAAGGGAAAGAGGAGGTCCTTATTGAGTCATATCCAAGCCTACCTTAACACTTTAAGGTAAAGTACTCATTTTAATACCTTAAAACACATTTTTAACCTAGGGTTTGCTCCTTAAGGTTAGTGTATTATCTAACACTCATTAGAGTCATTGGATATTGATTAGAACATTGGCAAGGAGAATTTGGTTGGTGACCGAGATTGTTCAAGGAAAAGCCTAAGTAAGAAAGTTTGTGAAGCTTGAAAGAGAACAAGGTAAATGTCTTACCTTAAGGTGTTTTATCGTTTAAGGAATGGGATTTAGATACATGACAGTTTAGCTTAAAGTTTACATTAGGAAAGGTCTATAAAAGCCTAGGAGAAACAATGATGATATTTGAGAACTTGTGACTAAAGAGCTAATGGGAAATGAGTTAGTTAGACATTTAAAAGGTGAATTACAAGAGCATTTATATTTCAATGGGAGCCTTGTGGTTGTATTTGCAGGTCAAAGGCTAATATATGTGGAAATTCAGTGGTTAAGCTTTATGTCATTTAAGGGTCTAAGTGCCAAGCATTTTAAGTTTATGCACTACATGATGATGTGGTGTAGTTTTGATGTAATTGAGTGTTAAGAATGTGTGGAAAGAATTGTGGGTGTTAAAGATTGTTGAATGGTAAAAACCAAGTGTTTGGATGAAGAAATATACTAGGGAAGCCATGTCAAAATTTGGTGAGAAAACAAGGAGTTTAAGAGGTATAAATGAAGTTTGATGACCTAGAAGGTACTAGGAACTCTTGTGGCTTAAATTGGTGAAAGAAAGTGAACTAGAGTTTTCTTGAGTGTTTAAAGGACTTAAGTGTTGTCTTGAAGGAATTAGAGTTCAAATGAGTGAGTGTGATGATCTAGGGATATGGTGAGAGTGTGATTAAGTCTTGTGCAAGTTTTAGTAAACAAAGGATGAATAATGCCTTGTGAGAATCTAAGTGTAAGCTAGAGAATAAAAGGAGTTTATGTAATGGAGGTGTTGTGGAACAATAATGCTTAGGAGTGATGGTAATGGTTGTGAGATAACATTTTGGTTAGTTTGAGTTGTAGGTATGAAATACCACTTAGAAAACTTAAGGAAAATGTTACAAGTGTTAAGAGATTATGTGAGAAATTGGGTAACAAGTTTAGGTAAGGAATTAGACAAGTTTAAGATGTTATTTGGTGTTAGAATATTCCTAAGATCATATATGGACTTTGGGTAAAGCATGGATGAAGAGAACAAGTGCAATCACACTTAAAAAATATAAAGGCAGTAACCTGCAGTTGGTCCGGGACCTAGGTCCAGGGTGAAGTCCCGGACCATGCCTAAATTAGAGCCGAGAGTATAACCTGCACCTTGGTCCGGGACTTAAGTCCTGTAAGAAGTCCCGGACCACCCCTTGAATATCACCCGAGAGTTTTCAGCTTGTAATGGTCCGGGACTTAAGTCCCATATAAAGTCCCGGACCACCCCATTAAAACAATCCGAGAGTTAGGCAAAGGCATGGTCCGGGACTTAAGGTCTGTACAAGGACCCGGACCACTGCCAAAATCACCCGAGAGTTAGAACATGAGTTGGTCCGGGACCTAAGGTAGGGACCAAGTCCTGGACCACCCTAAAAATGGTGTATAAGCTTGGAAAATGTTAGGTGATGATGGAGATTGATAAGTATTGATGTTATAAGGTTATTTAGGACATGTTTGGAGGGTATAATGGCTACTAAGAGGGTGAACAAATGTAAGAGATAACGAGAAACGATGCACTTAAAAGTTTAAGTTAAAACTATAAGGACTTAGTGAATATTAATGGGTAAACATTGGTGTTTAAGAAAGTTAGGTAAGTTGGGTTGAATTGAGCTAATCAATAACCTAAAACTGAATGAATGTTTTAGGACTTGTGAATTGGGACTTGGAAGGAGATTAAACAAACAACCGCCGACGGTGAACGGTACAATCTTTTCTTGTGACCTGCTTGCTAACGAGGTGTCCCTCGGCTTGTGTGCTATATGTTTATGTGTGACGACTAAACAAGATAAAGCATGCAACCGGTTTTATTGTACTTTTTGTGTGTGCGTTGATTTACACTAACACAAGAGACTTGAGACAAGCTACTAACTAAGTTTAGTATTTGTCGAAATGAGATGGGGAACTATATTTCGGTGACTGTTGGTTAATACTCGTAAAGGAATTGTAAGACTTTCACTAACCGTAACTTGGGGTGGGAGTGAGGAATCTGGAATGGTACCGGCACATGTGTATTGGGGGAGGTCGGTATCTGAATCAGATCCGGCTTCCAAATTAGACTTGTCCTCAGACTCATCGCCTAGAGTCAACAAACCGACTCGACCACCCGGACTACTATTTGAGGTGGGAGGCACATTAAGGATGGCGTGGGGGGGGGGGGATCTAGCCTACATCCCCAACAAATTAAGAAAGGCTGCTTATTGCGGGTAAGTGTACTGCTGCCTGCTAGGGTTAACCAAGCCCTACAAAAATAAGCAACAAACTAAGGGCTAACCAGTCTAATAGTAGAACAGTTGGCAAATATAAGAATAAGGAGAATGTGGACCTAAGGGGTTAAAATCTAACTTACTTACCTAAGGGAGCTTCTAATCCATGTATTGTGTTTGGACTGGTATTGTCACTTGTGGATTGTTGCTTTACTGCACTTCATATTATGATTGTGTATCTAATCAATTTCCATGGTATCGACAATTAGTCGTCGTAGCCCCGTTAGCTTGGGGGCCACGAGAGGGTCGTACCAGCATTCTTGCTGACCCCCTTTGGGGGCTGTTTTTATTTGCAGGTAAGCGTCCCATGAAGAGTCACCCTGAGAGTAGGGGCGGTTAGATTTAGGTTGGGCTCTTATTTTGAATACGGGTTGCGCCTGTGCACCCGTCTGTTGATATTAAGACTGATGTAAGTTATGTTGTCAATGGAGACATTATGAACTCGGTTGGTGGATGTTTTGGATAGTTGGTATGTTCTCTTGGATTAATGGTTGTAAATATTTTAAGTTCGGTATATTCTGTTGTTTAGACCGTGGCAAGGTTTTGGGGTTAAGCTGTTCAGTTTGTGATAACCACGATTGGCTTAGGACGGGGTGTTACAATGTCAGTCGGTGAGCGCAAACTACAATTGAGAAGAATTTTGATTGCTCTATCTCGGTTATCCCTGATTCAAATCGGTGTCCGACTCATTAATTTACTGCATATTTGATGGCTTTGTTCTAAATGTGTTTCATCCCTTGTTTATACATACGGTTTTGCTTGCCAAGCAGGATAATGTGATGCTTGTCCTGCCGATTGTACTCCTTGTTTCCTGGATTCACCATATGAGTACCTGTATGCTTGCTAATGACCAAATCCATGCGAATCTATTGTACCCTTTGCTTTTCTTTGTCTATTTTTCTGCATGATTTGGGTGATGCTCTTGGATATACATCCGTTGCAGCTTCGACTGAAACCTTCAACAGGAGCTAATGGTGTCTGCCTCCAAGAGAACTTGATGTATACACCTCTGTATACTGGGTGTTTATGTTGTTCATAGTTGTTTCAATTCCATTTGTTTAGCTGGTTCAACTGATAAATCACTCCATGTATTACATTGCGTTGTTCATGATTGTTTGAGCTAACTTTTTGGCTTCATGATCTGTTCTTTTCCCATGTCTTGACCCTCATTTATGGTATGGGGGTTGCTAACCTTATTGCTCTCAGATTCAGCTAATCTGCACGATACACCGGCTGAAAGAAAAGGGTTCCCTCTTGCTTTATTAACATTTCATTTGCTTCTTGTTTTTGACCCATTTTAATTGGTCTTGTCTATCTGTTTTTTTACTGAGGTAACTAATATCCAAAGTCTTGGTGGAGCTTCGGAGGGGAGCGGACATAAGCCATGCTGGTGGACTCTCGGCAAAACTCAACTTTGAGGATTTTTCACATCAGTTGTCATGCGCCTAAAAAATTATCAGCTAAATTTTCCCATTACCTTGTTTCTGTCAAAATATTAACCTCATGCTTAATTAATTTGTTTAGATTTTGTCTTTTCCAGTTTCATGTATGCATTTACTCTTGTTTATATTATTGATCTTATTATAGGCAACTTTGACATTGGATTGTTAGAGTAGAGCATTAGGTTTGTTTATTCAATCAAATCGGTGGACGGGTATTCACTTTTGTAATGATTTGGACAGCTAGATGAAGCAAACAAATCCAAAAAGAGAAAAAAAAACGAATGCACATATTGAATTTCATGTTATATTTGTTGATATGCTTACCTTCAGTCTTACTTTATACCATTTATCAGCATTAGACTAGTTTGGCAATTGTTGGGCCTAGCCCAATATAGAGGCCCAAGGACATAGGAAGCCCTAGTTAGCCCATAGGTCACCCCATTGTAGAAAAGCTTTAGGTTGGGTATCCTCCATGAATACGGGTCCTACACACGGCCCATGTGAGGAATACCTATTTTTCTTAAAAATATCCAAATCATCCATAATGTCAAAATAAAATTCACAATCAATTATTCAATTCCAAAATCAATTCAAAAATCCAAAGAAATCAAATCTTCAAAATATGTCAAATCTACCCAATAACAACCCACTTCTTAACCCACTTTTTGAGACCCATTTCTAATCCGGCCTAATATGCATTTCCTTAAAGAAGACCAAAAGCCCAATCCGACCAAAAGCCCAAACTGGACCCAATTCAGCCCACATTAAAAAGCCCACTTTGACCTGACCCACTTTGACTCGACCCATTTTGACTTGGCCCAACTTCACCAAATGTGGCCTATCAAACCCAATTCGGGCCCAAACCCATTTCAAACCCAAACTCATTCTGGACCCATACCCATTTAGGCCCACTCGGCCCATTAAGCCAACTTGACCCATTAAGCCCACTCGGCCCAAATCACTCAACTTGGCCCACTCGGCCCATTAAGCCAACTTGGCCCAAATCACTCGACTTGTCCCACTCGGCCTATTAAGCCCACTCGGCCTGTTAAGCCTACTCGGCCCATTCACTCACCCGACCCATTTCAACTCATCCAGTCCAACTTTGACCAACCAAATTTTGACCTTGACCTTGACTTTGACCTAACCCGACTTTGACCCAACCCAAACATTGACCTTGACCTTGAACCTTGAACTTGACCCAAACTTTGACCCGGCCCATTTTCCATATCCGGCCTAAGTTCAATTCAAACATAATTCAAACCCATCTCCTTTTCCATACAAACCAAATTTAATTCCATCCAATTCAAACTCGATTCCATTGAAATTCATCTCAATTCTAATTCAATTCCAAATTCATTCAAATTTAATTCCAAATCAACTTCTGATTCAAATTAGAATTCTTTCAACTTTAATTCAAATTCATCCCAATGCCAAATTTATTCAAATTCAAAACCATTCCAATTTCAATTCAACTTCAATTTCAATTCAACTTCTATTCCAATTCAAATCAAAATTCATCCAACTTCAATTCAGTTTCAATTCCACTCTGAATGTCTCACAGACTTGAGCGTCTCATAGACTTTGTTATCCCAATGATTCGAAAGTCTCACAGACCCGAGCATCTCCCAAACCCGAGCGTCTCACAGATCCGAGCGTCTCACAGACTTCGACATCTCAAGGGTTCAAATGTCTCATTGACTCGAGTGTCTCACAGACTTCACTAGCTCATTTCTTTCACCCTTTGAATATCCCAAATGTCTCTTAGACCCGAACGTCTCACAGACTAACATCTTAAACCTAAAGCTTCTCAAAACTCCAACTCTTTTAAACTTCAAAACCCTCAAAACCTCTAAACTTCCAAAACCCAAAAATAGTCGTGAACTACGTAAGCTCTGATCTCAACAGGGAGTTGAGTACGTAGGCAGCCCACCTAGGGTGTAACCCCATTCTAATCAAAAAACCCTTTTCCCACCTTAAGGAGATACTCCTACCTCTCAAAACTTTCAATTCTCTTCCGACTCACATTAAACCCTCATGCCTCTAGCCTTCGGGTCTTCTTTATCCTTTCAACCCATAAACCTTTTCTCAATCTTCCATTCTACATTCAACCAACTCTCAACCTGTCAATCCTTTCATTTGGCGCTAGCTTGGCAGAAAAGCCCGCCATCCTCTATCTTTCTCTCTTCCCGTCCTAATCATTTCCTTGGCTTTTAAATGAATCTCTCTTAAACGTTTTAAAAGAAGGTAATCCCGACAATTGGAGACCGAGGTTTCCTTGGGCACCAATCCGAAGTTGTGGTCGTTGCCACTTCCAAGGGGTGTGACCCAGTGCGAACCCACACAGAATCTCTGAAATGACCAGATTAAGTCCTATCCGTAGGCAACAATCCCAGAGTCAATTAATGGTTCTTAGAACCCTTTTCCTTTCCTTCCTAGTTCATTTAGGTCAAACTAGTGGTGACTCTAGTCAATTTCCGCCCTTAGGGCATAAGTCCGCGTGAAGCCCATCGAGAGTGGGAGTAGTGCACAGTTGCATTCTCCTTTATGCTTTCTGGGAAAGACGGATGATTTAGTAGGTATTTGAGGGATGCCAGAATAACGGGTTGTTACCCTCCACAAAATGGCATTTTCTAGGATCTAGGCTTTTCAGTCAGACCATATTTGCATAGACCCCCCTTATACTGAAAAATCACCCTCCACAGAATGGCGACACTACTGGAGAAAATTGAGTAAGTTTTTCTCATAAAACTTGGTCAAGGAAGAGTGAACTCCATTCAAAATCGTCGGGATTCCCCTACTTCTTTTGATACCTTCAAGAGATTAATTCCAATCCATTAGGATTATTCTACTCCACACTTAGAGTGTGCTCTGAGAGGATAGCTAGGATGAGAGTTTAGGGTGCGAGATTGGCCTTGAGCGCCGCATGTGTGATTTACTGTTTACATACTTCACTTGTGTGTGTTTATTTTTGTGTGTTTACTGTCTTATGGTTACTACTCTTCATGCATGACATAATATTTTAATTGTTATTGCTTATTTATTGCTTTTGTAAATGGGGCCTTCCTAGAAGGAGTCAACCCATTGCTGCATCGGGTAGTTTAGGACATGCATTCCTCTGTGTCACCCGCTTTGTCCACATGTCACGGGATCCCAATCGGTCCATGGTTGATTCCCCATGAGTTGGGTCCTTCCTAGAAGGAGTTAATCCACGAGGTAATACGGTCTAAGACTAATGCCTTGAAAACTCATGATCCAAAAATACTTCCCCTCCTCGAGTCCAGGCCAGCATATAGTGACCTTTGAGCCTTCAGTGTCCAGCTACCTGATCGGTGGTCTGGATGGATTCTATGGGTAGCCACCCCCTGTTGGTATGTATGACCACCTTTGCCTTACCCTGAAGATTGCATGGGCTCAGTTCTCCATGATTCCTCCACACCACGGGTGTCTTTAAAGCCCAATGTTACTCTACAAATTCATAGAGGATCTCATATTTACGGATACCCAGACATGACGTAGCGTAGTCAACGAATAATTTGGACTTTAGACACACTTTATCGTGCAGACGATGGGAGATCCATTCCCGTGTAGTACTTCCCCAGGTTTCCCAAAAGTGAGTATGTTGTGATAATCCCCGGCCGTGGCTCATGTGACTGTATCACTTCGGGTATCCTGACCTTTTGAACTTAAGCACTCCGAACTTTCTTGATGACGTGCCCCATAAGGCATAACAGAGATAAATCCCGAGAGATGAACAGTGAAGGAATGGTGGTTCCCCCGGTGGTATGGAAGCATTGATTGACCTGGAAGGTGATTATCCCCATCATTCGCACTCAGCTCCACATAAAACCAGCCACGATTTTCATTTTGCGCTTACAATCTATGTGTGATCACGTTTTGAAAATTAGCAAAAATCAGGAAATGAATCATGTCGAACATGCTCTAATGAAATATCTTCAAAGCCGTTCATCTCGAATGATTTCAAAATTGTTATTTCCAAAGCAGTTTTCAAAATCTATTTTAATCAAAGTCTTCTAGAAAATAAACTTTATCAAATAGTTTGCAAAGAACAGATTTCAAAAGCTACTGTTACAAATGATTTTCAAACATTACTTCTCACAAATGCTATTTCAAAAACTATTTTCAGAAACAGATTTCAAAAACATACTTTTTTCAAACGAATTTCAAACAACCTTTTTCACGATATTATCTCAAACTTGTTTTTGAAAACAGTTTCAAGTCGGTTTTCTCAAATGTATTTCAAAATAAACAATTTAGTCCCCATGTTGTGACCCGCTATTTTTGACGTTTAACCCACCTTCAAGAGCAGCGGTCGGTACCGTGGAGCGTACTAGTCATTTCTGTTTTCACAAAAGTGGTGGATTTTCACAAAGATTTTGTGCTCGATCAATCACCTTTCCTTTCTAAAAAATGCCTCTTATTTTCCTTCATCGAAGAAGGTGGAGCACATGAAGATCGACAACAGCGGTTCAAGCCGAATGTCAGAGGAGCACCAACCCGAGTTGAGTGACATGAAGGCTAACAATGACGTCCAATTTAAAAATTGATTAAGTCAGAAGAGCACCAACCAATATTGTTCGATCTCGGTGTCACTTTGCAGCTCGAGCCTCAAGATGTACAAGCAGCTGATCACGAGCCCGAAGACGAGCGAGCAGCCAATCAGGAGCCCGCACATGAGAAAGCACTCAACCAGAAGCTCAAAGACGAAGTAGAAGAATTTGGGAGATGTTTTTAAGCTCAAACTCCCCATTTAATGACTTTTAGAATTGATGTATAGGTTTTACCCTAGCATTCTTTTATCTCTTGTCAATTTCTAAATAGACTTTATGTATAGGTTGTACATTCCCTTTGAATTTATTTAGATCAATGTGTACAGGGTTCTCCACTCCCTATAGTTTGCAAATGACCGAGCGTCAAAATTCATATTGAGAAAATCCACCACTTTGAAAACACGTGTTTTCAAAACTGTTTTTCTAAAAACTTGATTTCATATAGCACATACGACTTGCTTCTTCCCATTTTCAGTCAGTTCACATTCATTAATCAGGCATGATTCGTACTCACATTAGAAAAATTGCATAATCACGTGTTACATTTCCAACACACCTCACTTGAACATTCATCCCATTTTTCAAGCGTACTAACATTCGCATCTGTCAGATTCTTCTTTGATGACCGTTTTTGCAGGTGAATAACTGTCTTGCCCATGAGTGAAAGCAAAACTGAAAGCTAAAAAAGAGTTGGCAGAAAATGTCTAAGAAAGTCGATGAGCCAATGCGATTCCAACAGCAGGAAATACTGGAGAGTCAAGCCTTTCCCATTCAGCATACATCCGAAATACCAAAAAAAAATCATACATCCAAAAACACAAAAAAAATGCACACATTCAAATTCAAAAAAAATCATACACCAGTAATTCAAAAAAAAAATCATACCTTCAAAAAGCCCAAAAAATGCAGTCATTGTCATATCGTGGGGCCATCATGCGGGAGTTGTCACTCCCTAAAAGTCCAAAACTCCAGGAGCCAATTATCAACCAAATACCATTTAGAAATAGCTTCTCTCACATAGACCATCTTCAGGGCTTACAATGACAGGATGAGCTTCATGGACCATCAACTGGAACCGATTCAAGCGAGACTAGGTGTAGTCTTACCGCTCATGCATTGCATAAAAAAATCCAATCAAAATCCAATGAGTCATTTTCATTCTCATCATTTCATGCATCCTATACATAGTAATTCCATATTACCGTAACATATTGCATTGTAGATAGTTGCATTTGTATACTCCTATATCGGAACGATGTCTTTGGTGAAAATCTTGATTGATTGTTTGAACAGAGTGCTTGAACCACTAAACTCTCGACCTGTCAATGAATACAAGGGTCTAATCAAAATCAGCACCTCAAGCAAAGTGAGTAGTGTGCGAAGAGTGGTATTTTCCCTTGAATTTCAAATGAAGGTACTAGACAATCCCTGAGCGATGAGGGAAGGTAAAGTGAGACAATCGAGGTAAAACCACGAGCGACATGTGCATTCCTTCAGCACATGAAGAGGCACAATTCAGAGTGAGATCAATGTCGATAAACAAGATATGAACTGTGATCTATGCAAAGATCCGAGAATTAATAAGAAAAAAATCGTTGACTAATGAGGATGACGAGGCACTTAGGAATAAAATCCTCACAAAACCAAAAAACTTTGACTGTCCTGTACATAACCCCTTAGTGAGCCCCGCTGAGCCTTTCATGAAAAATTCTTTCTTTAGAAACTCCACAACATGCCAACCCAACGTACATATACTTACTTGCCCTTGCAACAGAGGATCTCAAAGGAGCCGGAGCCATGGCCCCTCCCCACCATCTTCCACAAAAACAATAAATGAAATGTTCGAAGAAATCAGTGGGTTAAATGCAACTCCAAATCCAAACACTAAAAAAGAACACCGAAGATGTTCAAGAAGATCGGTGAGTCAATGCAACTTCAAAGCTGAAAGCCAAAATACAAAGCAGAGAGTGCTTGAGAAAGTTGATGAGCCAAATGCAATTTCAAAAAATAAATTAAGAAGAAAGTTCAAATCGAACACCAGAAGAGGCAAGAAGAAGAAATCCAAATCAGAAGGACCAATGATGTCCCGTAGAAATCAATAAAGGTTATCAAAACCAGTCTAATCATTCCACCCATAGCGAAGGCAAAACATATCCTCTGTTGCACAAAAAATCCATAATTCTCAAATAAATCCTCCAGTCCCATGTGACATACATCATACCTCTCACCCCGTTATAACCCAATAAAAGACCTCTGACTCGTTAGTTGATGAGCGTTAACTGAAAATATCCGATCTGAAACATGAATCATAAGCTTCGTACTTGTTATCAACATATCGCATCATACCAAAGGGACCATGAGCGAATGAGTGTGACCTTACTGCATAAGGTCTTCCGAGTGCGAGCGACTCTTTGATTCCAACACCAAATCATAAATAGCCTATCCCATTGCAGGTGAGAAATTTGTAAGGATCGGAAAGTCCAGAACCTCGATAGAAATTCTAAGGAAAATACTGCTCCGAGCATCGAGAGCATCACCACACCATTAGCACACACAGCCACACTCACAAGAGATTGACCCATATCCCTCCATGAGAGGAAAGTGATTCACGTATTCCAGTTGAACAATCACTCAAGATTGAACCAAAGATGTCTTATATTCGTAAACCTCATATTAATAAAGATAAGACTATACCTTCTCTCCAAAAATTGCACATGCATTTTGCATCGTATCCAAGATTTAATATCTGCATGCATCATAACCAATTCATCATCAGCACCCGACTAGTAAGCACTCTGCCTAGTCTCCCTGAAAGTCGACTTCAATTGCAGTTTTTGAGGTGCAACTTCCGATCCAAAGAAGTCAAAGCTGGAGCCATCTCAAGGCCATACTGGAATCATACAAGAGCCCTTCGAGACGCATGCAAAGACCATCACTGGAGCCATCTAGTGTCATGCTCAAACCTGATCGACAATACCACATCAAAGCCAAGCTGAAGCCATGCGGGAGCCATCCTCAAAACTTTGAGACCATCCCTAAAGCTACACAGTGGCCATCCCAATAGTCCAAGAACAATATGAGAGCCACCTCAAATGGAGCCATCTCGTTACCAGGGCCTTGCCCACAGAGCATCAAACTACGTATGGTCTGATCTCAATACAGAATTGAGTACGTAGGCAGCCCGTTCAGGGTGCGACCACATTAAAGGCGAAAACTTCCCTTTTCCCCCGGTGTCATCAAGTGAACTAACCAAAGCATCGTCATGCTCAATCAGCACAAGATCATCCCAGAGCTAACCATGGAAATCTGGAACCATGATGGGAACTACCAATAAAGTCATTGTGAGCCTCGATTTTAAACCCTATCCTGTGTTGATTAAGTTGATTAGGATCTAGTCGGGTTTTAGGTCCACATATAACCTAAGATTAATAACTATGTCATATAACAATAATTATTAAAACCTAAGCTAGCTCACTGGAACCTATTGTGAGTCGCCACCTAATTTTTACCTAGATCAAATTAGGAAAGGAGAGTTCGGGTTCGGGGGCTTGATATTCGACTTAATTAGGGTTCAATTACTTTCATTACCCCTAGAAGTCGTTTTTCCTCTACTTAGTTTAATTACGGCTTGTTACGAGTCGTTTTAACCTAAGTGCGCGAGCTTCTGTTTTTTTTAGCATTTTTTGACAGAAAAATAAAGTGAAAGTTGCAATTACCTAAACTAGGGTTTTGGAGGCAGAATTAGGTCAAATTTTGTTTCCGTCCGTAGCCACGGACCTAATGTCCGTAACCACGGACCCCAGTTAACCTACGTAGAAATAAAAGTCGAATTAAACAGAAAACAAAAATTTGAAAAGTCCGGGGCCACGGACAGGATGTCTGTAGGCCCGGACATAGTTTAGCAAAACCTAAATTTTTTTTAAATTCTAAAATCCCGCCACCGTCTGTGGGTGTCCGTGGCCACGGACAACCGTCCGTGGCCCCGGACCATAGGTCCGAGGTCCCGGACCATCCACGGACAGGGGTTTTATGGTGGTTCCCGAAGGTGTTTTCGGCTCAAAATTTATGCACGTGTAGCTTGAAAGGTATACAAGACGTTAGTAATTGAAAGACTGCAATTTGAAGCCGAATTATGCACAAAACTTGACGAACAAGTAATAAGGCAGAAACAAAAGCAATTAGCAATACAGAAGCGTAAAAAGGTTAGTTTGAACCCAAAATTTGACAGAGAGTTAATAGGGTCGTGGGGAGTTAGAAAAGTAGAATTGTAACCTGTTTTACCTTCGAATTCAAGAGGATTCTTCATGTCGGGATTCTTCGGAGGCTCGATGGGGCCGGTTCCGGATTGAGTTCGACCCAAGCTTCTGGTTGTTGATTGTGAAGGTGTTCTTCACATTTTGGAGGTGGTTTGGTTGATGTTTGATGATTGTTGATGTGTTGGGAGTTGAAAAATGTGTTTAGATGGTGATTTCGGGGGATTTTTGATGTGATTTTGGTGCTTGGATGTGTAAAACGTGAAGAGAATGAGACGGCTGCCTCCTTTGAGAGTCTAGGGTTCTTGAGGTTCTGATTTGATCATGGGATAAGGTTCCTTATATAGGCTTCCTTAAAGATAGAAAAATCCGGTAAAAACCGAGATTTACCGACGTTTTAGCACAAGGGCTTCCAAAAAAATTTTGATTATGAAATTTTACACATGGCTAAAGGATAATATTTCTGATTTTTCTAAAGTGGAATAGAATTTTTTGGATATTGGAATATTTTTAAATTCAATTTCTCGTCAGATTCAATCAGAAATTGCTAGAAAATTATTGGAAACTCGAAAAATCGAAATTCCAATGCCATTATGCCCAAAATGTCATCCTCTATCATGGGTTAAAATTTCAAATTATTTTGAATTTATTTGACCCTTCCTTGGAGGAGAGAGAAAGCCTATAGGGAGCTTAGGAGCCTTGAAAAATTACGAAAATGCCCCTGGAGATGACCAGGCTGTCCCTAGTACTCTGAAATGTGCTGATCGAACTAGGAACCCTCACTACTTGACCAAGCTAGCCTATTAGTGGAGACTCCCTTCCGGGGGGTTGAAATTTTGGGTATAACAGATTGCCCCCCTTCAACTAGACTTTGTAATGGAAATGAAAAGGCTAGTTGATGCTTGAGTGACGCCCCAAAATTTTGGATCTTAAAAGACCCCACATGCAATTGAAATTTGACAAGTTGTGTCGAGCTGTTCTAAGGCGCTGCCAACCTATGAGTGAAGTGGAAGGGTGTCGAGCGATTCTAAGACGTCGACCACCTAAAGGTAAAAATGAAGTAATGTCGGACTATTCTAAGGCGCCGACTACCTATAAGGATGATATGATGTCAAGCTATTCTAAGGCGTTGACTACCTATAATGAATGAAATGATGTCAAGCTATTCTAAGGCGTTGACTACCTATAATGAATGAAATGATGTCAAGCTATTCTAAGGCGTTGACTACCTATAATGAATGAAATGATGTCAAGCTATTCTAAGGCGTTGACTACCTAAAGTGAAATAAAGTATGCCGAACATTCTAAGGTGTCGGGAACCTGTAATGCAAATGTAGATGTCATGCAAAAGAAGATAATATGATATGATGATGATGCTCGGATGCTTCTGGGGACCGAAACCCGTTCCAATGCTCCTGGTTGGTATACTATGGGGACTTATTGCCTCTGCCCACCAACTGGGGTGCTGGGATCACTTCTCGATTACCAAGGGGACTTATTGCCACTGCCCACTAGTTGTTTCTCCCAAGAAGTTGACACGAAGATGGGAACTTATTGCCTCTGCCCCGCCAACTTAGATCACGCTCTGTCTCGTACTTGTCTCGCACTAAAGATGATACTAGGTCTCGTACTGGTCTCGCACTGGATGATGACGCTTGGTCTCGCACTGATGAAGATGCATGGTCTCGCACTGAAGAAAATGATAGGCCTTGTACTAATGAAGATGGTGGGTCTCGCACTGATGAATAAGATGGGTCTCGCACTGAAGTCTCGTACTAAATGGATGAAGAAAAAGCTGGATCTCGCACTGATTCTAGGTCTCGCACTGAATGAAGATGCTAGGTCTCGTACTGAATGAGGAAACTGCAGGGCCTCGCACAGATTTTGGGTCTCGAACTAAAGATAAGTTAGGAGGATAATGGTCTCTTGCAAATGATGAAAACTGATTACTGGAGTGCCAAACATGGCAATGATGATAAGATGTATGCAATCAAAATATATGAAAGATACTCGTTCAAAACAGGAAATTGTTGGAAAAGGTGCCAAACATGGCAATGTTGAGGTGTTATGTAAAATGCAACTAGAGTGTTTGTTGGAAGCTTGCCCAAAACAAGGAACTGTTGAAAAATGTGCCAAACATGCAATGCTTGAGAAAGACTCTGCTGAAAAAGGAAAGTGAAATGATCATTTCCTGACTAAAAATTTCATATCTGCAATTTGTTTCTTGAAAAATGAACATGTCATTGGTGGAAGTGTGTGGTGTGTTGTGGTGCTAAAGGTTTTTGTCGGTGTTCAGGATTTGTGATAGACCAGGGATTGGGTTGTGATTTTGGATGGTGGTCAGGGTTATGACGGGTCTGATGTTTTTGTGGAGGTAAGGCCAATAACGGGCTTGAGAGTGTGTGTGTGGTGGTAAGGGCTTATGTGTGCGTGTGGTGGGATGGTGGTGCTCAAGCTTTGGGTTTCAATTGGTGTTGACATGGCAATTGTTGGAACCAACAATTGCCCCCAGTATTTTTTCCTTAGGACAATCTGAGCTAGAGTTCATGGCAATCGACCAGAACGATCAATTGCCCCCAGTATTTTCTTTGATTAAACATGCGAACGAGTCTCGTCCTCACAGGGTCAAGGCTTATGTTTCGATGTGGTGCTTCCTAACCTACACTCAGCGTGTTTGATGCTTGTACTTGTTTCCTGCTCACGGTCACAACCTCTAGACCATTGAATTTGACATTTGGTAGATTTACGCATTCGATCTGTTACTTTCACGTGATTAGATACACAACTATCAAGTCGGAAGTCTTTAAAGCTTATAACGTGGCCATAGGGTGTGATGAAAGATGACGGGATCATGGAGGGACATTTGAGGTATATGGAGCTTAAATGGGTGACCAAAGCTGCAACTTGCGTCTTCTCTCAGATTCATCTTCCTTGTCTTGAAGTCGTCTAACTGCTTCATGTTGACGTTGTTCTCGAGCTTCTGGACTTGGACTTTTGAAGTTGTCCTTTACACCATTTCTCTTTTCGTCATTTGGATTTCTTCGAGGCATTTCAGGTTTGCCTTTTTGTTTTATCCTTTCTTGACTTTGCCTTTGGGGTTCTTGTGTTTCCCAATTTTGGGCTTCGAGAGCTGTTTTGATGTGAGCTCTTTTGATCCTGTGTCACTCTGGGACCATTTGCGGATCGCTTTGTCATGCTGATAGCGGCATTGCTTCTTTGGACTGATGAGAATATTATTTGAGAGTCGGGCTCCTCGCTTCCTTTGGTCACCGGGTCGGACATTCATCATTGGCTGGGTTATTTTGTGGAGCTCATAATATCGAAAAGGGATATATGAAAGGCTCAGCGGGGGTGCCTAGGGTTTAATGACAGGGTTTGCAAGCTTTTGGCTATGTGGTGTTGTACCTAGGTGCTTCGTCATCTCTGATAGTTGTGTATCTGTTCCTTGTTACTTTTCGTAGGTCTAAGAGTAAATTTACAAATTATCTCCTTCGGTCAAAGTTATGCCATTTACCTTTTCCTTTGTATGTGGTCTCACCGGAGTCATGTAAAAATGACACACTCGTTCACTCATGGTTTTTCCGCTCAAGACACTCTCGTGAATTTCACTTAGAGACTAGTTCACACGCTTAAACGAAAGATTAAAGATGACGATCCTGAACTCAGATTGCCCCCAGTATTGACCTGGGGTTTATGACAACACTTAAACAGATGTGAATTTGGAACCGCTTCGTGGGTTATTTTGGATGTGTGGGATAGGTTGTGGTGCTTGGAAACGCATGTTCACCCTTTAGAAACAAAAGACAAGTCGTTCTGTTCCATAGTCGGGGAATGATTACTCCGTGATCCTTTTCCTTAAAAATAATTTTGTTTTTTCTTTTTTTTCGATGAATGAAAATGGTTTGTACAGGAATTGTGAAAATGGAACTATGATTTTATTTATGAATCATGAAAGAAACGTAAAGATTTCAATCGGAGGTGACTGAAAACTAACTAAGAAAATAAGCAACTAGGAAAATTTGAAGATGCAAGAAAACATAAATAAAACGATCTGCATACTTAGAAAAATTGGACTCCTTGCTCGAGGAGGTCTTGAATCTTGTGCTTCAATGCTCGGCAATTGTCAGCATAATGGCCAGGCAACTGATGGTAGTGGCAGAATTGATTAAGATGCCTTCCCAAATGAGTGGTTCCTGGCCGAGGGGCCAAGGGCTATAGCAAGTTTCTCTTCTGAAGCTCTTCAAACGCCTGACTTGGTGTTCGGCCAATGTTGGTGAATTCTCTTTACGATGAGTCTCGGCGTGGTAAGGGTACCGTCCTAAAGTTTTGATGTGGAGCTCTAGGTCGTTGAACCATATTCACTTATGGGAAACTGCTTTGAGCGCAAGCTACTGGCTGAAGATAAGCCTTTTTGAACCTGGCTTAGATAATTTGGAGCCACTGCCGGAGTTTCTTGAGCACTCGAGCTCCAATCCTTCCTTATGAATCCTTTCCTCTAGAATACCGACTTGTCCCATCAACATGTCCAAACTCGGAAAGTACATAAATTTCAGCTCATGGTTGTGTTGTTTTCGCATGTTCTCAATTATCATGCGGATTTGCTCTTGCTCGTCCATTTTGGTAGGCATGGCTGCAGCCTTTCTTCTCCAACGCTTGATGAAGTCAGACATGGACTCACTGTCTTTCTGTCGAGTTCCTGCCAGATCGATTCTGGTGACCTCGAGGTTCTTAGCATACTCGAAATGATTTAGGAAAACCTCACAAACCTCCTCGTAGGTTTTGGCATTCATCTTCTGAGTGAGATACCAACGCTGAGGGGTCTCGTCTAGATAGCGTGCGAAAACTTTGGCTTTTTGCATGTTGTTGAGCCCTAAGATGGACATTTCCGGTCAAACATAGCCAAATGAATCTGTGGATCCGAGGAACCCTTGTACAAAGCGAGTGTAGGCAGCTTTAGCTTTGGGGGAAGATCAACTTCAGGATACGACGCCGTAGAGAAATAATCGAAGCCAACTGGATTGTTGGCTTTCTCTATGCGCTCAATCCTTTTAAAAAACCTTTTAACCTCTGCGGCTAGTTGGTTGTCAGGAACATCCTTCCCCACACGTGTTTGAGGATCTTGGGCCCTAATAGAGTCAATCTTGATGTAACTACGGTTAAGATTTTCATCCACAAGCTTTTCCAGAGTGTGCTGATTTGTCTCCTGGAGATTAGCCTTACTCCTCAATTCCTCGACAATGGACTCCAAGACCTTGCACCTTTGCTGCACAGCGGCCAACTGGGCATCCGTGTTGATCGGATTTCCTTTTTCTGCCATATCTGGATTCGGGCTTGCCTGTTTCCAAGAAGTCCATTATTAGCTAACAAGAGGAAGTGGGTTGAAAGACACTAAGGTGAGAATGACACTTCACAAGGTAGATCGAAACAGGCTTAGGCTGAAAGCAAGTGGGCCAGGATACCCAGAAAATGAGGTGTTTGGGCTGAAGTATCTTTCAGACTATGAACGGGAATTTGGACTGAAATCTAAATAGATGGCTTTGATTGGGCCTGAGAGGTGACACCTAGATTTAGGGTTTTGGGCTAGGGCCTGGATAAGAAGTCTACCTAGAATAGAATGAGCCCTTGGGCCGGAATGTGTTTGGGCCTAAAGTAAAGCACATGGGCTGGAATGGTCCCTAAATCACAAATGGGCCTAACTTTCTTTGGGTCAGAGAAGATGGTTGCTAAGCTGAAAAAGTCTTTATTTTCAGGACCTGTGAGTTATTTCAAGTCCAGGTGGATTCCTTTTTTATGGGCCTAGAACTAATGGACAGTTTAAATTGGGCCAGAAGAGAAATCACCTAAGTCTAGGCTTTTCGGCCGAAGCCCAAATAACTCACACATTAAACCAAACGGGGCCTCTAGGCCGTAAACAAATAGAGCTGCCAATCCGGGTTGGGCTAGGTTGATGTAGGAGAAGTTCCTATCAATCTCTAGGCTGGGTAGTGGGCCGATCATACAAGCAAACAAGGCCCACACAAATTCAACATGTCCTCACTAGACGCTTGAATCAAACTGGGTATGGATCGATCCGGAGAGGTGTTTGGGGCGTGGGCCCAGGTTACCACAAATGAATAGGGCTTGCACGGTATTCTCTTTGGGCTTCCCCACTTTTTCCACATCACCTGAAGGTGTGCGTCTACGGTCGGGTCTTTGACTGACCAAACAATGGGCTAGGTAAGGACACTGCCAGGAAAACGCTTGGGGCTAAAGCCCAGGTATTAAGGGGATGTGGTTAGACGACATCCTCCTCTTTTCCCCCGCTTATTCACATCAGCTAAAAGGTGTGAGTCCCTGACAGGGGACCCTCAAACGGGTCCCAGGGTGAAATCGGTTTATGTGGACCCTCACTCTCATATGATGCAAAGGTGCAGGGAATTAAAGTGCGCACAAAGGTAAACACACAATGTAAAAAAGCCATAAATAAACATATTCGAGTTAAGCCCTCTTTCTTAAAATTAAACAAGTTAATATTAAGAAGTTGTCCCCAGCAGAGTCGCTAGTCTATGAGCCTCGATTTTAAACTCTATCCTGTGTTGATTAAGTTGATTAGGATCGTCGGGTTGTAGGTCCACTTATAACCTAAGATTAATAACTATGTCATATAACAATAATTATTAAAACCTAAGCTAGCTCACTGGAACCTATTGTGAGTCGCCACCTAATTTTTACCTAGATCAAATTAGGAAAGGAGAGTTCGGGTTCGGGGGCTTGATATTCGACTTAATTAGGGTTCAATTACTTTTATTACCCCTAGAAGTCGTTTTTCCTCTACTTAGTTTAATTACGGCTTGTTACGAGTCATTTTAACCTAAGTGCGCGAGCTTCTGTTTTTTTTTTATGTTTTTTAGCATTTTTTGACAGAAAAATAAATTGAAAGTTGCAATTACCTAAACTAGGGTTTCAGAGGCAGAATTAAGTCAAATTTTGTTTCCGTCTGTAGCCACGGACCTAATGTCCGTAACCACAGACCCCAGTTAACCTACGTTGAAATAAAAGTCGAATTAAACAGAAAACAAAAATTTGAAAAGTCCGGGGCCACGGACAGGATGTCCGTAGGCCCGGACATAGTTTAGCAAAACCTAAAATTTTTTTAAATTTTAAAATCCCGCCGCCGTCCGTGGGTGTCCGTGGCCACGGACAACCCGTCCGTGGCCCCGGACCATAGGTCCGAGGTCCCGGACCACCCACGAACAGGGGTTTTATGGTGGTTCCCGAAGGTGTTTTGGCTCAAAATTTATGCACGTGTAGCCTGAAAGGTATACAAGACGTTACTAATTGAAAGACTGCAATTTGAAGCCGAATTATGCACGAAACTTGACGAACAAGTAATAAGGCAGAAACAAAAGTAATTAGAAATACAGAAGCGTAAAAAGGTTAGTTTGAACCCAAAATTTGACAGAGAGTTAATAAGGTCGTGGGGAGTTAGAAAAGTAGAATTGTAACCTGTTTTACCTTCGAATTCAAGAGGATTCTTCACGTCGGGATTCTTCGGAGGCTCCGATGGGGCCGGTTCCGGATTGAGTTCGACCCAAGCTTCTGGTTGTTGATTGTTGAAGGTGTTCTTCACGTTTTGGAGGTGGTTTGGTTGATGTTTGATGATTGTTGATGTGTTGGGAGTTGAAAAATGTGTTTAGATGGTGATTTCGGGGGATTTTTGATGTGATTTTTGTGCTTGGATGTGTAAAAACGTGAAGAGAATGAGACGGCTGCCTCCTTTGAGAGTCTAGGGTTCTTGAGGTTCTGATTTGATCATGGGATAAGGTTCCTTATATAGGCTTCCTTAAAGATAGAAAAATCCGGTAAAAACCGAGATTTACCGATGTTTTAGCACAAGGG
The DNA here is from genome assembly GCA_023374045.1 of Limonium bicolor. Taxonomy (NCBI): domain Eukaryota; kingdom Viridiplantae; phylum Streptophyta; class Magnoliopsida; order Caryophyllales; family Plumbaginaceae; genus Limonium; species Limonium bicolor. Next base: position 516,076,599 of record CM041776.1, read on the forward strand.
CTTCCAAAAAGAATTTGATTATGAAATTGTACACATGGGTAAAGGATGATATTTCTGATTTTTCTAAAGTGGAATCGAATTGTTTGGATATTGGAATATTTTTAAATTCAATTTCTCGTCAGATTCAATCAGAAATTGCTAGAAAATTATTGGAAACTTGAAAAATCGAAATTCCAACGCCATTATGCCCAGAATGTCATCCTCTATCATGGGTTAAAATTTCAAAGCATTTTGAATTTATTTGACCCTTCCTTGAAGGAGAGAGAAAGCCTATAGGGGGCTTAGGAGCCTTGAAAAATTACGAAAATGCCCCTAGAGATGACCAGGCTGTCCCTAGTACTCTGAAATGTGCTGATCGAACTAGGAACCCTCGCTACTTGACCAAGATAGCCTATTAGTGGAGACTCCCTTCCGGGGGGTTGAAATTTTGGTTATAACAGTCATGCAACTGTGTTTCGTCATTCACCCATGAAAAACAATTTATCTACTACAAAGTCCACAAAAATCCCACAAAGCCACATTAAATCCATCACTGGAGCCATCAAATTACTTCAAAAAAAATTTCAACCAAAACTACCCACCACATCAAAGCATTTCAATCACATCAAAACCCACCAACCACCTAGAATGATCACATCCCATCAAAAACACACAAACCATATCAAACCCACCAACCACCCGGAGACCATTGGTCATACCGGTGCCATCAGTGCATACCAGAGCCATCAGCGCATACCAGAGCCATCAACGCATACCGGAGCCATCAGCGCATACCAGAGCCATCAACGCATACCGGAGCCATCAACGTACACCAGAGCCATCAGTGCATACCGGGGAAATTAGTACATATCGGAGCAATCAACACATGCTGGAGCCATCAATGCATACCAAAGCCATTAGTGCATGCCGGAGTCATCGACGTAATCCGGAGCTAGTAATACATGTTGGAGCCATGAAGGTACACCAGAGTCATCTCAAAGTTTTGTAGCAACTCCGGAACCGTCAGCTCACAAAAAAAAATCTACATCCATAAATAGAGAGTTGGATTCAATTAATACATTTATTTTTGAACACCTCACATCGGATATCATTTGCATATAACCACAAAGTTCATCCACAATCTAATGCATACTCACAACCCACTAGGCAGCTATTACACTACTAGTGCGGCCCCGTCGTTTTTTCTCCACTGGGCAGCTATTACGCTACTAGTGCGAGATCGTTCACTTCATAACCCGCTAGGCAGCTATTATGCTACTAGTGCGGTCCCGCTCTTTTTTCCTCCACTAGGCAGCTATTACACTACTAGTGCGAGATCGTCCAATTCATAACCCGCTAGGCAGCTATTGTGCTACTAGTGCGGTCTCTTTTTCACTTTACACCCGCTAGGCAGCTATTGCGCTACTAGTGCGGTCACTTTTTTGTTTTACACCCACTAGGCAACTATTGTGCTACTAGTGCGGTAGCCTTTTCGTTTTACACCTACTACGCAACTATTGCGCTACTAGTGTGGTCGCCTTTTCGTTTTACACCCGCAAGGCAGCTATTGCGCTACTAGTGCGGTCGCCTTTTTATTTTACACCCGGTAGGCAGCTATTGCACTACTAGTGCGGTCGCCCTTTCGTTTTACACCCTCTAGTAAGCTATTACGCTACTAGTGCGGTCGCCCTTTCGTTTCATAACCCGCTAAGCAGCTATTGCGCTACTAGTGTAGTCGCTTTTTCATTTTACACCTGCTAAGCAGCTATTGCGCTACTAGTGCGGTCGCCTTTTCGTTTTACACCCGCTAGGCAGCTATTGTGCTACTAGTGCGGTCACGTTTTTGTTTTACACCCGCTAGGCAGCTATTGCGCTACTAGTGTGGTCGCCTTTTTGTTTTACACCCGCTAGGCAGCTATTGCGCTACTAGTGCGGTCGTCTTTTCGTTTTACACCCGCTAGGCAGCTATTGCGCTACTAGTGCGGTTGCCCTTTCGTTTTACACCCGCTAGGCAGCTATTGCGCTACTAGTGCGGTCGCCCTTTCGTTTCACAACCTGCTAGACAACTATTGTGCTACTAGTGCGGTCACATTTTCATTTTACACCCGCGAGGCAGTTATTGCTCTACTAGTGTGGTCGCATTTTTGTTTTACACCCGTTAGGCAGCTATTGCGCTACTAGTGCGGTCGCATTTTCGTTTCAAACCCGCTAGCAGCTATTGCACTACTAGTGCGGCCGTATTTTCATTTCAAATCCACTAGGCAGCTATTGCGCTACTAGTGCGGTCGCCCTTTCGTTTCACAACCCGCTAGGCAGCTATTGCGCTACTAGTGCGGTCACATTTTCATTTTACTCCCGCTAGGTAGCTATTGCGCTACTAGTGTGGTCACATTTTTGTTTTACACCCGCTAGGCAGCTATGGCACTACTAGTGCGGTCACATTTTTATTTTACACCCGGTAGGTAACTATTGCGCTACTAGTGCGATCGCATTATCGTTTCAAACTCGCTAGGCAGCTATTGCGCTACTAGTGCGGTCGCATTTTCATTTCAAACCCGCTAGACAGCTATTACGCTACTAGTGCGGTCCCACCATTTTTCCTCTACTAAGCAGCTATTACGCTACTTGTGCGAGATCGTTCACTTCATAACCCCGCAGGCAGCTGTTACGCTACTAGTGCGGTCCCGCCGTTTTTCCTCCACTAGGCAGCTATTACGCTACTAGTGTGAGATCGTTCACTTCATAACCCGCTAGACAGCTATTACGCTACTAGTGCGGTCCCGCCGTTTTTCCTCCACTAAGCAGCTATTACGCTACTAGTGCGAGATCGTTCACTTCATAACCCGCTAGGCAGCTGTTACGCTACTAGTGCGGTCCCGCCGTTTTTCCTTCGTTAGGTAACTATTACGCTACTAGTGCAATATTGTTTCACACCCACTTGCTAGGCAGCTATTACGCTACTAGTAAGGTACTCATTCAAAGTATTATAGGCTCGTCATAAGTCCTATAGCTAGATGTCAAGAGGTCTAGTTGAGGCTCTCCTAAGTCCTCGTACTTTCAATTGCATTCTAGGCTCATTATAAGCCCTAGGACTGGATGTTAAGAGGTCCAGTTGAGGCACTCCTAAGTCCTCGAGCACCCCAAACCAATCTATTGTTAGCATTTTAGGCTCGTCATAAGTTCTAGGACTAGATGTCAAGAGTTCCAGTTGAGGCTCGTAATAAGTCCTCGTGATTCAGTTATCATATCATTTCCCGTCACATTCATACATCATCTTCCTCGCGGTCGTATCCTATTACACCATGAAGCCGTAGTGAGAATTTTTGGCGCCCTCTCAACCTTGATCCAATTCTGCAAGGGCTTGCAAAATTGAATCAAGGGGACCATCTGTAGACACCAAAAATTCTCACCCCATAAAGTAAAATTCAGATAAATAAATAAAATAAAAGGGTCGTCGGCTTTTGTTTCGACACTTATTCATGTGCGTACCAAAATGAAACCTCTATTTTAAGACAAATTTTAAAAATCAATTTTCAATCCATCCGTTTTCAAATTTGTCCATTTTTCGTTATTTACTCATTTTACCATTTTATTTTTCGATTTATTTCATGTTAGGCAGTTACGTTTTATTCGCTTATTCATTTGTCTATTCGTTTCATTTTTGTTCAAGCTATTTTTGTTTATCGTTAATTTTATCTCATTTCATTTCATTGATACGTTTACTTGTATTTTATTTATTATTTCTTGTTTTTATTTTGTCTTTACCATTATTATTTTTAGAATAATTTTATCATTTTATGTACATTTTGTTTTGTCGCTAATTCGATTAAACTCCCTTTCATCTTATTTTATTACTTCTTTTTTATGTCGTATTTACCGCTCTTCGTACATATTTGATCCAATTTCCATTTTTAGGATACTCACCTGTATTTAAATTTCCATCATACTAGTACCATTTTATCATTTCATGTATTCGTTATTATGGTATTTCGCTATTTTATGTTTTACTATGCTTTGTAGTTTTATTATATACATTCCTTTATTTCAAGACTCTCAATAAGAACCCAATTCATTTTATTAGATTAAACTCTTCCGTTTTGCTGCATTTTTCCAACGTTTTTATGAAACTAATTCAGTACAAATTAGAGTTCTAGTATTATTATTCATGTTTACATGCTGAAATCTGTTGTAGCTTGTTTAGTTAGCACCCTTAAAAAGGATCCCTGATGATTCGGGTTCAAAACTCAGCCAGAGCGCATGCCTGATGTTTTATTTTGCTTTTGTTGCACCTTCGGTTAGATCCAAATGCGGTCCATTTCCCTTTTTTCAACCCACATCCAGATAAAGCCCATGACCACTTCAGAAAACCCTAATCCACATATGTCCTAAAACCCTGATTCGTTCTCTATAAAACAACAGCAAAAAAGATCTACAGTGGCGGACACACCCGTTCCAGCCATTCTCCGATCAGAACTTCCATTCCTTGTGCTTCTTCCTTGATGATTCTCTTCATTCATCTCGATCACTCTTTGATCTCTCTCTCGATATCAAAACTTAAAAAAATCCTAGAAATCCTACCAGCCGAACCTCCATCGACCTCCTCCATCTTCCTTCAATCAATTTTCCTCTTCAAAAGGAATAAAAACCAGAATCACTCCCCACACTTGAGAACTTCTCCCCACCAGAAACTAGAATCACCACCACCACTTACTGTCGGAAATCAACGTTACGTCTCAGTTTCTTCCGCCTTATCACTCCACCAGAAATCGCTATTAACACCACATATCACAAGAAATCCTCACTATACTCCATTTTCCTTCGGTGTCGCCTCCAAGTAAGCTCTGTCAGAATTTCGCTTCTGAAATATGAACTCTCGACAAGAGAGAGAGATGGCTCAAAAGTGACTTCGTTGGGGATCCTTCTATGTTAGCGTCACATATCTATCCGATTGTCCCGATGTTGCATTTTCTTTTGTTTTCGCCCTTCTATTCTGGCTTTTCTTTCGAAGATTTCATAAACTGGAAGGATACCTAATCCATGATGGATTCACGGACCTTCGAATGTCTATGACCAGTGTGTGAGTTCGAATCTGGATTTTTTGTCATCTGTCTACGTCTTAAAAAAGAGAGGACCATGCTTGCTTAGTTGGATTTCTTTACATCAAGGTGTATAATCCCTCTATTGAGTGTTTGAAATAAGTCATTACCAGTGTGTGAGCCATTTCGAGGACACTCCATCCCTGTTTCACTTCATGTCAGTCGGTGACCACAAACTACAGGGGAGAAGAATCCCGATTGCTTTATCTCGGTTATCCCTTATTCAAATCGTTGTCCGACTCATTAATTTACTGCATATCTGATGGCTTTGTTCTAAATGTGTTTCATCCCTTGTTTTACATACGGTTTTGCTTGCCAAGCATGGATAATATGATACTTGTCTTGCCGATTGTACTCCTTGTTTCCTGGATTCACCATATGAGTACCTTTATGCTTGCTAATGACCAAATCCATGTGAATCTGTTGTACCCTTTGCTTGTCTTTGTCTGTTTTTCTGCATGATTTGGGCGAGGCTCTTGGATATACATCTGATGCAGCTTCGACTGAAACCTTCAACAGGAGCAAATGGTGTCTGCCTCCAAGAGAACTCAATGTATACACCTCTATATACTGGGTGTTTATGTTGTTCATAGTTGTTTCAATTCCATTTGTTTAGCTGGTTCAAATGATAAATCACTCCATGTATTACATTGCGCTGTTCATGATTGTTTGAGCTAACTCTTTGGCTTCATGATCTGTTCTTTTCCCATGTCTTGACCCTCATTTATGGTATGGGGGTTGCTAACCTTATTTGCTCTCAGATTCAGCTCATCTGCACGATACACCGGCTGAAAGAAAAGGGTTCCCTCTTGCTTTATTAACATTTCATTTGCTTCTTGTTGTTGACCCATTTTAATTGGTCTTGTCTATCTGTTTTTTTACTAAGGAACCTAATATCCAAAGTCTTGATGGAGATTCGGAGGGGAGCGGACATAGGCCATGCTGGTGGACTCTCGGCCAAACTCAACTTTGAGGATTTCACATCAGTTGTCATGCGGCTAAAAAATTATTAGCTAAATTTTCCCTTTGCCTTGTTTCTGTCAAAATTATTAACCTCATGCTTAATTAATCTGTTTAGATTTTGTCTTTTCCAGCTTCGTGTATGCATTTACTCTTGTTTATATTGTTGATCTTATTATAGGCAACTTTGACATTAGATTGTTAGAGTAGAGCATTAGGTTTGTTTATTCAATCAAATCGGTGGACGGGTATTCACTTTTGTAATGATTCGGATAGCTAGATGAAGCAAACAAATCCAAAAAGAGAAAAAAAAACAAATGTACATATTGAATTTCATGTTATATTTGTTGATATGCTTACCTTCAGTCTTACTTTATACCATTTATCTGCATTAGACTAGTTTGGCCATTGTTGGGCCTAGCCCAATATAGAGGCCCAAGGATACAGGAAGCCCTAGTTAGCCCATAGGTCACCCCTTTATAGAAAAGCTTTAGGTTGGGTATCCTCCATGAATACGGGTCCTAGACACGACCCATGTGAGGAATACCTATTTTTCTTAAAATTTTCCAAATCATCTATAATGTTAGAAAAAAATTCACAATCAATTATTCAATTCCAAAATCAATTTAAAACTCCAAAGAAATCAAATCTTCAAAATATGTCAAAAATCAAATCCATAAAATGAGTCTCAAATCAGCCCAATAACAACCCACTTCTTAACCCATTTTTAGGCCCATTTCTGATCCGGCCTAATATGCATTTCCTTAAAGAAGACCAAAAGCCCAATTGGACCAAAAGCCCAAACTGGACCCAATTCATCCCACATCAAAAAGCCCACTTTGACCTGACCCACTTCGACTCGGCCCATTTTGACTTGGCCCAACTTCTCAAAACTCGGCTCATCAAACCCAGTTCGGGCCCAAACCGATTTCGGACCCAAACTCATTCTGGACCCATACCCATTTAGGCCCACTCGGCCCATTAACCCACTCGGCCCATTAAGCAAACTTGACCCATTAAGCCCACTCGACCCAAATCACTTGACTTGGCCTACTTGGCCCATTAAGCCCACTTTGCCCAAATCACTCGACTTGGCCCACTCGGCCCATTAAACCCACTCGGCCTGTTAAGCCCACTCGACCCATTAACTCACTCGGCCCATTTTGACTCATCCAGTCCATCTTTGACCAACCAAATTTTGACCTTGACCTCGACTTTGACCCAACCCGACTTTGACCCAACCCAAACATTGACCTTGACCTTGAACCTTGACCTTGACCTGAATTTTGACCCGGCCCATTTTCCATTCCCGGCCCAAATTCAATTCAAACATAATTCAAACCCAACTCCTTTTCCATACAAACCAAATTCAATTCCATCCAATTCAAACTCAATTCCATTCAAATTCATCTCAATTCAAATTCAATTCCAAATTCATTCAAATTCAATACCAAATCAACTTCTAATTCAAATCAAAATTCTTTTAACTTCAATTCAAATTCATCCCAATGCAAATTCAATTCCAAATTCATTCAAATTCAAAATCATTCCAATTTCAATTCAACTTCCATTCCAATTCAAATTAAAATTCATCCAACTCCAATTCAATTTCAATTCCACTCTGAATGTCTCACAGACCTGAGCGTCTCACAGACTTTGTTATCCCAATGATTCAAATGTCTCACAGACCTGAGCATCTCACAAACCAGAGCGTCTCACAGATCCGAGCGTCTCACAGACTTCGACATCTCAAGGTTTCAAATGTCTCATAGACTCGAGTGTCTCACGGACTTCACTAGCTCATTTCTTTCACCCTTCGAATATCCCAAATGTCTCTTAGACCCGAGCGTCTCACAGACTAACATCTCAAACCTAAAGCTTCTCAAAACTCCAAACTCTTCTAAACTTCAAACCCCTCAAAACCTCTAAACTTCCAAAACCCAAAAATAGTCGTGAACTACGTAAGCTCTGATCTCAACAGGGAGTTGAGTACGTAGGCAGCCAACCTAGGGTGTGACCCCATTCTAATCAAAAAACTCTTTTCCCACCTTAAGGAGATACTCCAACCTCTCAAAACTTTCGATTCTCTTCCGACTCACATTAACACCTCATGCCTATAGCCTTCGGGTCTTATTTATCCATTCAACCCTTAAACCTTTTCTCGATCTTCCATTCTACATTCAACCAACTCTCAACCTGTCAATCTTTTCATTTGGCGCTAGCTTGACAGAAAAGCTCGCCTCATCCATTCTCTTTCTCTCTTCCCGTCCTAATCATATCCTTGGCTTTTAAAAGAATCTCTCTTAAAGGTTTTGAAAGAAGGTAATCCCGACAATTGGAGACCGAGGTTTCCTTGGGCACCAATCCGAAGTCGTGGTCGTTGCCACTTCTAAGGGGTGTAACCCAGTGCGAACCCACACAGAATCTCTAAAATGACCAGATAAATCCTATCCGTAGGCAACAATCCCATAGTCAATTAACGGTTCTTAGAATCCTTTTCCTTTCCTTCCTAGTTCATTTAGGTCAAACTAGGTGGCGACTCTAGTCAATTTCCGCCCTTAGGGCATAAGTCCGCGTGGAGCCCATCGAGAGCGGGAGTAGTGCACAGTTGCACTCTCCTTTATGTTTTCTGGGAAAGACGGACGATTTAGTAGGTATTTGAGGGATGCTAGAATAACGTGTTTTTACCCTCCACGGAATGGCATTTTCTAGGATCTAGGCTTTTCAGTCAGACCATATTTTCATAGACCCCCCTTATACCAAAAAATCACCCTCCACGTCAGGCATCTCAAGCTTCCTTAATGCTTTTGCCGAGATTACATTGGCTCCAGCCCCACTATCGACCAGGATACCTTCTATCATGCGATCATACACCTGCACCTGATGACGAGCGGGTCATTGTGCGGGTAAAGAACTTCATCTTCATCTTCTTTAGTAAAGTAGATTGGGGGTAACTTTTTTTTCTTGGCCACCTTCCTTTCGGGAATTTCCCGATGCACTTCATAAATGTGCCTTTTCCTTTTAAGTTAATGGTCCTACTTCCAAGAGGAGGCTTGTAAAGCTTCTTAGGAGAAGTTTTCATTAGTTTTCCCGAGTTCTTATTTTGGAAGTTTTCTGGCCATAAGTGGTTAAGAAAAAGGTAAACAAGATCAATGAACATCATTAATGAGGTACAAACAAATGATACTCTTTTTAATTTCAAGGTGAAATACTCTATGTTTTGGCTTGAAAGAAAAGAAAATAGAAGAGACTACTCTCTTTATTATAAACCTGTAAGCATCGCGAAGGATTTACTATGGTCTAACTCTGGGGGTATCTCCTCTTCTTGTCGGGCCCGGGAGTACTGGTTATTGGTATATTGGTTGCTGGAATGTCTCTGTTGTCCGGCCTGCTGCTTACCTTTTTTCTTGTTTTCTTCAATTATTCTAAGCTCCTTGGCAAGGTTGGCACAGTTGATGGTTCTATGACTTCAGTGTCCATGGTATTCACAGAATGCCACTAGGACTTCTCCCGGTTGAGGCTACTTTGGGGGAGGTAGAAGGCCTTCCTTCACCGCAGTCGCGTACTTCCCTGGGTCGATGTGGATTACAAGGAAGACCCTTGCGTTCTAGTATTGTGATCCTTGGGAGGAAGCAGTGGTCAAGGTCTTGTAATACGGTTTGTACCTTGACCCCCCACTGGATGAGTTCCCGGTCACGGCGCCTCCTACTTTCCCCCCTTTTCTCGCTTGCGACTGGGACCTTGAAGCTACTTATCAGCTCTTTGGCTTTGTTTTCCACTATTTCTGGCTTTAGGAAGTCATGGATCATTTCAGCCAATTCTCTATACGTCTTTGGTGCTTTAGTCGCTTATTTTCCAGTAAGTCGAGGATGGGCCAAACCATTGCCCAAGGCTTTGATCAGGATCTTTTCATCGATGTCATGAATTTCAGCTACTTGCTTATATAAGTGCTCGCTGTACTCCTTCATAGATTCTCCTTTCTTCTACTTTATATCCATGAGCTCTATTGTTTCCCTCTTCACTTTCTTACTGGCAGCAAAGTATTGTTGAAATTTCTCTTTCAATTGCTTAAAGATGAAGATAGACTGTGGGGGCCTGGTAGAGATCAAACTCATCGTCCTCTTGGAGAGTGTCCCCGGGAACAGATTGCACAAGGCGAGGGAACTAATTCCCTGCGTATTCATGGCGAACATGAATTTTTTGATATGTTGAGCAGGATCCCCTGTGCCATCGTACTTCTCAACGGCTGGGGCGACGAAATGCGAAGGGAGTTTAGCTTTCTGTTCTTCTCTGAGATTGGATAGAGACTCATGTTGATCGAGTCGTCTTCCTCATTCTCCTCTTCGATTGAGATCAGCTCTTCCCTTCGCACCTCTTTCTTTCTCCCATTGCTTCCCTCTGAATCTTGATTTCTCAAGAATTCGATTGCCTCAGACATCTCCTCACATTTCCTTTGGTAATCTTCATCTCTCTGCATTAGTCCTTGCTGTAGGAGCTCATTTCCTTCCATGATCCTTCCGTCGATCGTCCTTGTCAGATTCTTCAGCATATCCTCTAAATCCTTTTTAGGGATGGAATATGAGACCATCGTACCAGCAGCATTGGGAGCGATTGGATCAGTGTTTCCAGTATTGGCTTGCGGAGCACTTCTCGTCCTGGGGACCATTTCGTACCTAAACCTGCAAAAACACAATCTCTGATTTCAGATCCGTAGAATTTGAATGCCGTACAAGGTCGTTATTCACAAGATGGATTCGTGGTTGCTAGATCTGAGTTGTTCGTTTCCCACAGACGGCACCAGATGAAATCATCGGTTCCCTTTCCCTACGATCTATTCCTAATCCACAGCAAATATACGATCTACCCCAGAATGCCTTTGTCGAATTACCTTGTTAAGAAAGACATCGTACTTCAGGGGATCTTTCGCAATACAGAGCAAAAAGGCACAAAGGGGTTTCAGTGTGTATTGATCATGTGCCTTATTTTGTGGAGGGTGAACCCCTATTTATAATAATTTTCTACAGTTCTTGGGTTCGCCTGCCTGTCACATTTTACTAGGCTGTCATTCTATTTATCATGTAAGTACATTATCTAAGTATCTATGTCTTTCGTCTTTAGCTGTTCAACCGGGCATAGGCGCTCGGTCACTACCTATGCCCTTTTCCTTAGTCTTCGACCAGTCATTGACGACCGGTCACTTATTTATACTTACTTTGTAGCTTTTGCGACTGGTCACATGAGACCGGTCCCTCACTCATGCTTACTTTACAACTTTAGCGACCGGTTGCAGCCGACCGGTCGCCACTTGATCTTGCTTCGTATCCTCTCGATTGGGCACGGGTGCCCGGTCACCATCCATGGCTTTTCCTTGCTTCTAGCGCTTGGCCTTGATTTCCCCTCTTCACCCACCCTACTCAATGGAATTATAGGATCAGGATAGTTGGAACGTCAGTCGGGATATGGCGAGTGTCATTTTAAGCTTGCCACTCTCAAGGTGTACGATATGGTTTTCTTGCAATCTGCATGCTACTGAGGTTTACCTCGACTTGAGTGCAACTTGTTTATATGCAATGACTGAACAAGATAAATGCATGAAAATGGTTTACTGCATTTCCCTTTGGGTTTCGTATTGTGCTAACCCGACTTTCCTTTGAGCTTGCGTACTAACTTCGATTAGTAATCAATGCATGTAATGGACATAAAATAATGGTTAAAGATCCACAAACGTTTCCCGCATATGAAAATGTCTAATAGTGGACAACGGTATAAGATTACTAAATAGCTTCCTAATATTAGTTAGTTGATACCCGACAGAGGTTCGGACTAACAAGAACATTTCAGTGAATCTTCTACTAATTGCTTACCGAGGGGTTGAGGAATCCAGAACTGTATCGGGCACGCGTGTATTGTGTTAGGAGGTCGGTGTCTATATTAGATCTAACTTCCAGTGAGACTTATCTACGGACTTGTTGCCTAGAGTCAACAAATCGACTCGACCTCCTTGGATTACAATTCGAGGTGCGAGGCCAGTTATTAAGTATGGCACTGTGGGATCGCCTAACTCCCAACTAACTTAAGAATTGTTGTTTATTTAAGCCTTAGAGTTCACACTCACTGGCTAGGGTCAGTTACAACCCAACAAAAATAAACAACAGAAAAGGGTATGAACAATTCTAAATAAAGAACCGTTGACATTATATAAGTTAAGGGAGAACACGAGAATAAAAAAAATTCTCAGGCCTAGGAAAAGAAGGAAAACTATCTCACTTACTTGATCAACTCCCATTGCGATGTTCGATTTGTTTGAGTTATGTGATTACATGCTTGATATGTTTTATGTTTATTGTACTTCATAATGTTGTTTGAATAATAACCAACCACATATATATTGACCAATTAGTTGTGTGTAGCCCTAGTAGCTTGTGGTCTACACGTCTACCATACCAGCAAATGTGTTGAGCCCTTCGGGGCCTACCATTTATTTTACAGGTACACTATCGAAGATGTTACCCGCTCAAGAGTAGGACGGGGTAGAAGTGCTTTTATTTATTCAGACTTGGTTTACATGGGTAGTTGTATTACACTCATTTACATATGTAGATAACAAAGAACAGAACTTGTATTTGGATTTATTTTTGGGTTGTATTAAACTCGATATAGTTTGTGGATTACTATTTATGTTGTATATTTACTAGGGGAATAATCTAGTCAGTCAAACCGTAATAAGGAAGTTGAATAGGCCTTGTCAGTCACGTGGGTGACTGATGGCGGTAACACCATAGGAGATTGGATATTCCTCTACGATTTCAATGAAGACGATAGGGAAGATTAAAAGGTAAGTATGCGATTAGTAGTTGGGGTGTTACAAGAATCATGATCATCCTAGATTCATTTTTCTTCATGTTCAACCTAGATTCATTTTAAGAAGAATTCGCAGAGATGATTTTATCACCAACAACCTCACTACTTTAGTCCATAGAGGGCTTTGTTCAGTTTAATATAGATTTATTCACTATGACTTGTTATAAATGCTTCAGATAACTTAAATCCCTCGGGTAGCCTTGTATCAAACGATCCATATATAGGTTGTAACCACATCTATTAAGTGGAACTCCAGTCTTTCTTGAACTGCTAGACTAATCAAGTACTTGTGGCTTTCATAAATGAATATGTTTTTCATAGTCAATGTCAAGTATTTGACTAAAACCTTGTACAAATAGATGAGTTTTATCTAATAATCTCATTGTTACAAACTACTTATTTTACATTATCAGTATCAATCTCATTGAGAAAGACGAGTATGTTATGTAAGATTGGCCAACCATGTAAAATTAGTTTAGCCTTCAAATGAGCTGCAGTATCTTTAGAAATCAAACTAAATGCTCTATAGATTTGTTTGTTACCGGTTCAAGCTTATTTGAATCCAATGGGACTTGCCCGACTTTGTTTATATTTAATGAAAGTCAGTTTACCTTGTTAGAAAAGGAAAGTAATTTGTATCAAATATAAGATAAGTTTATTTATTTAAAATATTATAGTGCATGATTCACTTATCCTAGCATCATTTTTTTTTCTTCATTTGGTGGTCCTCTTTATAACCGTTGGACCAGGTAAAGTGGCTAGGTATACCAGCTGTGGCAATCAATGTACCATGGATATATATCATGAATTGATCACCATCATTTCAAGTAGTTGAATTCAATCTACACCGCCAAAGTATCCTATATCGATCGCGAAACGATAGCCCTAGAATTGTGGACCTTCTCCGCTTCGAGATGTTAGCATTGGATATGCCTCTTCGAATTCATACTTTGGCTACGTTGGGACATGGTATTTTTGTGGTATAAATGTGGTAATTTTGAGTTTTATATTTTTGACAAAAAAATGCTAAACTGTCATCTTCGAACAATAATTTTCAAAACAACCACAAATATACCAACACAAACAACCACAAAACAACCAACAATTTATGTGAATACTGTAAACAGAGGCGGAGCCAGAAAACTGTAATTAGGGGGCAAAAATATTTTAATAATATTCCTTAATTTATAATAAATTAATTTAAATTTTCAATATTTATAATTATATTTTAAAAATGATATTATATATTAAATTTGACACAAATTAAATTAAAATTGAAATATATAATTAATATTATAAATTAGTTTATTTTCTCTTTTTTATTTTAAGTTTTTTTATAAAGATTGGTATACAAAATTATAAATTAATGAAAATAATATAGAACAATACTTTTAAACTACTAGTGTTTTTCTAAATTGTTTATTCAGACACGGATAAATAGTCTCTTAAAACTATTACTATCTATCAATTCTAATAAAATATTCTACAAGGAAAAGAGCAAACTAATAAAAATTACAATGTAAACTTTCAATTATATCAAATTATTAGAGTACAAAATATTTGTAGTATATTTCAAAAATATCAAATATAAGTATTCAACTTGCTAAGTAATAAATTAATTACAAAACTGTTTGTACAAACTATTATGGTTTGTCAGTATATCAAAGTTATTATATGTTTTATACCGTGTTTAATAATTAAAGAATACTTTTATATGCTAATATACGTTATTTTTCATTTCTTGACATATCCAATATTAAATTTAAATTAATGTTTTTGAATTTCATTAAATATTTAATTGAATAGAATATATTATTTTAACTACAAATATATATTTTAAATAAATATTTTATTATCATCTAAACAATATATAATAATAAAATAATAAGTGATATCTATCTATATATATAGAGTCAATTATTTTATTATTAGAAAGAATTGCTATTTCATTTCAATGATATTATTTATTCCATTAAAAATTAAAATAATCTTAAGTATTAATACATTTTAAATTTATATTAAATACTAATATGTAATCCATAAAATTATATTTTTATATATAACATCTAATATATTTGCTCTAAATACAATGGTTTATTTATTTATTTTTTTAAATATATGTAAAAAATTTATTTATAAATTAATATGTATACATATTATAAATTAATTGTCATTAAAATATTAATAAAGAATATTAATTATTAAAGGTTGTAATTGAATATCTACATATATTTTAACTTTATTAACAAAAAATTGTTTTAAAATGTAATATAAAAATTTTAATTGTAACAATAAAAACGGTAAACGCACTGCACAAAACTAACTTATTCAAAACACTCAGACGAAACCGCCGCCTGTCGAACACTAGTTTTCAAAACAGCCACAAAACAACCAGCACAAAACAACCAACAAAACTATTACAAAACAGCCAGTCAAAATAACAAGACCAAAACAACCACAGAACAACATAAAACACCCAGAGGAGCGGCTCGGGCTCGGTGCCTCTTTGAATTCATATAATACATGTACGATATGCATATGTGTATCATACGCATAAATATCACATCAAATGATGGTACATAGGAGAGTGGTTCTCCAGCATGCATAATTGGAAGTACATTTTTAAGCATGAAATAAGAGCACCGACATTTTCGGTACGGTAGATATGAACAAAACAAGAAGCTGGAATAAAAATGTGAAAGACTGGAATGGAATGGGGACCATGATGATGAGGAGTTGAGGACTAATCCTGCGTGTATATATGTCCTCTGCGCGTCACGCGGACAGAACGATGATATACATTTTTTTTTAATTCACAATATAAAATCTTTTTAATTCATGATATACATTTTTTAAAAAATTCCACAACATCCCCTAAATTTTTTTGAAATTCACAAAATGCCTTTTTTCATCAACTCCACCATTAACGGCGTCTGAAAATTAACATTTTTATCACTGTATTTTCTTTTAAATTCCGATATTATCCTAAAATTTTTCATAAATCACAATATATCCCTTTTTTAAAAATATATTCACAAAATACCCCTAAAAGTTTCAAAATTCATAAAGTACCCTAGTCCATGAAATGATCTTGAATAATGACTATTGTATATCTTACATTGCAGGTCATGAATTTCAAGTTCACAACATGTCCTTTTTTTATTTATGGAATTTTATAAAATTTTACAAAAATATATTTAAAATATTACAAAATATAAATAATTATAAAAAATATTTTTTAAAATGAAAAATTCATAAAATATTAAACATACACAAAACTTAAATATATTTTTTTTCTTCTCATTTTTACCTTTCTTGACTACTTATCCCTCTACTTTTGCATTAAAATATTATAGTTATATTTAAATAATGATTAAATATTATATAATAAGCATATATATGTTGATTTATAAACAAAACTAATCCAAGATAAGATGAGGTAACTAAAACTATGTACAATTACCTTTATTATATTGGATTTAATTTGTTTATAAGTTGACATATATATGCTTAATATAATATTTAATCATTATCAAACCATGACTCCAATGTTTTAATGAAGAAGAAAGACTAATAAACAGTCAAAAAAAGACTAAAAATAATGAGAAGAAAAATAATAATTTGTTTGAAGTTGTGTGTATGTTTAATGTTTAAGAATTATCGATCTTACTTCACTTTTTTTTATATTTTTTATAATTTTATCATTTATAAAAATATTTTTTGTAATTATTAATATTTTGTAGTATTTTAAATATTATTTGTAAAATTTCATAAGATGCCATAAATAAATAAAGGACATGTTGTGAACTAGAAACATGACCTACAATGTAAGGGATATAATAGTTTTTAGGAAAAATTACATTCCCCACCCATGACGTTTGGAGAAATTACACATCCCACCCACGAGGTTTCAAAATTTAATTTGCCTACCCATATCGTTTCCTCTATTTACATCCGACAACTGTTCTAATATTTGATCAACTTAAAAGATGCTTAAATGTTGTCCCAAATTGATAAAACTTTACATGGATGATGCTAAGGTATTATATTTTTGTCCAATGTCAAATCCAAAGTTTTTTAATCTCATATATGACCTATGGGACCCAATGAAAACATGCTCACATGTCACATGTTTCATTGGGTCCCACGGATCACATATGAGCTTAAAAAACTTTGGATTTCACACAAGACCAAAATATAACACCTTAGCATCATCCATGTAAAGTTTCATCAATTTTGGACAACATTTAAACATCTTTTAAGTTGATCAAATATTAGAAAAGTTGTTGGATGAAAAATAGAGGAAACCACACGAGTGGACAAAGTAATTTTTGAAACCTCGTGGGGGGTGTGTAATTTCGCTAAACATCATGAGTGGGGGATGTAATTTTCCCTAGTTTTTATTTTAAGGTCATATTATAGATTAGAGGTATTTTGTGAATTTTGAAACTTTTTAGGGGTATTTTGTAAATGCATTTTTAAAAGGGTATATTGTGAATTAAGAAAGTTTTTAGGGGTATATCGTGAATTTTAAAAGATAAGGCAGGGACAAAAATATCAATTTACAGGTGGTGTTAACGACAAAGTTGACGAACGTTACAAATAATGGACATTTTGTAAATTTCAAAAGATTTAGGGTATCTTATAACAAGATTTAAAAAAAATGTATATTGTGCATTACGAAAAATTTTAGAAATATATTATAAATTTTCCTTTTTTTATAGGTGCAACCCACAATCACTATTTTTAGGATGCACTCTGTGTAAAGTTATGGATGACCGTACACGTGCCAATCATATTGATCAAGTAAATCCAACTCTGATTTCGGATAGGACATAAATGTTGAATATTTTGATATATAGTTATCGGAAAGGGGGGTCAAATTAGAAACCCATCCTTGAATGCTTCACAGTGACGTTACATGTACTATATAATATGCACTGAGAAATATGGCTCCATGGAAGGCGGAAAAGGAAACATCGAAACATAAGGATGGCTTGCTATCATTATTGATGGGCTTCATGAGATTTATACAAAAGTATGTCATAAGGTCCACTTCCCCGCCCGACCTCTCCTATCATAATACAGATTTTTCGATTGAATGTATATAATTACTTTAGTTCCCACGCGTAATTGAAGATTTATCCCACTACCAGTATGACGAATTTTTTCCATTTCATTTATAACCAATGTAGTCAGTCTCTAATGTATACGCATAAATTCGCATTATTACTATATTCTCTAAAGGCGTTGACTATTCGGAGTTCAATCGACTCACGGCGGATAGATACTCAGGGTTGTAACCTTATGATTGTTAAATCCATATCTTACCAATTTTTTTTTTTTTTGAAGTAAACATTGTGACCATATATTAAAAGTAACCATGCATAGGGGAGGAACCCTCATGTCATGTTAGTTCCATATCTAACTTACAAGCCAAAATAATATTAGGGGGAACATGCTCCCCCAACCACACCCGGTTACTCTCTACAAAGGGGTTACCCAAATTACAAATAATCTTAGTCAGATATTTGTCATACGAAAGAGAATCACTCCTAATAATACTAGCAAAATTAGAGAGTAGTCCTCTCACCATCGAGATATCATCCCAACTGGAATTGGGTCTTCTGATATCTACCAAATTGAGTACATCCTCAAAATATTTGTCAGCTGATTCAAAACAAATGCTATGGCTACCCACCGAGATAGCAAGCTCCATGGCAATTCTTTTTGCTTTAATATCAGCATACTGCACATTACTAGTGCTGGGAATTCTTCGATTGAAAACTAGAATAGGTAAACCTCGATCGTCTCGGATGATACCGGCTATGATCCGGTCACCATACCGACTAGCAAGCATACCCGTACCAATGCTATAAGAGCCCGACGAAGGAGGATGCCAAATCATAGGAGAAAAGAGATGAGGGGAAGACTTCATCACCGAAAGGTAAGCTTCAATAAAGGAATTGTTTACCTCGACTTCTTTCCACCAAGAGAGCTCTGGATTATGTTTGACTTTGTTCCTCGAAGCGTAAATGACCCAGAGCTTGTTAGCTATAAGAGATAGTTTCTTCGCACTCCACCCCTCCGACATCCGAAAAAACCAGTCCAACATACCCTCCGCATTATTAGGGATCACATTCACATCCACCAAGCCCCTCCATAACTCTCTAACAGCACAACAATAGAAGAAGCAATGAGCCAAAGTATCCTTGTCCCCACAGAAAAAACATTTGGAATCACCCCCAATCCGTCTAGCCAGATTATCCTGGCAAGGGATAATATTCCCCATGAACTTCCAGAGATTCAGTTTAACTCTAGGGCAGCAGATAGAGCTAGTTAACTTTTTCCCAATCGAACCGATGGAGATAGGGGAATTGGAGGAGCTTTCCTCCCCTGAGTCTTTTACCAGAGAGAGATAGGCTGATTTGACGGAGAATTTGTTATCTTTGGATAAGACCCAGGACCACTGATTAGAACTACCCAACTCAAGAGAATTAGGAGACTGATTCTCATCCCCCATCGAAGGTAGGGGCCGAGCTCCCTCTCGGAGCAAACCCAATACCGAAGAGGTGGATTTCCAAATGGGGCTACCTTTCTTTGAAGGGGTACAATCACAAATATTGTTATCAGGGTAATAAAGATGTTTCATAACTTGAGAAACTAACGACCCCGGGTAAGAAAGCAGTCTCCACAACTGTTTAACCAAAAGAGCTTTATTGAAGTTTTCCACTTCTCTGAAGCCAAGGCCTCCTTGGTCCAAAGGGTCACAAACCTTAGACCATTTGGTCCAGTGGAGGGCTCTTTTTTCGACTTTCCCACTCCACTAGAAGGAGGAGAAAGATGAATTGAGTTTTGCAATAATACCCTTCGGGAGAGCAAATAGGGACATAGTGTAGTTGGGTATAGACTGGAGAACACTAGACACCATGACGGATCTGGCTGCTTGGGCCATGGGTTTGGTCCAACTGGAAACTCTTTTGTGAACAGATTCAATTAGATAGGTAAAGAGATCATGTTTTCTCCTACCTATCTTGAGGGGAAGGCCCAGGTACTTGGAGAAGCAAGGAACTTCTTGGACATTCAGAAGGCTAGAGAGATTATCTTTAATGGGAAGAGCCAATCTTTTGCTGAACACCAATTCCGATTTGAGGTGATTGATTTTGTGACCGGAGGCTAGAAGAAATTTTGTGAGAATATGGTTCAGGCAGGATATATTTGTGGGATTAGCTTTACCAAAGAGGAGAAGGTCATCAGCAAAAGCTAGATGAGAAATGGACGGGCAAAGGGGGGAGAGCTTGATACCATGGAATTCTCCATTAATATCAGACTTATTAAGGAAACTAGACAACGCTTCCTGAGCCAAAATAAAGAGAAAAGGAGAGAGAGGGTCACCTTGTCGAATGCCCCTAGACTGGACAAAAGAGTTACCAGGCTTGCCATTGATGAGAATAGTACATCTGACTGAGCGGACACAATTCATAACTGGAGAAGTCCAATGAGAAGGGAAGCCCATGGAGAGGAGAACATCTTGGAGGAAGTTCCACTCTAATCTGTCATAGGCCTTGCTTAAGTCCAGCTTGAGAGCAAAGAAGCCGTTTTTAACAGCTTGATTCTTCTCTAAAAAATGTTGAAGCTCGCCTGCTAGAATGATATTATCGGTAATGAGCCTCCCTTTCACAAACCCTGATTGATTATGGGAAATGAGGTGTGGAAGGATATGTTGAACCCTATTAGCCAGGGTCTTGGAAGCAATCTTGTAAGCAAAGTTACAGAGTGCAATTGGTCTGAATTTATCAATCTCCGTCGCCCCCGCCATCTTTGGGATAAGAGTGATAAAATACTCATTAAGGGAATCAGGGAGAGGCTGGCCTCTAAGAATAGGCAAGACTGCATCAATAACTTGGTCCCCAATGATATGCCAAAAGGTGGTGAAGAATTTACCGTTAAATCCATCCGGCCCAGGAGCTTTGTTGGCTCCTAATTGTTTCACAGCAACAATGATTTCCTCTCTAGAATAGGGTCTGCTCAGCTCAGAAATAAAGTTACCGTTTAGCCGACCCTCCACCGCTCTCAAAAAATCCCTATCCACCTGGGGTTGGGAAGAAGAAAAGAGATCTTGGAAATACTCTCTAGCAATGCCTTCTATACTCTGCCAAGTATACTGCATAGTGTTCCCGGAGTTCAGGAGACCAAAGATCTCTTTGGATCTTTTATTTGAAGAAGCCCTAGCATGGAAGTAACCCGTATTTTTATCTCCTTCCTTAATCCACTTATCTCTGGAACGTTGCTTCCACCATATTTCCTCCCGGAAAGAAAGTAACTCAATTTCCAAGAGGAGCCTCTTCCTATTATTGATAGCTCCCAACGAGCTATCACTAATAGAGATCTTACCCAACTCTTTCTTTTTATTAATGATCTTCCATTTAATCTTTGAGATCGACCACCCCTTCCATTCACTTAGTTTCCGAGAACATAACTCCAAAGAAGTAGTAATGTTTGGATAGTTGTTGCTCCAGACATCTGTAACTATCTCAGCACACTTGGGATCCAAACACCAACCATTTTCAAATCTAAAAATTTTTGCCGGTTCTTTATGGGCGCCAAAGAACCTGATGAGAAGAGGGCAGTGATCAGAAGCTTCCCGGGGTAGATGTTCAACCGAAATATTTGGAAAAGTCTGTAGACCAGCCGAGGAGCAAAACACTCTATCCAATCTACTATGAGAATGGGAGATCCCATCCTGGCAATTAGTAAACGTAGAGGCCTCACCGAAGAAACCGATATCATGGAGATCACACTCAATAATGGCCTCTCTGAACGGAGCCATGTGAACTTCTTGCCTGATTCTACCCCCGATCTTCTCTGAGGCATGCAAAATCTGATTGAAATCCCCAGCTATCACCCAGGGCAAGCGAACTTGCTTACCAAGAATTCGGAGCAGTTTCCATGATAAGTGCTTAAGAGACCAATTGGACCACCCGTAGAACCCGGTAAAAACGAAATGCAGATCACCCGGCATGGACATACTGGCGGACATATGGTGCCTAGATTGAGAGATCATCGAACATCCTAGAGACTTTTTCCACATAAGGCATAGACCTCCACTCCTCCCTCTGCTAGCAACCGCCAGACCACGGTATAGAGGAAACATCACAATGAAGAACTCCATATCAATGTCCGACTTATGAGTCTCACTGAGGAAAATGATATCTGGGTTAAGTTTAAGAATTAAGCTCTTAACCCAATAGACTGCCTTTGATTTACCTAAGCCCCTACAATTGAGCGTTAGGCAGCTCATTTAAACAGAGGGATCCGACAAGGCCTAAACAAATCTATCAATCAGAGACCACCGATCAAATCTGCTCAGAGGACAACCACAAGGACCACAGAACTAGCACAAGATAAGGCTCAGAACCCCGAGTCAAAACGGGACACTGCAACCAGACAACCCGAACACACCTTCTGAACCTAAGACTGAGAAAGCACTCTTACTCTCCAGTAAGCATAGCGGCAACTACTGGTCCGGTGAAGCCCCCGCCACCAAAGAGCACCACACAAGAGAATTGGGCGAAGTCCCGCTTCCAACCCACAATCTCGCAAGAAACCAGAAGATATCCCCAAGGAAACAGAGCTTCACCAAAAACGGAATCAACCTCCCAGACTAAATTCGGGGCGAGACTAAAATCGGGGCGAGGAAAAGCACAAGCTCAACTGCAAGACTAAATTCGGGGCGAGGCAAAACACAAGCTCGACTGCAAAAGAAAGCCAGAGAAGCAACACAACAGGCACCCAGACGACAACACTCTCCAGCAGAAATCGAACCAGAGAAAAAACAAGAACCAATTTCACATTCCCAGCATCAGAAGAGGGAACAGAATAAACTCCACCCTAATCACCACCACAAATCGCACTCTGAAACTATCACCACCCTAACTACAGGCGGAGAGGGAGACTGAAGCAGCAACCACTGACCTAATCTTCACCACCGCGAGGAAATCAGGAAATCACGACCGCTGGCGAAGAAGAGCAACACGCAACTATCGGCGAGATAGGATAAATCGACCCCCACCTGGAGCTGGAGATAGAGATGGAGCAAGGATAGACTTCCGAAGGGAAGAGGAGAACACCACAATCTCTCTGAATACACAGAAGAGAACCAAGAGAGCGAGGATAAATCGCCTCTGAAATCGCCTCACCGAGAGCGATACTGTACGGAACTGAGGGAACGAATTGCTCTCCCCACCTGATGATTCTTGTTGCCATATCTTACCACTTGATTGCATTCGAAGTCTTGTGAACCACTTTTTTTTTTAAAGAAAAAAAACCAGGCTGGTGAACCATTCTTTGTGGACAAAACAAGAGAAAGAAAAAGTAAAAGGCTTTCTTTTACCTCACTTAGAAAATTCTATTGGTTATACTCTCAAGTTTAATAAATATGACAAGAGACTTGAGACAACCTCAGAAATTTAACCAATGAAGGTTGTATTTCATGGTTTGAAGGCAAGTATTTAGGGTCTAGAGACCTAAAACCTCAAACTTGAAATCCCAAAATCACTCAATAAACACATAAAAGAAATAATTTAAATTTAAATATACTTAATTTAAACCCTAAAATTCTAAACGTTTGGATATTGGTGAACCCTAATACGGTGAATGAATCATCATATCACTTTGATGAATTATACTATAATAGTGAAACAATGTGTCGAATTAGAAGAACATTGTTGTCTCCTCGCATTTTTCATTCTCAATAGAAATCCAGAGAGATGTTTCTTTCCTCGATGGCTGTTCTAAGATTGTGCAATGTTCTTTTGCACCATTAGCTTTGTAAACTTGAATATGGTATCAGAGCACAATCGGTTGCTCCTCAATCGTTTGGACACGTCCTTCTCTTATCTTCCTTAGAATTCCTGCTTCCCCTTTTTTCCCTTCTTTCTTCGCTATGCAATTTCTGAACTCCCATTTCCTCTAGTCCCGATTTTTTTAAAGATGTCCGAAGACGAGAAAGCAAAGGGTGTCACTGCCGACACGAATGCGACGGCCAATTCAAGTATTGAGCCAGGAGACGCTCTTTATCTTAGCAACTCAGAGCAACCTGGAAGCTCATTCGCCACCAAATTCGAGGGTCAAGGCTTTCCCTTTTGGAAACAACAGATCTACATCACGCTTGAATCCAAGAACAAATGGGCTTCATCGATGGAACCCTAGGGTGGCCAACTGATTCGACCATCAGAGAACGAGCCTGGAGGAGATGCGATAGCATGGTACGATCGTGGATCCCCATGGCGCTAGAAAGGAGGATAGCTGAATCAGTTATTTTTTGCCGAGTGAAATACCCCAAACCTAAGTATGCTAATTAAACATCAATTTATGATGTAATAAGGCTAAAACACGCCTTGGAAACATTGGTAGACAATTTAAACTAAAGAAAACACAAGAAAACGCCAAAAGAGCAATTTAAGCAAAAACATGCTCTAAGCTTGGAGTAACTTTGATTGGCACCCCAAAGGTCATTCTTAGACCTTATTAACATGCTAATGGACATGTTAAATCAATTACCAAAGAAAAATAAGCTTAAAAACAAGCTTAAACACAAATTGTGCTTGAAGGACTCTTAAAGCATATTTTTGAAAAATTGTCTTAGAAATGAGTTTTGAGTGGCTAAATGCCCATGATTACACCTTAATCAACATGTGTACTAATTAATATCACATTAGGAATCCTAAATCAATGAGAAACCAAAAATTTCACAAATTTGTGCACTAATTATGAATAGTACCCAAATAGTGCCCAAATAAGCCTTAAGTCAACTTTAATTGGTCAATGGTCAAATTAAGTCCATAAATATCTTACTAATAAAGGGTGGACGGTTTTGATAGGGTGAGTCATCACCATATGCCAGCCATATTAGAAAAGAAGAAGGAAAAAGAAAAAAGGATTATTTACCTTTTTAAAAGCAAATATCTTCTTATACCTTCTCTCTCTCCTCTCTTCTTCATTTCCCACCTTCCCCACCGTTTTCTTCTTCCCATCTCTGCTCCAAAACCGTGAAAGCAACAGTCATGGCACCTCCATCTTCATTTGCTCACCAAATATTCATTTTAGCTCCAAATCAAAAACTAAGCATAGATTTCTCTTAGTTAGATCAAGCCCTTGCTTCTTATCTTTTCAAAAATGGAAAAGCCTTATTTCAGTGCCAAGAGAAAACTCCATTGAAGGGGGGATCAAGTTTGAAGAGCCCATTTGGTTCTCCATTCATCCAAGGTAAGGAAAGTGAAAGAAAAATCAACTTTCCTCCCATTTTTCTTAATGTCCGAAAATTACCTCTCATGGAGTCTTGCTTTTATGCCTTGAACTATCTTTTTTCCAATATCTAAAGGACTAGAGGAGGTCCTCCTTGATTCGTTACCATGCTCCTCTTGAAACACCAAGGTAAACATCCAATTTTTATGCCTTAAAACATATTTTAACCTAAGGTTAAATTCTAGGGGTTTAGGCATGTTGCTTAATACTCATTAGATTATTTGAATGTGGATTAGAACATTGGCAAGAGAATTGAAGTCCTTGGCCGAGAATCATCCAAGAAAACCTAAGGAGGAAGTTGAGAGAAAAGTTTGAAAAACAAGGTAAATAACTTACCTTAAGGTGTTTTATTGTTTAAGGGGTGGTATTTAGATAAGTACTAGTGTAGCTTAAAGCTTAGATTGTGTAATGGATTATATAACCTAGGAAAAAGAATTTAAACAATCTTGTGAACTTGTGATTAAGGAGCCAATGGTAAATGAGTTAATAAGATAAGCATAAGATGGATTTTAAGAGCATTATAACTACTATGAGATTGATGGGTGTAATTGCAGGTTGAAGGCTATTATATATGAGAAATTCAGTGTTTAGTTATGACATTTAAGGGCCTAAGAGCCATGTCATTTAAGGGCCTAAGAGCCATGTCATTTAAGAGCCTTAGTGCTATGCAATTTAAGATTATTGCACTATATTGAGTTTGTTATGAATGGTTTAAATTGGGTGAGAAATATCATGAGAAGTGGATTTAGTGTGTGTGTGTGTGTGTGTGTGTGTGTGTGTGTGTGTGTGTGTGTGTGTGTGTGTGTGTGTGTGTGTGTGTGTGTGTGTGTGTGTGTGTGGTGTGTCTGTGTGTGTGTCTGTGTGTGTGTGTGTTTATTAGAGGAGAAAAACTATGCATATGGGCATGATAATATACTAGAGAGGCTATGGCGAAATTTGAGTAGAAAATAAAGTGTTTTAGTGGTTGTTGTGAATCAATATGACCTAGGATTTACTAGGAGTCGTTAAAGGAAATGGAGAGGAAACGAGTTAACAAGGGTGTTCTTGAGGATTAGAATGACCCAGAGTTGTCTAGAAGGAGTTAGAGGTTGGAGGGTGTATTAAACACACCAAAATCATGGTATGAGGAATGTTGAGACTTGTGCAAAAATCTGTAGAAAATGATGTACAATACCTTGTGATGATTTAGGTATGATCTAGTTTGTGTAACCTTTATGGTATTGAGTGGATTTGAGTGGCGGAGATGAAAGTGGTCTTAGAAGGATTTAGCATGGTCAAGATGAATGTTAAGAGGATGGCTAGAAAAGCTTAGGTATGTGCAAGCTTGAAAAGGATGAGTAGAAAGTGTAAGGGAAGGGAAATTGCGTGAGGAGGTGTAATAAGGCTACGTTAGTATAACTAGGTTGGTAAACAATGAGATATGGAGTTAGAATTGAAGAGATGATGTTAACACACTCTAAGAAGAGTTGTGAAAAGAATTGGCATGTAGTACCACTTGAGATGAGGTTAGAAATGTGTAATAAGGAAAACAAATGCAAGAATGTTCAAGGTTCTAAGTGTAAACAAATTACAATATTTGGGTGGATGTGTAATGGAGTTGTAAGAAATGAAGAGAGGGTTTAAGGTGTTTAAATGGTGTTAGAACATGTTGGGATGCATGTGGAGAGATTAGAAGAAGATTGGACAAAATTACAAGTTGGAAGTGCAAGAAATCAAGTGTTAAGAGTTAAAAATTTAGTAAGAATTTGAGTAAATGTTTAAGAAGTTTGTTGGATGATTTAAGAGAGGATTAAGGTGCCAAAAGGGTGTTAAAACATGTGGGGAAACAAGTGGAATGATTAGGTAAAGATTGGGGTGAATTTGGAGTGAAATAAACACTTAAAAACAAGGTTTTGACTTCGACCTACCTTAGAACCGACCTTGGCAAGGTAGGTCGGGCCCAGAATACCCATACAGGAAGCTTTCTGACTTCGACCTACCTTACGACCTACCTTACAAGGTTGGTCGGACCTTTAAAAAAAAAAAAATTTTGGATGTTCCTGGGATTAGGGTATGGCCATTAAGATGGTTGATGATTACAAAGACAAGGATACAAGGACTTAAGGATTAAGTTAAGTAAGGATTTAAGTGTTTAGGTTAAGTTTTAAGCCTTCGTGTTTTTTAGATGGGGATCACTTAGTGGCTAAGTAAGTTAAATAAATTGGAGATAATTAACAACCTTAATTGGATGAATGTTTTCAGGGTTTTGAGAATTGGGACTCGGAAGGAGATTACAACCGACACAAACGACGTGTACGGTAATGGTTTCTTGTAGCCTGCTTGCTAACGAGGTATCCCTCGGCTTGTGTGCTATTTGTTTATGTGTGCCGATTAAACAAGATAAAGCATGCAACTAGAATATTATGTTTGTTGTGTGATTGTGATGCACTAACACAACTTACCTTGAGAACTTACAAACAATGTTTAGTAAAGAAATTTGTGGAATAGGAACACTCCCAAATATTGTTTTTCTTAGTACCGAAAGTGGTTAACTAACAAACATTGACTTTGAGACTTCTACTAACTAGAACTTGGGGGGAGTGAGGAATTCAGAATGGTTCGGTCATGCATGTGTTAAGTAGAAGGTTGTTATCTTTATCAGGTTCTGAATTCCAAATATGACTTGTCTTCGGACTCGTCGCCTAGAGTCGACATAAAGACTCGGTCACCTTGATTTCTGTTCGAGGTGGGAGGCATTACTGAGATGGTGTGGTGGGATCTACCTAATCCCAACTAATTCTAAACAAATATTGTTTATGTAAACCAATGGAGCTGATAACTCATTGGTTAGGGTTACTTGACCCGACAAGGTAAACAATGAATTAAGGAACAACCATTGTAATTAAAGAACGGTTGTTTTAATTGAGATAAGATCTAAAATAAGATTTTAAAATAATATTTTAGATAATATTTGAGATAAATTACAAACAATTCAAATTAAAGAACGGTTGGTACATTGAGACTGAGATAAGGATTAAGATTGAGGTAAGATATGAATGGACTGAGATTAAGGGGTATCATAATTTAAGGAGTTAAAAGACTAACTCACTTACTAAGGGAACGCTTTTAAGTCGTTCATTGTGTGAACAATGCTTGTTCATATGTGGATTGTTGTTTATTGCATTTCTTATTTATGTTGTGTATCTAATCAACTTCATGCTATCGACAATATAGTCGTCGTAGCCCCGTTAGCTTGGGGGCTATAAGAGAATCGTACCAGCAAAGGTGCTGACCCCCTCGGGGGCTGCTGTTTAAATTTTGCAGGTGAATGTCAGAAGACGACAGTGCTGAGAGTAGGATCGGGTAGAATTACTACGAGTTGTTTTACTTTTGTTACACAAGCTGTGCATGTACTCTCATTTAGTAAATGGATGGCGTTAGTATGATGTTTAGGATATGATACTGATTAAGAACATGTATTTGGTTAAGATTTTAGTTACTAATGTTCGGTATATTCGGGTCCATCAGACCGTCTCTCTCTTTGTATTTTATGCCTAGTTAGTCATGTGGGTGACTGACGGCGGTAACACCAATTGTTGTAAGAATTCCGCTGTGTTGTTAATATAATTGGTTGAAGGTTTATGAGTTGAGAATGGATTTATGAGATTGGGTGTTACAAAAAGTGGTATCAAAGCGTAGTTACACTTTGATGACAGGAATTACCGAACTTAGGAGGATACCGAGTTAGAATTTGAGTTATGGGTTAAGGATTGAGAGATAGAGCGAGAGGCGCGTTAGTTAGGACTTCCCAGTGTTTACCGGATATCTGTAGTACCTAGACCCGCCCT
Organism: Limonium bicolor; assembly: GCA_023374045.1. NCBI lineage: Eukaryota > Viridiplantae > Streptophyta > Magnoliopsida > Caryophyllales > Plumbaginaceae > Limonium > Limonium bicolor. Next base: position 516,105,628 of record CM041776.1, read on the forward strand.
CCACTTCCCTAACTTTGAATACAGGGAACAAACTTCAGAGAGAAGAAAGCCTTCTCTTACCCGGGAAAACCCGATCTGGCAGTTAGTTAACGTTAAGCAGTACGAGAAACACATCGTTATATAACAATTTACGAAAACTTGGAGGTTTTAATTGGAGCGCAACGTGGAAATAGGCGCTGCCAACGGAAACCTACCAATGAGAGAATGGTAATTACCGGCAACATGGGTCGACATGCTACGCAGTCGAGATACCCCACCATACCAATGATAAGAAAAGCACTAGAGTGCAATGGAGAGGAAAAGATAAGTGACAGGGATACAGGACAGTAGTCCGGAGGAGCATAACTGCGGACAGTACCGCGCATGAGAATAAAGACTACCGGAAATTCCAGTTAGAAACGGGAACTCCAAACCCCATACAATGAGAAAGGTTACAAAACCTAGCCGACATAGCGCAGACGACGATGAAGACACGTACAACTGTATACCGGAACAGGACTACTAAGTAGTGCCTAGAGGAGAATCAGTACTTAGTAACCCCGACAAAATGTGTGGAAACAGGAGCGAGGATTAAGGCATAAGTGAATAGCAAGGGGTTCCCTCAAAAAAAAGGAACGCCCTGATAAGCGACAGTACTGTCAAAACAACCAGGAAACTGCTGTAAGGTCATTTATCCAAAACAAGAGAACATTGATGGAGTCCCAAGGACTACCAATTACATGGAGATTAAAAGAAAGTACCACTACCGATGTACACAATACCAAAAGCCCATCTTGCATGGCGCACTTGCCATAGCAAGTGCTGCCACAATAAAGATATACGGGAAGCCATCATGGCAAGATAGCGGAATGCTACAGTGATAACATACATTAATACCGGATTGCAAATCCTTAAGGACTAGAGAATGAAACCGTGGAAAGGCCTGACGGCCTGACCATGACGAGCAGAGTCGACACACCAGTTAGCAGGGAGCTGAACTTGGGCAGCATAATAAACGATATAAATTTTCGCAACAGTACAACCTACTCCAACAACAAATGGCCGACACCACAGGTAAGATCTCCAATCCCGAACCCCAAAAAGAAGAACCGAAGAGACCGCTCAATAATTTGAGTAGAACCCTACACAAGTAGTAACCCACACAAATAACGAATTATGAGATACAATAGGGACAGTTGACACAACGACTTCTAGTAAGAACGGGATAGAACTCCCAGGATGACCCTTTAGAACACTAGTAATAAACATTCTTCATTAAAGATGTTGGTAAACCCCGGAAACAGGGACATAGGAAATGAACTTAAGCTATAACCTAGCAAGGATTAAGGACATACAATCCCGACAGAGGGAAGCTCAGAGGACTACGCCACGGAGTGGCATAGCCGATCTGAACAAAACTCATAAATGACGGTTAGTATTGTTTGCCTACCTCATTAACACCCAAGTATGACTAATCATTGACGGGTGGCGTAGTCAACAGATGTTGAACGGAGCATTGAGATGGAAGCGCATGATAACCAGGATAAATATCCAACTTAGACATTGTAAGGCAGATGCCTAATACGAACCTAACCTTGATTGCTAAAAGACATAAGTCTATTAGAACGACGGTATCGTCATAGACACTGATTAATCTTAGATCACCCGAAAGGACTTCTATAGTAGGGAACAAAATGCAGCGCCGTACCATGAAACCTGATACTACATTTAACATGTAACCTAACGGTTGAGAGAATTCAAAGAACCAGAAGCTTTTGAGAATAACGTACAGATGAGTAAGAATACAAGAAGTGAACCGAGCACCGGATCTCACTCAATGACATTAAACACTAAGAGCCTATGAGCCAAGGATGTTAACCACATCAGAGCTCGAGGCGCAGAAAAGTATAAGAGAGCTTATTTAAGCCATGAACTAACTACAATTCGTAGATATGAACGGTTACAAAACCTATAACTTAGATTGTGGAAGAATTGCCAGGAAAGGGCACCAATGAGAATATGGAGGTAATACTATTGACAGGGGTGGAGAACAAACCATTCCTTTTAGAGTGGGGATACCTCTCCTTGTTGTGGGGCCATGAGTGGGAATAAACCCCTCAAAAAGGGCTTTCATGTATTAGAGAATGGAAACAATAAACTTTGAAGTTCCTTGAAATACTCCGGTTACATATATAATAAGAAAGGCTGCATAGACGAACCTCACATCCGAAACCCAGGATTTAGGAAGCAGTAATTGTCAGAGATAAACACTGTGACTACACAATATGGCACGTCAAGTGACCAAGCTCAAAAGAGCATATGACTCAATGGATAACTTCTTCAGTAACCAGTTAAATCACTCGGTAAATAGCACCATAAGGGATGAAAGAACGTGAGAGAGACTAACCTACACATGAGCTCACTGTTTATAGCAAAACGTCTTCACATTAAGAAAAAAACTAATATTATAACATGGTGCGGCAACCACCATACACCCGAAATTAGAGAACCCCCTAGTGTATTTACACTAGAATGGAATTGAGTATAAGATAAGATATTAGGATAAATGATTAAGTAGTTGCACTATCAATGGGCAACAGAGTAAAGGCCAATTACCACGATAACAGAGGCCGTGAAGACAATACCTATATAAATGGATTAAGTCATGGTGCGCAGTAAAATGACCATTATGTGTAAACCGTCAAATATTGACATAAAGGCAAATAGATCTATGAGCTAAGACTGATATAAGTAAGGAAATAAGGTGGTAGACAAACGGTGCATTAACGCCAGTAATTTAGACCGAGTGATGAAAGATTTCACAGGAAGCACACTACCCACTCCTTAAGGAACTGGAAGTGCATTCCTAGTCGATCAAACATGAGAAACAAGATGATAGGCTCGATGGAAAGATACCTCAGTTACTAAAGGATCAAGTCCGTATGGAATACAGAAAGAAGCTGGAACATGTGATACCTACGAACACGGTAGATGGATTTCCCTTGATTAAGTTCAAGAAGAACAATAAGTGTTATTATGGAACGATGAAAGAGGAGATCAACAACAGAATACTTCATAATTAGCATTAGCTAAGCGTGTGACAGACACTACGAGTTACTAAAACGAGATGTGGCACGACTGCACCCCACAGGGGCTTGCAGGCCTGACAGACTCATTTATGAGTTAGTTGGGTAAATAGTAATGTACCAGTAAGGTACCCCATGCATGTAAACGAGTAGTGTAAGGAACACGGGAAGTAGTCGACTCTGTACCACAGTCAATGACGCAAGATCAGACAAGAGCAGCTACTACCACAAACAGTTGAAGGTAAGAAACTCAGTTGAACCAACGACATAAAGGAATCAGAGAACTCATTTCAGACAGGAAATAATTAAGAATTATGAAGTGCGATGAGCACGAATTATTAAGTGCAGACATAGGACATGTCTTAAGACATTAGAGATAAAACTGTAAAGCACAATAAGCACTAAACAGTAGTTTCAGATTAAGCATCATCCTCAGACCAAAGGTCAGTTGGAAAGAACAATTTAGACACTTGGGAGAACGCTAAGAGTATAAACATTAGATCTTCAGAGAGAATGGATAGACAAGCTACAACTCATTAAGGTCGTGTATATATAAAGATAACATGTGTCCATTGAGAGACCTTTAGTACTAAATTATAAGCATGCAGGAGAAGGATATACAATATTGTGAAAGGATAAGAAAGGCAAACTATGCCTAAGGCTATCAGAGTCGCGCAGTGGAAGCTAGCAGACCGGTACCTTAAAAGTTTCATATATCTAATTAACGGGAAAGGAAAGATGTACCACACATCTTCTAGTTGGATAAATATATGACTTATCGACCGAATGCTTTAGAACCTTTGAGGCTAGGCCAACTAAGTTGAGGAAATGGTATAAATACCATTAAGGATCCTAGATACAGAGACTAAGCCATTAACATGGTTAAGACCCTCTGATCGGATCATAATGTGAGATATATGACAAGGAAGCTGGAATGCTTAGTGAGAATTAAACATCTTGAACCTAAGTTCAAGGGCGATAACATGTTGATTACGTGGGCGTAATCCATTTTAAGGGGGTTAGAGTGAAAAACTGCTTAACGTATGTTTATGTACTGAGTACGTAAACTACGGTGTGCATAGCACAAAAGAATTTGAGAATTTGTTTTACATATATATATATATATTGAGATTAATTATGGTTATTACGCACTGAAGATGCGAATACCATACGTATTAAGTACCTATCTTGTTAACTCTAGTGTGAGTACAAGTTAAGTGAATTAGTGAAGAGGATTAAAGAGACTTAAGGAATATATGAGATATGAGTCGATATGAAACTATGTGTGAGATAAGAATAAGATAACACTATGAGATATTATTCGATATGACTATGTGATAGAAAATAGTAATGCTATGAGGTAAGAACTGGTATGAAACAAATATAGAACTTAGTAGGAATTAAATTCTTGAGGTAAGTACTAAGAGGCGAATTGGGAATGATTGATGGACTGAGTCCACACCTTGGAGATGTATTGATTACGACTAGAAAGACTAAAAAGATAGAAAATTGGAAATGAGTGAATTATTTGATGTTTTAAAATGACGTGGGAGGTGGAACTTGATTTTCTAGGGATCAAGTGAAACCGAACACAAATTGGGGTGGAAGGATAGTTCAACACTGATGCTGATCACATCAGGGTCGGATGATCCCTGAAACTCCCTACAAGTGGTCACAATTAATCACGTAAGAATAGAGGCATTAGAATAAAACGAAATTGGAGTTGATTGTATTTTCAAATAGAGGGAATTATCCCTCACCTGACCTCGTAAAAAGGATTTCCTTTTTACTGAGTCTCGCATGAGCCTTTGTCTTCGGACCGGTGACATGGGGGGAACAGAGTGGTTTGTATTCTAGCCCATGAAGGCGAGGACGAATGTGCCTTTGTCTTCGGACCGGTGGCATGGGAGAATACGATGAAAATTATGTGATTGTTTTAATCTTCAAAAGGACCAAAGGGAATTTTGAGTGCTATACATGCTTAAGCATGTTGTGTGATATTTGAGTATAAGTATATGACATACCTAATGATTCAATAAGTTTAAGTACAAATAATCATGATCTATATGATCTATGGAATGAGATAAACCGTGTAATCTAATAGGATAAGATGCATGGGAACTTTGGGACAAAGTTCATTTAAGGGGGGTAGATTGAAATACCCCAAACCTAAGTATGTTAATTAAACATCAATTTATGATGTAATAAGGCTAAAACATGCCTTGGAAACATTGGTAGACAATCTAAACCAAAGAAAACATAAGAAAGCGCCATAAGAGCAATTTAAGCAAAAACATGCTCTAAGGTTGGAGTAACTTTGATTGGCACCCAAAGGTCATTTATTAGACCTTATTAACATGCTAATGGACATCTAAAATCAATTACCAAAGGAAACTAAGCTAAAAAACAAGCTTAAACACAAATTGTGCTTTAAGGACTCTTAAAACACATTTTTGAAAAATTGTCTTAGAAAAGAGTTTTGAGTGGCTAAATGCCCATGATTACACCTTAATCAACATGTGTACTAATTACTATCACATTAGGAAGCTAAATCAATAAGAAACCAAAATTTTCACAAATTTATGCATTAATTATGAATAGTACCCAAATAGCGCCCAAATAAGCCTTAAGTCAACTTTAATTGGTCAATGGTCAAACTAAGTCCATAAATATCTTACTAATGAAGGGGGGACGGTTTTGATAGGGTTTGTCATCACCATATGCCAGCCATATTAGAAAAGAAGATGGAAAAAGAAAAAAGGACTATTTACCTTTTTAAAAGCAAATATCTTCTTATACTCTCTCTCTCTCTCTCCTCTCTTCTTCATTTCCCACCTTCCCCACCGTTTTCTTCTTCCCCTCTCTGCTCCAAAACCGTGCAAGCAACAGTCATGGCACCACCATCTTCATTTGCTCATCAAATATTCATTTTAGCTCCAAATCAAAAACTAAGCATAGATTTCTCTTAGTTAGATCAAGCCCTTGCCTCCTATCTTCTCCAAACTGGAAAAGCCTCATTTTGGTGCCAAGCGAAAACTCCATTTAAGGGGGGGGGGGAATCAGTTGAAGAGCCCATTTGGTTCTCTATTCATCCAAGGTAAGGAAAGTGAAAGAAAATCAACTTTTCCTCCCATTTTCTTAATGTCCGAATTACCTCTCATGGAGTCTTGCTTTTATGCCTTGAATTAGCTTGTTTCCAATATCTAAAGGACTAGAGGAGGTCCTCCCTTGATTCGTTCCAGGCTCATCTTGAAACACCAAGGTAAACCTCCAATTTTTATGCCTTAAAAACATTTTTAACCTAATGTCAAATTCTAGGGGTTTAGGCATGTTGCTTAATACTCATTAGATTATTTGAATGTGGATTAGAACATTGGAAAGAGAATTGACGTCCTTGGCCAAGAATCATCCAAGAAAACCTAAGGAGGAAGTTGAGAGAAAAGTTTGAAAAACAAGGTAAATAACTTACCTAAGGTGTTTTATTGTTTAAGGGGGGTATTTAGATAAGTACTAATGTAGCTTAAAGCTTATATTATCTAATGGGTTATATAACCTAGGGAAAAGAGTTTAAACAATCTTATGAACTTGTGATTAAGGAGCCAATGGTAAACGAGTTAGTAAGATAAGCATAAGATGGATTTTAAGAGCATTATAACTACTATGAGATTAATGGTGTAATTGCAGGTTGAAGGCTATTATATGTGGGAAATTCAGTGTAAGTTATGTCATTTAAGGGCCTAAGAGCCACATCATTTAAGGGCCTAAGAGCCATGTCATTTAAGAGCCTTAGTGCTATGCAATTTAAGATTATTGCACTGTATTGAGTTTGTTATGAATGGTTTTTAATTGGGTGAGAAATATCACGAGAAGTGGATTTAGTGTGTGTGTGTGTGTTGATTATAGGAGAAAAACTATGCATATGGGCATGATAATATACTAGAGAGGCTATGGCAAAGTTTGAGTAGAAAATAAAGTGTTTTAGTGGTTGTCATGAATCAATATGACATAGGATTTACTAGGAGTCATTAAAGGAAATTGGAGAGGAAATGAGTTAACAAAGTTGTTCTTGAAGATTAGAATGACCTAGAGTTGTCTGGAGGAGTTAGAGGTTAGGAGGGTGTATTAAACACACCAAAATCATGGTATGAGGAATGTTGAGACTTGTGCAAAAATCTGTAGGAAATGATGTACAATACCTTGTGATGATTTAGGTATGATCTAGTTTGTGTAACCTTTATGGTATTGAGTGGATTTGAGTGACGGAGATGAAAGTGGTCTAAGAAGGATTTAGCATGGTCAAGATGAATGTTAAGAGGATGGCTTGAAAAGTTTAGGTATGTGCAAGCTTGAAAAGGATGAGTAGAAAGTGTAAGGGAAGGGAAATTGTGTGAGGAGGTGTATAAGGCTACGTTAGTATAACTAGGTTGGTAAACAATGAGATATGGAGTTAGAATTGAAGAGATGAGGTTAGCACACTCTAAGAAGAGTTGTGAAAAGAATTGGTAAGTAGTACCACTTGAGATGAGGTTAGAAATGTGTAATAAGGAAAACAAATGCAAGAATGTTCAAGGTTCTAAGTGTAAACAAATTACAATATTTGGGTGGATGTGTAATGGAGTTGAAAGTAATGATGAGAGGGTTTAAGGTGTTTAAATGGTGTTAGAACATGTTGGGATGCATGTGGAGAGATTAGAAGAAGATTGGACAAAATTTCAAGTTGGAAGTGTAAGAAATCAAGTGTTAAGTGTTAAGAATTTAGTAAGAATTTGAGTAAATGTTTAAGAAGTTTGTTGGATGATTTAAGAGGGGATTAAGGTGCCAAAAGGATGTTAAAACATGTGGGGAGACATGTGGAATGATTAGGAAAAGATTGGAGTGAATTTGAAGTGAAATAAACACTTAAAAACCAGGTTCTGACTTCAACCTACCTTAGGACCGACCTTGGCAAGGTAGGTCGGGCCCAGAATACCTACAGGAAGCTTTCTGACTTCGACCTACCTTGCAAGGTCGGTCGGACCTTTAAAAAAAATTTAATTTTTAAGGATGTTAAGTGGTATTAGGGGTATGCCATTAAGAGGGTAATGATTACAAGGACTTAAGGGATTAAGTTAAGTAAAGGATTTAAGTGTTTAAGGTTAAGTTTATAAGAACTTAAGTGGTTTTAGATGAGGATCAATAGTGGCTAAGTAAGTTAAGTAAATTGGAAGTAATTAACAACCTTAATTGGATGAATGTTTTAGGGTTTAAGAATGGGACTCGGAAGGAGATTAGACAACCGACACAAACGACGGTGTACGGTATGGGTTTCTTGTAGCCTGCTTGCTAACGAGGTGTCCCTCGGCTTGTGTGCTATTTGTTTATGTGTGCCGACTAAACAAGATAAACATGCAACCAGAATATTATGTTTGTTGTGTGATTGTGATGCACTAACACAACTTACCTTGAGAACTTACTAACAGTGTTTAGTAAGAATTGTGTGAGAATAAGGAACGCTCCCAAATATTGTTTTCTTAGTAACCGAAAGTGGTTAACTAACAAACATTGACTTTGAGACTTCTACTAACTAGAACTCGGAGGGAGTGAGGAATCCGGAATGGTTCGGTCATGCATGTGTTAAGTAGGAGGTTGGTATCCTTATCAGGTTCTGACTTCTAAATATCACTTGTCTTCGGACTCATCGCCTAGAGTCGACATAAAGACTCAGTCACCTCGATTTCTGTTCGAGGTGGAAGGCATTACTGAGATGGTGTGGTGGGATCTACCTAAATCCCAACTAATTCTAACAAATATTGTTTATGTAAACCAATGGAGCTGATAACTCATTGTTAGGGTTACTTGACCCGACAAGATAAACAATGAATTAAGGAACAACCATTCTAATAAAGAACGGTTGTCTTAATTGAGATAAGATCTAAGATAAGATTTGAGATAAAGTAAAACCAATTCTAATTAAAGAACGGTTGGTACATTGAGACTGAGATTAGGATTAAGATTGAGGTAAGATAAGAATGGACTGAGATTAAGGGGTATCATAATTTAAGGAGTTAAAATAATAACTCACTTACTAAGGGAACGCTTTTAAGTCGTTCATTGTGTGTGAACTATGCTTATTCATATGTGGATTGTTGTTTATTGCACTTCTTATTTATGTTGTGTATCTAATCAACTTCATGCTATCGACAATTAGTCGTCGTAGCCCCGTTAGCTTGGGGGCTATAAGAGAATCGTACCAGCAAAGGTGCTGACCCCCTCGGGGGCTGCTGTTTAAATTTTGCAGGTGAATGTCAGAAGACGACCGTCGTGAGAGTAGGATCAGGTAGAATTACTACGAGTTGTTTTAATTTTGTTACACGAGCTGTGCATGTACACTCGTTTAGTAAATGGATGAGATGTTAGTATGATGTATTAGGATATGAGATACTTGGATTAAGAACATGTATTTGGTTAATTTTAGTGTACTAATGTTCGATATATTCGGGTCCATCAGACCGTAGCTAGATCTTGGAGTATTTAGTATGCCTAGTTAGTCACGTGGGTGACTGACGGCGGTAACACGAATTGTTGTAAGAATTCCCCTATGTTGTTAATATAATTGGTTGGAGGTTTATAAGTTGAGAATGGATTTATGAGATGGGGTGTTACATCGAGACTGTTGTGCAGCTATGGAAGGGACTATGCACAAGGTACGATGAGACTGATGCAATCAAAGTCTACAATCTTGAACACCAGTTGGAAAATACAAGGCAAGGAAGTGACACAGTCACAAACTACTTTACCAACATCAAGAGACTGTAGGATGTTGGGAAAAATACTAATGAAAGTATCTTTGCTAACTATAGGTAGTGAGCTCAGTCGTTGTAGCTGAACAAGGTCGTATCCACAGGGAATTCATAACTATCTAATCAATTATAAGGTTAGTGTTTGTGCAAGAATATAAACAAAAGTGCATAAATGTAAATTTGGGGGGTTTTGGTTGTAATTGAAGAAATAAAAGAAAACAATAAACTAAACTAACTAATCTAGGATAGGTGTTTTAATACCCCGGATCTAGAAATCGTGATTAAATTACTCTAATATGATTATTAAAGGCCTAATGGTGCCTAAAGAGTATTGGTAAAGAGAATAAAACCAAAAGAAAAGAGAAAACGCTTGAAACGCGAAAAACGCTAAAATGCGCATTAAATAAGTATAAGAGATACATGATCTCGTTAGGGTCCGAGATGGATTCCTAAGGCTTAGTTAGGCCTAATTAGTATACGGGAGTGATTCCTGAAGAAAACGAACCCAAATAATGGATTAAAACACTAACGGAGTTTAAAGCACGTTTTTCGAGGAAACCCGAAAACGTGACTTTAAGTGGTCAAACGGACCCGTAAAAAATTATAGTTGATTATATAACTATAATTAAGTGTTAATGGGAGTTTAATAACCATTAAAAATAAAGAAACGAGAAAATTCTGGAAAACGGACCCGGTAAGTGAATAGTGTTGGAATCGGGAGACAAACGCGTTTAATTCGAAAAGTCGAAAAACGACCCGGGTTACTACTAATGAGGGGCCGATTTTCTAACTAGGCACTCACACACCCTTAATTAAATAACTAGCTAGCTTCTAATTAGTCACAAAAGGACAAGGTAATAAAGTAAAAGAGGGGAATAGTTAAAAGTGGTGTTAGTACTCTCTCTCCCCCTCTTTTTTCTTTTCTTTCACGATTTTCCCCCTCCAAACTGAGCTCCTTCTTCTTCATCCTTTGTAAATGGCGATTACATAAGTGAGAAAACAGCCCATCTTCAATCTCTCCTCACTTGCTCATTTCTCCACCAAATCACACAAAAATACTACCGTTGGATTCGTATCGGCAAGGGCTACGTTTTCCACCCTTCAAAGCTCGAAACCTTCATCTTCATCTCCATGGAAGTAGGCCATTTTGGAGCTTAAAGAAGTGTTTTTGGTCTCTCCATCATCTTCTTGATACTCCAAGGTAAAAAGAAAGTCAAAAACTCTTCATTTCTAGCTAGTTCTTCCAATTTTGGAAAATTCCTCCACATTGAAATTTTCCCCATGTCCAGCCGGTTCTTCTTGCTTTTGAGGAGTGCTGGAACTTCATCTTTTTGATTGCCTAAGCTCTCCATTTGGACACTTGAAGGTAATCTCTAAGCTAAACCCTAAAAATTAGCTCTTGTAATACTAGTTTTTGTGAGGGAAAAGTTGAATTAATAAGCTTAATACATGTGTATGGGGATATGATTGTAGATGGCAATCTAGACCCCCTTCTGTGTTGTGAAAACAAGAAAAGAAAGAGAGAGCAAGAGAAAGAGGAAGAAGAGGAAGAAAACCGAAAACAAACAAGGTAATAAGCTCACCTTGAGTTGGTTTTATTTGACTTGTAAAACAGATTTTAGAATTGATTTAATGTTCTTGAATTGGTGTAGTCATGGTACAACAATATTGAGTGGGAATGAGAATGTTTTAATGTGGTTTAAGTGTGCAAATACACCTAGAAGTTAAGCTAGTGTATATGTGTGAACAAGTGGGAATTCGATGTGTTGTAGTTGTTGGTGCTTCATTAACAGGGATGAAGGAGTGTATATGAGTTGATTCATTGTGGTGAATATGTTAAAGAAGTAGACAAGTGCTGTCAAAATTTCCTTGGAGATTATGAACTTGACTTTTTCATTTAAAGGAAGGAACTAGGTACGCCTAAGAGGTTTAAGTAAGTAGTGATGGTTTGGAAAACCAAACTATAGAGAAGAGTGTATTAGGAGTAAGAATAATGCCATTTGAGTGCTTGGAATGACATTAGTGAGTGAAAAATGAATGGTAAAAAGAGGGAGCTAAATCTGTTGCAAGAAGTGATGAGAACTTGAAAACTACTTATGAAATATAAGTGAATTTGAGTGAAATAATCAAAAGTTTGTGAGAGGACTTGGTGGTTGGATTAAGGTGATTTAGAAGGGTAATTAAGTGCCAAAAATGTAGATTATTAGGGGGAAAGATTGGAGGATCAATGGTGAAAGAATGAGGTTGTAACAGATTTGGAAAATGCCAAATCTGTCAAAACTGCAGCAGGGTCCGGGACTAGGTCTAGGACCATGTTCCGGACCACCCCCTAAAATACCCCCGAGAGTTTTCCAGTTTGATAGGTCCGGGACTTAAGTCCTTGCCCATGTCCCGGACCACCCCTTAAATAGGCCGAGGATAGAAGTCTGTACCTGGTCCGGGACTAGAGATATGGACAAGGTCCCGGACCATATTGAAATTCATGTCGAGAGTTCGAGTGCAGGTTTGGTCCAGGACTTAAGAGATGTATAAGGTCCCAGACCACTTCAAAAATATGGCCGAGAGTTAAGACCAGCATTGGTCCGGGACTTAGGGTAAGTACCAAGTCCCGGACCACCCCCAGAATCCTACAGAAAGTGTTTTAAAGGTTTCTAATGATGGGGGTTTGAATGTTAATGATGTTATAAGATGTTAAGGCCTTGTTTGGTGACGAGTAAAGGCCCTAGGAAGTATAAGAAAGTGTTAGAAGTGATTGAGAAGTGAGAACTCAAATTAACAAGAGTAAGACCGAGATAACGGGGTAAGTACGGGAGTAGCATTTATTATGTACCGTATGAGCCTAGTATTAATAATAATGTTTGAAACATTACCAGAGAATCGTGCGTGACCCGAGCATGGTGAGATGACACGGTAAAGTAAAAACCCGATGAAAGGTATGATTTTCTCATACTCCGCGTGCTAACCGAGTTACGTTGATTTGTGTGTTTGTGTGCCGGCTTAATCAAGACTAAAGCATGAAAATAATCCCTTGTTTGATTATGTATGTCTTGTTGTATGTTGAATGAGCTAACATACTTGTATGCCGGTGTGGTCTAACATAGAGTAAAGACCGACTCATAGTGAGTAACGTTTGGCTAGAGACCCATAGATCGGGTCGATGCTTGTGATATCGAAAACGTGCAAACACACAAACATCCGTTAAAGTATAACGAAACGCAAACATATGAACTCCCTAGAATGTGAGGAGAAGTACGGTTTGAGTAATACCCGATAACGGTTAGAAACCATATTGAAACAATCCACGAAACAAATGAGAGTGGAAATATAAGTGAACCTCCTTCAAGAGGATGAAAGATAGTTCGAAGATGTGAACTAGTAAAGAAGGTAAAAGAGACCTAAGGGATTAGTAGCTCCCTTGAGACATGGTCGACCTCCTATATGAGGATTTTACCGATTTAAGAAAATAACCGAAAGTATGAGTAAGTGAATGTATGAGTAACTCTTAAAACCTAAGAATAACCGAACTTAAGTAATGTTCCCAAAGTCATTAGAAACATCAAGAGTGATGCTTCTAGACTAATAACATAATATTATTATAACTCCGAGAGAGGAGTGTATAGGAATGAGAGTAGTCCAAGAGTAGTCGGACCTATTTAAAAGAGTTAGGAACTAAGAGAGAGAGTTCCGTGAGCTAGTTGAACCTTCCCACCATGCTAGACCAGAGTAGGGTCGAAACTGGGGAAGTAAGACTATGCTTGAGAGCCATGAGTTTTGGCTTAAGTATGTATTAAGAGTAACAAGCGTGACGTAGGAGACCTGTAGTGTCTCGAGAATCTACAAGAGCTTGAGTATAAATAACCCATAGTGTGGGTGAGATAATGAGTATAAGTAACCCGAGAGAATGGGTGAGTATAGTACGAGTAGCCCAAGAGAATGGGTGTGTATATGAATAAGTAACCCGAGAGAGCGGGTGAGATATTGAATAAGTAAACAAGGCATAGTGAGGTATAACCCTCAAGGCCTAAGAGTAAACTGATACAACTAACAACAACCTTGTTATGTTAGTTAGGAATTGCGTTCCGTGATTGGATGTAGATTCCTTGAGTAATACACATACATATTGTATTGCTATGATGCATGTATATCCGACAAAAGAAGTCGGCGTACCCCGGTTAGCGCTCGGGGTATTCGAATTTCATATGCAGCGTTAAGCTGAGCCCCTAGGGGCAACATTTTTATTTTTCAGGTACACCGAAGATGTTATCGTTCGAGAGTAGGACGGGGTCGGTGGGTTACATGGGTAGTTAGATTTAATTACTTAAGTATTGAAAGAGGTGTAAGACCGAATATGTTGTCGGCATCCATATATTGTAGACTCGGTATAGTAAAGAAGTGAGTTGAGTATTGTATTTGTATTATGTATTCGGTTGTTGCAGTTCATCAGACCGTTACTGTATGTGGAAATAAGCCCGGTTAGCCATATGGGTGGCTAACGGCGTTGTATCACCCTCTGTTGTATTTAGAGTTCCGCTGCGAGTTTATTGGTAATTGTGACAGTTTAAGAGGTAATGGCGTGATTAGCAGTTGTGGTGTTACAAAAATGGTATCAGAGTGAAGTATCGCTCTGATGACTGGAAATACCAGCTTAGGAAATACCGAGTTAGGAATTAGAGACTTAGGGCTAAGGGTTGAGTGGTAACGTGAGAGATGCGCTAGTTAGGAACTTCCAGTATGATCTGGATACCTATAATACCAGACCCGCCCTCTACAACCCCCGTATTAAAAAGCTCGGGAAGAACGCCAGAGAGACGGGGAAACCCATCTGGCAGTTATTAAATATTTCAATCTGAACCAGAACCTGTCATGCGGTAGATCCCGAGAACCGGAAATCCCAGGTACGGATCCCGTTGGAATGACAAACCGCACTCAATGGCGGGAGATCGGGACATCCTATTCAAGGAGACTAGAATCTGTAGCAGCATGGGGCGACATGCTTTGCAGTCGCGAGAACCTAGCTGGCCGAGTGGCAGCATGAAGAAAGCACCAATCGTGCGACAAGACGGACTCATAAAAAAATAACGAGAACCGGGACACATGTCTACGGACCGCCATGGTTATGTAATACCACTAACGGCTAGTTGAGAGTAGGTGCACCCACCCTGCCTCACCCGAAGAGGTTGCAATACCTAGCGGGCATAGCTTAGGCAGCTACAAGCATAACTACGGGAAATACCCGAATAGGACTACAGAAGTAGTGCCTAAATAACTTAAACCTCGGTAACCACAATGAAGACGTGGGAACAAGCAACGAGGTAGAGCATAGAACTAAATAATTAAGGAACTCCGACAGTGGAGAAGCACCTAAATGACTGACAGTCATGTCAAGATGTATGTGAAGCAGCTCTAAGGAGTAGTTATCCAACTAGAGGATTAAGGAAGAGCCGACAAGGCTACCAAATACAGTGTGAACAATACCGTGACCGGTACGAGTTAACCCAAAAACCGCCTGTACCGCGCACTTGCCACGGCAAGTGCAGTATTAATGCGACTATTAAGAGGCGCTTTGACAAGCGACCAGTACTTAGCATTACCAAAAAGGCGAGAGAAGCCAATATGGCAAAACAACCTTAAGAATTTGAAACAAAGCCTTGGAAGGGCCTAACGGCCTGACCATGTATTGAAGAGAATACCAGTCATGAGAAGCAAGACCTGGTAAGAAGCAACCGGCATTGAAATGTCGTGAATTTTATTTTCAAGACTCAAACTTTTATTTTCAAACATAAAACTTTCCAAAACCCCCCAATTTTAAAACCAACCCAGGGAACCACGGTGATTATCATAGGACGATATAAGAGGAGTTGGCAACAGAATACTTCACCTAGGCGTGTGACCGACACTACAAGTGTACACAAACGAGACATGGGACGACCGCACTCCGAAGGAGCTTGCGGGCCTGACAGACCAGTTATGAGTTAGTCGGGTAAGTGGCAATATATCAATAAGATACTCCATGTATGTATACAAGTAGAGTACGGAACACGGGAAGTAGCCCACTCCATACTACGGACGAAAGAGCCAATTCAAACCAAGATAGTTGGACACCTCGAATGACCGAAGAACACAGAGAAGCTTACATAGCGAAAGGAGTCTAGAAACCAGTAAGGTGACGGACCTAAGGTTATAGCGTGATAAGTGCGAGAAGCACAGAGTATTACGTATAGACATTGGATATGTCTCAGGAATCAAGGAGGAAATACCTAATAACTGGAATGAATACCGGTGTAAGCAATAAGATGAATGCCTTGAATGATCATATCAATGTTTGATAAACAGGATAGGATTCCCACAACATACCTCACTGGAGAGAATAACGACCTGACCAAGGAGTTAAAGGAAAAAAAGAATCAATGGTTTACCCAAGAATGGGAGGCATTACAACCCTAAATGGGATAGTTCGAGTTATACATAGCCGCAAGGCGAAGTCGCAACTGAACATAACCATAAGTACAAGCCAGATGTAATGGCGCGATTCGGTAACATCCAGGAGCACTCCGTGAAGGGTGCCGGAGGCAACAGTAGTTGAACGAAACATCGTTTGAGAACACAAGTGTTAAAGCGAACACTCGGGTAGAACCCGAAGGGATCCCACATGAAACGTGATACCCTAATTTGCCAAAGGCATGAAATAATACCAAGATACTTAAAGGGCCTTCCAGGTACGGAAGTGCGATGAGACAGCTATGTCAAAGAGCCCAGCAATACCTCCAAATCATTTAATGGTGTACGGAGGAGCAGACATTGTATAAACAGCCGAACAGAGCATGGATCAGGCAAGTGGCTTGTAAGCCGGTAAAAGTAACTACAAACCGTAGATTTAAACATTGCGAACCTATGCATAAAGGCATAAGAAGAAACAGTGGAAAAAAACCACTACTTTAGAGTGGGGATACCACTTGTTTTGGTGGGGCCTATGGAGTGGCAATTGCGTGAATCCTCTAGAGAAAGGCTACCACCTATAATGTAATATGAAACCGCTAGAGCGATATAGTGAAACCTAAGCATGTGTATATTGCAAAGGAGTATATGAACAGGAAAAGTATGTAGAAAGGCTTTGATAGTAGTGGAAGGAACCGACAGAGTAATCGGATGAGTAGTAAACACTGCATGTGAGCAATATGAACTGCAGAGTAAGCAGTGCGCAAGTGCGCAGAGAGAGTTAAAGAATAGCGTATTTTTTGAGCCAAGTGAATGGCAAGCCATAGTGTAAATGGTGAGAACACCTGGGCGGAAGCTAAAGCAGTAGCGGATGCCATGAAAATGAGTAAGAACATGGTACGCAGTAAGCGACCATTGTAAGAGTAAAATAAGATAATGATATGAAGCTGATGAGGAAATGTGGTAAAGGAGACATGTTCATTCCTATCTCATGAGAGACTTACTGTCAAGGGTTTACGCTTCTGGACTCTGTATGACTGAGTGTTTCGGTATTGCACTTGTGCGGTAATGATCGAGTGGGAGAGCCAGGAATTGAGTGATGTCAACGAAGCCTGTTGAGTGAGAATCTAGAGAGATAACTGTGCGGCCGTTGGCCAAAGATGCACGAAGATTGTGGGCTGTAACCCACAGGTCCCAGGACCGATAAATGGTAAAGGCATAGTAGTACGAATGAGGAATTCTTGTACAGAAACAAATAAACAAACATGATTCAGAAGTCATCATTAAATGAGGAAGCACTACATGCTTAGTAGTAGCTTCACCTCAACCGACAACAAGTCGGGAAAAGTAAGTGAATAATCACGAAGGTATACAGTGTTATACGAAATAGATTTCCAGAGAACTGGAGAGAAAATCTATAACTCATCGAATTCGCACATGGTAAGAGATACCAAGCGACGATTGAGAAACCTTTATTCCCAAGACAAAAGGGATGAAAGGTAGTAGATAATATATTTGAAATACCAAAAGGGCAAGTTAAGCCCTAGTTATCAGGTCACGCAGCAGAAGCTTGTGGACCGTAATTCAAAGGTTAAGTATACCTAGCAATTGTGAGTAATTGGCTAATCCTAAATGCTTGAAGCCTTGGAGGCTAGAACCGGAACCGGTTATGAGTTAATTAACCGCATTGAAGTTAAAACACTTCATGATACTCGAATTAGCGAACCAATGTTCAGTGATAACATATGGTCGATTACGCGGGCGTAACCCCTTTTAAGGGGGGTAGGGCGAGGAACCGCTTAGAGTATGTTTTACGTATAAGTGCGTAAACTATCATGTGCATAGCACAAAGGAATTGTTTTGATGATTGGAACTTATGTTACATAAACATATGTACCATTCATGGTGTAATTATGATTAATGTGCATGAGAGATGCAAGTAACGAGTATATAATATTTATGAAAAGAGGAGTAGAGAGACTCCTGGGGAATGAGAATCCCTATAGTATATGTCTAGTGAGATTAGACATGAGACATAATGAGTATGAATCGGTATGAAACCGGTGTGTAACCTAGTAGGAAGTGAGTTTCCCTAGGTAAGTTTATTTGAGAATGATTGATGGAGTGAGTTCCATCCTTTGGAGTTGTATGTTGCATGTTTTTTTAAATTGAGTAACAATTGAGGAAATGAGGTCATGAGTTGCTTAGGTAAAGTAAGCAAAGAAATTGATAATGACGGATGACCTAAGTTCTAGGAATTTGAGATAAGTTAAAATGCATTGTTTTATGAATATGACTAGAAAGAGTAAAAGATAGAAAACGAAAATGTTTGACTATCTGATTGTTTGAAACTGGCGTGGGAGGTGGAACTTGATCTGCTAGCGATCAAGGGAAACCGAACACTAATTGAGGTGGAAGGATAGTTCAACACTGATGCTGATCACATCAGGGTTGGATGATTCCTGAAGCTCCCTATAAGTGGTCACAAGAATCACGCTAAGAAAAGAGGCAACTACCATAAATTGGATTTGGAGTTGTGTGATGCTTTTAAAAGAATTTTCTAATGGAATTTACAAAAGAATTTTCTTCAAGTATGAAGATGGATATGAAACTGGTTTTCAAACCGCTATCACCCGTCGATGGATGTGGCCTTAAGTCTTGATGACCGGTAGAACGGTAGGCGTGTATTAGTTTTGAAACCATTTCACCGTACGTGCGGCGGTCCTAACTGACCGGTTGGGGCGGTGACAGTGTGTGATTTTTCCAAAGGCAGCGGGACGGGGAGTGTACCCTGAGACGTTCCTGTGTTGAGTGAGTCAACCAGAGTGCCTGAGGATATGTATATTGTAACGTTTTGATCAGAACCGAAGGGACCGTGGGCCAGAGAGAGTAAGTGCCCATTTGTCATGAAACGGCCGAACCAGAAAGAGTAAGTGTTCAACGTGACCGGTACCTGAGGGATCAGTAGTATATTACTCAATATGGATTCGAGGACTGTAGTGCCTTCTTGTCTTCGGACCGATTCCATGGAGAGAGTAAAAAGAGTATTTTTGATTGCTATACATGCTGTGATATGTGTGTGGTATGTGTACGTGAAATGAGACTGACTTGTGGAGTCTGTAAGGTTATACATGTATTATAACCTTGGCATAGCGTGCCCATGAGAGTAACGATATAAGATTCACCAACTTTGAGGACAAAGTTCCTAAGGGGGTAGATTTTAATACCCCGTATCTAGAAATCGTGATTAAATTACTCTAATATGATTATTAAAGGCCTAATGGTGCCTAAAGAGTATTGGTAAAGAGAATAAAATCAAAAGAAAAGAGAAAACGCTTGAAACGCTAAAATACGCATTAAATAAGTATAAGAGATACATGATCTCGTTAGGGTCCGAGATGGATTCCTAAGGCTTATTTAGGCCCAATTAGTATACGGGAGTGATTCCCGAAGAAAACGAATCCAAATAATGGATTAAAACGCTAACGGAGTTTTAAAGCACGTTTTTCGAGGAAACCCGAAAACGTGACTTTAAGTGGTCAAACGGACCCGTAAAAAATTTATAGTTGATTATATAACTATAATTAAGTTTTAATGGGAGTTTAATAACCATTAAAAATAAAGAAACGAGAAAATTAAGGAAAACGGACCCGGTAAGTGAATAGTGTCAGAACCGGGAGAAAAACACGTTTAATTCGAAAAGTCGAAAAACGACCCGGGTTACTACTAATGAGGGGCCGGTTTTATAACTAGGCACCACACACCCTTAATTAAATAACTAGCTAGCTTCTAATTAGTCACAAAAGGACAAGGTAATAAAGTAAAAGAGGGGAATAGTTAAAAGTGGTGTTAGTACTCTCTCTCCCCTCTTCCTTTTCTTTCACGATTTTTCCCCCTCCAAACTGAGCTCCTTCTTCTTCATCCTCTGTAAATGGCAATTACATAAATGAGAAAACAGCCCATCTTCAATCTCTCCTCACTTGCTCATTTCTCCACCAAATCACACAAAAATACTACCGTTGGATTCGTATCGGCGAGGGCTACGTTTTCCACCCTTCAAAAGCTCAAAACCTTCATCTTCATCTCCATGGAAGTAGGCCATTTTGGAGCTTAAAGAAGTGTTTTTGGGTCTCCATCATCTTCTTGATACTCCAAGGTAAAAAGAAAGTCAAAAACTCTACATTTCTAGCTAGTTCTTCCAATTTTGGAAAATTCCTCCACGTTGAAATTTTCCCCATGTCCAGCCGGTTCTTCTTGCTTTTGAGGAGTGCTGGAACTTCATCTTTTTGATTGCCTAAGCTCTCCATTTGGACACTTGAAGGTAATCTCTAAGCTAAACCCTAAAAACTAGCTCTTGTAATACTAGTTTTTGTGAGGGAAAAGTTGAATTAATAAGCTTAATACATGTGTGTGGGGATATGATTGTAGATGGCAATCTAGACCCCCTTCTGTGTTGTGAAAACAAGAAAAGAAAGATAGAGCAAGAGAAAGAGAAGAAGAGGAAGAAAACCGAAAACAAACAAGGTAATAAGCTCACCTTGAGTTGGTTTTATTTGACTTGTAAAACAGATTTTAGAATTGATTTAATGTTCTTGAATTAGTGTAGTCATGGTACAACAATATTGAGTGGGAATGAGAATGTTTTAATGTGGTTTAAGTGTGCAAATAAACCTAGAAGTTAAGCTAGTGTATGTGTGAACAAGTGGGAATTCGATGTGTTGTAGTTGTTGGTGCTTCATTAAATAGGGATGAAGGAGTGTATATGAGTTGATTCATTGTGGTGAATATGTTAAAGAAGTAGACAAGTGCTGTCAAAATTTCCTTGGAGATTATGAACTTGAGTTTTCATTTAAAGGAAGGAACTAGGTACGCCTAAGAGGTTTAAGTAAGTAGTGATGGTTTGGAAAACCAAACTATGGAGAAGAGTGTATTAGGAGTAAGAATAATGCCATTTGAGTGCTTGGAATGACATTAGTGAGTGAAAAATGAATGGTAAAAAGAGGGAGCTAAATCTGTTGCAAGAAGTGATGAGAACTTGAAAACTACTTATGAAATATAAGTGAATTTGAGTGAAATAATCAAAAGTTTGCGAGAGGACTTGGTGGTTGGATTAAGGTGATTTAGAAGGGTAATTAAGTGCCAAAACATGTAGATTATAAGGGGGAAAGATTAGAGGATCAATGGTGAAAGAATGAGGTTAACAGATTTGGAAAATGCCAAATCTGTCCAAACTGCAGTAGGGTCCGGGACTAGGTCTAGGACCATGTTCCGGACCACCCCCTAAAAGACCCCCGAGAGTTTTCCAGTTTGATAGGTCCAGGACTTAAGTCCCTGCCCATGTCCCGGACCACCCCTTAAATAATGGCCGAGGATAGAAGCTGTACCTGGTCCGGGACTAGAGATATGGACAAGGTCCCGGACCATATTGAAATTCATGCCGAGAGTTCGAGTGCAGGTTTGGTCCGGGACTTAAGAGATGTATAAAGGTCCCGGACCACTTCAAAAATATGACCGAGAGTTAAGACCAGCATTGGTCCGGGACTTAGGGTAAGTACCAAGTCCCGGACCACCCCCAGAATCCTACCGAAAGTGTTTTAAAGGTTTCTAATGATGGGGGTTTGAATGTTAATGATGTTATAAGATGTTAAGGCCTTGTTTGGTGATGAGTAAAGGCCCTAGGAAGTATAAGAAAGTGTTAGAAGTGATTGCGAATTGAGAAATCAAATTAACAAGAGTAAAACCGAGATAACGGGGTAAGTATGGGAGTAGCATTTATTATGTACCGTATGAGAGTATTAATAATAATGTTTGAAACATTACCAAGAGAATCGTGCGTTACCCGAGCATGGTGAGATGACACGGTAAAGTTAAAACCCCGGTGAAAGGTATGATTTTCTCATACTCCGCGTGCTAACCGAGTTACGTTGATTTGTGTGTTTGTGTGCCGGCTTAATCAAGACTAAAGCATGAAAATAATCCCTTGTTTGATTATGTATGTCTTGTTGTATGTTGAATGAGCTAACATACTTGTATGCCGGTGTGGTCTAACATAGAGTAAAGACCGACTCATAGTGAGTAACGTTTGGCTAGAGACCCATAGATCGGGTCGATGCTTGTGATATCAAAAACGTGCAAACACACAAACCATCCGTTAAAGTATAACTAAAACGCAAACATATGAACTCCCTAGAATGTGAGGAGAAGTACGGGTTGAGTAAATACCCGATAACGGTTAGAAACCATATTGAAACAATCCACGAAACAAATGAGAGTGGAAAGATAAGTGAACCTCCTTCAAGAGGATTAAAGATAGTTCGAAGATGTGAACTAGTAAAGAAGGTAAAAGAGACCTAAGGGATTAGTAGCTCCCTTAAGACATGGTCGACCTCCTATATGAGGATTTTACTGATTTAAGAAAATAACTGAAACTATGAGTAAGTGAATGTATGAGTAACTCTTAAAACCTAAGAATAACCGAACTTAAGTAATGTTCCCAAAGTCATTAGAAACATCGAGAGTGATGCTTCTAGACTAATATACATAATATTATTATAACTCCGAGAGAGGAGTGTATGGGAATGAGAGTAGTCCGAGAGTAGTCGGACCTATGTAAAAAGTTAGGAACTAAGAGAGAGAGTTCCGTGAGCTAGTTGAACCTTCCCACCATGCTAGACCAGAGTAGGGTCGAAACCGGGGAAGTAAGACTATGCTTGAGAGCCATGAGTTTTGGCTTAAGTATGTATTAAGAGTAACAAGCGTGACGTAGGAGACCTGTAGTGTCTCGAGAATCTACAAGAGCTTGAGTATAAATAACCCAAGAGTGTGGGTGAGATAATGAGTATAAGTAACCCGAGAGAATGGGTGAGTATAGTACGAGTAGCCCAAGAGAATGGGTGTGTATATGAATAAGTAACCCGAGAGAGCGGGTGAGATATTGAATAAGTAAACAAGGCATAGTGAGGTATAACCCTCAAGGCCTAAGAGTAAGCTGATACAACTAACAACCTTGTTATGTTAGTTAGGAATTGCGTTCCGTGTTTGGATGTTGATTCCTTGAGTAATACACATACATATTGTATTGCTATGATGCATGTTGTTTGACTAAATGAACTCCATGTATATCCGACAAAAGAAGTCGGTGTACCCCGGTTAGCGCTCGGGGTATGTGAATTTCATATGCAGCGTTAAGCTGAGCCCCTAGGGGCAACGTTTTTATTTTTCAGGTACACCGAAGATGTTACCGTTCGAGAGTAGGACGGGGTCGGTGGGTTGCATGGGTAGTTAGATTTAATTACTTAAGTATTGAAAGAGGTGTAGGACCGAATATGTTGTCGGCATCCATATATTGTAGACTCGGTATAGTAAAGAAGTGAGTTGAGTATTGTATTTGTATTGTGTATTCGGTTGTTCCAGTTCATCAGACTGTTACTGTATGTGGAAATAAGCCCGGTTAGCCATATGGGTGGCTAACGGCGTTGTATCACCCTCTGTTGTATTTAGAGTTCCGCTGCGAGTTTATTGGTAATTGTGACAGTTTAAGAGGTAATGGCGTGATTAGTAGTTGGGGTGTTACAGGTGTAGCTCGGGATGTAAGATTGCACCCACAACCCTTTACTATCGATTACCGAATCTTCAATTAATAGCTAAACAACAAGAATTTAATTAATAGCCAAATCTAGGTCTATTAATCCAAACTAACTTAAAGGGAAACTGAATGTTATTTCGAATCTCCAATTCATTCGGAAGCATTAAGCCACTAGTGGAAAAATATAAAAAACACGGCCTATAGAAGGCGGTTTTAACAAAAAAATGTCTTAAATTATCTATGGGCGCTCTAGAAGAGACCTGAAAGACGGTTTTAACTGAACCGTCATTTAAAGCTTTGCTCATACCGTGCGTGAAGCACTCTTATAAGATGGTTTACCTGAAACCGTCATTTAAAGTGCTACGTATTAGCGTGCGAAGCACTCTTAAAAGATGGTTTACCAGAAACCATCATTTAAAGTGTTGCTCATTCGCACGTGAAGAGACCTTAAAAGACGGTTTTAATTGAACCGTCATTTAAAGCTTTGCTCATACTGCGCGCGAAGCACTCTTAAAACACGTTTTACCTGAAACCGTCATTTAAAGTGCTGCTTTTTCTCTTGTGAAGCACTCTTAAAAGACGGTTTACCAGAAACCGTCATTTAAAGTGTTGCTTATTCACGCGCAAAGCACTCTTAAAAGACGGTTTACCAAAACCGTCATTTAAAGTGCTGCTCATTCGCACGCAAAAGCACCATTAAAAGACGGTTTACCTGAAATCGTTTTTTAAAATGCTAAACATACACGTTTTTAAAAGACGGTTTCAAGTAAACCCCCTTTTAAAGTAAGGTAAACCATGTTATAAAAGCTAGTAAATTAGTCTTTTATAATTAGCATTGTAATTATTATTGAAACAAAATATTTATTATTTATATAATTTCTTAATTAGCATCGTAACTTAGTCTTATTATATAATTTTATAATTAGCATTTATCATTTTAGTAAATTAGTATTATTAAACTATGTTTAATCACAAATTAAAATAGTTTGAAAAATAGTACTGAGTAATAAATATTTAAATTAGTTTACATGTTGGTTACAATTCACAAAATAGGTAGTGAGATATTACATGCATATGTAATTAGAAAAATTGTATTTTATAATTAGCATTAGAATGTCAATTACTAAAATATTATGTTATAAATGTTACATATATGTATTATGTTCATAAAATAAATGAATTTGATGCACTAGCCTAGTGGTTAGAGGTGCGCGTGTGGGATTTTACCATGGCTCACAAGTTCAAATCTTGACACCTCCATAGATTACAAATTAATCTAGGCGCATGAGACTAAATTCAAATCTTTTTACATTCAGGAGCTTGTCAGTGGGCGTTTAAGAGGCAGTTTAGAATCATCGTTTTTGAGCGGTTTTGACCGTGTTTTTTTGCTTCCGTCGGCACTAGTGAGCACAAATCTACCCTAAGTTGCAAGGAGAACCTCATCTCAAAATCCAATGAAAATCAGCTAACATTAATTCATTCCCAACAGCATAGATTTCTGCTTCTGGGAATCCATCCATAGAATTTCACACTAATGGTAAACTAATCAGACATACCAAACCAACCAGTTCACCTTAATGACAATTAATTAGAGCAAACCCTAAGCGAATCTCTAATTTAACAAAGATACGCTTAAGGTCCATAATCACCCAATAATCATCTTCAATTAAAAACAAGGACTAAAATATAGTTGAAACATCAATACAAGGTTGGAAAAATCCCAAACCCTAGCAAGGAGACTACTCAAGCATAGTAGAAGTAGAGAGGAGATTAGAGAGAAAATGGCCATGGATAAGGTGTAGAGCTTTAATGAAGGTGGAGCTTTTCCTTACTCCTTTTTCCTCTTCCTCTTCTTTTCTTTTTCTCCTCTTGTTCGTTGCCTGGAGCTGCCCGAGTCTGCCCCCTCTATTCTCTTCTTTTTGTACGTTTTAAAACGTGTTCTACTGAAAACTAGGGCTTGGTCTGGGTTGTTTTCCCAGACATATACCCAGAACAGAGTGAAAATAGGTAGAAAGTTTGGCTGTGGTATGGGTTTATTTTCCCAGACACAACCCAGACCACACTTCCAGAAATGTGCTCTAACTTGTTTATGCTCTAGTTTCCACCTTTTAGCTCCGATTTTGGATCCAATTGTGCCCATGCGTTCCTCTCTTCGTCTACTTTATTCCTAACATTCTTATTCCTTCCTCCGTTTAAGCAATAAATGTGTAAAAACCAATAAAACAAATAACTAGAGGAAAACTAGCTACAGTGAAAAAATGAGCATGAAAAGTGGTGATAAAACAAATGAAATAAACCCCTATAACATACTCATTTGGACACTGTTCTCACACTCACAGTTACCTTTTTGCTTGTCCCTACGCAAAACCAAGCACCCAAGCAAGTAAAGAATGCTCAAGAACAATAAATACTATCATGAAGTGTAGGATAAGCGAAGAAGCAAATAGTGTTTATAACCTTTGAGGAGTGTGAGTCATATCTTAGTGGTGAGGGCAAATGAAAATCTAGAGTTTTCGGGTATGATTCAGAGTGTTTCAAAGTTATAAAGATTAGGTGACATGGAGAACTTTTACCATGTAAAACTTCTCTCAATAATAGGCATTAAGAAGAAAACAAAAGGAAAAAAAAAGATTTATGCATTTGTTTCATTTTTGCATAAGTGATGAGAAGATAATAAATTTGGGCATCAAGCCTTTGTATTTAAGAACACTCAACTCTAATTGTTGGTTACCAATGGAGTCTCACAAGTCCCTTAAACACTTTTCACAAAGAAACACCCCTTAGCAATCCCTAAGAAAGAAGATAGAAGGAACCCCTAAGCAATAAAATCCAACCATATAAGATCACTTGGCCACACCGCATCAAAAATGCTCCTCAAAAGAAATCAAAAAGAAAATTTTGAGCATTTATCCCATAATTCATAACAGTATTTGTTCTTAATGAGAACAACCCACATCACAAGGCTCCAACTTTTAAATTTTGGACAAACGCAAGATAAGTAGAAGG
This sequence comes from Limonium bicolor, assembly GCA_023374045.1. Lineage (NCBI taxonomy): Eukaryota > Viridiplantae > Streptophyta > Magnoliopsida > Caryophyllales > Plumbaginaceae > Limonium > Limonium bicolor. The sequence goes on from CM041776.1 coordinate 516,132,498, forward strand.
ATTAAACATTTGAGCACGCATTTCACCGAAAAGGTCACTCCCCCACACTTATTTTGAAATATGTCCTCATTGTTCACCAAACAAACTAGGGAAGGTTCCAGCAGACTTTTTCTGGAATCAAATTGAATAAAGGCAAGGGACACAAACAACATTATAGCACATAAGCTATTCCCACGGACAGAATAAAGCAGAGTAAAAATGAAATAAGAGAAATGAGAGTATCAAAATAAAAGAACTAGTACTCCCCTAAGATTGTTGTTGCTTGCATTGAAGGAGATTCCCCATACTTGAGCTTTAGCCTCAATTAGCGTAGCTTGGTTGCGGTGTGGACTTTAAGTTTCCCCTGCAGAAAACACTAGAAGTAACCAATGAAATATTCATTATCTTAATTAATAAGGAATTAATATAAATAAAAGAGAATAATCAATAATTATTCATCTAATGATTGTAAATGTTATTATAAATATATAGTCCAAAATGGACACCAAACTATACATAAAATCTCTAACCAAAGAGAGAACATTATTAAGGAGAGATTAACTCCTAAAAACTAATGCTACATGTAACATATTAATACATGTGTTAATATCACAAATAAAGTGAAAATATTATATGAAACATTATATATAATCAAACCAAACTATAAGTGCAACAACCACTTATATACATTAAAACAAGAAATAACACATGTTTTAACACATAGAACAAGTCCATTATACACCATTAATGTGTAACATTAATGTACAAAAAAAAGAATTCTATAATCCCTCCCCCCCCCCTCCATTAATATCACCGGACACTTATGGTACAGAAAAGAGGGGGAAAGTTGAAAAGAAAAAGTGTAAAACTAAACAACAAGTACACCTAGGAACTTAAATATTTCCTACCTTGTACCTTACCATTCCTCCTCTCCATACTTCTCTTACATTCTCGGTCAGTCCATCCTCCTTCCTTTCTTTCTTGCATGACCAGTTTCCTCCTCCTTCATCTCTTCATCTTCAAGCTCCAAAAACTTAGCCATTAACGGAAGAAGGACAAAACAAGGTAAAAACTCCATTTTTCTTCCTTTTTCCTTGTGTTTTCTCCATGGTTCTTGCTCCCATCTGATTTACCTCTTCATCTAAGGTGTAAAACTCCATCTTGAAGACTCCATTCTTGGCTGAAGCAACCCATGGGGCTAGAAGGACTCCTTTGAAACTCTAAGGTAAGAAAACACCCTTAAAGCACACTTTTCTCCATCCCTTGCTTATGTCCGAAAATGGAGTCTCTTCTCACACACTCTTCCTACATCATATTATACTCTAAATGAAGGTGGGTTTAGCTCCATTTCTTGAGCCAAGAATCTCTCCAACACTCCTCTAAGATCTTGAAAGAAGGTAAAATTGAGACTATTTTAGGGCTTTTTAAGCTTCCTCTTTTCTTCTGTTCTTTCCATGAGACTAAGCTCAATTCCTTGTTCCCTAGATGGCCGAAAGTGTATGTTGAAATCTCACCAAAAACTTCAAGGTAAGACACTCTTTCTAAGGTTCAAGTTTCATGTTTGTAAACTCTTTATATTAATTACCTAGACAAGTTAGTAACTTAAAGTTTCATTCATGTCTTAATGGTTCCAAATGGGTTCTGTCTTACCCCCCCCCCCCTAATGTGCCAAAGCCTTGGAACATTCTTCCAAGGAGAAAGACCAAGTTTTAAGAGGTAAACTACTTAATCTAAGTCTTAAAGACTAAACTTGTGCTTGAGGTTAATTAATGATCGAAAACCTAATCTAATGTTATGTATAATAGTGAGGAGAGGGAAGGAGGCTGTTGATAACTTCCTTATGATTATAACAAGGTAAATGTACTTAAAACCCTTTTTAATACATTAAAGTTACTTATGTCATTAAATGAATTGGGGCTGAAAACTTACATATATGTGTATGTTGTCTAAACCTTGATATTGTGTATTAAATCATGGTTAAATGTTTTGTTAGTAAACTTGAGTGTTAATGACTTATTAAAGTCAAGTTTATAAGTTAAAAGTGAAAGAAAAATGATTTAAAAAGGTTTAAGGGAAATATCTGTAGAAAGCCGTGAGTTACAAGTGTATTTGGGACATTTTAATGTCATTTTATGATTAATGTTATATTATGTTTAAATCCATGTGTTTAGGCCATTTTATTATGAACATTTAGAGCTCTAAATATTAACTATTAAGTTTTTAGGTGATAAAATCAATTATAATATAAACTTCTAGTGCTAAAATGTGATTTTAGTGAAAATAATACCTTAGTAACATTTTAGATAAATATTAGTGAATTTAGGTGTTACATGAATTAAATATAATGTTGCAAATATGTTTTAAATGAATTCTAAACCATATAAATGTTTAAGTGAACAAAAAAGTTTCATTAATGGGGTAAAAACATAGTTAAATAGAATATGGGGTGCCAAGTATTTAATGAAGCTGAGAGGGGTTGATTAGGAATTATGGAAGCATAAGATATGATTTTAATAAAGTTAAAGTAATTAAATGTAAAACTAGAGAAGTATTTAGGGCTAATTCATAATTTACATAAGTATGGGTCAAATGAGTATTTTAGGTGGTCAACCTTGACCACATGTGAGGTTTGACCAAATTAAAATGATAGTTTAAAGAAATATTAAGTTTAAAATAACAATTATAAAAAGTAATGGGTGTATTGTATAATGTCCGAAAGTTAGAGGTTTGGAAATGGATTATAAAGACCTTGGAGGTCTGTTCGAAAATATTAAATAATTTTGGGTTGATTTTGTTGATTTAATAAATTAAAGATTATAATATGGTTTTAGGATTAAATTGTCACATTTATAAAGTTATGGGGCCAGGGTGCAAATAACCAAAAATTTGGGGGGAAAACAGTATTATACAGGCTAGAGGGTTGTTTGGAAATTTAGAAATTATTTGGGTAGTTTTTGAAATAAAATAAGTTAATATGTATAATATTAATTTTTAGTATTAAATTGAAAGCTTATAAAAGAAAGGAGGTCAATATGCAATTAAAAGAAAGTTGTGGGTAAATAGGATAAATCTGGAAAAGAATTAAGTGTTGTTCGGATATATATATATATATATATATATATATATATATATATATATATATATATATATTTTGTATATGTATCTTATAATGTTTGGAAACTCTGAGTTATAATTAAATAAGGTAAGAAAGGTAACAAATACAATGTTTAGGGAGATTAAATAAATAATCAAAAGTTAATTGGAAAAGATTATAATTGAGAGAAGGTTATGGGAAGGTTTGGAGTTAATCAAACTATAGTCTGATATATCATAAAGTTTAAAATGATATAATATGACATTGTATCAAAGTACAAGAGAGTATGTTATTAAGGAATTAATATGGTATAAGTATACCTTATAAACAATCACATAAAATAATGGGTTTAAAGTGGAAATTTGGGAAGTATAATATATGGTTAGAAACCTTATAATATAAGGAACATGGTAATGTATACAATACCTTGTATAATATTAAGATGAATTCTTAATAAGGGATTTACGAATAAATGATACAAATAAATAAATATGTACTTCACATAAAATAATGAATTAATTCATTATGGGAAACCTTATAATTCACATGATATGATTTTATAATATAAGGTGAAAAATGTAATATAATTGATTAATCATATAATATTAATGTGGAAAGATTACGGGGTGGAAATATAATTATAAGTACTATAATGTAATGTAGTACGAGTGGATAAATAAATGTTGACTACATCGAAACATTGACTTGAAAACATTGACCAAGTCAACTAAATTGACCAAACCAACACAAGTTGACCTAGTGAATAAGTTGACCAATACGTAATACGATATGTAAATAAAAGTGGGAAAATAACTTGGTCGACTGGAATATAGTAACAAACTATATTATATATATTCAATATATTCGTATGCGTGTATATAAATATACTAAGGCAAATAACCCTAATAAATAATGTGGGTTGTTAGGAATCGAACCCCTAAGTAATAAATATTATTACGATACTAAATATCATGTTCTCACAACTATATAGTATAATAGAACTTAAACCCCGAGATTAAATGGGAAAACCTAAGTCAAACAAATAACCGGTTAAGGGGTTAATTACGGGATAAGGATTAGGAACTATTCTGGGATGATTAGATAGATCCAAAATATGGATACTGATATTAGAGATATATATATTCCAGTAAGTCAGGTTGCGGGGTTCGATTTTCGGAAGAGATAGAGGATAAGTGTAATTCGTCACGCTAGCATATTGTTCATCGGTGAACAGTATGTGCATGTGTGGTCTGAACTTCCTAAGGGTTTCCTTGGGTTTAGACGTATTGTGTGATTAAGTGTTAAGAATAACTATTGTATGCATGTGTTGTATGTGTTATATGATTCGATCGTCAAAGCGTTTATTAATTGTGCACGAACGTCGATCGGACGAAGTGATACCCATTATCACTCGATTTGTGTGTGAACAATTAGGAGGAACTATGAGTACTAACCTATGAGTGTAAGCTACCCCTAAAACACTAAGTGAGATACTTAGTTTAGAGACCCGGTATTAACCATCTCTAGAGCGATGACTCAAACTGCAACATCACCTAGCAGACTCCTAGGTATATGTGTAAGACTCGATGGGCATCTAATGAATGTGTTCTCTAATAACCGAGATCAAGATCTCTAGGAGATAATTAAAATAATCAAATAACGAGAGTGTTATGATTTAATGAAAAAGTGTGTTTAGTAAATCCTGGGTTGCATACGTTCCAGCAGGTTACGCAGAGTGATCACTACTAGAAAGGAACTCCGATGGAGTAACTTTCGAGTTGTTAATCTAACGAGCTGGATACGATCGTTAGTCGGAGTGTGCTACCATTGGCTCCATGGTTTCGGCCACATGGACGTCTACCACTATAGACAAGTAAGACCATCGACCCACTGGTAGTATGGCATAGGACTACTATCCAATTATGAAAGTGTGAGGTTAAATGGGGAATTGTCCTTAACGTGACACCCATATGACTATGTGTGAATTAATAGAAGCGGGGCTTCGAACAATGGAAACTGAACAAGAGGAATGAATTCTGTTCAACTAACTTGTGATCCTTATTAAACTACATTGGTTGATATCTTGCAAATTATGTGGCTATTGTGAATTGTTGTGTGAATATTTGAACGCCTGTTGTGTGTTAAATTCCACATTTATAGTTATTTTATAAGCATGTAAATGGAACAACATGAAACGAATCTCATGTTAAGCAAGATGACTAATCAACCTAAGTGACCTAAAGGGTTTAGGATCACATTATTAGCATACTCACTAGTTGGCTGAGCCTTTACGGCCTCACATTACAGGTGTGTAGCTGTTGGAGAAATCGACGCGAGAGCGCGGGTTATTTTGGGGAATTAGTTAGCGGCATTCCTTTTCGATTATACCATAGGATTGACTTTCCACTTTTAAACTATTGGTATTGATAGGTAGATTGCTCACTAGTCATTTTGTGATTTAGGTGTTATAATTTTTGGATGAACATTGTATCCACGTCATCACGGTGGTTAGTATTGCATTATCGAATTGTTGTAGAAGTGACGCTTCATTATTCGCATGGGCGAATAATGACGTGTAACACCTGGGATTAGGTTTATTTTATTTCCGCTGCGACATCTTTATTTATTGCTATGTTTACATTAATTAATCTCGTATTTAGTGTAAAGTTAATGGGGGTGTTACAACCAAACTACAACTGGGGTTAAAGTTAGCAAAAATAAAATCAAAGGAGAATGTGAAAAATTAAAAAGAAAATAAAAGAAAATGAAAGAAATTTCATCCGGGTTGCCTCCCGGGAAGCTTCCCATCTTTAAGGTCTCTAACTAGACCATACCACATTGAAGTCCTCCTGGATCGAAAGTGAATGTTGAAGTGGGCTTCAACGGGTGGGTTGGCGGGCATCATTATTCTTTAAAGAACGACCCATATATTAAGGTGGACGATCCTTGGTGTAAGAATCATCTAGTAATGGAGACTCCTCTTTGAATTTAAGGGTGAAGACATGAATATCTTCAATGAGCAGTGGAGGGAGAACTCCAGGGCGGACTTTGTCTTCTTCACTAGTCTAGGATCAAATGGGAAAGTGGCCTCCACACTTAGTGGGTGGACTTTGAGTTTCCACCCTACTTCATTGGTGCACGAGTGGGGAAGACCTTGATCCTCTAGATGAAGATAAAAGTTAAAAGGCTATTCCTTCATAGTTACGAGGAGGTTGTAATCCTCATCTTTGAGGCGAGGCTCATCGAAAGAGCCTTGATGGACATCAACTTCAGAGGGAGATGAATCCTTGAAGTCGATGATGGCACTCTCCACTGATGACTTTGAGGGAGGTGATGGTGCAGAGTGTTATTTCTGAGTGGTGAAAATGGTGTAAAATTAAAAGAAGGAAATTAAAAACTCAAATTATAAACGTCGGGCTGCAAACAATTCCCCCGGTCGTAGTAGTATAACGAGTGTCGAATCCACAGGGAGATTGTTCAATTTACCCTAGTCTTGGTAGTTACTTAAAAACTGTAAAAAGGGGTTTAGCCGGAGGCAAGCTTGATTTTTGTTAAATTAATACAGAAATAATAAAAACAGTTAAAAAGGTGAATTAAGTGATGTGGATGGAAAAATGTATCCTAGGATAGCGGGGGAATTTCCTAATTACTTAAACATATTTATAACCATGTTTCAATTATTTATTGCCTATTAGAGTTAATAATTGTCAGTTACGAACTCTTAATAAAAGCCTTAATATTTTCCTGCTCAGTCCGGAGTGTAAATATCAAGATTAATTCCTTTGTGGTACCTAGACTATCTCAAAATCATATGTTGATAGTTACCAAATAAATGCAGTCGTTTGTCGCGCAAAGCATTTAGCAATATTAGTTAAAAGGAATTAAAACAAGTTAAATGAGAGAAACAGGTGATAAATATTAATTACGTAATATTAGAAATCAAACCCCCATCCTAGGATACAGAAGAAAATTACTCAGACATTAACGGAGTTAAGAAGATTACACAGATAGATTTTGACATTAATTCAGAGGAAGAACTGGTCTGTTCTCCTCTCACTGCTGCTCTTCTATTTCTTTTGTTACTGCGTGAGTGTGGAATGATGTGGTGATACGGGAGGAAATATAAGTGGAAGCGAATGGTTTCTTCAGACTCCCGTCGTGCGTGGTCCTCGTTGCAGTATTGGTGTTGGGTTTATATAGAGAATTGGAAGAGGCATCCGTACGTAAAAATTGATTGAGTATTGATTGCTCTCATTGATTGTAGAGGGGACAGAGAGCTGTACGCGTGAGAGATTTATGGTAGGCGATGCTGGAGTAGATAGATAAGGCGAGTTGCAGACGATGGCGCGAAGAAGAACTGAAGAACTGGTCGCGACTTGAATTAATCGCGCCTGAAGAACCGCCCGGTATTAGGCGGTCTCCTCTGTTGTGTCCGCCAATGAACCAGGCGGTAGCCTGTGTCTCGTCCGCCTGATAAGGAGGGTAGCCTCAGTGTTGTCCGCGAGCTTAAAGGCGGTAGCCTCTATGTTTACCGCGAGGCGGTTGCCTGTGTGGTGACCGCGAAAAAGAGGCGGTAGCCTCTGTGTCGACCGCGAGTTATGCCTCGTCCGCTAGGCGGTAGCCTGTGTCACGTCCGCGAGTTAAGAGGCGGTAGCCTCTATATTTACCGCGAGGCGGTTGCCTGTGCCTCGTCCGCCCGGCGGTTGCTCTTGTGACGTCCGCGACTTAGGGGGGCGGTTGCACAGTCCACCGCGTGACTCTCGCGTGCCTCTGTTTGACCGGCTCTACATTCTTCGTTATAAGTCCGTTTTCTGAGCCGTTTGCGTCTATGTGTTCGTCTCTTTATCCACTTTACTCCCAGCTTGGTTTTCCTCATGTTAAACCACTAAATTTGTGAGATAAACAATAAAACATAAACTAGAGGAAAACTAACCGAAGTGGAGAAATGAGCAAGAAAAGTGCTAATATTATATATGAAATACACCTATAAATCATGCTCATTTGGACACTTATCACACCCCCACACTTATCTTTTTGCTTGTCCTCAAGCAAAACTACGTACCTAAGTAGGGAATGCTCAATATTAACAAATATTATTATGAAGGGTAGGATAAAAACTCAATAGTACATGATCTTAAACTTTTTAGAGGAGTGTGATCCATCACCTACTGGTGGCATAGGTGTACTCAGGGCAAAAATAAAAATAAGTTTCGGGGTATGATCCGGAGTACTACAATGCTTCTTGATTTAAGGTGACTTTGAGAACTTTTACCATGGCCAACTTCTCTCAAGAATGGGCATTGAGGAGAAAACAAAAGGAAAAATAGAATTAAGCATTTGTTTCACTTTTGCATAAGAGATGAGAAGATAATATGTAGGCATTAAGCCTTCGTATTTAAGAACACTCAACTCTCTTGTTGGTTACCAATGGTGTCTCACAAGTCCCTTATTTATTTTATTTTTTCTTTTTGACAGAGAAGCACCCCTTAGCAATCCCTAAGAAAGAAGACAGAAAGAACCCCTGAGTAATAAAAATCCAACCATTTCAGATCATTTGGTCACACCGCATAAAAATGCTCCTCAAAAGTAATCAAAATTTTAAAATTTGTACCATTTATCCCACAATTCATAACAGTATTTATTCCTAAAGAGAACAACCCACATATAAAGGGTCCACATATTGAATTTGAACAAACGCAAGATAAGCAGAGAGATTAAGCATTTAAGCATAAAATGTCACCGAAAAGGGCACACTCCCCCACACTTAATTTGAACAATGTCCTCATTGTTCACCAGAAAAAACAAGGGAAAACCTCAGAAGGCCTTTTCGGTAAGTAGATAAAATAGAGAGAACACATTGGTCACAAATATTCATTTAAGCATATAAACTCTCCTCTGCATATTTATTTAAATAAAAGCAAGTTTAAAGAAACTGGTACTCCCCTGATTTTATTTTTTGCTAGCGTGTTTTGGACTTCCCCCACACTTGAGCTTCAGCCTCAAGTAGCGTAGCTTGGTTGCGGTGTAGACATGAAATTGCACCTGCATAAAACACTAGAAGCAACCATACTATACTATAACGGGGTTAAAAGTTAGCAAAAATAATTTTAAAGGGAACCTGATTATTAAAAACAGCATAAAAGCATATAAAAGATAAGTTCATCCGGGTTGCCTCCCGGAAAGCTGCCCTTCTTTAACGTCTTTAGCTAGACGCTTTTTCGTTAGATCGATCCTGGGGGGTGGTTATGAGGAGGAGATCCAAAGCATGACTCGATGGTTTTTTTGAGAGTCCACCTGGATGCATGTTTTCTTTTCTTATCCCGCTCTTCGTCCGGGATTGGTGGTGGTATCTCTGTGATAGACATGCCGTCTGGAAGGGTAATAAACAGAAGTGGGGATGATGGTGATTGAGTGTCCCTCACAAACTTGAGATCTTTGGATTTGCTATCTGGAGATCTTCCTGATGCAAACTCCAGCTTTTCGTTGTAAGCTTGAAGGGTGATTTTCCCCTGGGCTACCCAAATGTGCACATCGGCTGTGGCAAGGAATGGTCGTCCAAGGATGAGATGTAGTGGAGTTCTCTTCGATGTCTAGAATGACAAAATCGCATGGGAAGTATAAGTGCTCCACTTTAATGATAACATCCTCTACCACTCCGCTTGGGTATGTTACCGAACCATCTGCCAGTTGCAGGGTCATCTTAGTCTTTTTCATCTCTCCAATTCCCAGCTTTTTGAAAGTGGAGAGAGGCATCAAATAATGGAGGCACCCAGATCACATAGGGAGTATGGAAATGAGGTGCTACCAATTGTGACTGGAATAGTGAAGCTGCCCGGATCATTGCATTTTGATGGTAGTGGTTTTTTGTAGAGTAGCTGAGCAAGCTACATTGAGAGGTACCGTACCGACTTCGGCCAATTTAGTTTTGTTGGATATGAGGTGTTTGAGGAATTTGGCGTAGTTTGGCATTTTGGCAATGAGGTCTACAAACTGTACATTGACGTTTAGCTGCTTCAGCATTGCCAGAAACTTACCATATTCATTATCCAATTTCTGCTTCTGGAGTCGGCGAGGAAATGGTATAGGCGGTTCTTGTGAAGAAGGTTCTGAAGCTGGTGGAATAGTGAGGACGTTTGGAGATGTCTTTTCTGCTGGGCCTCAGCTTTTTCTTCACTATCCTCTTTGGATTCTTCTGATTGTTGCGGGATGGGAATCTCGTCGGTTTTCTTACCGCTTCTCAAGGTTATCGCCTTAACCTCTTCTCCTTCTTCTTCAAATTCGAGCTTCTCATGTTCATAACCGGCTACCAAGTTCTCGAGGTAGGTATTCTCAGATTGAATGCGATTTTTATAGACTTTGGCGGTGCTTTCCAATTCAGCTACATTCCTTTTGGAAGTCTCAATTGCTACAACCCATTCTTGGAGGGAAGGGTGTAGTTCTAGAACTTTAGCTGTTTTAGCCACCTCCGTCGTTTTCTTCATCGTGCTCCTTCACATAGATGCACTTGGCTTGCTCTCTTGGATTTGGTTCATTTTGGCTGGGGAGAGCCCCTGGCGGTCTTCGAGCAAGATGTTCTGCAAGTTGATTGAATTTTCCTTCGATTTTCTGGTTGAAGGCTTCTTGTGCAGAGAGCTGGTTCTGAGTTATGGACATGAAACCCTTCATCATCTCTTTGAGTTCTGCGTTTGGATCAGAAGAGGATGAAGATGGTGGTTGTTGTTGTTGTTGTTGTTGTTGTTGTTGTTGTTGGAAACCTGGAGGGGCACCTTGTGCTCTATAACCCATATTAGAGTTTGGTTGGGGTCGGTTCCCCTGATAGGTGTTGGAATTGTTGTTCTGCCCTCCTTGGTTTTGATCATTATTTTTCCATGAGAAATTCGGGTGATTTCTCCATGGATAGTTGTTGTTGAAGTTGTTGTTGTAGGAATTACCGGGGCGGTTTCCTATGAAATTCACATCTTCGTAGTGGTTTTTACCTTCGCACTGATGAGTTTCATGAGGACCGGCGCATATGACACATCGTTCTGTAGGTGGAACTGGTGGTGAACTTGTAGGTGGGGTAGCTATTGTCTTTACAATTTCGTTTTTTGATGTTGTTAGCTTTTCCACCATCTTTGCAAGGGACGAGATCTGAGCCGATAAATGATCTGTAGGCTCAACATGGAGTAGGCCTGCTGCTCGTGGTGTTCTTCCTTTGGATCTCGTCCACTGTCTGGTATTGCTCGTCATGGTTTCGAGAAGATCCATTCCTTCTTTAGGAGATTTCATCATGAAACTTCCTCCTGCAGAGGAATTGACGAGTAGTCGGTTCCCATCATCCAGACCGTTGAAGAATGACAGGCAGAGGGATTGATCGTCAAGACCATGGTGGGAACATTTCATTAGCATATCTTTAAATCTGTCCCATGCGTCGTACAACGTTTCTCCCGGCTCTTGACAGAAAGTGTTGATCTCACCAATCAATTGCCTCGTTCTACTGGTTGGGTAGTATTTGGCAAGGAATTTTTGGGCCATTTGAAGCCATGTGGTGATTGATCGGGAGGGAAGGCTTCGGTACCACCGGTTTGCTGAATCCGATAATGAGTGAGGAAATAGTTGGAGTCGAATTCTTTCTTTGACGATGCCGGTTTGACTAAAGGAATTGCAGAAGTCTAGGAAGAGACTCAGATGATTTGGGGCTTCATCTGGGTTCGCTCCACTAAACTTGCCTAGATCCCGGACGGCGGTGATGTAGTGGGTTTTGAAAACCCAACGTCCGGCTTCTTCTGGTGTTAGTTCAGGGAGAACTATAGCTGATGCTCTTCCTTCGGTGTTAGGTTGGTGATAATCAGATAGGGCACGGTGTTCTGGTTGAATTGCATGGTCCATTTCATTTATAACTTCGTTATTGGCCATGGCTTGGTTTCTCAGGTTTCTCTGCGCTTGAAATAAAGTACGCTCGGGTTCGGGGCTCGGACTGATTGGTGGAGAGCCTCGGGTTCGAGTGTTTGGCATGCACAGAAGATAACTTGTGGTTTATCAGAAGCTGCAAAATTAGTTAGTAAATAAAATAAGAAAGACAGAAATATTGGTTAGGCTGATAAACGTTAGGGGTTAGTATACAGAAATTATAAGTTAGTAGTTAGTATACAATGGAAAGAAATGTTAAGGACAATGGAAATGAAATGTTAAGGACAATGGAAAGAAAGGACAATGGAACGAAATGACAGGAAATTAAAAGTTAGTAGTTAGAGACAATGGAAAGAAAGGACAATGGAACGAAATGACAATGGAACGAAATGACAATGAACGAAATGACAATAATATTAAGATGTTAGGAGTTAGATGTCCAAAGTCCGAAGTCAAATGTCCAAGTCAGGTCAGAAGTCCGATGTCCAATTCAGATTATAAGTCCGATGTCCAAGGTTAGATTATTAACAAGATAATATTGACAGTTTATTATAATAAAACAGGTGAACTACCGGAAACTAGGGAAATTGATGGAATCAATCTCCCCGGCAACGGCGCCAATTTGCAGAGTGTTATTTCTGAGTGGTGAAAATGGTGTAAAATTAAAAGAAAGGAATTAAAAACTCAAATTATAAACGTCGGGCTGCAAACAATTCCCGGTCGTAGTAGTATAACGAGTGTCGAATCCACAGGGAGATTGTTCAATTTACCCTAGTCTTGGTAGTTACTTAAAAACTGTAAAAGGGGTTTAGCCGGAGGCAAGCTTGATTTGTTGTTAAATTAATACAGAAATAATAAAAACAGTTAAAAAGGTGAATTAAGTGATGTGGATGGAAAAATGTATCCTAGGATAGCGGGGGAATTTCCTAAATTACTTAAACATATTTATAACCATGTTTCAATTATTTATTGCCTATTAGAGTTAATAATTGTCAGTTACGAACTCTTAATAAAAGCCTTAATATTTTCCTCCTGCTCAGTCCGGAGTGTAAATATCAAGATTAATTCCTTTGTGGTACCTAGACTATCTCAAAATCATATGTTGATAGTTACCAAATAAATGCAGTCGTTTGTCGCGCAAAGCATTTAGCAATATTAGTTAAAAGGAATTAAAACAAGTTAAATGAGAGAAACAGGTGATAAATATTAATTACGTAATATTAGAAATCAAACCCCCATCCTAGGATACAGAAGAAAATTACTCAGACATTAACGGAGTTAAGAAGATTACACAGATAGATTTTGACATTAATTCAGAGGAAGAACTGGTCTGTTCTCCTCTCACTGCTGCTCTTCTATTTCTTTTGTTACTGCGTGAGTGTGGAATGATGTGGTGATACGGGAGGAAATATAAGTGGAAGCGAATGGTTTCTTCAGACTCCCGTCGTGCGTGGTCCTCGTCAGTAGTGGTGTTGGGTTTATATAGAGAATTGGAAGAGGCATCCGTACGTAAAAATTGATTGAGTATTGATTGCTCTCATTGATTGTAGAGGGGACAGAGAGCTGTACGCGTGAGAGATTTATGGTAGGCGATGCTGGAGTAGATAGATAAGGCGAGTTGCAGACGACGGCGCGAAGAAGAACTGAAGAACTGGTCGCGACTTGAATTAATCGCGCCTGAAAACCGCCCGGTATTAGGCGGTCTCCTCTGTTGTGTCCGCCAATGAACCAGGCGGTAGCCTGTGTCTCGTCCGCCTGATAAGGAGGCGGTAGCCTCAGTGTTGTCCGCGAGCTTAGAGGCGGTAGCCTCTATGTTACCCGCGGGCGGTTGCCTGTGTGGTGACCGCGAGAAAAGAGCGGTAGCCTCTGTGTCGACCGCGAGTAATGCCTCGTCCGCTAGGCGGTAGCTGTGTCACGTCCGCGAGTTAAGAGGCGGTAGCCTCTATATTTACCGCGAGGCGGTTGCCTGTGCCTCGTCCGCCGGCGGTTTGCTCTTGTGACGTCCGCGACTTAGGGGGCGGTTGCACAGTCCACCGCGTGACTCTCGCGTGCCTCTGTTTGACCGGCTCTACATTCTTCGTTATAAGTCCGTTTTCTGAGCCGTTTGCGTCTATGTGTTCGTCTCTTTATCCACTTTACTCCCAGCTTGGTTTTCCTCATGTTAAACCACTAATTTGTGAGATAAACAATAAAACATAAACTAGAGGAAAACTAACCGAAGTGGAGAAATGAGCAAGAAAAGTGCTAATATTATATATGAAATACACCTATAAATCATGCTCATTTGGACACTTATCACAACCCCCACCTTATTTTTTGCTTGTCCTCAAGCAAAACTACGTACCTACGTAGGGAGCTCAATATTAACAAATATATTATGAAGGGTAGGATAAAGAACTCAATAGACATGATCTTAAACTTTTTTGAGGATGTGATCCATCACCTACTGGTGGCATAGGTGTACTCAGGGCAAAAATAAAATAAGAGTTTCGGGTATGATCCGGAGTACTACAATGCTTCTTTGATTTAAGGAGACTTTGAGAACTTTTACCATGGCCAACTTCTCTCAGAATGGGCATTGAGGAGAAAACAAAAGGAAAATAGAATTAAGCATTTGTTCACTTTTGCATAAGAGATGAGAAGATAATATTAGGCATTAAGCCTTCGTATTTAAGAACACTCAACTCTCTTTTTGGTTACCAATGGTGTCTCACAAGTCCCTTATTTATTTTATTTTTTCTTTTTTGACAGAGAAGCACCCCTTAGCAATCCCTAAGAAAGAAGACAGAAAGACCCCTGAGTAATAAAAATCCAACCATTTCAGATCATTTGGTCACACCGCATAAAAATGCTCCTCAAAAGTAATCAAAATTTTAAAATTTGTACCATTTATCCACAATTCATAACAGTATTTATTCCTAAAGAGAAACAACCACATATAAGGGTCCACAATATTGAATTTGAACAAACGCAAGATAAGCAGAGAGATTAAGCATTTAAGCATAAAATGTCACCGAAAAGGGCATACTCCCCCACACTTAATTTGAACAATGTCCTCATTGTTCACCAGAAAAAACAAGGGAAAACCTCAGAAGGCCTTTTCGGTAAGTAGATAAAATAGAGAGAAACACATTGGTCACAAATATTCATTTAAGCATATAAACTCTCCTCTGCATATTTATTTAAATAAAAGCAAGTTTAAGAAACTGGCACTCCCCTGATTTATTTTTTGCTAGCGTGTTTTGGACTTCCCCCACACTTGAGCTTCAGCCTCAAGTAGCGTAGCTTGGTTGCGGTGTAGACATGAAATTGCACCTGCATAAAACACTAGAAGCAACCATACTATAAACGGGGTTAAAAGTTAGCAAAATAAAATTTTAAAGGGAACCTGATTATTAAAAACAGCATAAAAGCATATAAAAGATAAGTTCATCCGGGTTGCCTCCGGAAAGCTGCCCTTCTTTAACGTCTTTAGCTAGACGCTTTTTCGTTAGATCGATCCTGGGGGGTGGTTATGAGGAGGAGATCCAAAGCATGACTCGATGGTTTTTTTGAGAGTCCACCTGGATGCATTTTTTCTTTTCTTATCCCGCTCTTCGTCCGGGATTGGTGGTGGTATCTCTGTGATAGACATGCCGTCTGGAAGGGTAATAAACAGAAGTGGGGATGATGGTGATTGAGTGTCCCTCACAAACTTGAGATCTTTGGATTTGCTATCTGGAGATCTTCCTGATGCAACTCCAGCTTTTCGTTGTAAGCTGGAGGGTGATTTTCCCCTGGGCTACCCAAATGTGCACATCGGCTGTGGCAAGGAATGGTCGTCCAAGGATGAGAGGTGTAGTGGAGTTCTCTTCGATGTCTAGAATGACAAAATCACATGGGAAGTATAAGTGCTCCACTTTAATGATAACATCCTCTACCACTCCGCTTGGGTATGTTACCGAACCATCTGCCAGTTGCAGGGTCACTCTTAGTCTTTTTCATCTCTCCAATTCCCAGCTTTTTTGAAAGTGGAGAGAGGCATCAAATTAATGGAGGCACCCAGATCACATAGGGAGTATGGAAATGAGGTGCTACCAATTGTGACTGGAATAGTGAAGCTGCCCGGATCATTGCATTTTGATGGTAGTGGTTTTTGTAGAGTAGCTGAGCAAGCTACATTGAGAGGTACCGTACCGACTTCGGCCAATTTAGTTTTGTTGGATATGAGGTGTTTGAGGAATTTGGCGTAGTTTGGCATTTTGGCAATGAGGTCTACAAACTGTACATTGACGTTTAGCTGCTTCAGCATTGCCAGAAACTTACCATATTCATT
The DNA here is from genome assembly GCA_023374045.1 of Limonium bicolor. Classification (NCBI taxonomy): domain Eukaryota; kingdom Viridiplantae; phylum Streptophyta; class Magnoliopsida; order Caryophyllales; family Plumbaginaceae; genus Limonium; species Limonium bicolor. The sequence goes on from CM041776.1 coordinate 516,148,775, forward strand.
ATCCAATTTCTGCTTCTGGAGTCGGCGAGGAAATGGTATAGGCGGTTCTTGTGAAGAAGGGTTCTGAAGCTGGTGGAATAGTGAGGACGTTGGAGATGTCTTTTCTGCTGGGGCCTCAGCTTTTCTTTCTTCTGCACTATCCTCTTTGGATTCTTCTGATTGTTGCGGGATGGGAATCTCGTCGGTTTTCTTACCGCTTCTCAAGGTTATCGCCTTAACCTCTTCTCCTTCTTCTTCAAATTCGAGCTTCTCATGTTCATAACCGGCTACCAAGTTTCTCGAGGTAGGTATTCTCAGATTGAATGCGATTTTATAGACTTTGGCGGTGCTTTCCAATTCAGCTACATTCCTTTTGGAATCTCAATGCTACAACCCATTCTTGGAGGGAAGGGTGTAGTTCTAGAACTTTAGCTGTTTTAGCCACCTCCGTCGTTTCTTCATCGTGCTCCTTCACATAGATGCACTAGGCTTGCTCTCTTGGATTTGGTTCATTTTGGCTGGGGAGAGCCCCTGGCGGTCTTCGAGAAGATGTTCTGCAAGTTGATTGAATTTTCCTTCGATTTTCTGGTTGAAGGCTTCTTGTGCAGAGAGCTGGTTCTGAGTTATGGACATGAAACCCTTCATCATCTCTTTGAGTTCTGCGTTTGGATCAGAAGAGGATGAAGATGGTGGTTGTTTGTTGTTGTTGTTGTTGTTGTTGTTTGTTGGAAACCTGGAGGGGCACCTTGTGCTCTATAACCTCAAGAGTCTTCCTCCAAAACTTGGAGACCCAGGTTTGCCAATTATTCCATGTTCAATTGATAATGTTGATTGTGGTAGTGGGTTATGCGATCTAGGAGCTAGTATCAATTTAATGCCACTCTCAACTTTCAACAAACTTAAATTGGTAAATGCGAACCAACTTCTATTCAATTACAATTAGCAGATAGATCTTTAGTATTCCCAAAAGGAATAATAGAAGATTTGATTGTTACTGTAGGAACCTTTGTGTTCCCCTGATTTATTGTAATTGACATGGAAGAAGACACTAGGGTGCCCTTAATCTTAGGACGACCTTTCATGAGAACTGCAAGAGCACTAATCGATGTTGAAAAGGAAAAATCATTTTAAGGCTGCATAACGAAACTCTAGAATACGACATGTCTAAGGTTAAGAAACCCGCTCATTTAGAAGATACTTTTCCATAGATTGTCGACTCTATTGTGCAGGATAATTTATCTGCTATTATCCGTAATGACGCTCTTGAAAATGCCTTGTCTGAAATCTGTGATAACCGATTAGTATACCCTGACACAATCCAAATGGTAGCAGCCTGGATAGAATAAAATCATACAAGAAACATGCTACCCACCACCAGAACCATTAGAGCTATCTACTCAGAAGTTACCACCATCCATTGAACAACCCCCTCTCGTAGATCTGAAACAATTGCCATCACATCTGAAGTATGTTTATCTTTCTGATTTTTACTTTGCCTGTTATTATTTCTTCATCTCTAACAAGTACACAAAGAAACAGCTTGTGAAGATCCTTCAGAACCACAAGAAGGCAATAGGCTGGTCCATTTCGGACATCAAAGGTATCAACCCCCATTTCTGCACACATCACATATACATGGAAGATACCTACAAGCCTTTAGTCCAACCACAGAGAAGGCTGAATCCCAACATGAAAGAAGTAGTAAAGAAAGAAGTGCTCAAACTTCTCGACGCCGGGATAATCTACTCCATCTCCGACAGCAAATGGGTGAGCCCCGTTCAAGTGGTCCCGAAAAAAGGAGGTCTCACTGTGGTCCCCAACGACAAAGGTGATCTAATTCCTCAGAGAACCACGACGGGATGGAGAGTCTGCATCGATTACAGGAAACTGAACAGCGCAACGCGGAAGGATCACTTCCCTTTACCGTTCATCGATCAGATGCTTGAAAGATTGGCCGGGCAAGATTACTACTGCTTCCTGGATGGTTATTCAGGATACTTCCAAATACCCATTGCCGCTGAAGACCAAGACAAAACCACATTCACATGCCCGTACGGAACATTTGCATATAATCGGATGCCTTTTGGTCTATGCAATGCCCCAGCAACATTCCAAAGATGCATGATGGCAATCTTCAGCGACTATCTTGAGAAGAGCATCGAAGTCTTCATGGACGACTTCTCTGTCTTTGGTCCCACTTTTGAAACCTGTCTGAATAATCTGGATGCCATCCTCGCCCGATGTGAAGAAACTAACCTTGTGCTTAACTGGGAAAAATGCCATTTCATGGTTAAAGAAGGAATAGTTCTTGGGCATAAAATATCTTCAAAAGGCATTGAAGTCGACAGAGCCAAGGTCGAAGTTATTGAAAAATTACCACCACCATCGACGGTAAAAGACATCAGAGTTTCCTTGGCCATGCTGGGTTCTATAGAAGGTTTATCAAGGATTTCTCCAAAATTTCAAAACCTCTATGTGAACTCCTAGCTAAAGACGTCAAGTTCGACTTTACTGACATGCCTACAAGCCTTCAACACACTTAAAGAATGCCTCATCTCTGCCCCATTGTGATATCACCAGACTGGAGCCTTCCATTTGAAATTATGTGCGACGCCAGCGACTTGCCGTGGGTGCCGCTTTATGCCAAAAGAAGGAGAAATCTTGAGAACCATCTACTATGCAAGTAGAACCCTCAACGACGCTCAGAAGAATTATTCAACTACTGAGAAGGAACTTCTAGCAGTAGTCTTTGCTCTGGATAAATTCCGATCATATCTCTTGGGGAGCAAAGTATAATTCACACCGATCACTCTGCTCTGAGGTATCTATTTGCCAAAGAAGATGCCAAACCCGACTCCTCCGGTGGATACTCCTACTACAAGAATTTGAGATTGAAATCAGAGACAAGCCAGGAGTGCAGAATGTAGTAGCAGACCACCTATCTCGCATAGAGGCACCAAGTGATGGCACTTCCATCAATGAATTCTTCCAGATGAGTGCGTTTTTGATTGGTGACACCGGTGAACCATGGTACGCTGACATGGCCAACTACCTCGCACGAGGAGTAATACCACATGGGCTCACCTACCAACAGAAAGAAGTTCTTTTCCGATGTCAAGCATTATTACTGGGAGGATCCTCTCCTTTTCAAGGTTGTGCAGACGGGATGGTAGATGTGTGCCCCAAGATGAAATCCACAGCATTCTCGATTGTCACTCTCTTGAAGCAGGAGGACATCATGGGCCAGCTCGAACAGCGGCTAAGGTACTTCAATCAGGTTTCTTTGGAAAACCTTACATAAAGACTGTCATTCCTTTGTAGCCTCCTGCGATGACTGCCAAAGACTTGGGAATACCTCCAGAAAACACGAAATGCCTCTCAACATCATACTCGAGGTGGAACCTTTCGACGTGTGGGGTATTGACTTCATGGGTCCCTTTCCTTCGTCTTGTTCGAACCTTTTCATCTTGGTGGCAGTCGACTATGTCACTAAATGGGTGGAAGCTATCGCCTCTCCCACAAATGATGCAAAGGTAGTACTCAAGTTCTTGAAGAGGAACATCTTTACACGATTTGGAGTCCCACGTGCTATCATCAGTGACCAAGGATCCCACTTCTGCAATAAGCAGTTCACAGCCTTGATGACCAAATATGGAGTGAGACATAAGGTAGCCTTACCTTATCACCCTCAAACGAATGGCCAGGCTGAAGTCTCTAACCGAGAATTGAAGTGGATCCTACAAAAGACGGTTAATTCTTCCCGAAAAGATTGGTCCCTGAAGCTGGATGATGCACTCTGGGCGTATAGAACAGCTACAAGACGCCCATCGGCATGTCCCCATATCGACTAGTCTTTGGCAAAGCTTGTCATTTACCAGTCGAACTCGAGCACAAATCATTCTGGGCCGTGAAAGCCCTCAACTTTGATCTTCTAAGAGCAGGTGACAAAAGGAAATTCCAGCTCACTGAATTAGAAGAATTTCGAGAGAATGCCTATGAAAATAACCCCATCTACAAAGAGAAAGCCAAGAAGTGGCATGACAAGATGATCCTTAAGCGGAATTTCATGAGGGAGATTTGGTTCTGTTGTACAACTCCAGGTTAAAGTTGTTTCCGGTAAACTCAAATCCTATTGGGCTGGACCATTTACTGTCTCCAAGGTCACCCCCGGATCCGTTGAGTTGGGATTCGAAAAAACACACTTTCATGGTCAATGGATCTAGACTAAAGCATTACCAGGGTGGTAATCTCGAGACAGTTGATGCTCGCACAATAAACCTACATGATACTCAGATTTGAGTACGCTTCAAAGCGTCTAGCCAAAGACGTTAAAAGGGCAGCTTTCCGGGAGGCAACCCGGACGAACTTATCTTTTATATGCTTTATGCTGTTTTAATTTTCAGTTCCCTTTATTTTTGCTAACTTTAACCCCGTTTAGTATGGTTGCTTCTAGTGTTTATGCAGGTGCAATTTCATGTCTACACCGCAACCAAGCTACGCTACTTGAGGCTGAAGCTCAAGTGTGGGGGAAGTCCAATACACGCAGCAAAAATAAATCAGGGGAGTACCAGTTTCTTTACTTATGCTTTTATTTAAATAAAATATGCAGAGGAGAATTTATATGCTTAAATGAATATTCGTGAGCTTCGTGTTCTCTCTATTTTATCTACTTACCGAAAGGCCTTCTGAAACTTTCCCTTGTTTTTCTGGTAACAATGAGGACATTGTTCAAATTAAGTGTGGGGGAGTGTGCCCTTTTCGGTGAATTTTGTGCTTAAATGCTTAATCTCTCTGCTTATCTTGCGTTTGTTCAAATTCAATATTGTGGACCCTGTTATGTGGGTTGTTCTCTTTAGGAATAAATATTGTTATGAATTGTGGGATAAATGGTACATAAAATGTACAAAAATTTTAAAATTTTGATTACTTTTGAGGAGCATTTTTATGCGGTGTGACCAAATGATCTGAAATGGTGGATTTTTATTACTCAGGGGTTCCTTCTGTCTTCTTTCTTAGGGATTGCTAAGGGGTGCTTCTCTGTCAAAAAGGAAAAAAAATAATAAATAAGGGACTTGTGAGACACCATTGGTAACCAACAAAGAGAGTTGAGTGTTCTTAAAACAAGGCTTATGCCTACATATTATCTTCTCATCTCTTGCAAAAGTGAAACAAATGCATAATTCTATTTCTCCTTTTGTTTTCTCCTCAATGCCCATTCTTGAGAGAAGTTGGCCATGGTAAAAGTTCTCAAAGTCACCCAAACAAAAGAAGCATTGAAGTACTCCGGATCATACCCCGAAACTCTAATTTTTATTTTTGCCCTGAGTACACCTATGCCACCAGTAGGTGATGGATCACACTCCTCTAAAAGTTTAAGATCATGTACTATTGACTTTTTATCCTACCCTTCATAATAGTATTTATTAATATTGAGCATTCCCTACTTCGTTGGGTACATGGTTTTGCTTGAGGACAAGCAAAAGGTAAGTGTGGGGGTGTGATAAGTATCCAAATGAGCATGTTTTATAGGTGTATTTCATATATTATTAGCACTTTTCTTGCTCATTTCTCCACTTATCTTAGCTTTTCTCTAGTTTATGTTTTATTGGTTGTCTTACAGATTTATAGGTTAAACATGAGAAAAAGCCAAGCTAGAAGCAAAGAACATGAAGAGACGAACGCATAGCCGCAGACGGTTCAGAAAACGGAGTCAGAACGAAGATTTTACAAGGTTTTGAAGTCATGTCCTAGCTTGGTTAAAACCTTCAAAGCTAGGACAACATACGAAGAAACTCTCGGCTGATTCACATGGTCCGGGACTTGTTCCAAGACTTAAGTCCCGGACCACAACACTTGAGAAAAACCTCGGGCGAAAAACATGGTCCGGGACCTAACCCAGTCCCAAGACCCGGACCATATGATTCATAACCGAGGCATTTTTGCACATGGTCCGGGACCTTATCTCAGACCCAAGACCCGGACCACTCAAGATGCTCAAACCGACATTTTTTCATTATGGTCCGGGACCTCTACTCTTGGCCAAGTCCCGGACCAAACCAATTGCACGCGGACTCCAGCAGAAAGGGGACGCGCTAGTCTTCTCCTTCCTCGCGTCGCTCTGCAAATGGATTATCTTATCCATCTACTCCCCCGCACAGCCTACCTTAAATCACTCCAGATCTTTGTCCCCTCTGCAATAAATGAAGCACTCAGATGCAATCAACTGCAATCAATTAAAACGTACGGATCTGCCTCCTCAATTCTCTATATAAACCCAACACCATTACTGCAAAAAAACACACGTACGACCAGAGGCTGAGAAAAATCACAAACAGCTCCACACTCCATTCTCTTCCAAATAATTCCTCCCGTATCACCACACTTCTCCATCTTTTATTTATTTTTACCATTTCACCTCATTCACGTACGTACTCAAACAGAAGCAGTAATTTACAAAGAGAGAAAAGAGCAGGCGAGTGCAGACCCGTTATTTCGCAGGCAGTTCCTGAGTCTATATTTCAATCTCTACTCTGTTTTTATTTCTGTCAATGGCTGAGTAATCTCATAATTGTGCTTAGGATGGGTGTTTAACCCAAAATAACTCAGCGTATTTATAATACCGAGTTTGCTTATAAATATTTGTTTTGTCTCTCTCTATTATTAAATGTTTAAGAACTGATCATTTTTACTCATTTACGGTTTCTCTAATTTCAATGATTTTGTAAAATTAGAGAATAGACCACAAAGAGAGACAAACGTTAGATTTTATTCTCCTTGATTAGCAGATAAAATCCATCGCTGTTATAAAAAGAATTCTCACTTAAAGCTAATTAATGATTTTAGACTTTTTCTGATTGTAAGAAGTTTAATGAATTAATTAAGAGCTGTCCTTATCTATGATTTAGAAAGGTCACAAGATAAAATTCTTAACAGACAAATAAGAGCAAACTAGGATTATATTTATTATCTGAGTTATAACCGGGCGATTTCACCTTCCTTAGCACAGTTTCCATCCACTTAATCCACAACCGTTTTTACTGTTTTTATTATTTCTTTAATAATCCAACAACAAATCAAGCTTGCCTCCGGCTAAACCCCTTTTACAGTCTTTAGTAACTACCTAAACTAGGATAATTAAACAATCTCCTTGTGGATACGACACTTGTTTTACTACTACGAATAGGTACACTTGCCTAATAGTTTGTTATAATTCTATATTAATTACAGTGTAGTTTTATCCCAACAAGTTTTTGGCGCCGTTGCCGGGGAGATTGATTCCATCAATTTCCCTAGTTTCTGGTAGTTCACTCGCTATATAGTAATAATCTGTTAATACTATTAAATTGTTAATCTTGGACATCTGAATTGGACATCGGACTTCGGACCTGACTTGGACATTTGACTTCGGACTTCGGACATCTAATTCCTAACATCTTAATATTATTGTCATTTCGTTCCATTGTCATTTCGTTCCATTGTCATTTCGTTCCATTGTCCTTTCTTTCCATTGTCCCTAACTACTAACTTAAAATTTCTTGTCATTTCGTTCCATTGTCCTTAACTTTTCATTTCCATTGTCCTTAACTTTTCATTTCCCCAGTATACTAACTTATAATTTCTGTATACTAACTCCTAACGTTTATCAGCCTAACCAATATTTCTATCTTTCTTATTTTATTTACTAACTAATATTGCAGTTTCTCACAAACCACAAGTTATCTTCTGTGCATGCCAAATACTCGAACCCGAGGCTCTCCACCTATCAGTCCGAGCCCCGAACCCGAGCGTACTTTATTTCAAGCACAGAGAAACCTGAGAAACCAAGCCATGGCCAATAACGAAGTTATAAATGAAATGGACCATGCAATTCAACCAGAACACCGTGCCCTATCTGATTATCACCAACCGAATACCGAAGGAAGAGCATCAGCTATAGTTCTCCCTGAACTAACACCAGAAGAAGCCGGACGATGGGTTTTCAAAACCCACTACATAACCGCCGTCCGGGATCTAGGCAAGTTTAGTGGAGCAAACCCAGATGAAGCCCCAAATCATCTGAGTCTCTTCCTAGACTTCTGCAATTCCTTTAGTCAAACCGGCAACGTCAAAGAAAGAATCCGTCTACAACTATTTCCTCACTCGTTGTCGGATTCAGCAAACGGTGGTATCGAAGTCTTCCCTCCCGATCAATCACCACATGGCTTCAAATGGCCCAAAAATTCCTTGCCAAATACTACCCAACCAGTAGAACGAGGCAATTGATCGGTGAAATCAATACTTTCTGTCAGGAGCCGGGAGAAACGTTGTACGACGCATGGGACAGATTTAAAGATATGCTATGAAGTGTTCCCACCATGGTCTTGACGATCAATCCCTCTGCCTGTCTTCTTCAACGGTCTGGATGATGGGAACCGACTACTTGTCAATTCCTCTGCAGGAGGGAGTTTCATGATGAAATCTCCTAAAGAAGGAATGGACCTTCTCGAAACCATGACGAGCAATACGAGACAGTGGACGAGATCCAAAGGAAGAACACCACGAGCAGCAGGCCTACTCCACGTTGAGCCTACAGATCATTTATCGGCTCAGATCTCGTCCCTTACAAAGATGGTGGAAAAGCTAACGACATCACAAAACGAAATTGTAAAAACAATAGCTTCCCCACCTACAAGTTCATCGTCAGTTCCACCTACAGAAGGATGTGCCATATGCGCCGGTCCTCATGAAACCCCTCAGTGCGAAGGTAAAGGACAGTACGAGGATGCAAACTTCATAGGAAACCGTCCCGGTAATTCCTACAACAACAACTTCAACAACAACTATCCATGGAGAAATCACCCGAATTTCTCATGGAAGAATAATGATCAAAACCAAGGAGGCAGAACAACAATTCAAATACCTATCAGGGGAACAGACCCCAACCAAATTCTAACATGGGTTATCGAGCACTAGGTGCCCCTCCTGGTTTCCAGCAGCAGCAACAACAACTAACCACAACCTCTTCTGATCCAAATGAGGAATTCAGGAACTTAATGAAAGGATTCGTGACTACGACCCACACCAGGCTCGTGGATCAAGAAGCCACTAACAGAAGGGTTGAAGCCCAGATACAGCAAACCAACCAACAGTTGGAACAAATCAGTCAGCAGCTTGCACAAAGGCCACCTGGTGCCTTCCCTAGTCAGCCAGATCCAAATCCAAGGGAACAGGCCAAGGCAGTAACGTTAAGAAGTGGTAGGCCGCTCAACTCATCTCTCCCCCGAGATGATACTGATAATCAAGAGCAGCAAGCTCATGAACCTCAAGAAAATTCAGAAAGAACAGGAAGATGCTGAAGAAGCCCTCTCCTACAAAAAATATCTCCGAGGAGAAGGAGTCTCCTGAATCTACTCCTTCCCTCTCACAAAAATTCTTCCCCCACTTCCTTTTCCAAACAGAATGAGAAAGAAAAATTTAGATGAACAGTTTGGAAAGTTTCTATCTCATTTCAAGAAGCTGACGATCAATATTCCTTTTGCCGATGCTTTAAAACAAATGCCATATACGCAAAGTTCATGAAGGATATCATCACCAACAAAAGATCGTTGCAGGAAGTGGAAACTGTACACCTTACACAGGAAGTGTCAGCAGTACTTCTCAAGAGTCTCCTCCAAAACTTGGAGACCCAGGTTTGCCAATTATTCCATGTTCAATTGATAATGTTGATTGTGGTAGTGGGTTATGTGATCTAGGAGCTAGTATCAATTTAATGCCACTCTCAACTTTCAACAAACTTAAATTGGTAAATGCGAACCAACTTCTATTCAATTACAATTAGCAGATAGATCTTTAGTATTCCCAAAAGGAATAATAGAAGATTTGATTGTTACTGTAGGAACCTTTGTGTTCCCCGCTGACTTTATTGTAATTGACATGGAAGAAGACACTAGGGTGCCCTTAATCTTAGGACGACCTTTCATGAGAACTGCAAGAGCACTAATCGATGTTGAAAAGGAAAAATCATTTTAAGGCTGCATAACGAAACTTTAGAATACGACATGTCAAGGTTTAAGAAACCCGCTCATTTAGAAGATACCTTTTCCATAGATTGTCGACTCTATTGTGCAGGATAATTTATCTGCTATTATCCGTAATGACGCTCTTGAAAATGCCTTGTCTGAAATCTGTGATAACCGATTAGTATACCCTGACACAATCCAAATGGTAGCAGCTCTGGATAATAAAATCATACAAAAACCACGCTACCCACCACCAGAACCATTAGAGCTTCCACTCAGAAGTTACCACCATCCATTGAACAACCCCCTCTCGTAGATCTGAAACAATTGCCATCACATCTGAAGTATGTTTATCTTTCTGATTTTTGTACTTTGCCTGTTATTATTTCTTCATCCTAACAAGTACACAGGAAGAACAGCTTGTGAAGATCCTTCAGAACCACAAGAAGGCAATAGGCTGGTCCATTTCGGACATCAAAGGTATCAACCCCCATTTCTGCACACATCACATATACATGGAAGATACCTACAAGCCTTTAGTCCAACCACAGAGAAGGCTGAATCCCAACATGAAAGAAGTAGTAAAGAAAGAGGTGCTCAAACTTCTCGACGCCGGGATAATCTACTCCATCTCCGACAGCAAATGGGTGAGCCCCGTTCAAGTGGTCCCGAAAAAAGGAGGTCTCACTGTGGTCCCCAACGATAAAGGTGATCTAATTCCTCAGAGAACCACGACGGGATGGAGAGTCTGCATCGATTACAGGAAACTGAACAGTGCAACGCGGAAGGACCACTTCCCTTTACCTTCATCGATCAGATGCTTGAAAGATTGGCCGGGCAAGATTACTACTGCTTCCTGGATGGTTATTCAGGATACTTCAAATACCCATTGCCGCTGAAGACCAAGACAAAACCACATTCACATGCCCGTACGGGACATTTGCATATAATCGGATGCCTTTTGGTCTATGCAATGCCCCAGCAACATTCCAAAGATGCATGATGGCAATCTTCAGCGACTATCTTGAGAAGAGCATCGAAGTCTTCATGGACGACTTCTCTGTCTTTGGTCCCACTTTGAAACCTGTCTGAATAATCTGGATGCCATCCTCGCCCGATGTGAAGAAACTAACCTTGTGCTTAACTGGGAAAAATGCCATTTCATGGTTAAAGAAGGAATAGTTCTTGGGCATAAAATATCTTCAAAAGGCATTGAAGTCGACAGAGCCAAGGTCGAAGTTATTGAAAAATTACCACCACCATCGACGGTAAAAGACATCAGGAGTTTCCTTGGCCATGCTGGGTTCTATAGAAGGTTTATCAAGGATTTCTCCAAAATTTCAAAACCTCTATGTGAACTCCTAGCTAAAGACGTCAAGTTCGACTTTACTGACAGATGCCTACAAGCCTTCAACACATTGAAAGAATGCCTCATCTCTGCCCCCATTGTGATATCACCAGACTGGAGCCTTCCATTTGAAATTATGTGCGACGCCAGCGACTTGCGTGGGTGCCGCTTTATCAAAAGAAGGAGAAATCTTGAGAACCATCTACTATGCAAGTAGAACCCTCAACGACGCTCAGAAGAATTATTCAACTACTGAGAAGGAACTTCTAGCAGTAGTCTTTGCTCTGGATAAATTCCGATCATATCTCTTGGGGAGCAAAGTCATAATTCACACCGATCACTCTGCTCTGAGGTATCTATTTGCCAAAGAAGATGCCAAACCCCGACTCCTCCGGTGGATACTCCTACTACAAGAATTTGAGATTGAAATCAGAGACAAGCCAGGAGTGCAGAATGTAGTAGCAGACCACCTATCTCGCATAGAGGCACCAAGTGATGGCACTTCCATCAATGAATTCTTTCCAGATGAGTGCGTCTTTATGATTGGTGACACCGGTGATCCATGGTACGCTGACATGGCCAACTACCTCGCCGAGGAGTAATACCACATGGGCTCACCTACCAACAGAAGAAGAAGTTCTTTTCCGATGTCAAACATTATTACTGGGAGGATCCTCTCCTTTTCAAGGTTTGTGCAGACGGGATGGTAAGAAGATGTGTGCCCTACGATGAAATCCAGAACATTCTCCGTCATTGTCACTCTCTTGAAGCAGGAGGACATCATGGGCCAGCTCGAACAGCGGCTAAGGTACTTCAATCAGGTTTCTTTTGGAAAACCTTACATAAAGACTGTCATTCCTTTGTAGCCTCCTGCGATGACTGCCAAAGACTTGGGAATACCTCCAGAAAACACGAAATGCCTCTCAACATCATACTCGAGGTGGAACCTTTCGACGTGTGGGGTATTGACTTCATGGGTCCCTTTCCTTCGTCTTGTTCGAACCTTTTCATCTTGGTGGCAGTCGACTATGTCACTAATGGGTGGAAGCTATCGCCTCTCCCACAAATGATGCAAAGGTAGTACTCAGGTTCTTGAAGAGGAACATCTTTACACGATTTGGAGTCCCACGTGCTATCATCAGTGACCAAGGATCCCACTTCTGCAATAAGCAGTTCACAGCCTTGATGACCAAATATGGAGTGAGACATAAGGTAGCCTTACCTTATCACCCTCAAACGAATGGCCAGGCTGAAGTCTCTAACCGAGAATTGAAGTGGATCCTACAAAAGACGGTTAATTCTTCCCGAAAAGATTGGTCCCTGAAGCTGGATGATGCACTCTGGGCGTATAGAACAGCTACAAGACGCCCATCGGCATGTCCCCATATCGACTAGTCTTGGCAAAGCTTGTCATTTACCAGTCGAACTCGAGCACAAATCATTCTGGGCCGTGAAAGCCCTCAACTTTGATCTTCTAAGAGCAGGTGACAAAAGGAAATTCCAGCTCACTGAATTAGAAGAATTTCGAGAGGATGCCTATGAAAATAACAGAATCTACAAAGAGAAAGCCAAGAAGTGGCATGACAAGATGATCCTTAAGCGGGTTTCATGAGGGAGATTTGGTTCTGTTGTACAACTCCAGGTTGAAGTTGTTTCCTGGTAAACTAAATCCTATTGGGCTGGACCATTTACTGTCTCTAAGGTCACCCCGTATGGATCCGTTGAGTTGGTGGATTCTAAAAAACACACTTTCATGGTTAATGGATCTAGACTAAAGCATTACCAGGGTGGTAATCTCGAGACAGTTGATGCTCGCACAATAAACCTACATGATACTCAGATTTGAGTACGCTTCAAAGCGTCTAGCCAAAGACGTTAAACAAGGGCAGCTTTCCGGGAGGCAACCCGGACGAACTTATCTTTTATATGCTTTAATGCTGTTTTAATTTTCAGATTCCCTTCAATTTTATTTTTGCTAACTTTTAACCCCGTTTATAGTATGGTTGCTTCTAGTGTTTTATGCAGGTGCAATTTCATGTCTACACCGCAACCAAGCTACGCTACTTGAGGCTGAAGCTCAAGTGTGGGGGAAGTTCAATACACGCTAGCAAAAATAAAATCAGGGGAGTACCAGTTTCTTTACTTATTTTCTATTTAAATAAAATATGCAGAGGAGAATTTATATGCTTAAATGAATATTCGTGAGCTTCGTGTTCTCTCTATTTTATCTACTTACCGAAAGGGCCTTCTGAAACTTTCCCTTGTTTTTCTGGTAAACAATGAGGACATTGTTCAAATTAAGTGTGGGGGAGTGTGCCCTTTTCGGTGGAATTTTGTGCTTAAATGCTTAATCTCTCTGCTTATCTTGCGTTTGTCCAATTCAATATTGTGGACCCTTTTTTTTTTATGTGGGTTGTTCTCTTTAGGAATAAATATTGTTATGAATAGAGGGATAAATGGTATAAAATGTACAAAAATTTTAAAATTTTGATTACTTTTGAGGAGCATTTTTATGCGGTGTGACCAAATGATCTGAAATGGTTGGATTTTTATTACTCAGGGGTTCTTTCTGTCTTCTTTCTTAGGGATTGCTAAGGGGTGCTTCTCTGTCAAAAAGGAAAAAAATAAAATAAATAAGGGACTTACGAGACACCATTGGTAACCAACAAAGAGAGTTGAGTGCTCTTAAGAACGAAGGCTTAATGCCTACATATTATCTTCTCTTCTCTTATGCAAAAGTGAAACAAATGCATAATTCTATTTCTCCTTTTGTTTTATCCTCAAATGCCCATTCTTGAGTGAAGTTGGCCATGGTAAAAGTTCTCAAAGTTACCCAAAACAAAAGAAGCATTGAAGTACTCCGGATCATACCCCGAAACTCTAATTTTTATTTTTGCCCTGAGTACACCTATGCCACCAGTAGGTGATGGATCACACTCCTCTTAAAAGTTTAAGATCATGTACTATTGACTTTTTTATCCTACCCTTCATAATAGTATTTATTAATATTGAGCATTCCCTACTTTTATGGGTACATGGTTTTGCTTGAGGACGAGCAAAAGGTAAGTGTGGGGGTGTGATAAGTATCCAAATGAGCATGTTTTATAGGTGTATTTCATATTTATTATTAGCACTTTTCTTGCTCATTTCTCCACTTATCTTAGCTTTTCTCTAGTTTATGTTTTATTGGTTGTCTTACAGATTTATCGGTTAAACATGAGAAAAAGCCAAGCTAGAAGCAAAGAACATGAAGAGACGAACGCATAGCCGCAGACGGTTCAGAAAACGGAGTCAGAACGAAGATTTTAGAGGGTTTTGAAGTCATGTCCTAGCTTGGTTAAAACCTTCAAAGCTAGGACAACATACGAAGAAACTCTCGGCTGATTTCGACACATGGTCCGGGACTTTATCACCATCTTAAGTCCCGGACCAACAATTGATATATAACTCTCGGGCGTAGAAGAGACATGGTCCGGGACCTAACCCCAGTCCCAAGACCCGGACCATATGAGATTTCAGAACCGAGGCCATTTCTTGCACATTGGTCCGGGACCTTATCTCAGACCCAAGACCCGGACCACTCAAGATGCTCAAACCGACAGATTTTACTGCATTATGGTCCGGGACCTCTACTCTTGGCCAAGTCCCGGACCAAACCAGGCATTGTGATTGGCGGACTCCAGCAGAAAGGGGACGCGCTAGTCTTCTCCTTCCTCGCGTCGTTCTGCAAATGGATTATGTTATCCATCTACTCCGCCGCACTGCCTACCTTAAATCACTCCAGCTCTTTGTCCCCTCTACAATAAATGAAGCACTCAGACTGCAATCAACTGCAATCAATTAAATACGTACGGATCTGCCTCCTCAATTCTCTATATAAACCCAACACCATTACTGCAAAAAAATACACCACGTACGACCACAGTCTGAAGAAATCAAATAAACACCACACTCCATTCTCTTCCATTTAATTCCTCCCGTATCACCACACTTCTCCATCTTTTATTTATTTTTACCATTTCACCTCATTCACGTACGTACTCAAACAGAAGCAGTAAATTACAAAGAGAGAAAAGAGGCAGGCGAGTGCAGACCCGTTTTCGCAGGCAGTTCCTGAGTAATGAATATTTCAGTCTCTACTCTGTTTTTATTTCTGTCAATGTCTGAGTAATATCATAATTGTGCTTAGGATGGGTGTTTAACCCAAAATAACTCAGCGTATTTATAATACCGAGTTTGCTTATAAATATTTGTTTTGTCTCTCTCTATTATTAAATGTTTAAGAACTGATCATTTTTACTCATTTACGGTTTCTCTAATTTCAATGATTTTGTAAAATTAGAGAATAGACCACAAAGAGAGACAAACGTTAGATTTTATTCTCCTTGATTAGCAGATAAAATCCATCGCTGTTATAAAAAGAATTCTCACTTAAAGCTAATTAATGATTTTAGACTTTTTCTGATTGTAAGAAGTTTAATGAATTAATTAAGAGCTGTCCTTATCTATGATTTAGAAAGGTCACAAGATAAAATTCTTAACAGACAAATAAGAGCAAACTAGGATTATATTTATTATCTGAGTTATAACCGGGCGATTTCACCTTCCTTAGCACAGTTTCCATCCACTTAATCCACAACCGTTTTTACTGTTTTTATTATTTCTTTAATAATCCAACAACAAATCAAGCTTGCCTCCGGCTAAACCCCTTTTACAGTCTTTAGTAACTACCTAAACTAGGATAATTAAACAATCTCCTTGTGGATACGACACTTGTTTTACTACTACGAATAGGTACACTTGCCTAATAGTTTGTTATAATTCTATATTAATTACAGTGTTTTTATCCCAACAAGTTTTTGGCGCCGTTGCCGGGGAGATTGATTCCATCAATTTCCCTAGTTTCTGGTAGTTCACTCGCTATATAGTAATAATCTGTTAATACTATTAAATTGTTAATCTTGGACATCTGAATTGGACATCGGACTTCGGACCTGACTTGGACATTTGACTTCGGACTTGGACATCTAATTCCTAACATCTTAATATTATTGTCATTTCGTTCCATTGTCATCGTTCCATTGTCATTTCGTTCCATTGTCCTTTCTTTCCATTGTCCTAACTACTAACTTAAATTTCTTGTCATTTCGTTCCATTGTCCTTAACTCTTTCCATTGTCCTTAACTTTCATTTCCATTGTCCTTAATTTCATTTCCCCAGTATACTAACTTATAATTTCTGTATACTAACTCCTAACGTTTATCAGCCTAACCAATATTTCTATCTTTCTTATTTTATTTACTAACTAATATTGCAGTTTCTCACAAACCACAAGTTATCTTCTGTGCATGCCAAATACTCGAACCCGAGGCTCTCCACCTATCAGTCCGAGCCCCGAACCCGAGCGTACTTTTTTACAAGCACAGAGAAACCTGAGAAACCAAGCCATGGCCAATAACGAAGTTATAAATGAAATGGACCATGCAATTCAACCAGAACACCGTGCCCTATCTGATTATCACCAACCGAATACCGAAGGAAGAGCATCAGCTATAGTTCTCCCTGAACTAACACCAGAAGAAGCCGGACGATGGGTTTTCAAAACCCACTACATAACCGCCGTCCGGGATCTAGGCAAGTTTAGTGGAGCAAACCCAGATGAAGCCCCAAATCATCTGAGTCTCTTCCTAGACTTCTGCAATTCCTTTAGTCAAACCGGCAACGTCAAAGAAGAATCCGTCTACAACTATTTCCTCACTCGTTGTCGGATTCAGCAAACCGGTGGTATCGAAGTCTTCCCTCCCGATCAATAACCACATGGCTTCAAATGGCCCAAAAATTCCTTGCCAAATACTACCCAACCAGTAGAACGAGGCAATTGATCGGTGAAATCAATACTTTCTGTCAGGAGCCGGGGAAACGTTGTACGACGCATGGGACAGATTTAAAGATATGCTTATGAAGTGTTCCCACCATGGTCTTGACGATCAATCCCTCTGCCTGTCGTTCTTCAACGGTCTGGATGATGGGAACCGACTACTTGTCAATTCCTCTGCAGGAGGGAGTTTCATGATGAAATCTCCTAAAGAAGGAATGGACCTTCTCGAAACCATGACGAGCAATACGAGACAGTGGACGAGATCCAAAGGAAGAACACCACGAGCAGCAGGCCTACTCCACGTTGAGCCTACGGATCATTTATCGGCTCAGATCTCGTCCCTTACAAAGATGGTGGAAAAGCTAACGACATCACAAAACGAAATTGTAAAAACAATAGCTTCCCCACCTACAAGTTCATCGTCAGTTCCACCTACAGAAGGATGTGCCATATGCGCCGGTCCTCATGAAACCCCTCAGTGCGAAGGTAAAGGACAGTACGAGGATGCAAACTTCATAGGAAACCGTCCCGGTAATTCCTACAACAACAATTTCAACAACAACTATCCATGGAGAAATCACCCGAATTTCTCATGGAAGAATAATGATCAAAACCAAGGAGGGCAGAACAACAATTCAAGTACCTATCAGGGGAACAGACCCCAACCAAATTCTAACATGGGTTATCGAGCACTAGGTGCCCCTCCTGGTTTCCAGCAGCAGCAACAACAACTAACCACAACCTCTTCTGATCCAAATGAGGAATTCAGAAACTTAATGAAAGGATTCGTGACTACGACCCACACCAGGCTCGTGGATCAAGAAGCCACTAACAGAAGGGTTGAAGCCCAAATACAGCAAACCAACCAACAGTTGGAACAAATCAGTCAGCAGCTTGCACAAAGGCCACCTGGTGCCTTCCCTAGTCAGCCAGATCCAAATCCAAGGGAACAGGCCAAGGCAGTAACGTTAAGAAGTGGTAGGCCGCTCAACTCATCTCCTCCCCGAGATGATACTGATAATCAAGAGCAGCAAGCTCATGAACCTCAAGAAAATTCAGAACAAGAACAGGAAGATGCTGAAGAAGCCCCTCCTCCTACAAAAAATATCTCCGAGGAGAAGGAGTCTCCTGAATCTACTCCCCCCTCTCACAAAAATTCTTCCCCCACTTCCTTTTCCAAACAGAATGAAAGAAAAATTTAGATGAACAGTTTGGAAAGTTTCTTTCTCACTTCAAGAAACTGACGATCAATATTCCTTTTGCCGATGCTTTAAAACAAATGCCAATATACGCAAAGTTCATGAAGGATATCATCACCAACAAAAGATCGTTGCAGGAAGTGGAAACTGTACACCTTACAGAAGTGTCAGCAGTACTTCTCAAGAGTCTCCCTCCAAAACTTGGAGACCCAGGTTTGCCAATTATTCCATGTTCAATTGATAATGTTGATTGCGGTAGTGGGTTATGTGATCTAGGAGCTAGTATCAATTTAATGCCACTGTCAACTTTCAACAAACTTAAAATTGGTAAATGCGAACCAACTTCTATTCAATTACAATTAGCAGATAGATCTTTAGTATTCCCAAAAGGAATAATAGAAGATTTGATTGTTACTGTAGGAACCTTTGTGTTCCCGCTGACTTTATTGTAATTGACATGGAAGAAGACACTAGGGTGCCCTTAATCTTAGGACGACCTTTCATGAGAACTGCAAGAGCACTAATCGATGTTGAGAAAGGAAAAATCATTTTAAGGCTGCATAACGAAACTTTAGAATACGACATGTCAAGGTGTTAAGAAACCCGCTCATTAGAAGATACCTTTTCCATAGACGTTGTCGACTCTATTGTGCAGGATAATTATCTGCTATTATCCGTAATGACGCTCTTGAAAATGCCTTGTCTGAAATCTGTGATAACCGATTAGTATACCCTGACACAATCCAAATGGTAGCAGCCTGGATAGATAAAATCATACAAGAAACCACGCTACCCACCACCAGAACCATTAGAGCTTTCCACTCAGAAGTTACCACCATCCATTGAACAACCCCCTCTCGTAGATCTGAAACAATTGCCATCACATCTGAAGTATGTTTATCTTTCTGATTTTGTACTTTGCCTGTTATTATTTCTTCATCCTAACAAGTACACAGGAAGAACAGCTTGTGAAGATCCTTCAGAACCACAAGAAGGCAATAGGCTGGTCCATTTCGGACATCAAAGGTATCAACCCCCATTTCTGCACACATCACATATACATGGAAGATACCTACAAGCCTTTAGTCCAACCACAGAGAAGGCTGAATCCCAACATGAAAGAAGTAGTAAAGAAAGAGGTGCTCAAACTTCTCGACGCCGGGATAATCTACTCCATCTCCGACAGCAAATGGGTGAGCCCCGTTCAAGTGGTCCCGAAAAAAGGAGGTCTCACTGTGGTCCCCAACGACAAAGGTGATCTAATTCCTCAGAGAACCACGACGGGATGGAGAGTCTGCATCGATTACAGGAAACTGAACAGTGCAACGCGGAAGGATCACTTCCCTTTACCGTTCATCGATCAGATGCTGGAAAGATTGGCCGGGCAAGATTACTACTGCTTCCTGGATGGTTATTCAGGATACTTCCAAATACCCATTGCCGCTGAAGATCAAGACAAAACCACATTCACATGCCCGTACGGGACATTTGCATATAATCGGATGCCTTTTGGTCTATGCAATGCCCCAGCAACATTCCAAAGATGCATGATGGCAATCTTCAGCGACTATCTTGAGAAGAGCATCGAAGTCTTCATGGACGACTTCTCTGTCTTTGGTCCCACTTTTGAAACCTGTCTGAATAATCTGGATGCCATCCTCGCCCGATGTGAAGAAACTAACCTTGTGCTTAACTGGGAAAAATGCCATTTCATGGTTAAAGAAGGAATAGTTCTTGGGCATAAAATATCTTCAAAAGGCATTGAAGTCGACAGAGCCAAGGTCGAAGTTATTGAAAAATTACCACCACCATCGACGGTAAAAGACATCAGAGTTTCCTTGGCCATGCTGGGTTCTATAGAAGGTTTATCAAGGATTTCTCCAAAATTTCAAAACCTCTATGTGAACTCCTAGCTAAAGACGTCAAGTTCGACTTACTGAAATGCCTACAAGCCTTCAACACATTAAAGAATGCCTCATCTGCCCCATTGTGATATCACCAGACTGGAGCCTTCCATTTGAAATTATGTGCGACGCCAGCGACTTTGCCGTGGGTGCCGCTTTATGCCAAAAGAAGGAGAAATCTTGAGAACCATCTACTATGCAAGTAGAACCCTCAACGACGCTCAGAAGAATTATTCAACTACTGAGAAGGAACTTCTAGCAGTAGTCTTTGCTCTGGATAAATTCCGATCATATCTCTTGGGGAGCAAAGTCATAATTCACACCGATCACTCTGCTCTGAGGTATCTATTTGCCAAAGAAGATGCCAAACCCGACTCCTCCGGTGGATACTCCTACTACAAGAATTTGAGATTGAAATCAGAGACAAGCCAGGAGTGCAGAATGTAGTAGCAGACCACCTATCTCGCATAGAGGCACCAAGTGATGGCACTTCCATCAATGAATTCTTTCCAGATGAGTGCGTTTTATGATTGGTGACACCGGTGCCATGGTACGCTGACATGGCCAACTACCTCGCACGAGGAGTAATACCACATGGGCTCACCACCAACAGAAAAGAAGTTCTTTTCCGATGTAAACATTATTACTGGGAGGATCCTCTCCTTTTCAAGGTTGTGCAGACGGGATGGTAAGAAGATGTGTGCCCAAGATGAAATCCAACATTCTACGTCATTGTCACTCTCTTGAAGCAGGAGGACATCATGGGCCAGCTCGAACAGCGGCTAAGGTACTTCAATCAGGTTTCTTTTGGAAAACCTTACATAAAGACTGTCATTCCTTTGTAGCCTCCTGCGATGACTGCCAAAGACTTGGGAATACCTCCAGAAAACACGAAATGCCTCTCAACATCATACTCGAGGTGGAACCTTTCGACGTGTGGGGTATTGACTTCATGGGTCCCTTTCCTTCGTCTTGTTCGAACCTTTTCATCTTGGTGGCAGTCGACTATGTCACTAATGGGTGGAAGCTATCGCCTCTCCCACAAATGATGCAAAGGTAGTACTCAGGTTCTTGAAGAGGAACATCTTTACACGATTTGGAGTCCCACGTGCTATCATCAGTGACCAAGGATCCCACTTCTGCAATAAGCAGTTCACAGCCTTGATGACCAAATATGGAGTGAGACATAAGGTAGCCTTACCTTATCACCCTCAAACGAATGGCCAGGCTGAAGTCTCTAACCGAGAATTGAAGTGGATCCTACAAAAGACGGTTAATTCTTCCCGAAAAGATTGGTCCCTGAAGCTGGATGATGCACTCTGGGCGTATAGAACAGCTACAAGACGCCCATCGGCATGTCCCCATATCGACTAGTCTTGGCAAAGCTTGTCATTTACCAGTCGAACTCGAGCACAAATCATTCTGGGCCGTGAAAGCCCTCAACTTTGATCTTCTAAGAGCAGGTGACAAAAGGAAATTCCAGCTCACTGAATTAGAAGAATTTCGAGAGATGCCTATGAAAATAACCGCTCTACAAAGAGAAAGCCAAGAAGTGGCATGACAAGATGATCCTTAAGCGAATTTCATGAGGGAGATTTGGTTCTGTTGTACAACTCCAGGTTAAAGTTGTTTCCTGGTAAACTCAAATCCTATTGGGCTGGACCATTTACTGTCTCCAAGGTCACCCCATGGATCCGTTGAGTTGTGGATTCAAAAAACACACTTTCATGGTCAATGGATCTAGACTAAAGCATTACCAGGGTGGTAATCTCGAGACAGTTGATGCTCGCACAATAAACCTACATGATACTCAGATTTGAGTACGCTTCAAAGCGTCTAGCCAAAGACGTTAAACAAGGGCAGCTTTCCGGGAGGCAACCCGGACGAACTTATCTTTATATGCTTTATGCTGTTTTAATTTTCAGTTCCCTTCAATTTTATTTTTGCTAACTTTAACCCCGTTTATAGTATGGTTGCTTCTAGTGTTTTATGCAGGTGCAATTTCATGTCTACACCGCAACCAAGCTACGCTACTTGAGGCTGAAGCTCAAGTGTGGGGGAAGTCCAATACACGCAGCAAAAATAAAATCAGGGGAGTACCAGTTTCTTTACTTATTTTTATTTAAATAAAATATGCAGAGGAATTTATATGCTTAAATGAATATCGTGAGCTTCGTGTTCTCTCTATTTTATCTACTTACCGAAAGGCCTTCTGAAACTTTCCCTTGTTTTTCTGGTAACAATGAGGACATTGTTCAAATTAAGTGTGGGGGAGTGTGCCCTTTTCGGTGGAATTTTGTGCTTAAATGCTTAATCTCTCTGCTTATCTTGCGTTTGTCAATTCAATATTGTGGACCCTTTATGTGGGTTGTTCTCTTTAGGAATAAATATTGTGAATTGTGGGATAAATGGTATAAAATGTACAAAAATTTTAAAATTTTGATTACTTTTGAGGAGCATTTTTATGCGGTGTGACCAAATGATCTGAAATGGATGGATTTTTATTACTCAGGGGTTCCTTCTGTCTTCTTTCTTAGGGATTGCTAAGGGGTGCTTCTCTGTCAAAAGGAAAAAATAAAATAAATAAGGGACTTGTGAGACACCATTGGTAACCAACAAAGAGAGTTGAGTGTTCTTAAATACAAAGGCTTGATGCCTACATATTATCTCTATCTCTTATGCAAAAGTGAAACAAATGCATAATTCTATTTCTCCTTTTGTTTTCTCCTCAATGCCCATTCTTGAGAGAAGTTGGCCATGGTAAAAGTTCTCAAAGTCACCAAAACAAGAAGCATTGAAGTACTCCGGATCATACCCCGAAACTCTAATTTTTATTTTTGCCCTGAGTACACCTATGCCACCAGTAGGTGATGGATCACACTCCTCTAAAAGTTTAAGATCATGTACTATTGACTTTTTATCCTACCCTTCATAATAGTATTTATTAATATTGAGCATTCCCTACTTTATGGGTACATGGTTTTGCTTGAGGACAAGCAAAAGGTAAGTGTGGGGGTGTGATAAGTATCCAAATGAGCATGTTTTATAGGTGTATTTCATATATTATTAGCACTTTTCTTGCTCATTTCTCCACTTATCTTAGCTTTTCTCTAGTTTATGTTTTATTGGTTGTCTACAGATTTAGGTTAAACATGAGAAAAAGCCAAGCTAGAAGCAAAGAACATGAAGAGACGAACGCATAGCCGCAGACGGTTCAGAAAACGGAGTCAGAACGAAGATTTTAGAGGTTTTGAAGTCATGTCCTAGCTTGGTTAAAACCTTCAAAGCTAGGACAACATACGAAGAAACTCTCGGCTGATTTCGACACATGGTCCGGGACTTTTCCAGACTTAAGTCCCGGACCAACATGATATAAACTCTCGGGCGAAAGACATGGTCCGGGACCTAACCCCAGTCCCAAGACCCGGACCATATGAGTTCAGAACCGAGGCCATTTCTTGCACATTGGTCCGGGACCTTATCTCAGACCCAAGACCCGGACCACTCAAGATGCTCAAACCGACAGATTTTACTGCATTATGGTCCGGGACCTCTACTCTTGGCCAAGTCCCGGACCAAACCAGGCATTGTGATTGGCGGACTCCAGCAGAAAGGGGACGCGCTAGTCTTCTCCTTCCTCGCGTCGTTCTGCAAATGGATTATGTTATCCATCTACTCCACCGCACAGCCTACCTTAAATCACTCCAGATCTTTGTCCCCTCTGCAATAAATGAAGCACTCAGAGCAATCACTGCAATCAATTAAAACGTACGGATCTGCCTCCTCAATTCTCTATATAAACCCAACACCATTACTGCAAAAAAAACACACGTACGACCAGAGGCTGAAAATCAAAAAACACCACACTCCATTCTCTTCCAATTAATTCCTCCCGTATCACCACACTTCTCCATCTTTTATTTATTTTTACCATTTCACCTCATTCACGTACGTACTCAAACAGAAGCAGTAATTTACAAAGAGAGAAAAGAGGCAGGCGAGTGCAGACCCGTATTCGCAGGCAGTTCCTGATAATGTCTATTTCAATCTCTACTCTGTTTTTATTTCTGTCAATGCTGAGTAATCTCATAATTGTGCTTAGGATGGGTGTTTAACCCAAAATAACTCAGCGTATTATAATACCGAGTTTGCTTATAAATATTTGTTTTGTCTCTCTCTATTATTAAATGTTTAAGAACTGATCATTTTTACTCATTTACGGTTTCTCTAATTTCAATGATTTTGTAAAATTAGAGAATAGACCACAAAGAGAGACAAACGTTAGATTTTATTCTCCTTGATTAGCAGATAAAATCCATCGCTGTTATAAAAAGAATTCTCACTTAAAGCTAATTAATGATTTTAGACTTTTTCTGATTGTAAGAAGTTTAATGAATTAATTAAGAGCTGTCCTTATCTATGATTTAGAAAGGTCACAAGATAAAATTCTTAACAGACAAATAAGAGCAAACTAGGATTATATTTATTATCTGAGTTATAACCGGGCGATTTCACCTTCCTTAGCACAGTTTCCATCCACTTAATCCACAACCGTTTTTACTGTTTTTATTATTTCTTTAATAATCCAACAACAAATCAAGCTTGCCTCCGGCTAAACCCCTTTTACAGTCTTTAGTAACTACCTAAACTAGGATAATTAAACAATCTCCTTGTGGATACGACACTTGTTTTACTACTACGAATAGGTACACTTGCCTAATAGTTTGTTATAATTCTATATTAATTACAGTGTAGTTTTATCCCAACAAGTTTTTGGCGCCGTTGCCGGGGAGATTGATTCCATCAATTTCCCTAGTTTCTGGTAGTTCACTCGCTATATAGTAATAATCTGTTAATACTATTAAATTGTTAATCTTGGACATCTGAATTGGACATCGGACTTCGGACCTGACTTGGACATTGACTTCGGACTTCGGACATCTAATTCCTAACATCTTAATATTATTGTCATTTCGTTCCATTGTCATTTCGTTCCATTGTCATTCGTTCCATTGTCCTTTCTTTCCATTGTCCCTAACTACTAACTTAAAATTTCTTGTCATTTCGTTCCATTGTCCTTAACTCTTCATTCCATTGTCCTTAACTCTTCATTTCCATTGTCCTTAACTTTTCATTTCCCCAGTATACTAACTTATAATTTCTGTATACTAACTCCTAACGTTATCAGCCTAACCAATATTTCTATCTTTCTTATTTTATTTACTAACTAATATTGCAGTTTTCACAAACCACAAGTTATCTTCTGTGCATGCCAAATACTCGAACCCGAGGCTCTCCACCTATCAGTCCGAGCCCCGAACCCGAGCGTACTTTTTTACAAGCACAGAGAAACCTGAGAAACCAAGCCATGGCCAATAACGAAGTTATAAATGAAATGGACCATGCAATTCAACCAGAACACCGTGCCCTATCTGATTATCACCAACCGAATACCGAAGGAAGAGCATCAGCTATAGTTCTCCCTGAACTAACACCAGAAGAAGCCGGACGATGGGTTTCAAAACCCACTACATAACCGCCGTCCGGGATCTAGGCAAGTTTAGTGGAGCAAACCCAGATGAAGCCCCAAATCATCTGAGTCTCTTCCTAGACTTCTGCAATTCCTTTAGTCAAACCGGCAACGTCAAAGAGAGAATCCGTCTACAACTATTTCCTCACTCGTTGTCGGATTCAGCAAACCGGTGGTATCGAAGTCTTCCCTCCCGATCAATAACCACATGGCTTCAAATGGCCCAAAAATTCCTTGCCAAATACTACCCAACCAGTAGAACGAGGCAATTGATCGGTGAAATCAATACTTTCTGTCAGGAGCCGGGAGAAACGTTGTACGACGCATGGGACAGATTTAAAGATATGCTTATGAAGTGTTCCCACCATGGTCTTGACGATCAATCCCTCTGCCTGTCGTTCTTCAACGGTCTGGATGATGGGAACCGACTACTTGTCAATTCCTCTGCAGGAGGGAGTTTCATGATGAAATCTCCTAAAGAAGGAATGGACCTTCTCGAAACCATGACGAGCAATACGAGACAGTGGACGAGATCCAAAGGAAGAACACCACGAGCAGCAGGCCTACTCCACGTTGAGCCTACGGATCATTTATCGGCTCAGATCTCGTCCCTTACAAAGATGGTGGAAAAGCTAACGACATCACAAAACGAAATTGTAAAAACAATAGCTTCCCCACCCACAAGTTCATCGTCAGTTCCACCTACAGAAGGATGTGCCATATGCGCCGGTCCTCATGAAACCCCTCAGTGCGAAGGTAAAGGACAGTACGAGGATGCAAACTTCATAGGAAACCGTCCCGGTAATTCCTACAACAACAATTTCAACAACAACTATCCATGGAGAAATCACCCGAATTTCTCATGGAAGAATAATGATCAAAACCAAGGAGGGCAGAAAACAATTCAAGTACCTATCAGGGGAACAGACCCCAACCAAATTCTAACATGGGTTATCGAGCACTAGGTGCCCCTCCTGGTTTCCAGCAGCAGCAACAACAACTAACCACAACCTCTTCTGATCCAAATGAGGAATTCAGAAACTTAATGAAAGGATTCGTGACTACGACCCACACCAGGCTCGTGGATCAAGAAGCCACTAACAGAAGGGTTGAAGCCCAAATACAGCAAACCAACCAACAGTTGGAACAAATCAGTCAGCAGCTTGCACAAAGGCCACCTGGTGCCTTCCCTAGTCAGCCAGATCCAAATCCAAGAGAACAGGCCAAGGCAGTAACGTTAAGAAGTGGTAGGCCGCTCAACTCATCTCCTCCCCGAGATGATACTGATAATCAAGAGCAGCAAGCTCATGAACCTCAAGAAAATTCAGAACAAGAACAGGAAGATGCTGAAGAAGCCCCTCCTCCTACAAAAAATATCTCCGAGGAGAAGGAGTCTCCTGAATCTACTCCTTCCCCTCTCACAAAAATTCTTCCCCCACTTCCTTTTCCAAACAGAATCAGAAAGAAAAATTTAGATGAACAGTTTGGAAAGTTTCTATCTCACTTCAAGAAACTGACGATCAATATTCCTTTTGCCGATGCTTTAAAACAAATGCCAATATACGCAAAGTTCATGAAGGATATCATCACCAACAAAAGATCGTTACAGGAAGTGGAAACTGTACACCTTACTCAAGAAGTGTCAGCAGTACTTCTCAAGAGTCTCCCTCCAAAACTTGGAGACCCAGGTTTGCCAATTATTCCATGTTCAATTGATAATGTTGATTGCGGTAGTGGGTTATGTGATCTAGGAGCTAGTATCAATTTAATGCCACTGTCAACTTTCAACAAACTTAAAATTGGTAAATGCGAACCAACTTCTATTCAATTACAATTAGCAGATAGATCTTTAGTATTCCCAAAAGGAATAATAGAAGATTTGATTGTTACTGTAGGAACCTTTGTGTTCCCAGCTGACTTTATTGTAATTGACATGGAAGAAGACACTAGGGTGCCCTTAATCTTAGGACGACCTTTCATGAGAACTGCAAGAGCACTAATCGATGTTGAGAAAGGAAAAATCATTTTAAGGCTGCATAACGAAACTTAGAATACGACATGTCCAAGGTTGTTAAGAAACCCGCTCATCTAGAAGATACCTTTTCCATAGACGTTGTCGACTCTATTGTGCAGGATAATTTATCTGCTATTATCCGTAATGACGCTCTTGAAAATGCCTTGTCTGAAATCTGTGATAACCGATTAGTATACCCTGACACAATCCAAATGGTAGCAGCCCTGGATAGAATAAAATCATACAAGAAACCACGCTACCCACCACCAGAACCATTAGAGCTTTCCACTCAGAAGTTACCACCATCCATTGAACAACCCCCTCTCGTAGATCTGAAACAATTGCCATCACATCTGAAGTATGTTTATCTTTCTGATTTTTATACTTTGCCTGTTATTATTTCTTCATCCCTAACAAGTACACAAGAAGAACAGCTTGTGAAGATCCTTCAGAACCACAAGAAGGCAATAGGCTGGTCCATTTCGGACATCAAAGGTATCAACCCCCATTTCTGCACACATCACATATACATGGAAGATACCTACAAGCCTTTAGTCCAACCACAGAGAAGGCTGAATCCCAACATGAAAGAAGTAGTAAAGAAAGAGGTGCTCAAACTTCTCGACGCCGGGATAATCTACTCCATCTCCGACAGCAAATGGGTGAGCCCCGTTCAAGTGGTCCCGAAAAAAGGAGGTCTCACTGTGGTCCCCAACGACAAAGGTGATCTAATTCCTCAGAGAACCACGACGGGATGGAGAGTCTGCATCGATTACAGGAAACTGAACAGTGCAACGCGGAAGGACCACTTCCCTTACCTTCATCGATCAGATGAAAGATTGGCCGGGCAAGATTACTACTGCTTCCTGGATGGTTATTCAGGATACTTTCAAATACCCATTGCCCTGAAGACCAAGACAAAACCACATTCACATGCCCGTACGGGACATTTGCATACAATCGGATGCCTTTTGGTCTATGCAATGCCCCAGCAACATTCCAAAGATGCATGATGGCAATCTTCAGCGACTATCTTGAGAAGAGCATCGAAGTCTTCATGGACGACTTCTCTGTCTTTGGTCCCACTTTTGAATCCTGTCTGAATAATCTGGATGCCATCCTCGCCCGATGTGAAGAAACTAACCTTGTGCTTAACTGGGAAAAATGCCATTTCATGGTTAAAGAAGGAATAGTTCTTGGGCATAAAATATCTTCAAAAGGATTGAAGTCGACAGAGCCAAGGTCGAAGTTATTGAAAAATTACCACCACCATCGACGGTAAAAGACATCAGGAGTTTCCTTGGCCATGCTGGGTTCTATAGAAGGTTTATCAAGGATTTCTCCAAAATTTCAAAACCTCTATGTGAACTCCTAGCTAAAGACGTCAAGTTCGACTTTACTGACAATGCCTACAAGCCTTCAACACATAAAGAATGCCTCATCTCTGCCCCATTGTGATATCACCAGATTGGAGCCTTCCATTTGAAATTATGTGCGACGCCAGCGACTTGCCGTGGGTGCCGCTTTATGCCAAAAGAAGGAGAAGATCTTGAGAACCATCTACTATGCAAGTAGAACCCTCAACGACGCTCAGAAGAATTATTCAACTACTGAGAAGGAACTTCTAGCAGTAGTCTTTGCTCTGGATAAATTCCGATCATATCTCTTGGGGAGCAAAGTCATAATTCACACCGATCACTCTGCTCTGAGGTATCTATTTGCCAAAGAAGATGCCAAACCCCGACTCCTCCGGTGGATACTCCTACTACAAAATTTGAGATTGAAATCAGAGACAAGCCAGGAGTGCAGAATGTAGTAGCAGACCACCTATCTCGCATAGAGGCACCAAGTGATGGCACTTCCATCAATGAATTCTTTCCAGATGAGTGCGTCTTTATGATTGGTGACACCGGTGATCCATGGTACGCTGACATGGCCAACTACCTCGCACGAGGAGTAATACCACATGGGCTCACCCACCAACAGAAGAAGAAGTTCTTTTCCGATGTCAAACATTATTACTGGGAGGATCCTCTCCTTTTCAAGGTTTGCAGACGGGATGGTAGAAGATGTGTGCCCCAAGATGAAATCCAGCATTCTCGTCATTGTCACTCTCTTGAAGCAGGAGGACATCATGGGCCAGCTCGAACAGCGGCTAAGGTACTTCAATCAGGTTTCTTTTGGAAAACCTTACATAAAGACTGTCATTCCTTTGTAGCCTCCTGCGATGACTGCCAAAGACTTGGGAATACCTCCAGAAAACACGAAATGCCTCTCAACATCATACTCGAGGTGGAACCTTTCGACGTGTGGGGCATTGACTTCATGGGTCCCTTTCCTTCGTCTTGTTCAAACCTTTTCATCTTGGTGGCAGTCGACTATGTCACTAAATGGGTGGAAGCTATCGCCTCTCCCACAAATGATGCAAAGGTAGTACTCAGGTTCTTGAAGAGGAACATCTTTACACGATTTGGAGTCCCACGTGCTATCATCAGTGACCAAGGATCCCACTTCTGCAATAAGCAGTTCACAGCCTTGATGACCAAATATGGAGTGAGACATAAGGTAGCCTTGCCTTATCACCCTCAAACGAATGGCCAGGCTGAAGTCTCTAACCGAGAATTGAAGTGGATCCTACAAAAGACGGTTAATTCTTCCCGAAAAGATTGGTCCCTGAAGCTGGATGATGCACTCTGGGCGTATAGAACAGCTTACAAGACGCCCATCGGCATGTCCCCATATCGACTAGTCTTTGGCAAAGCTTGTCATTTACCAGTCGAACTCGAGCACAAATCATTCTGGGCCGTGAAAGCCCTCAACTTTGATCTTCTAAGAGCAGGTGACAAAAGGAAATTCCAGCTCACTGAATTAGAAGAATTTCGAGAGAATGCCTATGAAAATAACCGCCTCTACAAAGAGAAAGCCAAGAAGTGGCATGACAAGATGATCCTTAAGCGGGAGTTTCATGAGGGAGATTTGGTTCTGTTGTACAACTCCAGGTTAAGTTGTTTCCGGTAAACTCAAATCCTATTGGGCTGGACCATTTACTGTCTCCAAGGTCACCCCATATGGATCCGTTGAGTTGTGGATTCGAAAAAACACACTTTCATGGTCAATGGATCTAGACTAAAGCATTACCAGGGTGGTAATCTTGAGACAGTTGATGCTCGCACAATAAACCTACATGATACTCAGATTTGAGTACGCTTCAAAGCGTCTAGCCAAAGACGTTAAACAAGGGCAGCTTTCCGGGAGGCAACCCGGACGAACTTATCTTTTATATGCTTTAATGCTGTTTTAATTTTCAGATTCCCTTCAATTTTATTTTTGCTAACTTTTAACCCCGTTTATAGTATGGTTGCTTCTAGTGTTTTATGCAGGTGCAATTTCATGTCTACACCGCAACCAAGCTACGCTACTTGAGGCTAAGCTCAAGTGTGGGGGAAGTCCAATACACGCCAGCAAAAATAAATATCAGGGGAGTACCAGTTTCTTTACTTATTTTTATTTAAATAAAATATGCAGAGGAGATTTATATGCTTAAATGAATATTCGTGAGCTTCGTGTTCTCTCTATTTTATCTACTTACCGAAAGGCCTTCTGAAACTTTCCCTTGTTTTTCTGGTAACAATGAGGACATTGTTCAAATTAAGTGTGGGGGAGTGTGCCCTTTTCGGTGAATTTTGTGCTTAAATGCTTAATCTCTCTGCTTATCTTGCGTTTGTCCAATTCAATATTGTGGACCCTGTTATGTGGGTTGTTCTCTTTAGGAATAAATATTGTTATGAATTGTGGGATAAATGGTATAAAATGTACAAAAATTTTAAAATTTTGATTACTTTTGAGGAGCATTTTTATGCGGTGTGACCAAATGATCTGAAATGGTTGGATTTTTATTACTCAGGGGTTCTTTCTGTCTTCTTCTTTCTTAGGGATTGCTAAGGGGTGCTTCTCTGTCAAAAAGGAAAAAATAAAATAAATAAGGGACTTACGAGACACCATTGGTAACCAACAAAGAGAGTTGAGTGTTCTTAAAACAAGGCTTGATGCCTACATATTATCTTCTCATCTCTTATGCAAAAGTGAAACAAATGCATAATTCTATTTCTCCCTTTTGTTTTTCCTCAATGCCCATTCTTGAGAGAAGTTGGCCATGGTAAAAGTTCTCAAAGTCACCCAAAACAAAAGAAGCATTGAAGTACTCCGGATCATACCCCGAAACTCTAATTTTTAATTTTGCCCTGAGTACACCTATGCCACCAGTAGGTAATGGATCACACTCCTCTTAAAAGTTTAAGATCATGTACTATTGACTTTTTATCCTACCCTTCATAATAGTATTTGTTAATATTGAGCATTCCCTACTTTTATGGGTACATGGTTTTGCTTGAGGACGAGCAAAAGGTAAGTGTGGGGGTGTGATAAGTATCCAAATGAGCATGTTTTATAGGTGTATTTCATATTTATTATTAGCACTTTTCTTGCTCATTTCTCCACTTATCTTAGCTTTTCTCTAGTTTATGTTTTATTGGTTGTCTTATAGATTTATCGGTTAAACATGAGAAAAAGCCAAGCTAGAAGCAAAGAACATGAAGAGACGAACGCATAGCCGCAGACGGTTCAGAAAACGGAGTCAGAACGAAGATTTTAGAGGGTTTTGAAGTCATGTCCTAGCTTGGTTAAAACCTTCAAAGCTAGGACAACATACGAAGAAACTCTCGGCTGATTTCGACACATGGTCCGGGACTTTATCACCATCTTAAGTCCCGGACCAACAATTGATATATAACTCTCGGGCGTAGAAGAGACATGGTCCGGGACCTAACCCCAGTCCCAAGACCCGGACCATATGAGATTTCAGAACCGAGGCCATTTCTTGCACATTGGTCCGGGACCTTATCTCAGACCCAAGACCCGGACCACTCAAGATGCTCAAACCGACAGATTTTACTGCATTATGGTCCGGGACCTCTACTCTTGGCCAAGTCCCGGACCAAACCAGGCATTGTGATTGGCGGACTCCAGCAGAAAGGGGACGCGCTAGTCTTCTCCTTCCTCGCGTCGTTCTGCAAATGGATTATGTTATCCATCTACTCCGCCGCACTGCCTACCTTAAATCACTCCAGCTCTTTGTCCCCTCTACAATAAATGAAGCACTCAGACTGCAATCAACTGCAATCAATTAAATACGTACGGATCTGCCTCCTCAATTCTCTATATAAACCCAACACCATTACTGCAAAAAAATACACCACGTACGACCACAGTCTGAAGAAATCAAATAAACACCACACTCCATTCTCTTCCATTTAATTCCTCCCGTATCACCACACTTCTCCATCTTTTATTTATTTTTACCATTTCACCTCATTCACGTACGTACTCAAACAGAAGCAGTAAATTACAAAGAGAGAAAAGAGGCAGGCGAGTGCAGACCCGTATTTCGCAGGCAGTTCCTGAGTAATGAATATTTCAGTCTCTACTCTGTTTTTATTTCTGTCAATGTCTGAGTAATATCATAATTGTGCTTAGGATGGGTGTTTAACCCAAAATAACGCAGCGTATTTATAATACCGAGTTTGCTTATAAATATTTGTTTTGTCTCTCTCTATTATTAAATGTTTAAGAACTGATCATTTTTACTCATTTACGGTTTCTCTAATTTCAATGATTTTGTAAAATTAGAGAATAGACCACAAAGAGACAAACGTTAGATTTTATTCTCCTTGATTAGCAGATAAAATCCATCGCTGTTATAAAAAGAATTCTCACTTAAAGCTAATTAATGATTTTAGACTTTTTCTGATTGTAAGAAGTTTAATGAATTAATTAAGAGCTGTCCTTATCTATGATTTAGAAAGGTCACAAGATAAAATTCTTAATAGACAAATAAGAGCAAACTAGGATTATATTTATTATCTGAGTTATAACCGGGCGATTTCACCTTCCTTAGCACAGTTTCCATCCACTTAATCCACAACCGTTTTTACTGTTTTTATTATTTCTTTAATAATCCAACAACAAATCACTTGCCTCCGGCTAAACCCCTTTTACAGTCTTTACTACCTAAACTAGGATAATTAAACAATCTCCTTGTGGATACGACACTTGTTTTACTACTACGAATAGGTACACTTGCCTAATAGTTTGTTATAATTCTATATTAATTACAGTGTAGTTTTATCCCAACAGGTAGTTACATCCTAACTAAACCGTATATATACTTGCATCTATTTCTATGTAAGTAAGCTTGTATGAGAGGAAAAAAAAGAGATTATCTGGGGAAGTGTGGATCAGACTTAGGAGTGTTGTAGTGCTAGAGTTGATGACTGACAGGACTGGTAAGAGTATCAATATATTGGGTATTTGATAGACCGATAAGTTGGGGAACGGTCTGTGTACCGTAGGCCGATAGTCAGGTGAGGTTAAGGACTTTAGGAGTAAAGTCAAAACTATCCCGGGAGTCCGTGTGTGGGGCAAGAGAGATTGAGTGAACTTCGTGTGTGTAAATTCTTAATCAAAATGGAGTTTCCAGTTTAAGTTTATCCAGTGTCTATTCCTAACTATCAAAGTTTTTATTTAAGTCTACAATACGTCCACGACATGTTGGGGACACATCAGGGCGCTTGTTGGTTTCAATTGGTATCAGAGCGGGTCTCTTCTAGAAAGCTAACTGCTTTGGAAGACGATCAAAATGTCTCATGCAAGCATACTAGCGGCAGAAGAGGTTATGCACCAAATCGACCACCACTCTTCAATGGAGACAACTACACTCACTGGAAGAATAAATGGAGTTTTCATATCAAGTCTAATGATCCAAGAATGTGGAGGGTGATAACACATGGAGAGTACACCTTCCAGAATGCTCAAGGACAAGACATATCTATCGACAGTATGACAGATGATCAAATCAAGAAGCTAATATTCAATGCTCGAGCTGTAAGAATACTACGTTGTGCACTACAACCTGAGCATATACTCCAAGATAGCTTCAGCCAAAATAGCTCAAGAGATTTGGAAAACTCTTGAGGTCATGTATGAAGGGAATGATGAGATCAAAAAGACTCGTATTGAGTTGCTACTCACTCACTGGGAGCTATTCAAGAAGGAAGAAAAGGGAATTTCTGAAATGCATACAAGGTTCACCAAGCTGATCACGAAATGTTCATGCTTGGAAGAACTATCTCAAACGAGGATCAAATTTGGAAGTTCCTTAGATGTCTTCCTGCCTCCTTTGACAGCAAAGTCAATGCCACGCACGAAGTACATGATCTATCCATGATGTCTCTAGCAACATGCTAGATCTCTAATGGCTTTTGAGTTAAACTACAACATAGAAACTCAGAAAGTTCATCAAGAGAT
The DNA here is from genome assembly GCA_023374045.1 of Limonium bicolor. Classification (NCBI taxonomy): domain Eukaryota; kingdom Viridiplantae; phylum Streptophyta; class Magnoliopsida; order Caryophyllales; family Plumbaginaceae; genus Limonium; species Limonium bicolor. Next base: position 516,183,987 of record CM041776.1, read on the forward strand.
AGAGGAAAAGGCATAGACCTTCAAGTAGATGAAATGAAAGATCCGAGTCAGGAGACGACAATGATGAAATGGTCCTCTATGCAAAGAGGTACGTTCGGAAGTTCACAAGAAATAAAAAGGAAAAGCAAGGAGCCCAAGGAGTTGAATGATCAGAAGAAAAACAATGACAAGTGTTTCGTGTGTTCAAAACACGGACACCATATCAAAAACTGACCTCAATAACCCCGAGAGGACAATGACATGGTCAAGAAGACTGTCTGATGATCATTCAACAAAGGGCCAAGGAAAGCCTTCGTTGCTGCATGGGAGATTCTAAACTAAGCGACCACAATCAAACCTAGATAGTGATATCTCAGAAGATGAGAAGGCTCATCTATGCCTTGAGGAAGTTTTCCTGATGGTGCAGCAAGGACACATCCGAATCAGAGGAAGAAGATCAGAACAAGGTAACCTACTCTAAACTCAAACAAAGAATTCTAAAAGCTGAACTTCTAGGACTTAGAAAGTTCTCTCTCATACTAGTTGATCAACTTGAGGCATTGGAAAATGAAAACAAGGAACTCTTGGAGGAAAATGAAGAATTAAGGAAAAATTCGGACAAAGACAAGTAAGATACCTCATGAGGGCACTCATGAAATTGTAAATCGACTAATGTGAAATTCTCTCCGCTCATTAAAATTGAAGCTAGGAAAACAACCCTGAAATCGATGAATTGATTGTTGCGCTTACGTAAAAAAAGGAACTAGCTACAATCAAAGAAAAATATGGTAAGCTAGAAGTTTTTCCTAAGACACCCATGAGGAGAAAGAAACAACAGCTTAGGTACCGGTCAGAGACCAGTCGTAGAGGTGTCTGCACCCTATGCAGACAACCTGGTCATCATGAAGCCAATTGTTATAAAACATGTTTTATGAGGCATTGGCAACTCAAGAGAATAGGACTAAAATGGGTAGTTAAAATGATCTAGGCCCAACCTTTCTATGGACCCTAACCCCACACCACTGACATGTTAAGTGCAGAATCGAGTGAGAATGGACCCCTTCTGGTACATCGACAGTGGGTGCTCTAAACACATGACAGGAGACAAAAAGAAGTTCTTCTCACTCGAACCAGGAAGCCAAGGAACCGTCTCTTTTGGCGACAACAAGAAAAGAAAAAATCATCAGTGTAGGTAAGGTTGGTATTACTTCATATTATATCATAGATAATGTAAATTTGGTCTACGGTTTAAAATTCAATTTGCTAAGTGTTTCTCAAATATGTGACAAAGGCAATTCAGTTCACTTCTATCCTACACATTGTAACATAGTAAGTTAGAACAATGACAAAGAGTTGTTAAAGGGAAAAAGGTGGAAAAATGTTTATGTAACTAGTTTGGAGGATATTGAAGTAAAATCTTAAATGCTTGACTTCTTCAATAGATGACTCTACATTATGGCACAAAAGACGAGGGCATGTTAGCACTTCATTGTTGAGAAAACTTGTCAAGAAACGGTTAGTAAGAGTCTCCCTGAGATTAAAGAACCTGAGACCAATCTTTGTGACGCGTGTGTTAGAAGCAAACAAACTAAGACTTCTTTTAAATCAAAGAACTTAGTTAGTACATCCAAGCCACTTGAATTACTTCACATGGACTTATGCGGACCTATGAGAATCAAAATTTTTGGAGGAAATTGGTATGTGTTTGTAATTGTTAATGATTACTCACAATTTACTTGGACACTCTTATTGCTTCTAAAGACGAAGTCATTGAGAAATTTCAAGTCTTTGCAGGAAAAGTCCAAGTATAACTCAACCACAAGATCAAAGCTCTCCAGTCTGATCATGGGTCAGAGTTTGAGAATCAACAATTCATGGATATGTGTAAACAACATGGAATCAACCACACATATTCAGCACCAAGAACACCCCAACGGAATGGGGTAGTTGAGCGTAAGAACAGAACAATACAAGAGGTAGCCAGGCTATGTTATTGGGGAGCAATCTTCCTCAAGTCTTTTGGGCAGAAGTAGTGGCGACTACATGCTACATCATAAATAGAACGCTCATACGACTTATCCTCAACAAACTCACTATGAGCTAATCAAGGGAAGAAAACCAAACAAATCACTTCAGGATCTTTGGTTGTAAATGCTATGTCCACAACAATGAAAAGAATCCCCTTGGAAAGTTTGATGCCAGAAGTGATGTGGCCATCTTTCGTGGGTACCCTGAAAGGAGCCGGGCATACAAAGTGTACAACAAAGGACACTGAAGGTGGAAGAAAGTTTGCATGTTGGTCTTCGATGAGGCTGATGTTCACAAGGTCAAGAAATCTGAAGAAGATAAAGAACTTGGATTTGATCAAGCAGATCAGGATCACACAGATAATCCCAAAAATGAATCACCGACTGAAGAAACTTGCGCTACAGGTCAGAGATAGGTCACACAACATGTCGTCGAAGAAAACAATGATGTCGAAGATCCTCTATCACCATCACCCATCATCATCAATCCTGTACTTTGTATAAAGATCATCCATTGGAGAACATCATATCAACATATCCAAGAGAACTCAAACAAGAGCACAAACTCGAGATCTTCTAGCCTTCTCAAGGACATTCTCACCCATCGAGCCCAAGAACATCAAGGAAGCTCTTCGAGACTCAGACTGGATTAATGCAATGTAAGAAGAACTAACCAGTTTGATAGATGCAAAGTCTGGCATCTTGTGCTTCGCCCTTCACATCAAGGTGTACTTGGCACAAAATGGGTCTTTAGAAACAAGTTGAATGAGATGGGAGAAGTCGTTAGGAACAAACTCGTCTGGTAGCTCAAGGATTTCGTCAACAAAAAGGGATAGACTTCCAAGAAACCTTCGCTCCATTAGCAAGGATGGAATTCATCAGATTACTAATTGCATTTGCTGCACACAAAGGCATCAAACTCTTCCAACTTGACATCAAAAGTGCCTTCCTCAATGGGTACGTCAAAGAGGAAGTATATGTTGAGCAACCTCCAGGATTTGAGACACTAGAAGGAAAGGACATTTGTACTTAAGCTCGACAAAGCTCTTTATGGTCAAACAAGCTCCAATATCATGGTATGATCATCTATCTTCCTATCTTTTGGAAACAATTAAAGAGAAGGAGAGGTGGATAAAACCTTGTTTGTTTACACAACAAAAGGGATTTCTTAATTGTGCAAGTATATGTTGATGATATAATCTTTGGAGCCTCTAATGAGAAATATTGCAAGAAGTTTGATGCTTTGATGGAAAAGGAATTTGAGATGAGTGATCTGGGAGAATTAAAGTTCTTTATAGGACTTCAAGTCAAGCAAATGTCGAAGGACTATCAATCCCAAGAGAATTACGTAAAGTATTTGCTAAAGAGATTTGGAATGGAGGAGTGTAAAACATTTGACACCACCAATGGTAGTTGGCACAAAAATTGGCATCAATGACTGGTGACCGACCGGTCGACCAGCATTATACAAGGTGATTATTGGTTATGCTATACTTAACTGCTAGTAGACCCTGAAATTATGTATAACGTTTACTTATGTGCCAGGTTTCAAGCAGATCCAAGAGAAGTCACCTCACAGCTTGAAAAGAATCCTATGTTACTTAAAGGAACCATGGATCTTGGTCTCTTTTAATCCTAAATTCACTAACTATGACGTTGTAGGATTTTCAGATGCAGATTATGGAGGATCTATCACTAATAGAAAGAGCATGTCAGGACAACATTCTTTGTTGGGTCATGTCTGATTACATGGGGATCAAAGAAACAATAAAGTGTTTGCAATCTCAACGGCTAAATCTAAATAAATAGCTGCAGCAAGATGCCGTGCTGAACTCTTGTGGCTTAAACAATAATTGGTGATTATGGCGTCAAAACATGTACTTTAACCAATCATGTGTGATAATACAAGTGCCATCTCCATTTCCAAAAATCATGTGCATCATTCGTACCAAGCATATTGACATTATACATCATTTTTCTAGAGATGTTATGAAAGGAATTAGTTGGTTTAAAGTATATATTCTACCGAAGACCAACTAGCTAACATTTTTCTCCTACCTAAGCCTTAAGTAGAGAAAGATTCCCAGATTGTTCATGATCTTGGAATGATATTCATTAATCACAATTAACTGTCTTTTATTTCCCATGACCGCTCACCGACATGTGAGCAACATATACAATATTGTCGTTCGTAGTCAACGATCAGTTTAATGCATAGAAATTATGTCAAACGACTACTTGAAATAGATATGTCATTTTCTACAACAAGTGAGGTAAGTTTGAGAGTAAAGTTCAATAGATAAAAACGGCAAAATTGCCAACGATCGATGATAACTGTCACAACCGCTGCCTGTTATGATAGTTTACCATTGGGACATGTCAACGAGCGGACAAGGAGCGGTTACCGACCATTACTCTCGATATCTACAAGGGCGACGAGAGTTTTGCTCTTGTCACACTATTTCCCTCACTCTCTCTAATCTCACAACCACTCTCGTGAGATTAAGTGCAAAAATCCCTGTCTTACAGCCGCTCAAGAGATTCTCTAGCGAAAAGTTATAAAACTACCGTGCTCATAAATACTTCGATCAAATCATGGAACCCAAATCATCTCTCCCACTCTCGCTCCAAGAACAAAGTTGCTCAAGGAAGCTTCTTCATATACAAGTGGACGACACCAGGTTCGACAGAAACTCATAGAGAATTGGTCACCCCTCACCTTTCCTAGATCCTATAAACCAAAACCTTTCTACTGCCGACAACGAGTCACGTAACTTGCACAACTCGCCTCTCAACGTACCAAAAAATAAAAGGAAGCTCCATAAAAAGCTTACTCCACACCAGAAAAGGCAACTCGAAAGTTGCACTTTAGGGATGAGGAGGAAGCCACTCCTTCAGCAATAGCAAGAGCTGTTGTTCAGGAGCTAGAAGAGGAGGAAGTACAGAGTGATGAAAAGTCACAAGAGAAGGCCTCACCAATAGAAAAAACACTAGAGGAAGGTGTGACTGCACCAGACTTTGAGGAAGAAACTAGCATCGTTCCCCAGATGATAACACCTGCCGACGACAGGTCGCTGATGCCTCCACGACAAGCTCAAGAATTTGCAAGCGACAAAGAGTAGATCTCCCCTATGATCTATACGCTCCAGGAACACGAGCATCTGAGAAAAGCGAAAAGCAAGGATAAATGGCTCCATCATCACAATCTTTATAGCTAGAAGAGCTCTTTCATACTGTCGCCAAGCCTTCGCCTCCTCAATCCTTGAAGCATCTCAAAAAGCTCAAGGAGCTAGAGCTTACGCTGATAGCGGCAGAGAACGTCAACGACAGGTCCTGTTCTGTCTTACCAAAGACACTGGACCTAGAGTGGATGGATAAGATGGGTCTAGAAGAGATCCAGGAGCTGTTGAAGTACCAAGGATGGGTGGATTGCTTCTAAGAACCCATCACCGTCTACAAAGAACTGCTCAAGCGCTGTCTAGGACCACTCCAAAGTGACAATGATGACTACATCATTACACGGGTTCAAGGCATCGAAATCAACATCTCCAAGTCTTGGATCTCCGAGACTTTTGGCCTGGAACCTGAAGAACTGGTTGTTCCAAAGGAAACATCTTGGAATGACCTAGGACACCTAGGAGGAAGAATGGTGAATTTGCTCAACAAAGGAGCAACAATGAAGAACTTTCCTACAAGAGAAATGTCCATACCAAACAGAGTTCTCTTCAGTCTGCTCACCCATAATATCACTCCACAAAATCAACGCACCCACATCGTCAACGCAAGAGATGTGAGGTTACTCTACGCCCTCAAGACCAAGGAGAAGATAGGTCTCCCGGCTATGATTCTACTATCCATTGAGGAAAGCCGCTATGTAAACCAAGGTCTTGTGCATGGAGGAGTGGTAACAAAGGCACTACTAAAGAACGGAGTGGACAGTGACATTTTCCACGAATGTACGCGCACCGCTCAAGACAGCATCTGCTCAGAGATGTTGTCCAAATTGGGGATAAAGACTAATGAAGATCAGCTGGTGGTTGTTCATAAGCAAACCATGAGCAAGGACTCAAGGTCAAAGTCTCGTCCAACCACAATGGCATTAGGACTTAAGAAAAGAAGAAGTCTTTCACCGGTCCACGACAGGTCGGGGACCAGTCTGGATACCTCAACTAGGGATGTTCTAAAGAGGGTGAAAGCCACTCTCACAGCTGTGCAGGCCGTCTCCTCTGAACCAAGTGTTCATCACATGGTTTAAGGAGCAATAGATTTTGTAGACTCCCACATAGCCTGAGAGTTCTTTGTCTCTTAAAGACATGAGTGAACTGTGAGAAAACTAGCTTCAGGATTAGATTTTGTTTTTCCATTAATGTTTCATTTTGTCATTGACTATCTGTTTCCAAGTAAACCTTTGATATGAACGAAAATATAGCTGTTTTTTTGTCAACTTGAATGATTATCATTGGTTACAAAATAATTTATTATATTGGTTGCTTCTTCCTTGATTAAAAATTATAAAGTGATCTGAGATATTTACTCCCATCCATTCCACTAGTCCAATCTCAAAACTTGACACCTAAAAGGCCTACAAACATAGCCCACAAGACATAGCACCTCATTTAATACCATTCACCGATCAGTCATTGAGCATATCCAAAGCGTCTATAAATACTTGCTCACTTCATTTGCCACTCACAATCAGTACTTCACATATCAAAAAATGGCACAAACTCCACAAAGTTCATCCAACTCAAATGAACGAACAGTACACTCCAACATTCACAAGTTCATGGCTACAAAACATCCCAAGAAATATGTTGCCCAAAGCTATGTTCAACTAGTCTCCGACTCACTTACAGCTTGGTCTATCTCCTCAAGTGTCACTCAATCACATACACGTTCTCCACACTGCATGAAGTTCGTAATAGATTCTAATGAGTCCGACCTTCCCACCACAACTGAATATACTATGATCAATCCTACCACAGCCAAACCATCTTGGATCAAAGCTTCTTTTTTAGAGGATAAACCCTTTGGCCCAGATGATTATGAATGGGATACCCAAACACGTCACTCCATCTAGATTATCTTGATCATGTTTGTAGTTTGTACTCTATGGAATGTTATGTCCTTTACAATATCTTAAGTCATGTAGTTCCTCCCTATTTTGCTGTATCACAAAGGGGGAAAGAAAGAATATGTACTTGTGAAACTATGTCTATCTTCCTTGTATTATGTAATATCTAATGAAAACTTTTCTACTATGGTTATAGTATAACATACAAGATGTCACTTATTGCTGTCATTTGTTGTAGTTTTTCTTACTTTAAACCCTTAACAAACTCAAGGGGAATCCTTCTTAGGGGGAATCTCTCAACTTTTTAATTGCCAAGTACATATAATTTTGTATAGGTTTCCATCAGCAAAAAGGGGGAAATTGTTCAGTCAAGATCCTTTAATTTTGATGATAGCAATCCTTGTGTTGTGTATCTAATATGTTTGTCAAGATTCATTATTCAGATCGACAGGTAAAAGAGTGTCTTAGCAAGCAAGGTTGCAAGCGCACTCAGTCACCGACATGTGCCCAACCAGTCGGGGACCTGTCCCGAGAGCTCTGTAGAACTTCTAGCACATACAACCAGTCAGACATCGCACAAAGATATCTCTCATGCTTTAGAAGAAAATCAAAGACAAAAGACTACAAAAGGATCGACATATTCAGACAGATTCATATACCCACATAATCAACTAGCACACAACAAAAGGAGTAGCTCATTAATGCACAAGATAACAAGATAAGCAAAGGCTATTAATAAACATCATTACATAGCCATAATAAATTCAGAAAACAAAATTATTGAGCATTTAATGAGCTAAACAAAATCAGGCAAGTGGGGCACACAAGTGGTTCTCGACCAATCAAGTGGACTACCGCCAACGTGACCAACCATGAGGTGACATGTAGTCCAAACGCCTTCAGATCAAGTTGAAGACTCTTTGCAAGTCTAGTGTGGATGTTATGTGAATAATTGAAGTTGTAGTCGACTCCTCGAAGTCTAGAGACTTATAGGATGATAGTGACATCCTAACTAAACCATATATATACTTGCATCTATTTCATATGTAAGTAAGCTTGTACGAGAGGTAAAAGAAAGAGATTATCTGGGCAAGTGTGGATCAGACTTAGGAGTGTGTATAAGTGCTAAAGAGTTGGTGAGTTAGACAAGACTGGGTTAGAGTATCAATACATTGGGTATTTGATAGACCGACAGGTCAGGGAACGGTCGGTGAACCGTAAGCCAATAGTCAGGTGAGGGTTAAGGACTTTAGGGGTAAAGTCGAAACTATCCCGGGAGTGCATGTGTGGGGCGAGGGAGATTGAGTGAATTTCATGTGTGTAAATTCTAAATTGAAATGGAATTTCCCGTTTAAGTTTATCGTGTCTATTGCTAACTATCAAAGTTTTATTTAAGTCCACGATACGTCCACGACACGTCGGCGATGCATCAGGAGTGCTTGCTGGTTTCAAAACCTTAAGGCACTATTCTTACCTTAAGATTGGCTTAGATCATCCTTGCTCCAAGCTTGAATGATTACCAAATTTTTTCTCCAAAAACTTGTGAATTTCAACCTTGGATCGTATAGGAAAATAGCTTGTGTTGTGCTCTAAGTGTTGGTGAAGAAAATGAGATGAGTTGAAGAGAAAAGGAGTAGTGGACATAGTCCACCATGGGAGTGTTCTTCAAGATCTCAAGAGAATGATGAAGAAGCTCAAGGAGGAAGATGGTGTGTAGTCTCAGCAATGGGAGGATGAGAGAGTGAGAGTTCTTTTTTGATTTCTTAAGTGAAGAGATAAGTGAGTCATGACTAGTAAAAGGGTAACTACGGCTATTAAGAAGATATTTTCTTCCTAAAGTTGCCAGGTTGCAAGTGCCATCCCTTTCTTGAGGACTTTTCCGGCCCTAAAATATTTAAGGGGGTGTTTGGCACAAACTTTGTGTATTAATATAATAAGGTATCTAGTAATGTTCTAAGCTTATATGTTGTACACTTGGACTTGTATCATGTGTTAGTTTATGACCACCATTATTTCTTTTTCCTAAAGTGTATTAATTTGTGTTTTTGAGTGATTGGTATACTTTACTGCTCATTGTGACTAGTTAAAGTATGTTCTTTGATTCGCTCGTGATATTACAGTTCTTAATGCATGTAATAATGTGTTACATGTTACATTAACTTTAGGAGTTCACTTCTCCTTATTAATGTTCCCTCTTTAGTCCGTTATTTTATGTGAGGCTTAGTGCCTATTTTTTAGACTATACATATTGGTTTATATATGTATGTTTAGAGGTTATAAAATTCCTTAATGAATTTGGCTAATTATCCTTTCCTTTAATGACTAACCTTAGGTTTAAACCCTTTTAATTTAATTAATTCCTCATTAATTTAGGTGATTAATGTTTGGGGTATTTCAATCCACCCCCCTTAAAAAGACTTCGTCCTGAAGTCGTCTTCCTTAAATAATAATCCTAGGGGATCAAGTCCCACTAGTATATATCTATCCAATATAACACTAATAACATATATCTATTCGATATCGCATTACCAAATATCATAGTATGCTTATACAACACCTAGCCAACATTTGTGGTGTTTACTTTAGTCATATATGGATATAATTGATCCTTCAACACACCATTTAATCTTCATACCAATACCTTCATAACCGCCCCGAGGTGTTCATATCATACCAACTCATATACTTTCCAACCTATGTATAACTCTTCCACTTTCCACAAACATATATATATATATATATCATGAGAATCACAAAGGATACATCATATCAACTATAAGTGTTTAAAGCTCATACAATCAACCAACAAACAAAACCAAGTATGACATATCATACCAAACAAAACACCAAGTATAACACAACATACCAAACAAAACTAAGTGCACACATGTGCACGCCAAGTGGCCCAACCCCCCTTAAAAAGGGGTTATGCCCCCGTACCTCACAAGTATACAACAATCTCTAAGCAAAGAGCGTTGGATACTTGGCCCTCATGGAATCCTCCAACTCCTATGTGGCCTCTTCCACCTCATGGTTTGACCAAAGGACTTTGACCATTTTGATGGTCTTGTTCCTGGTCTCCCTCGTCATCGAATCAAGAATATGGAGTAGAGTTTCCTTGTATCTAAGCGATGGGTCTAACTCTAGCCTCTCGGGCTCTAAGATATGCGAAGAGTGAGGTACATACTTCTTCAGCTATGAGTCATGAAAGACGTCATGTACTCTCCCAAGCTATGCAGGTAAGTGTAAGATATAGGCTAATGGGCCCACTCGGTCCATGATAAGGTAAGGCCCAACATACTTGGGGCTCAAGTTTCCCTTCTAGCCAAATCTGAAGATGCCCTTCATATGTAACACTCTGAGGAAGACTCAATCGTCAACTGCGAACTTCAGGTCTCTCCTCTTGACGTCTGCATAAGATTTTTGTCTATCCTGGGCATCCTTCATGTTTCTACAGATCTGTAGAACATCCTCCTTTACTTGCTCTAGGTACTCTGGCCCTAAGAAGGTGTTCTCACTGGCCTCGTCCCAACATAAGGGTGTCCTGCAAGGTCTGTCATACACCGTTTGAAATGGTGGCATCTGTACTGATGCATGGTAGCTATTGTTGTAGGCAAACTCAATCAGATGCAGTTGGTCGATCCAGTTGTCCTGGAAATCTAAGGTGCATGCTCGGAGCATGTCCTCTAATGTTTGTATAGTCCTCTCGCTCTAACCGTCTGTTTGAGCATGAAAAGGCTGTATGAAGCTTCAGCTTCATACCCAAGGCCTTCTGCACCTACCCCCAAATCTAGAGAAACTGAGGGTATCTATCTTATACGGTCATCCTAGGCATGCAATGGTGCCTAATGATCTCCTTTTAGAATAGGTCCGCCAACTTGGGGACCTTCCAGGTATCCTTGATAAGAATAAACTTGACCTCCTTCATCAATCTGTCAATGATAACCCATATCATGTTCGAACCTATCAAAGTCGGTGGAACACCGACTACAAAGTCCATGGATAAGTCCTCGAACATGACATTCTGGGAAGTTAAGCAGCAGGTCACAAACTCTGGTACATCATTCTTCATCCCCCTCCACCAGAAATGCAATTTCAATTCTTTGTACATCTTGAAATATCCTGGGTGAATGGATAAGAAAGAGCAATGAGCTTTCTGTAGAATCTTCTCCTACAAGTCGAGGCTGGACTCTGGAGTACACAATCTCCCATTCAGTCTGATCCTATCATCGCTGAGTTGGAAATCATATTTGTGCCCCCTTGAAGGTGCCCTCAATCAGCTGTTACCTGATAGTCTATATGTCCTAGTCAATCTCTTGAGCGCAATGTACTTCCTCAACAAGGTTGCTGCTCACTGACAAAGGATATAAAGAATGTGTTTTACGGCTCAGGGCATCAGCTACTATATTCGTCTTCACTTCCTTGTACTTCAGGTTGATGTCGTAGTCCTTCAAGAACTCAACCCATATCCCTACCTCATGTTCAGCTCCTTCTGTGTGAAGAGATAATGTAGGCTCTTATAATCGAAGTAGATGGTGACCGTAACTTCGTACAAAATAGTGGCGCTAGATTTTCAGTCCAAAGACAACTGTGCCCAACTCTAGGTCATGTGTCGGGTAGTTCTCCTCATGTTTCTTCAGCTGACATGAGGCATAAGTGATGACCTTCCCGTGCTGCATGAGTACACACCCTTACCCAGTTCCTGAGGCATCGCAATAAACCTCGTACCCGTTAGTGCCCTCAGGGATGGTCAATACGGGTGCTGAAGTCAGTAAATCCTTTAATGTCTAAAAAGATCGCTTGCAATCATCAGTCCATACGAACTAAACCTAATTCTTTATCAGGTTAGTCATCGTTTTGGCCACCTTGGAGAAGTCCTGGGTGAATCTTCGATAATACCCGGCCAAACCTAAGAATCTATGGATATCGGTCACCGTCTACAGCCTTGGCCAACTCTTGAATGCCTCAATCTTAGCAGGGTCAACAGATCTCCCGCTAGCTGATATGATGTGTCCTGGAAATGATACACTATCTAGCCAGAACTCACACTTTGACAGCTTGGCATAGAACTGGTTCTCTCTCATGATCTCTATAACTCGTCTAAGGTGAGCCTCGTGCTCCTCCTTAGTCTTAGAGTAGACTTGGATGTCGTCAATGAATACCACCACCGAGGTGTCAAGCTGCTCTCTAAATAGGCGGTTCATCAGCTCCATGATGGCTAGGGGCGCTCAGCAATCTTAACAGCATCACAGTGAACTCATAATGATCATATCGTGTCCGGAAAGCCGTCTTCTCTATGTCCCCTCAGCAATGCGTATCTAGTGATATCCAGATCTCAAGACAATCTTTGAAAAAACTGATGCTCCTCTCAACTGGTCAAACAAGTCGTCGATCCATGGTAGGGGGTACTTGTAATTAACTGACACCGCATTTAGCTTGGGTCAATGCAGAGTGGCATCGCATGCTCCCATGCTTCTTCTTTACAAATAATACCGGTGTTACCCGTGGAGACACACTTGGTCAAATAAATCCCTCGTCCAGTAGATCTTTAAGCCGAATCTTTAGTTCATTCATCTCGATTGGAGCCATCCGGTAGGGCGCCTTGGCAATAGGCCCTATCTTGGCTTCAAGTCAATGAAGAACTCGACATCTCGCACAGGCGACATGTCTGGCAACTCGTCAGGGAATAGATCAGAGAAGTCATACACAATAGGGATGTCTGACACCATCTGCCCCTCATTTCCTGGACATAGCATATTAAGGCTTGCTTGTCTTCCTCACCTTCTTCATCAGTGACAAGGCTGATACTAGCTTGATGGTAGGTTCCTTCGGAACACTGCGGTAGTAAACTGTCTTGCCACTCGGGCTCCTAAGCAGTAATCGGTGCTCCACACAATGTAACATGCCCTTATGCTTCTGCAGCTAGTCCATACCGACAATAACATCGAAGGCCAAACCCTTGAACTCTATCAAATCAATAAGAAAGCTCTCATCCCTTATAATGATCTGAAGATCATTGTAGCGTCCCGTGCATCGCATTCTCTCCTTAGACGGAGGGTGACTGAGAAGTTTGAGAGGTGCTCCGGGGTCAACTACTTCTTCGCAAAAGAAGAGGATACAAAGGAGTTAGAAGCCTCTGAATCGAATAGAACTGATGCATCAGTGCCTTAACAGGGAAGGTACCTATGATTTGTACTCTTATCAGCATCACGTTAAAATTCCTTAACTCATCATCTCATTTTGTCACGAGTCTTACCCGTAATGACATTCCCAAATTCCTTGGCTTGTGTCATATCAAGAATGTTCAAGGTACCTCTCTTTTCGGGTTCGCGGCCTGGATTATAGAATTCGTATGAGAAAAAAATTGAAATTTATGCTCAAAAGAACTTCAAAATGCCACTTTTATTAATCCATCCAGATATTACATATCCTTGCGTACATAGCTGATAGCATTATATCAATCAACGTGTAGATTGTGCGGAAAGCCCACACCATATTATGTGCTGCAGAGATGAGTTGGCAGTCCAATCATTTGTTGACTGAACTGATTTTTATTATATTGACTTTAATTAATTGTAACTTTCAAAATATAAGTCCAAAATGTAAAAAAAATTATACCATTGTTCAACTAAATTCAAGCTCTTCAAACAAGACCAATCATGGATATGTTTTGAGAAATTTAAAAATTTATATTAATCACAATATATCCATATATATCAATGAGACTTATGATTCATAACATCATTTTAGTGTATCATTGTAAACACATAACATCATTTTAATGTATCATAATATCAATTTTAATGAATCATAATATCAAAATTAATGAATCATATCTTCATTTAAATGTATCATCACAAATATATAAAAATAAATTTTTTACACAATGATACAACACAAAATAATATTTGGTATGTATGAAAAATACACAATTCACCATATAAGGTTTAAAATACACGATACAACAATAATAATACGCTACAAAACAATAATGATTTTTATTGGTTCCGAAGTTTGTTATCTAATTCACCACTTATTAGTTAATGAATCATAATATCAGTTTAATGAATCATATTATCATTTTAGTGTATCATCGTATATAGGTAAAAATATTTTTTAAAGTTGTCAAAACATGTACATGACTGGTCTTGTTTTGAAGAGCTTGAATTTAGATGAACAGTGATATAATATTTTTTTTCATTTTGGACTTATACATTAAGAGTTACAACCAATTGGAGTTAATATAGTAAAAAGGCAACCCAGCCAGCAAAATAGTCCAATCAACAGCTGACTGGGACTGCCTAATGAGTGTCCCACTCCTAACTCCGTGCGGAAAGTCGTGACAAGGTATTTACCTACATCAATACTCTATAAAATTTAAGTTTAAATGTCCCGGTCGAATGTGAGTAGCATTCACTAAAGCTGGTGGGGCGGTGTTCAACCTAATCTTTTTGATTTCTTGTTGTACTAACCTAGACTTTGCACCGAATATCAACACATCTTTGGACTTCAAAACTAGCTTGCTAGCTAAGTTCATCCTCTTCTAGTCACCATAAAGAAATTCCAACTCATCGCCAATGAAGAATGACACTACGGGGATCCTCTTAGTGATTGACTCGGTTGTTTCATCCCTGTCTTGGGGCAACCCCAATCACCCTCCTTCCTCGTAGAAGTTTATAATGGTAAACTTCGGTAACTTTATTGGGTATTGGACTAGGCTCAAGCTGTTATGCGGTTTCCGCCGCTTCTCTTACTAGGGTTTGGAATCTCTCGGGTATCCTAGGCACTCGTCTCCTATCTATCTTTGTTATCTCTTGGTAGGTCTTAGTTTGTGGATCCCTATCCTTTTCTATATACATCATATATAGCTTTATTTTTGCTTCACTAGAATAACCTGGTGTATAAAATCCTCATAATCCCCTACTCAAGGCTCTACACCCAACTACAAGGATAACTATCTCATCGGGGGTTAGGAATTCTTTGAGTGGAATCATGCCCGGTCTGATGACTCGGCACATCTCGCCTGGATACTCCCGTCTTTCGCCTATGGGCATAGGTGATCTCGGTCTTGAATGTATATGATAGCAGATATCAAAGCTTCCTAAGATGTGAAAGGTTTCCTAAGGTAAATTTCTTACTAAGTTCTACTTAGTGCATAAATCATGGTGTAGGTAAGCATTTAACACTCAATACAATCATGCAACCATATTAGGGTTTCAGGATTACCTGTATTGCGTTGAGCACTAGCCAAAGTGCCTGAGGTTCACGCTGAATTCAGGGTGCCTCGACCCTGATCGATTCACTTCCCTTTCTGACCTCTCGTATCCGCTAAGGTCCGCCCCGAAGGGCCACCACGCGATCCTTCAGAACCAGCAGTTGGAGTCATGTGGGTGCCTCTTGATGACCAATCGAGGGACTTGCTCCTTTCCTTTCTGGCCCTGGTGACCATGTTGCCCCTTTTTCTTCCCGAACCACTTCCTGTTACAGGTTTGGGGTCAGCAATCATTATAATCATTTATGTAAAGTAATGAGACTTAATTTTAGGATAAGTTCTCACTTTCTCTTCTTGCTGCCCACGCCTAAAGATGCTCCTCTATCCTCTATCCTCCTTCTCCTTCTCATTCTCCTTCTTCAGGTTCTGCACTTCTTCTCGAGAGTCTTATCCTGAGTCTGGAGCATCAGCTCCATCCTCGAGGCAGCGTCATAGCATTCCTGTAATCTCATACGTGTAGACACAAAAAATTATCACCCCATAAAGCAAATTCTGTAATAATAACTAGAATAAGAGGGGTCATTGCCTTTCTTTTCCTAAACATATTATGGTGCTGCCAAAACAAAACCATCATTATGAAAAGTCTTAAATAATTTTTAATGCATTTAAAAAAAACAATTCTTCAAAAATGAATTTCCAATGATAATCCGTTTTTAAACCCATCCCTCTTATTTTTTTTATTTATCTATTCATTTTCTTTCATTTTAATTTGTTACTTATTTACTTTATGCTAGCTAATACTACTTTTAATTCTCATCTGGCATTTACTTTTTATTTTATCATCATCATTTTCATCGTTATTTCTATCATTTTATGCATTTCTCACTATTATTATTCATATTAGTATATTTTGTTTTGTTGAGAGTTCGATTAAACTTTCTCTCATTTTATTTTGTTATTTTTCATCCTATCTCACTTACTGCTACTCATACATATCTAATTCAGTCCTCATTTTTATTACATTCACTTGCATTTTTATCTTCATTATACCAGTGTCACTTCACTATTTTATGTGCATATTATTAGTACTTTATGATTTGTATTATTACTTTTTTGTTTATTTTGTTTTATTTGCTATTGCTTGCAAGTATATAATTAATTTTACATTTTTACTACATGTGTTTATATTAGTACTACTTTGTCATTTCATGAATTTATCATTCTTTTATTCATTTATTTAATACTTCATGATGTTTTCATTTTTTATACATCCCTAAGAAGAAAACAAATCATTTTATTAGATTAAACCTTTTAGTCTTAACACATATTTCCATTTAAAAGCATTCATTCAGTTCAAATTAATACTTTGGTATTATTTCTCCTATTTTAACATTAGGTTCTATTGATAGCCTAGCTGCTTAGTGTCCTCACATTGCAAGCAATAAGTCTTGAGTTCAAAACTAAGAAAGAGCACGAGTATGTTTTTATTTTACTTTAGCTCACAATAGAACTCTTGTTTTATTTTTCGTTGTTATATATTGAATCTTGTCATGGCTCAACCGGTTAAGGCATATAAGAGAGAGACCAGAGATCTTGAGTTTGAACCACGGGAGAGGCGGGACCCAATTTATTTTTTAAGACGTGTGGCAAAATAAGGCGTCGCCATCAGCTTAGACCAAACGCGGCCCTTTTCTTAATCGGGTCCAATTTTTTTGCAACCTGACAGCCCCAAATAAAACCCATTTTGTTTAAATAATCCCAATAAAAATCAATTGGCCCTTGCCTAAAAAAACCCTAACCCCTTTCTTATAAAAGAACCAAAAAACCCCTATAGGGGCAGGACCTACACGTTCTTTCTCTGGAACATTCTCTTTTCTCTCCCTCAGTTTGAGATCCCAGAAGAAAAACAAACCCCAACTCTTCCGTTCCTCTTTCCGTCTTTATCTACACTGAGAAACTTCCCACCACTGCCAACTTCACACCTCCGTCGGAAAACCCAAGTGCCTGAGCTTCCTTCTCCACTAAGACTCGCCATCTTCTTCATCTTCCCCAATCACCACCACCAAACGCCAACCACCCATTATCCGAATACCTTGGCGCAACTCCTCCATCATATTCCCCATCAACAAGCAGTAAGTTGGCACCCAGTTCACTCCATCGCCAGTTTACATTTAGATTTCTCTTCCATTTTCCCGCCCATGTTTTCTTCTTTAGTTTTCCATCTCCTACTTTAGTTTTCCATTGCCATAAGAACCACAACAAGGATGGCCATAAGAAAACACAGCTCTATCAGAATCTTGATTCTATAACATGAGCTAATCTCCCCCTCTCTTCCCCTTGTATTTAGTTATGCTCTCTCATCAATACTGCATTTCTCACTGCGCATAATCAATTGCTAACGGGAGCCAAGTCGATTCAGCCTTTGAAATAAAGAGAAACAAAGAAAAGCATATGAGAGTTTCATTTTTTGTTCCTTTCATTCTCTAATAAATGCCACCAGTTAGAGTTTTCATTGGAAATTGTGAAGAATTAAACTTGCTTCATGGTGTATTCCTGCATTTGACGAGTGTGAGTTGGCCTTTGAGCGCTGTTTGGTTTCTAATCTCCCTAATGGCTCATCATTCTACACAAATTCTCGTTTGTTTTATTTACGTTATTCTTCACTTGCACCTGTTACCGGTGTTTATGTTACGCCCACTGTGCTCAATTGAATCTTGAACCCAACATGGGTCGCTAGGTTTGAAGAAGCGCATTGTTACATATCTTTAATAGATCAATGTAACAGTAACAATAAACAACTCGATAAAGAAGATAGAAGAAGCTAATGTACAAATTAGCAAAAAACTTCATTGATCTTGCAAGCTGTCCAAGAAGAGAAGGGCCAGCTACACAGAGGAACAGATACGCGAGCAACCAAAGGAAGAGAATGTGTTTATTTTGTTTCATTTCTGAGTTATTACAGGTTGATTGTAGTTTGTCTGCTACTAACTAAAAATGACAGTTTGTAATAACTTTAAACGGAATACAATAGTATATATGTATTACATGATATTCCTCTAACAGATCTGCCATACCCAAGAACCTTGTCCTCAAGGTTCAAAATCTGGGAATCGACATATTAAATCATAGTAGAATTCCCAAGTTGCCTCCTCTTCACCTTGATTAGTCCATTTCACCAAAACTTTCGTAGCAGTGTTCCCTTGTCGATTGACCATCTTCCATTCCAAAATCTTTTCAGGCTCATGGACAAGAGCATCCATCAGCTAAGGTGGTAAGTCTGTCGAACAACTAGAAGTACCAACTTACGCTTTTAGCTGTGAGACATGAAAAACAGAGTGTATAGCAGATGAAGCAGGCAAGTCCAGCTTATATGCTCTTGTAACGCATTTATCAATTATTTGATAAGGTCTAAAATATTTGGGAGCGAGTTTCTGATTAGACCGCACAACCAGTGTATGTTGTCGGTATGGTTACAATTTAACGAAAACCTAGTCTCCAATTTCAAACTCTCTGTCAAAACGGTGGTGATTACTCTGTTGCTCCATTCTGTGTTGAGCTCTGAGTAGATGAAATTTTAGAACCTGCAACATATTTTCCCGGTCATGTAAACACTTGTTGACAATAGCCACCCTTGATTCACCGGGTAAATAAGGTAGGTGTTGAGGTGGCACTTGAACATAAACAACCTCATAAGGGATTGTTTGTGTCGACGAGTGAAATGTGTGTTATACCAAAACGCTGCCAACGGTAAAAATTTACTCCAGATATAAGGACGATCACTGCACATACAGCGCAAGTATGTTTCCAACCATCTATTTACCACATCTCTTTGACCGTGGGATTGTGGATGGTTAGAGCTGGAAAAGTTGAGTTGTAACCTTGATTGGCAAACAACTCCTTCCAGAATTCGCTCAAAAATACCATATCTTGGTCACTAGTAATTGACCTGGGAAATCCATGTAATTTGAAAATATTGTCGAGGTAAGCTTGTGCGACTGATAATGCAGAATAGGGATGTTGTGGAGCAATAAAGTGGGCAGTCTTGCTTAATCAATTGACAACAACTAATATGACTGATTTACCAAAAGATTTAGGCAACTCGTCGATAAAATCCAATGAGATGTCCTGTCATACCTCATCAGAAATAGGGAGCGGCTGTAACAGACCTGGTGATGAAGCATTATCATATTTACATCTCTGACAGACGTCATAACCTCGAATGAAGGCCTGAATGTGCTTGCTCATCCCCTTCCAATAGAAGAGACTTTCTATTCGGTGATGTGTCGCATCACGCTCCGAATGACTGCCCATGCTTGAACTATTTAACCAGTTCATAATAGCATTCCTGATCTAATCATTAGCAGGAACAACTTTTTTTTCCTTTGTAGTATGCCATGCGCCCAAGAAAACTGTTTGTGAGTCCCTTTCTTAGATAACAGATCTGAATGATAGCTTTTGAATGAGTATCAGAATCATAGGTTGTCTTAATCTGTTGCAACAAATCATAGTCGATAACAGAAAGGGACATAGATAATATCTCAGAACCATTAACCCTTGATAATGTGTCAGCTGCTTAATTTTCCTTGCCAGACCGATATTGTATCTCATAACCAAATTCTAGTAGTTTAGGCAACCACTGTTGCTGTATAGGTATGTTTAATCTCTGCTCCAAAAGGTACTTAAGACTTCACTGAACAGTGTGAATTATAAAATGGTCATGTAAGAGGTAGTGTCGCCATTTCTGCACCGTGACAACAGCTAATAGTTTTTTCTCGTAGATAGAAAGGAGGAACTGTTTACCTTGCAAATGTCGGCTTATAAAATCCAAAGGATGATCGTCCTGTATTAACACAACACCTATACTAGAACTGCTAGCATCAGGTTCTACAGCAAATCTTGTGTTAAACCGTGGAAAGGCAAGGATAGGTGCAGTGCATAATGCTGCCTTCAATTGATTGAAAGCATATTCAGCTTCCACAGACCAATGAAATGCATCTTTCTTGGTAAAAAGTGTTAAGGGGCAAGCAATAGGTCTAAAATTCTGCACAAACCGCCTATAATAACCTGCTTAGCCTAAAAACCCACGTGACTGTTTGAGGTTTTTTGGAACAGGCCAATCAGCTACAACATGGACTGTTCTCAGATCTGTAGCAACACCCTCTGTAGAGATGAAATGCCCTATATATTCGATTCTATCTGTAGCAAAGTTACATTTGCTTAACTTGGCATAAAGTTTGTGCTGGCGCATAGTTGAAAAAACCTACCTTAAATGACCGACATGAGCTTCAATGGTAGGACTGTATATGAGAATGTCATCAAAAAGTATCAGAATAAACCGTCTGAGATATTCTTTGAAGATAGCATTCATAATCCCTTTGAAGGTGGCTCGAGCATTAGTTAGCCCAAAGGGCATAACTAAATATTCATAATGCCTGGAGTGTTTTAAATGCAGTTTTGTGTGCATCTTCAGGGCGCATTCTGACTTGATGATATCCATGTGTAAGTCTATTTTTGAATAGACTGTTGGTCCTCCTAACTCATCCATAAGATCACTAATAAGAGGAATAGGGAACCTCTCCTTGACAGTCATGGCATTAAGCTTCCTATAATCCACACACAGTCTCCATGTGCCATCCTTTTTCTTTACCAATACTACTGGTGAAGCATAGGGACTAGAGCTTGGTCTTACAATCCCTTGAGACAACATATCTTTGACAATTTTATCCACCTCTTTCTTCTGAAAAACTGAATACCGGTATGGACTTTGGTTAACTGGATTTGCATCAGCCAGGAGTGGAATTTGGTGATCATGACCAAGTTCGAATGGGGGTAATAGAGTAGGCGACTCAAAAAGATCAGAAAACTCGCACTATAACTTCCCCACATCTTGATCAGTAGAATTTCCACTAATAAAAATAGAACATAGTTAGAATTTATCCTTGGGGGAGATTGCCTGGACTTACAGCATCAAAAGTTGTAAGCCTCTATTTATGCCTTGACAAATTTTCTTGGCCTTCATCTCCTTAATAGAGCCAGATTTGATACCATGTAACACTAGCTTTCTGAAACCCACCTTGAATGTCATTACTAGATTCTTGAAATCCCAAGTAATTGCTCCCAAGTTCTCTAGCCATTGGATGCCAAGCACCATGTCGCAACAACCTAAGGGAATAACCAAAAATTCTGCCTGAAACTCCACGTCCTGAAAGTTCTAGTATAACTTATCAATTTCCTCACAACTTGTAATGCTGTAACACCCCTACTACACACTTAACATTAAATGAAATCGTAGCGGAAAACAACTAAACAATAACTAAACGATTCTGTGCTACAACGCCGTCAACCACCCATGTGGTTAACAAGGCAGAATAAATACAAGTGTACCGGTCTGATGATCAGACTCCCGAGCATTAGTTACCAACAACCATATATACATAACCAACATACCGAGTATTTAATACAAACCGTCACTGTAATACAAACGGTACCAAAATATATCGCCACGGGAGCACAGGCGCATCCCGGGCTCAACATCCCAAAATAACCAAAAGTATTCCTACAACCTAGAGTCTATAGCCATTCCGCTTCCTCGATCCTCATCGTGCAGTAAAAATATGGAGCCCTCGAGGGGGTCAGCAACCCTTGGCTGGTATGGTTAACGCGCAGCCCATCGGCTACCGGGATACGCGCAACTAATTGTCATGATAACATGGCATTCATTTAAACATATAACACATACATATCGCATAGCAACAATATTGCATAGCACGACATCACATATATAGTGGGTACACTTCCCACAAAAACAAACCAAGAAGGTTAATCAGCATAAGAAGCCTAGAGAATGGTTCACCCTCATGTTAAGCTTGTTACACACACTCATTACCGTTCTGTTAGCCGAACGAGTAACTTAAGTCACAGATGGTTCGGATATTGTGACCCGAACACACCACACAAACACATGTTCCCACTAAACTGTTCATAAGTCAGAATAGGTAAGCTTTGAAGGAAGCTAGCGGGAGATCGAACGCCAAATAAAGGAGAACAATCTTAACATCATAAGAGTCGAATCTGATACAGATATCTATACTTACACGCGTGACCGGACAACCGGATTCCTCACCCCCAGTTAACACTCGTTAGAAGTTCACTGTTGGAACTCAATAACAAATCACAGCATGTGGTTAAGTCTTGTTAGTCACACACAATACAACAATATAAACAACTGTAAACTCGTTACATGACTTAAGTCTTACAAGGTCATAAACATACAGAAAAACAAACAACACACAAGCCGGTGTAAACCGGTAGGCAACAGACTGCAAGAAAACCATACCTTGGTCCCTGCTTCGATTGGTTTCCACCGTAGGCAACTCCTATACATAATTAACGATGTTGGTTAATTAACTTATTCAACTTATAACTTACTAAGTGTTTACATGCTTTCATGACCATGTTTTACCCTTAATCTTACACTCATTTTATCTATATTATTCATACTAGGGCCCACTGCATAACTCTCATTCTCTTTCTTAGACTTAAAGAATTTTTTTTTGTTCTGGTTCGGACCGCCCCTCTGGGGAGGTCCCCAGGGGCGGTGCACAACAGAATGTCTCACGCAGGCAGCAGACAACAGGACCTCCCCACAGGGGCGGTCCGTAGGGGCGGTCCACTGCAGAACCAATTTTCTAATGTGCTTTTCTCCTCTTTTTGAAATCCAAATTCATCCCAATTGTTTCCTATGTTTTACACATGTTCTCCCACATGTTTTAACATTTTGGGCACACTTAAACCCTCTCTAAACATCCCAAAAACTCCTTAAACTTTTACTCAACGTTTACTAAGTCCTTAACACTTAGAACATCTTTTTTCTTACACTTTTAACTTGTATTCTTGCCTAGGACTTCATCTAACCAAAGTTGTTATGCCCCAAAATTTTTTTTATTATTATTTTATCATATTTCTTCTGATTCGCAAAGGGAGTTTGGATTAATTTGTACCTTATACTAGAGTGTTTATGACATTCCTTAAATATTATTGTCATAGCTTGAGGAAGGAGAATTAGAAATAGCATGCTTCTATCATTTATTTATTTATTTGTTAGGGAAAGGACTTCTTAATTCTTTAATTTATTTCCCTTCTCTCTTCCTACTCCTATTCACGTTATTTCTCTCCTTCCACTTTCCTGACATCTATCCACGACAGTTTCATCGCTCTCAAACCCTCATCCCTTTGCTCATCCTCTTCTTCAATTTCTTTCAATTGTAATCGCTGGAGGTCTATAGATGGAATTGTGTTCGTCCGTCGGTCGTCAATCAGGTTGGATTGTAGATTGGTTCTCTTCTCCATTAAGGCTTCCACTTCTCTTTTCTAATTCTGATTTTGTATTTTGGGAGCAGTTCAATTCGAAGGATTATCATTTGACTGGAGATTCGGGAAGGCGATTCGTAGAGTCCGCAGAGATGGCTTAGCTACGGATGTGAGGTAGGTGGTAGATGGATTCAGTTGTGTGTGTTCACCCACGGGGGTTTCGATCAATGTTTCCGTATGTGTTATTTGACTCTGATTTGTGGTGATTTGGGTGAATTCTGATTTGCGTTTCTAATGCGTTAAAACCCCGTGGGTAGTGTTTTGATTCGCGTATTTTGGTTATGTAAGTATTGCTTTAACGATGGTGAATCTACATCTGTAAATCTCCCTCGTTTTGTGATTTCTGAGTGCCGCTGATTTGGGATTTATAAGGATTGTTCATTGATTTGTGTGTGAGATTTAATGCAGTGTGTTTGCGTTTTTGAGTGGCTAAAACCTCGTGGTTTTCCTGTATTTATGTCTGATTTGGTGTGGGTAATTCTTTGGCAAGGTTTGGTGAAGTTTAGATAATTTTTCTGATCTCGTAGCCTCTGTTCTTCTGATTTCGTGTTGTCCGAACATCTGTCCTAACTTCTAAGTTCGGACAGCATGTTTTGAGCTTCTGTATTTCCAAACTCGGGGTATGTCCGAACATCAGTCTGAACGTTGATGTTCGGACACTCCGCGTAACTTTTTCCCGTGGAACCCGTCCGAACATCGGTCCGAGCTTCGATGTTCGGACACTCTGAAATTCCCTGTCTGTTTTCAACTCGACTTGTGTCCGAACATTGATGTCCGGACACAAGTTCGGACATTTGACAATCTTTGGTTTCTGAGTCTCGACCTGTGTCCGAACTTCGACGTCCGGACACAAGTTCGGACACCCCTCTGTTTTCACCATAACTTCTTCGTTTGAGCTCCGTTTTGAGTGCCGTTTACGGCGTTGGATTCCTCTTTCCGAGTACTATCTGTTTTCAGGTGTTTTAGCATGTGTTTAAGTGTTTTCTGATTTTAAGGTCTCCGTTAATCTTTTGAACTCTGTTTTGCTTTGAAAATATGATTCAACCTCTGACTTCAGTTTTGCTTTCGTATTTACTAGTCGGGTTCGACTTCTGTTTTGCTAAGGCTTTCCGTTGGTAAGCTTCTACTCTAATTTCGTTAAGCTTCTGCTTTCTGTTATGATCTGACAGGACTTCTGTCCTGTTCTGTATAAAGCTTTGGTCTGTTCTGAAAGCTTCTGTTTTGGGACCTAGTCTTCTCTGTGTCTGAACCTTTGGATGGCTGGTCTCACTGTCTCGTAGCGCGCTATGTAGGATATCCTTCTATTTGACGGGTGATGTTCCCCGTTCTGTTCACAGGTGTTCCACCTGTTCTGTTTACGAGTGAGGTTTCCTCGTTCTGATCACGAGTTGTTACTCATTTAGTCTGTATGCTTTGAATGCTAGTGTCCCACTTCTGTTTAGATTTCGTTCTGCTGTTTTGACAGACTGCTGTGTGCTTTCTGTCCTTTGGATACCTCTGTTTGTTTGTAATGCTTCCGCCTGCTCTGTCTGATTGCAAACTCAGATAGGCTGCTGTGTGCTTCCTGTCTGTTGAGGATTTCTGATTTTGTAAGTGCTATACTTCGTCTGCTCTATCTGTATTTGATTTGAGACGGTCTGCTGTGTGCTTAATGTCTTCTGCTAAGTTCTGGATTTTGCTAAGCTTCTGATTTTGCTAAGCTTCTGATTGTGTTTAAGCTTTTTGAGTTTGTTAAGCTTCTGATTTCGTCAAGCTTTCAGCTTCAGTTTACCTTATGCTATTAAGTGTATGTTTTGACCACCGCTTAGCTCCTTGTGTTTTAGACTTCAGTCTATTTGAAAGACTTCCGCTTTGTCTCTGATTTTGCTCTGGCTAAGCGCTTTCGTATACGTGTATATGTATGTTCAGTATCTGTTTTGAGCATGCTCAGCTGATGAAGTTTATCACCTGCTGAGCAATAGTTTTGCTCACCCCTATCTCCGTCTGATTTGCAGGTTTTAGTTCATGCTTGGAGATTCAGCTCTTACTTTTCGTTTTGGCATTTGAGTTTTGTATTTAGTTTGTTTGGCCTTAGGGCCCAGTTGTATTTAGGATATGCTTTGTAATTCAGTTTGGCTTCCGCCTGTGTATTGTAAAGACATTTTGTAATCGTTTATCTGGTAATATATGAGCATCAGTTTCTGTTTTGGGGTTTCGATAGTGTAGCCTTGCGTGTCTTAGGTAATAAGCGCGCGGCGTGTAACGGTCTCCCAACCAGGGTGGTTTTGGGGTCGTTACATTTAGTGGTATCAGAGCTAGGTTTGGCTTTTTGGGATTTGTTGGGTGTCTGCATGTCTACGCTTCCGTGTCATTGCTTTGGATGTGCTATGTGTTTGCTGCGCATGAATTGTCTACTGTCTACTACTTGATTTGATTGATGCCTGGAGTCTGTAGAACGTCTCTGCTATGTGGTTGTCCACTATCAGAGTAGCGCAGCGGAAGCGTAGTGTCTATCTGTGTATTTGCTGTGTTTGAGTCTGAGTCTGGGTCTGAGGGAGTCGGGTCCTTTGGAAAAGGATGACCGAAGATGAGTTCTGGTTTGCCAGTGATGTGTGCTTCAGTTGTGGGCTTGGTTTATGTGCTTGGCTTGTGTGTTCTATATTGTTGTTCTGGTGTGAGCTTTTGAGTGTGCTTGGTCCTTTGGGTAAGGACAAATTCAAAGAGAGTTCCTGTGCTTTTGGGCTGAGAGTTATTGATCTTTTGTTCCGCCTCTTCTGTCAGTAAGTCGACCAGTAAACTGGAGTGTTAGCTCTTCGAGGTTGGAGCTTCTGAAATGAGTGAGTGTTCTTTCTGTGCCTTGCGCTAAGCTTTGATGATCATCTGCTTTGCTTCCTCTGTCAGTGAATCAGCTAGTGCATTCTGAGTGTTAGCCTTGTGAGTGTTCCCTTCTGTGCCTTGGAGCTATGCATTAGTGGTCTTCTTCTGGTCCTTCTGTCAGTCAATCAACAGTGCATTCTGTTATGAGTTTTAACTCCTTGTTCGTGTTCGTAGTGTTCCTGCACTGGAAGTGCATCTGCTAGTATTCTGGGTTTCGTCGAATTTCGAGGAAGAAATTCTTTTTAAGGGGGGTATGTTGTTATGCCCCAGAAATTTTTTTTTATTTTATCATATTTCTTCTGATTCGCAAAGGGAGTTCGGATTAATTTGTACCTTATACTAGAGTGTTTATGACATTCCTTAAATATTATTGTCATAGCTTGAGGAAGGAGAATTAGAAATAGCATGCTTCTATCATTTATTTATTTATTTGTTAGGGAAGGGACTTCTTAATTCTTTAATTTATTTCCCTTCTCTCTTCCTACTCCTATTCACGTTATTTCTCTCCTTCCACTTTCCTGACATCTATCCACGACAGTTTCATCGCTCTCAAACCCTCATCCCTTTGCTCATCCTCTTCTTCAATTTCTTTCAATTGTAATCGCTGGAGGTCTATAGATGGAATTGTCTTCGTCCGTCGGTCGTCAATCAGGTTGGATTGTAGATTGGTTCTCTTCTCCATTAAGGCTTCCTCTTCTCTTTTCTAATTCTGATTTTGTATTTTGGGAGCGGTTCAATTCGAAGGATTATCATTTGACTGGAGATTCGGGAAGGCGATTCGTAGAGTCCGCAGAGATGGCTTAGCTACGGATGTGAGGTAGGTGGTAGATGGATTCAGTGTGTGTTCACCCATGAGGGTTTCGATCAATGTTTCCGTATGTGTTATTTGACTCTGATTTGTGGTGATTTGGGTGAATTCTGATTTGCATTTCTAATGCGTTAAAACCCCGTGGGTAGTGTTTTGATTCGCGTATTTTGGTTATGTAAGTATTGCTTTAACGATGGTGAATCTACATCTGTAAATCTCCCTCTATTTTGTGATTTCTGAGTGCCGCTGATTTGGGATTTATAAGGATTGTTCATTGATTTGTGTGTGAGATTTAATGCAGTGTGTTTGCGTTTTTGAGTGGCTAAAACCTCGTGGTTTTCCTGTATTTATGTCTGATTTGGTGTGGGTAATTCTTTGGCAAGGTTTGGTGAAGTTTGGATAATTTTTCTGATCTGTTCGTAGCCTCTGTTCTTCTGATTTCGTGCTGTCCGAACATCTGTCCTAACTTCTAAGTTCGGACAGCATGTTTTGAGCTTCTGTATTTCCAAACTCGGGGTATGTCCGAACATCAGTCCGAACGTTGATGTTCGGACACTCCGCGTAACTTTTTCCCGTAGAACCCGTCTGAACATCGGTCCGAGCTTCGATGTTCGGACACTCTAAAATTCCCTGTCTGTTTTCAACCCGACTTGTGTCCAAACATTGATGTCCGGACACAAGTTCGGACATTTGACAATCTCTGGTTTCTGAGTCTCGACCTGTGTCCAAACTTCGACGTCCGGACACAAGTTCGGGCACCCCTCTGTTTTCACCATAGCTTCTTCGTTTGAGCTCCGTTTTGAGTGTCGTTTGCGGTGTTGGATTCCTCTTTCCGAGTACTATCTGTTTTCAGGTGTTTTAGCATGTGTTTAAGGTTTTCTGATTTTAAGGTCTCCGTTAATCTTTTGAACTCTGTTTTGCTCTGAAAATATGATTCAACCTCTGACTTCAGTTTTGCTTTCGTATTTACTAGTCGGGTTCGACTTCTGTTTTGCTAAGGCTTTCCGTTGGTAAGCTTCTACTCTAATTTCGTTAAGCTTCTGCTTTCTGTTATGATCTGACAGGACTTCTGTCCTGTTCTGTATAAAGCTTTGGTCTGTTCTGAAAGCTTCTGTTTTGGGACCTAGTCTTCTCTGTGTCTGAACCTTTGGATGGCTGGTCTCGCTGTCTCGTAGCGCGCTATGTAGGATATCCTTCTGTTTGACGGGTGATGTTCCCCGTTCTGTTCACAGGTGTTCCACCTGTTCTGTTTACGAGTGAGGTTTCCTCGTTCTGTTCACGAGTTGTTACTCGTTCTGTCTGTATGCTTTGAATGCTAGTGTCCCACTTCTGTTTGGATTCCGTTCTGCTGTTTTGACAGACTGTTGTGTGCTTTCTGTCCTTTGGATACCTCTGTTTGTTTGTAATGCTTCCGCCTGCTCTGTCTGATTGCAAACTCAGATAGGCTGCTGTGTGCTTCCTGTCTGTTGAGGATTTCTGATTTTGTAAGTGCTCTACTTCGTCTGCTCTATCTATATTTGATTTGAGACGGTCTGCTGTGTGCTTACTGTCTTCTGCTAAGTTCTGGATTTTGCTAAGCTTCTGATTTTGCTAAGCTTCTGATTGTGTTTATGCTTTTTGAGTTTGTTAAGCTTCTGATTTCGTCAAGCTTTCAGCTTCAGTTTACCTTATGCTATTAAGTGTATGTTTTGACCACCGCTTAGCTCCTTGTGTTTTAGACTTCAGTCTATTTGAAAGACTTCCGCTTTGTCTCTGATTTTGCTCTGGCTAAGCGCTTTCGTATACGTGTATATGTATGTTCAGTATCTGTTTTGAGCATGCTCAGCTGATGAAGTTTATCACCTGCTGAGCAATAGTTTTGCTCACCCCTATCTCCGTCTGATTTGCAGGTTTTAGTTCGTGCTTGGAGATTCAGCTCTTACTTTTCGTTTTGGCATTTGAGTTTTGTATTTAGTTTGTTTGGCCTTAGGGCCCAGTTGTATTTAGGATATGCTTTGTAATTCAGTTTGGCTTCCGCCTGTGTATTGTAAAGACATTTTGTAATCGTTTATCTGGTAATATATGAGCATCAGTTTCTGTTTTGGGGTTTCGATAGTGTAGCCTTGCGTGTCTTAGGTAATAAGCGCGCGGCGTGTAACGGTCTCCCAACCAGGGTGGTTTTGGGGTCGTTACAAAAGTATTCCCTCACTACCTTATAGTCATCTCTTTAAGCATCATTTGCACTACCACAATCCCCTTTGCACAAACTTCCTAGGTCCTTCTCATAAGCTCTTGTTTTAAACCCTCACGAGGCATTTCCCTTTCATTGCTCACCAAACTTTGCACAAGACTAAAACACACTCTTACTACTACCTTGGTATGCTTACAATCACCCATTTGATTCTCTAAACTTCCATGAACAATTCCCAAGTCATTTTCATACCTATGAACACCTAAATTCCTTTCCTTTCACCAAATTAACCCTTACAATTCCTAGTGAACCCTAGGTCATCAAACTTCATTATAGCACCTAAACTTCTTATTTTCTATTCAAATTTTGACATGGCTCCCCTAGTATTTTCTTACACACCAAACACAAGGTTTCTCACCCTTGTACACTCAAAAACATTTATTCACACAAAAATGTTCTTTATCACTACACACAACTAAGCCCTAAACTACACACAACAATATAGTGCATAATTTAAATTGCTTGGCACTTAGGCCCTTAAATTGCATGGCTCTTAGGCCCTTAAATTGCATAAACCTTAAACACTGAATTTCCCACATATTATATGCCTTTGACCTGCAAATATTCAACAAAACATATGCCTTTTAATAAACCCTTGAGAGTATTTTACAAGGTCATTTACCATTGGCTCCTTAAGTAGTTTTAATAAGCAATATAAGCTCATTTCTCCCGAGACATTAAACTACATTATAGCATAGTTACTAATTTACCTCTTTCCTCACAAACTTCTTTCTTGTTTCCTTGATTAAAATTGGTAAGGATGTTTGATTGCTTGTCAATTTCTAAACAATATACACATAATGAAATGATACACAAGCTTTATGCTTCATCTCATTGTAAACCCTAGATACACATATTGTCTTAGAACATTTAGATGATTGTTTTACCTTAGATATGAAGAGAGTTTGGATATGTAGCAAGAGAGGACTCCACCAAGCCCTTGGAAGATTCAAATGAAGCTAGAACAAGCAAGGTAAAGAGCACCATTAATGGTGATTTTCGGACATCACTAAAACATGAAGGAAATGTTATTTTTCTTTGAGTTTCTTTACCTAGAAGCAAAGGAGAACAATAATATGTGAAAAGATGAGCTCAAGCTCCTCCCATGGAGATTCCTCTTGGCACCGAAATGGAGCTCTTGGAGTTTTGAAAGGATAGGATTGATGATCTTGACAAGACAAAGAGAATGGTGGTCTTGGTTTTTGATTTGGCAAACGGAGCTAGGAATTACAAGAGGTTGAAGATGACAAATGATGGTGGTGGTATGGCTTTACCGTGGAAGAGAGCGAGAAGGAAGGTAGAAGACGGTGGGAACATGAAAGAAATGAAGAGAATGAAGTTTAAGTTGCTTTTGGAGATATTTGTAAGTTAAAGCAAATAGTAACTAGCTTTATCACTTTCTTTTCTTTCTTATTAAACTAACAAGGGGATGACTCATCCCTTATAAGAAAACCGGCCCCCATATATAACAAGGGGTATTTTAGTCTTTGTTGACCAATTAACTTACTTATTTGACTTATGTTACTCTAATAATGGTGATTTAATTACTCTAATAAAAATTACTAAAGGCCTAATGGTGCCTAAAGAGTATTGGTAAAGAGAATAAAACCAAAAGTAAAGAGAAAACGCTTGAAAAGCGAAAAACGCTAAAATGCGCGTTAAATGAGTACATGAGATATATGATCTCGAGAGGGTCCGAGATGGATTCCTAAGGCTTAGTTAGGCCTAATAAGTATACGGGAATGATTCCCGAAGAAAACGGATCCAAATAATGGATTAAAACGATAACGGAGTTTTAAAGCACGTTTTTCGAGAAAACCCGAAAACGTGACTTTAAGTGGTCAAATGGACCCGTAAAAATTATAGTTGATATATAACTATAATTAAGTACTAATGGAAGCTTAATAGCCATTAAAAATAAAGAAACGAGAAAAAAATCCGAAAAACGGGCCCGGTTAGTGAATAGTGCCAAACCGGGTAAAATAACGAGCGTTTTCTGTCAGAAACTGAAAAACGCTCTAGCTTAATTAGCTAGTGGGGGCCGG
Organism: Limonium bicolor; assembly: GCA_023374045.1. Taxonomy (NCBI): domain Eukaryota; kingdom Viridiplantae; phylum Streptophyta; class Magnoliopsida; order Caryophyllales; family Plumbaginaceae; genus Limonium; species Limonium bicolor. The sequence goes on from CM041776.1 coordinate 516,215,588, forward strand.
TTTTATTAGAGTAGCAGCCTCCCCCTCTCTTGTTTATTAGTTAGCAAATAAAGAAAGAAAGAAAGTAAAGGAGGAGAGAGAAAAGTAAAAAGCAAAAAGCATTTAACATCTCCCTCACTCTCTTTCCTCTCACCTTCCCTTCTTCTTTCCCCCCCTTCTCCACGGTTCCTTCCTCCCTCTCTGTGTGCTGTGCGACATGGAAGCTCCAAACATGGCTTCTCCACCTTCTTCTCCTTGCCCAAGCTTCATCCTTGCTCCGAATTGAAAAATAATTGTATATTTGAACTCCTCTCATCAAACCCTACACTTCTCTCTTTTCAAAACTCGAAAATAGTGAGTTTCATTTTCGTGGGTGTTGCCCATTTGAAGAGAAAAACCCTCCATGTTGTAGCTTGAGGCTTCCTCTTTCATCCAAGGTAAAAATATCCAAAGAAAGTTGCATATTTCTTCACCTTCTTGTGTTGGCCGATTTTGGCAAGTTGTAATGCCTTGGTTTTCCTTGTTGAGCTATTCTCCAAGTCTTCAATGGTGATTGGCAGCTTCCCCTTTGATTCTTGATCAAAACCCCATCCTAGGGTTTCAAGGTAAACATCAATTTTAGAGCTTCAAGCATTTCTAATTAATGAGGTTAAGTGTTTTTACTTAAACTCATTTCATGCCTTGTATATTTAATGGGAGATGGGCAATTTCTTGGCCTTTGGCCGATTTCCAAGCAAGAGAAAAGAGAAGAGAAAGAAGAGGAGTGAAAAGAGGAAAGGTTGTGATCAAAGGTAAATATTTACCTTGGAGCCTAACTTAATGTTTTAGCATTGGGAAGGGAAAATAAATAAAGGAATGAACCCAAACATGTGTGGAAATGTGATTTGTTGAGATGAAGGTAATTGTGATGATAATGTGCTTGTATAGAAATAATACAAGTGAGAAAACATTTGTGAAATAAAGTGTTTGTTTATGAGCTATGAACTTTCTGGATTATGCATTGTGATGCATTTGTGGAAGTGATGAATTTTATGTTTTGTGTGTATGCTGGTAGAACCCTTGTGGGTTTGGTAGTTTTAGGTTGAATTAAGTGATAATATGAGCTTTGGGCAATGTTGGAGAAGTAGCCAAGTTATGGCAAAATTTATGTGGAAACCTAAGTGGTTTAAGTGATGTTTTATGTGGAGAATAACCTAGGGTTAGCTAGGTGTGTTGGAGTTTGAATTGGGTAAATGATCACCCAAGGATATGAGAGGATGATTGTGGTGAGATGTGCAAAAATCTGTAGCAAAAGAGGTTGTGTAAGTGCCTTAGGAGTTTTTAGAAAACAAAGAAGATTTTAGGCTTTAAGAGTGAGTCTTGGAACTTGGTATGAGGTGTGCATTATCTTAAAAGTTTTGGAATGGTTAATGAAGAAAGAACAATAATGCAAGTGTCAAGAGAGGTTAGAAAATGCACAAGTGTGCATTAGTGCAAAAGGGAGAATGCAAAATTTGTGATTTCGGACAAGAATTTGAGTAAGGGTTTAACCCATGATTTGAAGAGTTTTAGAGCATGTTTTGAGGTGATAAAACATGTAGGAATATTGTGGAAAGATTAGAGAAAGATTAGGTGTGGATTAAGGATTGAATTGGGGTTGAAAAATGATGTATGTTGCAGGTTTTAGCAGGGTCCGGGACCTAGTCCATGGACAAGGACCCGGACCACCCCCTATTTTTATGTCGAGAGTGCACATACATGTTGGTCCGGGACTTGGGATAGGGACAAGGTCCCGGACCATAGCAAAAATTGAGCCGAGAGTTGTATCTTCAGTTGGTCCGGGACTTAGGGTAAGGAACAAGTCCCGGACCACCCCCAGAATCATGCCGTGAGTGTTTTAAAGGTTGTAAATGATGGGGGTTTGAATGTTAATGATGTTATAAGATGTTAAGGCCTTGTTTGGTGACATGTAAAGGCCCTAGGAAGTGTGATAAAGTGTTAGAAGTGATTGAGAAGTGAGAACTCAAATTGACAAGAGAAAACCGAGTTAACGGATAACGGGGTAAGTACGGGAGTAGCATTTAATAATGTACCGTATGAGCTTAGTATTAATAATATGTTTGAAACATTATCAGAGAATCGTGCGTGACCCGAGCATGGTGAGATGACACGGTAAAAGTAAAAACCCCGGTGAAAGGTATGATTTTCTCATGCCCCATATGCTAACCGAGTTACTCTGATTTGTGTGTTTGTGTGCCGGCTTAATCAAGACTAAAGCATGAAAATAATCCCTTGTTTGATTATGTATGTCTTGTTGTATGTTGAATGAACTAACATACTTGTATGCCGGTGTGGTCTAACATAGTGTAAAGACCGACTCATAGTGAGTAACGTTCGGCTAGAGATCCGTAGAACGGATCGATGCGTATGATAACGAAAACATGCAAACACACACAAGCTATCGATTAAAGTATACGATAACACAACATATGAACTCCCTAGAACGTGAGGAGATGTAGGGTTGAGTAAATAACCCGAACGGTTAGTGAAAAATTATGAAACAATCCACGAAATAAATATGAGTGGAGAGATAAATGAACCTCCATCGAGAGGATTGAAGTTAGTCCAATGATGTGAATATATAAGAAAGGTAAAGAGACCTAAGGGACTATGTGGTTCCCTTGAGACACGGTCGACCTCCTATATGAGGATTTTACCTGGTATAAGAAAATATCCGAATGTACAAGCATATGATTGTGAGGGTAACACTTAAACCTAAGATTACCCGAATTTAAGTAAAGTTCCCAAAGTCATTAGAAACATCGAGAATGGTGCTTCTAGACTAATATACATGATATTATCATAACTCCGAGAGAGGAGTGTACGGGAACGAGAGTAGTCCGAGAGTAGTCGGACCTAAGTAAAAGATAGGAACTAAGAGAGAGTTCCGTGAGCTAGTTGAACCTTCCCACCATGCTAGACCCAGAGTAGGGTCGAAACCGGGGAAGTAAGACTATGCTAGAGAGCCATGAGTTTTGGCTTAAGTATGTAATAAGAGTAACAAGCGTAACGTAGGAGACCTGTAGTGTCTCGAGAATCTACAAGAGCTTGAGTATGAATAACCCAAGAGTGTGGGTGAGATAACGAGTATAAATAACCCGAGAGAAAAGGGTGAGTATATGTATGAGTAACCCGAGAGAATGGGTAAGTAAGAGAATGAGTAGCCCAAGAGAATGGGTGTGTATACGGATAAGTAACCCGAGAGAGCGGGTGAGGTATTGAATAAGTAAACAAGGCATAGTAAGGAATAACCCTCAATGCCTAAGAGTAACCAGTTACCACTAACAACATTGTTATGTTAGTTAGGAATCGTGTTCCGTGATTGGATGTAGATTCCTTGTGTGATATACATATATATTGTATTGCCTTGATGCATGTTGTTTGATTAAAATGAACTCCATGTATATCCGACCCAAAGTAGTCGGCGTACCGCGGTTAGCACGCGGTATATGCGAATTTCATGCGCAGCGTAAGCTGACCCCCTAGGGGGAACGTTTTTAGTGTGCAGGTACTTGAAGCTGACCGCCGTTCGAGAGAGAGTAGGACGGGGACTGCTGTGAGCATGGGTAGTTAGATTGTAATTACTTATGCGTTGAATGAGGTGTAAGTCCGACTATGTTATCGGCATCCGTATATTGTAGACTCGGTATAGTAGAGATATGAATTGAGTATTGTAATTGTATGAAGTACTCGGTTGTTCCAGTTCATCAGACCGTTACGGTATGTAAGAAAGGCCTGGTTAGCCACATGGGTGGCTAACGGCGTTGTTTCACCCCTCGTTGTAAGTTAGAGTTCCGCTGCGTGAGTAGGAGTAATTAGTAACGGTTTAAGAGTTAATGATGAGATTAACGGTTGGGGTGTTACAAAAATGGTATCAGAGCGAAGTATCGCTCTGATGACTGGAAATACCGAGCTTAGGAGATACCGAGTTAGGAATTAGAGACTTAGGGCTATGGGTTGAGTGGTAGCGTGAGAGATGCGCTAGTTAGGAACTTCCAGTATGACCTGGATACCTACAATACCAGACCCGCCCTCCACAACCCCCGCATTAAAAGCTCGGGAAAGAACGCCAGAGAGACGGGGAAACCCAATCTGGCAGTTATTTAATATTTCAATATGAACTAGAACCTGTCATGCGGTAGATCCCGAGAACCGGAAATCCTGGAGACGGATCCCGCTGGAACGACAATAACCGCACTTAATGGCGAGAGAACGAGACATCCTAATCCAAGGAGACCAGAATTTGTGGCAGCCTGGGGCGACATGCTTAGCAGTCGCGAGAACCTAGCTAGCCGAGCAGTAGCAAGAAGAAAGCACTAACCGTGCAAGAAGGCGGATTCATGAGAACTAACGGGAACCGGGACACATGTCTACGGACCGCCATAGTTAAATAATACCAACATCGGTAATCTAACCGACTGAGAATCTAGTCAGGAGTAGGTACACCCACCCTGCCACACCCAAAGAGATTGCAATACTTAACTGATATAGCTTAGACAGCTACGAGCATAACTACGGGATATACCCGAATGGGACTACAGAAGTAGTGCCTAAATGACTTTAACCTCGGTAACCACAGTAAAGATGTGGGAACGAGCAACAAGGTAGAACAAAGCACCTAAGGAATGACAGTCGTGTCAAGATGAATGACAATCAGCTCCAAGGAGCAGTTATCCAACTAGGGGATCAAGGAAGAGCCAACGAGGCTACCAAATATAATGTGAACAATACCGTGGCCGGTATGAGTTAACCCAAAAACCGCCTGTACCGCGCACTTGCCTCGGCAAGTGCGGTAATAACGGGACCGTTAAGAAGAATCTTAACAGTGACAAGTACTTAGCAAGTGCCAGGATGCGAATGAAGCCCAATATAGGCAACTCGAACCTTATGAATTCTGAAATGAAACCTTGAAAAGGCTAACAGCCTAATCACTGTATAAAACATACCGGCCAGCAAGACGCTGGACTGGGTAAGAATCACCGCCTTGAAATGCCATGAACAGCTTACTTTTAAAACCCGAATTTTCTTTCAAACATGAAATTTTCCAAAACCCCCGAATTTTTAAACCAAAACCAGAGAATGACGGTAAGTTATCATAGGACGATATAAGAGGAGTTGGCAACAGAATACTTCACTTAGGCGTGTGACCGACACTACGTATACTAACGAGACCTGGAACGACCGCACTCCGAAGGAGCTTGCGGGCCTGACAGACCAATTATGAGGTTAGTCGGGTAGGTGGTAACGTATCATAAGATACTCCATGTATGTATACAGTAGATCGAGCACGGGAAGTAGCCACTCCATACTACGGCCGAAAGAGCCAATTCAAACCAAGACAGTTTGGATATCTCGAATGATCGAAGAATACAAGAAGCTTACCAAGTTAAGGGAGTCAAGAATCCAGTAAGATGATGGATCTAAGAACAAACGTTAAGAAGTGCGAGAAGCACAAAGTATTAAGTACATACATTGGATATGTCTCAGGAATACCTAATAACTGGGTGATACCAGTGTAAATATACGGCGAATGCCTAAATGAACTTATTAATGTACGATAACGGGATAGAATTCCCACTTTATACCTCACTGAAGAGAATAATGACCTGACCCAGAAGATATTAGAAGGTACCAATGGTTTACCCAAGAATGGGAGACACTACAACCCTAAACGGGATAGTCAAGTATATAACCACAAGGCGGAGTAAGGAACTGAACATACCCATGAGTTCAGGCCAAATGTAATGGCGCAAATCAGTAACACCCAGGAGCAATCCGTGAAGGGTGCCGGAGTCAGTAGTTGAACGAATTATCGTGTCGAGAACACAAGTGTTAAAGCGAACACTCGGGTACAACCCGAAGGGATCCCACGTAACACGGGATATCCTAAACTGCCAGTGGACATAAATTAATGTCAAGATACTTAAAGGGCCTTCCATAAACGGAAGCGTGATGAAACTACCATATCAAAACCCAGTAATACCTCCAAACCATTTAATGGTATACGGAGAAGCGGAAACCTGTATAAACAGCCCGTATGGAGCATGGCGAGGCAATGTGGCTTATAAGCCGGTAACTAACTGCAACTTGTAGATCTAAACGTTGTAAACCTATGCATAGAAGCATAAGAGGAACAGTGGAGAATGAACCACTACCTTAGAGTGGGGATACCACTTGTTATTATGGGGCCTATGGAGCGGCATTTGCGTGAATCCTCCAGAGAAAGGCTACCACCTAGGTATGAAATGTGAAACCGCTAGTGCGGTGTAGTAAAACTTGAGCATGTGTATATTGCCAATGAGTATATGAACAATAGTAGAGTATAAAGAGGAACCTCGATAGCAGCAATTCGAACCGAAGAGTAATCGGTTGAGTAGTAAACACTGTAAGTGTGCAATATGAACTGCAGAGCAAGCCGCGCGCAAGTGCGCAGAGAGATTTAAAGAATAGCGTATAATATTGAGCCAAGTGAATGGCAAGCCATAGTGTAAATGGCGAGAACACCTGGGCGGAAGCTAAAGTAGTAGCGGATGCCATAGAAATGAGAAAGACCAAGGTGCGCAGTAAGCGACCATTGTAAGAGTATATTTCGATAGTGATAGAGTTGATGAAGAAATGTGGTAAAGAAGACATGTTCGTTCCTATCTCATGAGAGATTTACTGTCAAGGGTTTACGCTTCTGCACTCTGTATGACTGAGTGTTTTGGTATTGCACTTGTGCGGTAACGATCGAGTGGGAGAGCCAGGAATTGAGAAATGTCAACGAAGCCTGTTGAGTGAGAACCTAGAGAGATAACCGTGCGGCCATTGGCCAAGGATGTACAAAGAACGTGGGCAGTAACCCACAGGGCCCAGGATCGATATGTGGAAAAACGCAGAGTAGTTTGAATGAAGAACTCTGGCACAGAACCAAGAAACAAACATAATCCATGAGCCACTATTAAACGAGGAAGCACTACATGCTAAGTAGTAGCTTGACCTCAACCGACAACAAGTCGGGAAAAATAAGTGAATAATCACAAACGTATACAGTGTTATACGAAGTAGATTCCCAGAGAACTGGAGAGACAATCTAAAATTCATCGAATTCGCATACGGTAAGAGATACCAAGCGACGATTGAAATACATTGAGAATACCAAAGAGCGAATTAAGCTCTAGTTATCAGGTCACGCAGCAGAAGCTTGTGGACCGTGATTCAAGGTTAAGTATACCTATGTCATAAACCCCTTGAAGCCTTAGAGGCTAGAACCTAACCCGGTTATGAGTTAATTAACCGCATTGAAGTTAAAATACTTCATAATACCCGAATTAATGAACCAATGTTCAGTGATAACATATGGTTGGTTACGCGGGCGTAACCCCTTTTAAGGGGGGTAGGGCGAGAAACCGCTTAGAGTATGTTTTACGTATTGGTGCGTAAACTACTATGTGCATAGCACAAAAAGAAATTGTTTTGATGATTGGAACTCATGTTACATAAACATGTCTACCCATTCATCGTGTAAGTATGAGTATTGTGCATGAGAGATGCGAGTAATGTGTATGTAATAAATATGAAAAGAGGAGTAGAGAAACTCCTGGGGAATGAGAATCCCTATAGTATATGTCTAGTGAGATTAGACATGAGATATGATGAGTATGAATCGGCATGAAACCGATGTGTAACCTAAGAGGGAGTGAGTTCCCTAGGTGATTTTATTTGAGAATGATAGATGGAGTGAGTTCCATCCTTTGGAGTTGTATGTTATGTGTTTTAAATTGAGCAACAATTTGAGTAAATGAAGCCATAGGTATGGAATACCTAGGTAAAGTAGTGAAGCAATGAGAATGACAAATGACCTAAGTACTAGGAACTAGAGATTAATTGAAACGAATTGTTTCGTGAATATGACTAGAAAGAGTAGAAGATAGAAAACGAAAATGTTTGACTATCTGTTTGTTTGAAACTGACGTGGGAGGTGGAACTTGATCTGCTAGCGATCAAGGGAAACCGAACACAAATTGGGGTGGAAGGATAGTTCAACACTGATGCTGATCACATCAGGGTTGGATGATTCTTGAAGCTCCCTATAAGTGGTCACAAGTAATCACGCTAAGAAAAGATACAGCTACCATAAATTTGATTTGGAGTTGTGTGATGTTTTAAAAAGAATTTTCAAACAGATTTTGAAAAAGAATTTTCTTCAAGTATGAAGATGGAAACGAAATTGGTTTTGAAACCGCTATCACCCGCCGATGGCTGTGGCCTTAAGTCTTGATGACCGGTAGAACGGTGGGCGAGTATTAGTTTTGAAACCATTGCACCGTACGTGCGGCGGTCCTAAGTGACCGGTTGGGGCGGTGTCAGTGTGTGATTTTTCCAAAGGCAGCGGGACGGGGAGAGTACCCTGAGATGTTCCTGTGTTGAGTGAGTCAACCAGAGTGCCTGAGGATATGTATATGTGTAACGTTTTGATCAGAACCGAAGGGACCGTGGGCCAGAGAGAGTAAGTGCCCATTTGTCATGAAACGGCCATGAACCAGAAAGAGTAAGTGTTCAACGTGACCGGTACCTGAGGGATCAGTAGTATATCACTCAACATGGATTCGAGGACTGTAGTGCCTTCTTGTCTTCGGACCGATTCCATGGAGAGAGAACAAAAGTATTTTTGATTGCTATACATGCTGTGATATGTGTGTGGTATGTGTAGTATGAAATGAGACAGACTTGTGGAGTCTGTAAGGTTATACATGTATTATAACCTTGGCATAGTGTGCCCATGAGAGTAACCATTTAAGATTCACCAACTTTGAGGACAAAGTTCCTAAGGGGGGTAGATTTTAATACCCCGGACCTAATAATGGTGATTTAATTACTCTAATAAAAATTACTAAAGGCCTAATGGTGCCTAAAGAGTATTGGTAAAGAGAATAAAACCAAAAGTAAAGAGAAAACGCTTGAAAAGCGAAAAACGCTAAAATGCGCGTTAAATGAGTACATGAGATATATGATCTCGAGAGGGTCCGAGATGGATTCCTAAGGCTTAGTTAGGCCTAATAAGTATACGGGAATGATTCCCGAAGAAAACGGATCCAAATAATGGATTAAAACGATAACGGAGTTTTAAAGCACGTTTTTCGAGAAAACCCGAAAACGTGACTTTAAGTGGTCAAATGGACCCGTAAAAATTATAGTTGATTATATAACTATAATTAAGTACTAATGGAAGCTTAATAGCCATTAAAAATAAAGAAACGAGAAAAAAATCCGAAAAACGGGCCCGGTTAGTGAATAGTGCCAAACCGGGTAAAATAACGAGCGTTTTCTGTCAGAAACTGAAAAACGCTCTAGCTTAATTAGCTAGTGGGGGCCGGTTTTATTAGAGTAGCAGCCTCCCCCTCTTTGTTTATTAGTTAGCAAATAAAGAAAGAAAGAAAGAAAAGGAGGAGAGAGAAAAGTAAAAAGCAAAAAGCATTTAACATCTCCCTCACTCTCTTTCCTCTCACCTTCCCTTCTTCTTTCCCCCCTTCTCCACGGTTCCTTTCCCTCTCTGTGTGCTGTGCGACATGGAAGCTCCAAACATGGCTTCTCCACCTTCTTCTCCTTGCCCAAGCTTCATCCTTGCTCCGAATTGAAAAATAATTGTATATTTGAACTCCTCTCATCAAACCCTACACTTCTCTCTTTTCAAAACTCGAAAATAGTGAGTTTCATTTTCGTGGGTGTTGCCCATTTGAAGAGAAAAACCCTCCATGTTGTAGCTTGAGGCTTCCTCTTTCATCCAAGGTAAAAATATCCAAAGAAAGTTGCATATTTCTTCACCTTCTTGTGTTGGCCGATTTTGGCAAGTTGTAATGCCTTGGTTTTCCTTGTTGAGCTATTCTCCAAGTCTTCAATGGTGATTGGGAGCTTCCCCTTTGATTCTTGATCAAAACCCCATCCTAGGGTTTCAAGGTAAACATCAATTTTAGAGCTTCAAGCATTTCTAATTAATGAGGTTAAGTGTTTTTACTTAAACTCATTTCGTGCCTTGTATATTTAATGGGAGATGGGCAATTTCTTGGCCTTTGGCCGATTTCCAAGCAAGAGAAAAGAGAAGAGAAAGAAGAGGAGTGAAAAGAGGAAAGGCTTGTGATCAAAGGTAAATAATTTACCTTGGAGCCTAACTTAATGTTTTAGCATTGGGAAGGGAAAATAAATAAAGGAATGAACCCAAACATGTGTGGAAATGTGATTTGTTGAGATGAAGGTAATTGTGATGATAATGTGCTTGTATAGAAATAATACAAGTGAGAAAACATTTGTGAAATAAAGTGTTTGTTTATGAGCTATGAACTTTCTGGATTATGCATTGTGATGCATTTGTGGAAGTGATGAATTTTATGTTTTGTGTGTATGCTGGTAGAACCCTTGTGGGTTTGGTAGTTTTAGGTTGAATTAAGTGATAATATGAGCTTTGGGCAATGTTGGAGAAGTAGCCAAGTTATGGCAAAATTTATGTGGAAACCTAAGTGGTTTAAGTGATGTTTTGTGTGGAGAATAACCTAGGGTTAGCTAGGTGTTGTTGGAGTTTGAATTGGGTAAATGATCACCCAAGGATATGAGAGGATGATTGTGGTGAGATGTGCAAAAATCTGTAGCAAAAGAGGTTGTGTAAGTGCCTTAGGAGTTTTTAGAAAACAAAGAAGATTTTAGGCTTTAAGAGTGAGTCTTGGAACTTGGTATGAGGTGTGCATTATCTTAAAAGTTTTGGAATGGTTAAATGAAGAAAGAACAATAATGCAAGTGTCAAGAGAGGTTAGAAAATGCACAAGTGTGCATTAGTGCAAAAGGGAGAATGCAAAATTTGTGATTTCGGGCAAGAATTTGAGTAAGGGTTTAACCCATGTTTGAAGAGTTTTAGAGCATGTTTTGAGGTGATAAAACATGTAGGAATCTTGTGGAAAGATTAGGGAAAGATTGGGTGTGGATTAAGGATTGAATTGGGGTTGAAAAATGATGTATGTTGCAGGTTTTAGCAGGGTCCGGGACCTAGTCCATGGACAAGGACCCGGACCACCCCCTATTTTTATGTCGAGAGTGCACATACATGTTGGTCTGGGACTTGGGATAGGGACAAGGTCCCGGACCATAGCAAAAATTGAGCCGAGAGTTGTATCTTCAGTTGGTCCGGGACTTAGGGTAAGGAACAAGTCCCGGACCACCCCCAGAATCATGCCGTGAGTGTTTTAAAGGTTGTAAATGATGGGGGTTTGAATGTTAATGATGTTATAAGATGTTAAGGCCTTGTTTGGTGACATGTAAAGGCCCTAGGAAGTGTGATAAAGTGTTAGAAGTGATTGAGAAGTGAGAACTCAAATTGACAAGAGTAAAACCGAGTTAACGGGATAACGGGGTAAGTACGGGAGTAGCATTTAATAATGTACCGTATGAGCTTAGTATTAATAATATGTTTGAAACATTATCAGAGAATCGTGCGTGACCCGAGCATGGTGAGATGACACGGTAAAAGTAAAAACCCCGGTGAAAGGTATGATTTTCTCATGCCCCGTATGCTAACCGAGTTACTCTGATTTGTGTGTTTGTGTGCCGGCTTAATCAAGACTAAAGCATGAAAATAATCCCTTGTTTGATTATGTATGTCTTGTTGTATGTTGAATGAACTAACATACTTGTATGCCGGTGTGGTCTAACATAGTGTAAAGACCGACTCATAGTGAGTAACGTTCGGCTAGAGATCCGTAGAACGGATCGATGCGTATGATAACGAAAACATGCAAACACACACAAGCTATCGATTAAAGTATAACGATAACGCAAACATATGAACTCCCTAGAACGTGAGGAGATGTACGGGTTGAGTAAATACCCGATAACGGTTAGTAAACCTTATTGAAACAATCCACGAAATAAATACGAGTGGAGAGATAAATGAACCTCCATCGAGAGGATTGAAGTTAGTCCAATGATGTGAATATATAAGAAAGGTAAAAGAGACCTAAGGGACTATGTGGTTCCCTTGAGACACGGTCGACCTCCTATATGAGGATTTTACCCGGTATAAGAAAATATCCGAATGTACAAGCATATGATTGTGAGGGTAACACTTAAACCTAAGATTACCCGAATTTAAGTAAAGTTCCCAAAGTCATTAGAAACATCGAGAATGGTGCTTCTAGACTAATATACATGATATTATCATAACTCCGAGAGAGGAGTGTACGGGAACGAGAGTAGTCCGAGAGTAGTCGGACCTAAGTAAAAGAGATAGGAACTAAGAGAGAGTTCCGTGAGCTAGTTGAACCTTCCCACCATGCTAGACCCAGAGTAGGGTCGAAACCGGGGAAGTAAGACTATGCTAGAGAGCCATGAGTTTTGGCTTAAGTATGTAATAAGAGTAACAAGCGTAACGTAGGAGACATGTAGTGTCTCGAGAATCTACAAGAGCTTGAGTATGAATAACCCAAGAGTGTGGGTGAGATAACGAGTATAAATAACCCGAGAGAAAAGGGTGAGTATATGTATGAGTAACCCGAGAGAATGGGTAAGTAAGAGAATGAGTAGCCCAAGAGAATGGGTGTGTATACGGATAAGTAACCCGAGAGCGGGTGAGGGGTGAGGTATTGAATAAGTAAACAAGGCATAGTGAGGAATAACCCTCAATGCCTAAGAGTAACCAGTTACCACTAACAACATTGTTATGTTAGTTAGGAATCGTGTTCCGTGATTGGATGTAGATTCCTTGTGTGATATACATAATATATTGTATTGCCTTGATGCATGTTGTTTGATTAAAATGAACTCCATGTATATCCGACCCAAAGTAGTCGGCGTACCGCGGTTAGCACGCGGTATATGCGAATTTCATGCGCAGCGTAAGCTGACCCCCTAGAGGGAACGTTTTAGTGTGCAGGTACTTGAAGCTGACCGCCGTTCGAGAGAGTAGGACGGGGACTGCTGTGAGCATGGGTAGTTAGATTGTAATTACTTATGCGTTGAATGAGGTGTAAGTCCGAGTATGTTATCGGCATCCGTATATTGTAGACTCGGTATAGTAGAGATATGAATTGAGTATTGTAATTGTATGAAGTACTCGGTTGTTCCAGTTCATCAGACCGTTACGGTATGTAAGAAAGGCCTGGTTAGCCACATGGGTGGCTAACGGCGTTGTTTCACCCCTCGTTGTAAGTTAGAGTTCCGCTGCGTGAGTAGAAGTAATTAGTAACGGTTTAAGTGTTAATGATGAGATTAACGGTTGGGGTGTTACACCCATCTTCAGCTCGCACTTCTTGATATGTCTTGGTGTAAGGATTCCAGTCCTTACCCATGCACATCATCTTCAATTTCATTCTCGATCCACTCGGGTATTCGGGTGTGTAGAAACCTCCTAGTGCTGCTCCCAGTTCATTGCATCGTCTGATGATGTGGATTTGTGCTTCCGGTGTCAGGTATCCATTTAAGAGTATCATACCTAGTTGGATGACCTGACATTGCTCCATTGGAAAGTCGGTGATGTTGATGGTGGTTTCTTCAGGGTTTGGTGTGGGTGGGATTGGATAACAAATATTGAAGGCTCCTTTAAGTTCAGAATTATCTAATTAGGTGACTTTCACATTATACTTTAATTCTTTACTCACATGGTAGTACACTTGGACTCACTAACACACATGCATGAAATGCGGTATGCAATCACTTATTTCACTCAACGGTTTAGGCGGTACCTGGTCTAGTAGAGGGCCTTGGCGCCTCAGACCGGTCCACCACATTCAGGGCGGCCTTGCTAGGTCCCGACCCTTTCCCCTTCTGGGAATCAGTGTTCCTCTGATCTGTGGGTGGCTGGTTAGCCGACTTCGGGCCATCGATGGTCACTGTGGCCTTACCCTTCCACTGCCCCTTGGGCTTATTGACTCTGCTGTTGGGGTTCCGGTAACACTCATAGTCACGGTGACCCCACTTCTCGCAGTAGCGACACTGCACGTCATTTCCTTTGCAGTCCTTGCCTGGGTGGTCTCCGTTACACCACTTACAGTAGTAGTGGCGCTCCGGTCCAGAACCCGCGCTAGCTGCTATCACAGTACACAATCAATACTTACTTCATAACTTAACAACATACACTTCAACTTGACACACATGATTAAGTAATTACCCTTAGGCGGGAAAGAGCATAGGGGTTTCGCCGCGTATGCATATGTGAGCTTCAGTGGCTCCTCAGTTGTGGTGGTTTGGGCTTGGCCCTTGTCACCCTGGTGCTGAATCTTTTAGGGCTGAGGGTAGGGCTTCTTTTTCTTTCCTCCCCCATACCCCTGCGAACTCTGGCCCTCACTCGTGGTCTTGCGCTTGTGCGCATTCTCCTCGTCCCTCAGACGGACGGTGATCTCTACCTTGGCAGCGGCATGATAGCCCTCCTGAATTTAGGACGTCAGTCATGCCCCGCAAATAATTCACAACTCACACTAATATTCGCTTATGGATTACACTTATCACATCACACTTCATTCAAATTACCTGCAAGGTAGTATACTCAGCTGGCCCCATCCCGTATCGAAGACGGTGGCTGAGACCGTTGTAGAAACGGTTCACCAGTACCCGGTTCGAGTATCCCAGGTCCAGTAACAGGTGGATAAGGCCGGTGAAAGCGGTGTAGTAGTCATCAACCGACATCTTATCCCCCTGCCTCAGGCTATCCAGCTCCAGGTGCTTAGCCTCTTGTACATGCACAGGATAATACTTGGCTCGCAGCAGAGCCGTATACTCTCTCCAACCAAACTGAGGATCCGTCATTCGGTCCTCTCTTACAAGCTTCCACCAACTTTGTGCCGAACCCTTCAAGTAGTAAGCGGCAAGACGGACCTTGGCCCCAGCAGACACATCCAAGGTCTCGTAGGCGGTCTCCAACTCGGAGATGTACGCCTCCAGCTTACGAGGGTCGGTCTCCCCATGGAACGACGGGGGTCTCAAATCTGCCAACGCCTTGACCCAATTGGTCTCTCGTGGTGGTGGCGGTGGTGGTTGAACTTCGGGCTGTTGCCCCTGCTGAATCGCAGCCACTAACTGTGGGACCATCTGGGCTACGGCGGCCGCTACAGCATCGGCCATGACTTGTGCCGTAGGGTTCTCTCCCTGGTTCCCAGTATCACCAATGCCGCGCCCGCGGCCTCGACCTCGTGGTCTACCTGACATCTGAATTCACACAAACATTTATTAGCATTGTGCTTGCACACTTATCGGTTCCAACGGTAGTAGCGTTTCCCCGACAACAAGGTATCTCCGCACTTAGTTAGTGGTTAACCTTTACACAACTGCTCACTTAGGTAATTGTGGTTAGGTTTCCTAACTCAGTATATTCCTAAGCTCGGTATTCTAGTCATCAGAGCGATACTTCGCTCTGATACCACTTTTTGTAACACCCCTACTACACACTTAACATTAAATGAAATCACAGCGGAAAACAACTAAACAATAACTAAACGATTCGGTGCTACAACGCCGTCAACCACCCACGTGGTTAACAAGGCAGAATAAATACAAGTGTACCGGTCTGATGATCAGACTCCCGAGCATTAGTTACCAACAACCATATATACATAACCAACATACCGAGTATTTAATACAAACCGTCACTGTAATACAAACGGTACCAAAATATATCGCCACGGGAGCACAGGCGCATCCCGGGCTCAACATCCCAAAATAACCAAAAGTATTCATACAACCTAGAGTCTATAGCCATTCCGCTTCCTCGATCCTCATCTTGCAGTAAAAATATGGAGCCCTCGAGGGGGTCAGCAACCCTTGGCTGGTATGGTTAACGCGCAACCCATCGGCTACCGGGATACGCGCAACTAATTGTCATGATAACATGGCATTCATTTAAACATATAACACTTACATATGGCATAGCAACAATATTGCATAGCACGACATCACATATATAGTGGGTACACTTCCCACAACAACAAACCAAGAAGGTTAATCAACATAAGAAGCCTAGAGAATGGTTCACCCTCATGTTAAGCTTGTTACACACACTCATTACCGTTCTGTTAGCCGAACGAGTAACTTAAGTCACAGATGGTTCGGATATTGTGACCCGAACACACCACACAAACACATGTTCCCACTAAACTGATCATAAGTCAGAATAGGTAAGCTTTGGAGGAAGCTAGCGGGAGATCAAACGCCAAATAAAGGAGAACAATCTTAACATCATAAGAGTCGAATCTGATACAGATATCTACTCTTATACTTACACGCGTGACCGGACAACCGGATTCCTCACCCCCAGTTAACACTCGTTAGAAGTTCGCTGTTGGAACTCAATAACAAATCACAGCATGTGGTTAAGTCTTGTTAGTCACACACAAGGGGTATGAGTCACACTTCAACAATACAACAATATAAACAACTGTAAACTCGTTACATGACTTAAGTCTTACAAGGTCATAAACATACAGAAAAACAACAACACACAAGCCGGTGTAAACCGGTAGGCAACAGACTGCAAGAAAACCATACCTTGGTCCCTGCTTCGATTGGTTCCCACCGTAGGCAACTCCTATACATAATTAACGATGTTGGTTAATTAACTTATTCAACTTATAACTTACTAAGTGTTTACATGCTTTCATGACCATGTTTTACCCTTAATCTTACACTCATTTTATCTATATTATTCATACTAGGGCCCACTGCATAACTCTCATCTCTTTCTTAGACTTAAAGAATTTTTTTTTGTCTGGTTCGGACCGCCCCTCTGGGGAGGTCCCCAGGGCGGTCCACAACAGAATGTCTCACGCAGCAGCAAGCACAACAGGACCTCCCCACAGGGGCGGTCTTAGGGGCGGTCCACTGTAGAACCAATTTTCTAATGTGCTTTTCTCCTATTTTTGAACTCCAAATTCATCCCAATTTTTTCCTATGTTTTACACATGTTCTCCCACATGTTTTAACATCTTTTGGGCACACTTAAACCCTCTCTAAACATCCCAAAAACTCCTTAAACTTTTACTCAACGTTTACTAAGTCCTTAATACTTAGAACATCTTTTTTCTTACACTTTTAACTTGTATTCTTGCCTAGGACTTCATCTAACCAATGTATTCCCTCACTACCTTATAGTCATCTCTTTAAGCATCATTTGCACTACCACAATCCCCTTTGCACAAACTTCCTAGGTCCTTCTCACAAGCTCTTGTTTTAAACCCTCACGAGGCATTTCCCTTTCATTGCTCACCAAACTTTGCACAAGACTAAAACACACTCTTACTACTACCTTGGTATGCTTACAATCACCCATTTGATTCTCTAAACTTCCTTGAACAATGCCCAAGTCATTTTCATACCTATGAACACCTAAATTCCTTTCCTTTCACCAAATCAACCCTTAACAATTCCTAGTGAACCCTAGGTCATCAAACTTCATTAAAGCACCTAAACTTCTTATTTTCTATTCAAATTTTGACATGGCTCCCCTAGTATTTTCTTACACACCAAACACAAGGTTTCTCACCCTTGTACACTCTAGAACATTTATTCACACAAAAATGTTCTTTACACACAACTAAGCCCTAAACTACACTACATAACAATATAGTGCATAATTTAAATTGCTTGGCACTTAGGCCCTTAAATTGCATGGCTCTTAGGCCCTTAAATTGCATAAACCTTAAACATTGAATTTCCCACATATTATATGTCTTTGACCTGCGAATACATACAACAAAACATATGCCTTTTAATAAACCCTTGAGAGTATTTTACTAGGTCATTTACCATTGGCTCCTTAAGTAGTTTTAATAAGCAATATAAGCTCATTTCTCCTAAGACATTAAACTACATTAGGTTAGCATATTTACCTCTTTTCCTCACAAACTTCTTTCATGTTTCCTTGATTAAAATTGGTAAGGATGTTTGATTGCTTGTCAATTTCTAAACAATATACACATAATGAAATGAGTACACAAGCTTTATGCTTCATCTCATTGTAAACCCTAGATACACATATTGTCTTAGAACATTTAGATGATTGTTTTACCTTAGATATGAAGAGAGTTTGGATATGTAGCAAGAGAGGACTCCACCAAGCCCTTGGAAGATTCAAATGAAGCTAGAACAAGCAAGGTAAAGAGCACCATTAATGGTGATTTTCGGACATCACTAAAACATGAAGGAAATGTTATTTTTCTTTGAGTTTCCTTACCTAGAAGCAAAGGAGAACAATAATATGTGAAAAGATGAGCTCAAGCTCCTCCCATGGAGATTCCTCTTGGCACCGAAATGGAGCTCTTGGAGTTTTGAAAGGATAGGATTGAAGAGCTTGACAAGACAAAGAGAATGGTGGTCTTGGTTTTTGATTTGGCAAAGGGAGCTAGGAATTACAAGAGGTTGAAGATGACAAATGATGGTGGTGGTATGGCTTTACCGTGGAAGAGAGCGAGAAGGAAGGTAGAAGACGGTGGGAACATGAAAGAAATGAAGAGAATGAAGTTTAAGTTGCTTTTGGAGATATTTGTAAGTTAAAGCAAATAGTAACTAGCTTTATCACTTCCTTTTCTTTCTTATTAAACTAACAAGGGGATGACTCATCCCTTATAAGAAAACCGGCCCCATATATAACAAGGGGTATTTTAGTCTTTGTTGACCAATTAACTTACTTATTTGACTTATGTTATAAACTTGCTTATTTTAGTTACTATTCATAAAAACAAAGCACATTGTTGTGAAATTTTTGATTTCCCATTGATTTAGACTTCCAAATGTAATACTAAGTAGTACACATGTTAATTAAAGAGTAATTATGGACATTTAGCCATTCAAAACCCATTTACAAGACAATTTTTCAAAAATGTGCTTTAAGACCCCTTAAAGCACATTTTGTGTTTTAACTTGTTTTCAAGCTTGGTTTTCTTTGGTAATTGATTAAATATGTTCATTAATATATAAATAAGGTCTTGGTAGGCTCTTAGAGTTTAAACCAAGGTTATCCCAAGCTTAGAGCACATTTTGGCCCTAATTGACTTTAAGGTATTTATTTGTGTTTTCTATGGTTTAAATTGTTTACTAATGTTTCTAAGACTCTTTTTAGTCTTAATATACCATATTTTAATGTTTAAACAACACACTAAGGTTTGGGGTATTTCAAATGCAGTTCCATCAGCCCCAAAGACCAGGGGCGTAGCTAGGGGGAGCACGTGGGGTCACGTATATTATAGAGTTGTTAGTGGTGTAGTGGTAAGGAATAGAAATATTGAGTGATTCGTCTTGGGTTCCAATCCAACTATGATCAAATATGTTAAAAAATTTTTCTTTGAACAATAGTGACCCCACATAATTTATATTCTGGCTCCGCCCCTGACAAAGACTCTAATGTTGCAAATAGGTTGTACCTTGCATCCCAACTTCGCTGCAAGGGACACTCCAAGTCATCAGGATAAACAGCGGTCATTTAGCGTGAATCCCTCTAACTCGCATAGTTTGATAAGCAAAAGTTCCAGCTAAAGTGTTTACTGAGATTTGCAATTCTTCCTCCTGAATTGCTTCTTACTGTGGAACGACTGTTTCTTCCTCCTCGTCATCACATTCCAGAAGGTATAGCTTAGTTTTCTTGTGTTTCAAATGATGACCTGGAGTGTCCCTTTCATCGCAGTTGAAATACCCCAAACCTAAGTATGCTAGGTAAACATCAATTTATGATGTAGTAAGGCTAAAACATGCCTTAGAAACATTGTTAGACAATTTAAACCACGTAAAACACAAGAAAACGCCATAAGGGCAGTTTAAGCAAAAATGTGCTCTAAGCTTGGAGTAACTTTGATTAGCACCCAAATATCATTCTAAGACCTTGATTAGAAATGAGTTTTGAGTGGTTAAATGCCCATGATTACACCTTAATAAACATGTGTACTAATTAGTATCAAATTAGGAAGCCTAAAGCAATGGGAAACCAAAAATTTCACAAATATGTGCACTAATTGTGAATAGTACTCAAATAATGCCCAATTTGGACTTTAGTCAACTTTGCTTAATTAATTGGTCAAGATAGGCCATAAATATCTCCATTAAGAGAGGGGGACGGTTTTTGAAGGGTATGAGTCACCATTAAGTGCCAGCCAACTAAAGAAAGAAGAAGGAAATAAAGTAGAAGTACTATTTGCTTTTTAAGTTAAACATCTCACCTTTACCTCTTCTCTCTCCTCTCTTCTTCATTTCTCCTCTTCCCCACCGTATTATCCACCTTCCTTCTGCTCCAAAACCTTGAGTGCATCCCCATTCTTGCTCCACCTTCATTTGCTCACAAAATCTTCATTTTAGCTCCAAATCCAAAAATAAGCTTAGATAACTCTTAGTTAGACCAAGGCTTTACTTCCTATCTTTTCAAAATTTGAAAAGATTCATTTTGGAGCCATGGGAAATTGCCATTAGAGGAGGGAAATTATCTTGAAGGGTTCATTAGCTTCTCCATTCATTCACGGTAAAGAAAATGTAAGAAAAATCATGTTTCCATCACTTCTTCTCCATTGCCGAAAATTTACCTCTTAAGGTGGCTTGTTTACTTCTTGTTCTAGCCTTGATTCATTGTTCAAAAGACTTGGGGAGGTCTTGCCTTGCTTCATTATCAAAGCCATTCCAAAATTCAAAGGTAAACATCCATTTAGTGCATTAAGCAATTCTTGTAAACCTAGGAAATGATTCCTTAAGTTAAGGTGTAATATTTAGCACTTATTACATTATTTGAATGTAAATTAGAACATTGGCAAGAGGATTGAAGTCCTTGGTCGAGAATCATCCGAGGAAACCTAAGGAGGAAGTTAAGAGAAAACTTGGAAAAACAAGGTAAATGTTTTACCTCAAGGTGGTTTGTTGTCTAAGGGGTGGTAATTAGAAAAGTAATATATGTAGCTCAAAGCTTACATTAAGTAATGGTTATATAACCTAAGAAAAAAGATTTGAACAAGCTTGTGAACTTGTGACTAAGGAGCCAATGGAAATGAGTTAGTAAGCTAAGTATAAGGTGAATTATGAGAACACCAATATTGCTATGGGAGCATTGTTGTGTGTATTTGCAGGTTGAAAGCTATTATTGTGAAAATTCAGTGTTTAAGTTTAAGTCATTTAAGGGCCTAAGATCCATGTCATTTAAGAGCCTTAGTGCTATACAATTTAAGATTATTGCACTATATTAAGTTTATTATGAATGAGTTGATTTGGGTGAGAAATATGATGAGAAAAAGATTTGATGTGTGTGAGATGATAGAATGAGGAAAAGTATGCATATGGGTATGATAATATACTAGAGGAGCTATGGCAAAATTTGAGTAGAAAACAAAGTGTTTAAGTGGTTGTCGTGAATTAATATGACCTAGGATTTTCTAGGAGTCATTCAAGGAAATTTGAGTGGAAATGAGTTAACAAAGGTGTTCTTGAGGATTAGAATGACTTAGAGTTGTCTAGGAGGAATTAGAGGTTAGGTGGGTGTATTAAACCCACCAAAATCATGGTAATAGGAATACTAAGACTCGTGCAAAAATCTATGGGAAATGGTGTTCAAAAGTCTTGTGATAATTTAGGTATGGTCTAATTTATACAACCTTGATGGTAATGAGTGGATTTGGTGGAAGAGATGAAAGTTGTTTAAGAAGGGTTTAGCATGGTCAAGATGAATGAGAAGAGGTGTATGGTGTTAAGAGTATGGCTAGAAAAGCTTAGGTATGTGCAAGCTTGAAAAGGGTGAGTAGAAAATGTAAAGGAGGGGAATTGTACAAGGAGATGAAATGAGGTTAAGTTTAGTATAACTAAGTTGGTAGACCATAACATATGGAGTTAGAATTGAAGAGATGAGGTTCACACACTCTAAGAAGAGTTGTGAAAAGAATTGGTAAGTAGTACCACTTGAGATGAGGTTAGAAATGTGTAATAAGGAAAACAA
Organism: Limonium bicolor; assembly: GCA_023374045.1. NCBI lineage: Eukaryota > Viridiplantae > Streptophyta > Magnoliopsida > Caryophyllales > Plumbaginaceae > Limonium > Limonium bicolor. The sequence continues at coordinate 516,237,513 of CM041776.1, forward strand.
ATGCAAGAATGTTCAAGGTTTTAAGTGTAAACAAATTACAATATTTGGGTGGATGTGAAATGGAGTTGTAAGCAATGAAGAGATGGTTTAAGGTGTTTAAATGGTGTTAGAACATGTTGGTATGCATGTGGAGAGATTAGAAGAAGATTGGACAAAATTACAAGTTGGAAGTGTAAGGAATCAAGTGTTAAGTGTTAAGAATTTAGTAAGAATTTGAGTAAATGTTTAAGGAGTTTGTTGGATGATTTAAGAGAGGATTAAGGTGCCAAAAGGATGTTTAAACATGTGGGGAAACATGTGGAATGATTAGGAAAAGATTGGGGTGAATTTGGAATGAAATAAGCACTTAAAAACAAGTTTCTGGTTTCGACCTACCTTACGACCGACCTTGGCAAGGTAGGTCGGGCCCAGAATACCATCCAGGAAGCTTTCTGACTTCGACCTACCTTAGGACCAAACTTGGCAAGGTCGGTCGGGCTAAAATTTTGCCGACGGGAATGTTTCTAGTTCCGACCGACCTTGGGACCTACCCTGCAAGGTCGGTCGGCCCTTATATAAAAAAAATTAATTTTTAAGGATGTTAAGTGGTATTAGGGGTATTCCATTAAGATGGTAATGATGTTTAGAACGACAAGGATATAAGGACTTAAGGGCATAAGTTAAGTTAAGGATTTAAGTGTTTAAGGTTAAGTTTATAAGAACTTAAGAGATATTAGATGGGGGACATTAATGGCTAAGTAAGTTAAGTAACATGGAAGTAATTAACGACCTAATTGGATGAATGTTTTAGGACTTGAGAATTGGACTCCGGAGGAGAGTAAGCAACCGAACAACCGACGGTGTACGGTATGGTTTTCTTGTGACCTGCTTGCTAACAAGGTGTCCCTTGGCTTGTGTGCTATCTGTTTCTTTGCTATGACTAAAACAAGATAAATCATGCAACTGATTTTATTGCACTCATTGTGTGTGTGTGTGTGTGTTTTCTTTACACTAACACACATGACTTGAGATTAGTTACTAACTAAGTTTAGTACGTATTGGAATGAGGAGAGGAATTACACTACGGTAACTCTTGGTTAATACCCATGAAGGTTTAACTAACACATGGTTTATAAGATTTTCACTAACTGGAACTTAAGGGGAGTGAGGAATCCGGGACTGACTCCGGGCATGCATGTTAAGGAAAGGGGGTCGGTATCTGAATCAGATCCGACTTCCGCTTGAGGACTTGTCTTCGGACTTGTTGCCCAGGGTCGAATGTCAGCTCAGCTACATTGGATTTTCAGTCCAAGGTAGGGGGCAGATTAAGATGGTGCGGTAGGATCACCTAAATCCTAAGATTAAGATAAGTTGTTTATTCAACCAATGGAGTTAATAGCTCATTGGCTAGGGTTACTTTTGACCTGACAAAAATAAAGATTGAGATAAGATTCAACCATTTCTAATTAAAGAACGGTTTGTATACTGAGATTGAGGTAAGGATTAAGGTTGAGGTAAGTTAAGAATGGACTGAGGTTAAGAGGAATTGTAACTTGAGGAGTTAGCTGAATAACCCATTTACTAAGGGAACGCTTTTAAGTCGTTCATTGTGTGTGAACTATATTTGTTCATTTGTGGATTGTTGTTTTATTGCACTTCTTATTTTTGTTGTGTATCTAATCAACTCCATGCTATCGATAATTAGTCGTCGTAGTCCCATTAGCTTGGGGGCCATAAGATAATCGTACCAGCAAAGGAGCTGACCCCCTTGGGGGCTACTGTTTATATTTTGCAGGAGAATGACAGAAGACGACAGTCCTGACAGTAGGATCGGGTAGAATTACTTCGGGTTGTCTTCTTTTAGTTGTACGAGTTGTGCATGTACACTTGTTTAGTAAATGGTATGAGATGTTAGTAAGATGTAATAGGATTTTAAATACTTGTACTGAGGACATGTATTGGTTAAGGTTAAGTATACATTAATGTTCGGTATATTCTGTTAGTCAGACCGTGGCAAGGTCCTAGAGTGTATTAAATTCTACTGCGACATTTATATATTTGTTGTTAAGCTTGCAGTAACCACGATTGGAATGAGATGGGGTGTTACAGCTGTAGTAACATAACCCCTGCGCTCTCCGTTCATTCATTTCTTTTGAAGTCAAAAATTTCCTTGGAATGGAAATGTCTTGATTTTTATCTCCTTGATTTCTCTGTATATCCAGCTCTATGGGAGCGGGGGATAATCCTTTCGTCTATGTGGTGACTGACGAATTCTTCCCCGAATGCCAAGTTGCTAATCCCGATTTACAAGGGTGAGCTTTCTGGTACAACCGTCCAAGAAAAAGACACTGTCAATTTGAACGGGGCTGAAACATTCTTATATGCATTTGAGTATCATTTCGCAAACCAGCTAGGTATGCACTAACGAGATACTCTTCTGGAAGTGAAATACAAGTATGAATAAGTTCAAACTTACAGTGGTAGTCAAGAATTCCGTCAGTTTCTTGCAAAACTTTTAATTCCGCAATTGGATCGTCTAACACTTCCCTAAACCTTTCCTTAAGGATTTCCTTGTACGAGGCCCAATCGCGAGTCAATTCTTGGCCAACCTCTGATTAAACCACAAATTGGTGCCAAGTAGCCGCAATATTCCAAATGAATTAACGCAAGACCGACTTTAGCTTCTTCTAGAGTGTGGTCGATTGCGAAGAATTGTTCGACTTTGAAGATCCACTCCTTGACCTTATCCCTAGAAAATCGGGGAAATTCCAACTTCACCAGTCTAGTGACAGCGGAATAGGAACTCCGGCGACTAGATGTATCCCCTGATGTTCGATCTGATTCGTCTGGTGACTATCAGAAGATGCAGCCGAATGTAAACGTAAGGCTTCTAACAATTCTGCAATGCTCTTATCAATCTTGGCATTTTGTTCAGTGATCATCGCTTGGATTTACAGTTGTAATGTCACCTCAAGTTACTTCACCGCCTCCCTGATCAACTGACTATTACGCTTCTCAGCCATTACTCATAGGATCTATGGAATCTGATACCTATGTTACAGATCGTGTATAGATCAATGTAATAGTAATGACAAACAACTCGATAGAGAAGATAGAAGAAGCTAATGTACAAATCAGCATAAAAACTTCACTGACCTTGCAAGTTGTCCAAGAAAAGAAGGGCCAGCTAAGCAGATGAACAGATACACGCACAAACAAAGGGAGAGAATGTGTTTATTTTATTTCATTTCTGAGTTATTACAGGTTGATTGTAGTATTTATAGGTAGTTAGTCTGCTACTAACTAAAAATTGATAGTCAGTAACAACTTTAAATGACATAATGTTTGTTCCGCATCTGTCTGGTCTAGCTTTGCTGTTGACCTATGGTTCGTAATCTTATCAAAGGGGAGAGGATTTAACCCAACCCTATGTGCTTTGTAGTTTGGATACGACATCCTTTTTAAGTGCATAAGTGACCAATGCAACGAGAAACTTAGTACGACATAACCATTTGCGTTTTTGTTCATTCGGGCCTATTTTCGATCAGATTGGATTAAAAATATGATGATTACTAAAGGCTTAGTAGAAGAAGGATGAGGACTTATTTGTTTTAGCAAATTTAAGTGATTTTCAAAAAAAATCTAAGGAGATAATGATAAAAAAAAGGAATAAACAGAAACCAAATTTTTCTTTAATTAACGACTCAGTCTAGATTTGGTTAATATTGACACTAGTAATTACGGTTTTAATCTCCCTCCACCTTCCATTTAGGTTTGAATGCCAGTAACACCCCTACCGCTAATCCTCTAATTATCGCCTAATCACCTCGGTCATTAAACTAATCGCAGCGGAAATTCAATCATTCAGTGGGTGATACAATGCCATTAGTCGCCCACACGACTAACAAGGCCTAAGCTAGTAACAGTTACGGTCTGATAAGTATGATTACCAAGTTTACTTAAATACATCCCATAACAACTTCTATCACAATGGATTACCGAGCATCTAAGTGCATAATTTAATTACATCAAATCTCGAACCCTACAAGATTTACAATTTTCCAAAATCCAAAAGGAATGTACTACATGGTACACCGGCTAGACAAAAGGGGGCTGCACGCCAGTGTACAACTCAGTACACTACCAAAAGTTCTCTAAACTAACAAAAGCTTAACAACCCGGTCGCATCTCGACCATCAATAGTCTCGGGTACCTGGAAGAATAAAAACAGTGCCCCAAGGGCCTCAGCAAAAGCTGCATATGAAATTCGCATACCCCGCGTGCTAACGGGGGTACGCCGACTACTTGGTCATATAAATCGAGTTCATTTTATTTTAACAACATGCTAAATAGAGTACATGGCATTCATACAAGATAGCACACCACATGTAACATAACATAAGCAAGGAAATAAATCACATTCATCAATCATCAAGGCCATGAGATTCTCTTCTCAAATTCTAACCATACCTCAAGGTTAGTTAGTTTCTCATCCGGGTTAATTGGAAGTTCATAACTCTTATCTCTTGATCATATGACTCACACTAGTCATGATCATTGCTTTACAATTCTTCTTACTCTTGATTACTCATTAAGTTAAGTCGGTTGACCTCTGGGCAGAGATAAACAATCTCACCACCGGGCTTTAGTTTGGCTTACTTCCCCGGGTTACGACCACGCGGTTTGGAACCATGGAAGGAAGGCTAGGCAAGAATTTGGAAACAATCTCTCTTGCCTCCTTATTCTCACGCGTGTCCGAAACTCTATCGGGCTTCTCACATACTCCAATTACAATTTTCTCAAAGTTAGAAATGTTACTTAGTTAGGAGTTAGTGAGAAATCATTCCTTCCATATTCCTAGGTTAGTACACTTCATACCAAGGCAATCAAACACTTCATTCATAATCATATATTTCACGAATTATACAAACTATGAGTTCAAAACAATCTAGCAAGGAACAACACATCACAAGCTCGAGAAAGTATGATAAACCCGATTCGTGTATTTATCTTATTTAGGTGATCACACAAAACACACAAATCAGGTAACCACGGTAGCATATGGGGCATGAGAAAATAATACCGTTCACCGTCGTTCGGATCCGACTCCTCTTTGGCAAATCAACTATACGAGTCCTAAACATGCATAGCATGGGTGGTTAATTTTATAGGAATTCACCTAGCATGTTTCATCCTTATGTCTCCCAATGTACAATTACTAGTTCCTAGATTTCATATCAAACCCCGAAATCATTTACTTCTCATTTCTCATTTCTCAAGTTTGTTCTCTTAGGTTATTAAGTGCATATTATTTCTTCTCACCATCATTATTCTCCCTAGGGTCTACTGCTTAAGCCCCATATTTTTTTTCGGTCCGACCGACCCACCCTGGGTCGGTCCCCTGGGTCGGTCGGATGTACAGAGCTCCGGTTCCGGGAACTTCAACTCGACCGACCCAGCCAGGGTCGGTCCCCTGGGTCGGTCGAATGCAGAAGCATCCCCATTCAAAAGATTTCAGCTCGACCGACCCAGACAGGGTCGGTCCCCTAGGTCGGTCGAGTGCAGAAGCATCTCGGGTTGAGAAATTCCAGTCTGACCGACCCAGACAGGGTTGGTCCTCTGGGTCTGTCCACTGCAGAAACTTCTCTTCATATTCTTATTTCACTCGAACCTTTTCAATAAGTGTCCGAGCATGTTCTAACATCATATATACACTTCAAAAATCCTTTTGATTAATTGATCAACCCCGTACCCAACTCATTCCTCAAGTTTTGGTTGGCTTACACAATTTCTCCACTCTTAATCTTCCCTCTCAATCCTTGCTACAGATTTCGGTTTCTATCTCAATGATTCACCAATTAGTGTTGTTCTAACATTCATCATTCATCATTTTTATTCCCCCATTATACCCATATACACAACCATCTCTAATCTAGTTTCCTAGGTGGTTAACTACTCATCTCAACACTAAAACACAACTAAACAACCTAGGTTGTTTCTACTCATCCAAGCACCTAAGTCCTTTAGTTTCTACAGAAATTTTGACATAGTTCCCAAATTTTAACATTGCCCACACACAGTTTCAGCTAACAAACTCATTCCCATTATCCACAAAAATTTTAAGCACAAAAGCACAATAAATTTCCTACACATTTACAGTTATTTCCCTTTGGCTTCCAAGCCTTTAACCATCAATTAAACCACACTTAATATATCTCCATCCTTACCTAAGGTCCCGCAACATAACTAATACTCAAAACAATATAATTTCCTCATCATTAAGCATTTAAAATCTGTTTCGAAGGCTACACAAAGCTAACTCAAGGTAAGTGCATTTACCTTGGGTTTCTAGCTTTCTTTCCTTTCCTTCCTTTCTCCCTTCTTCTTCTTTTTTTCCTTCTTCTTGTTCTAGTCTCATAAAATCGGTAATGCTACAGTCCACCAATGAACAACTCCCACTTAGAACTAGCCCTTAATTAATCTAGGGTTTAACACTTATTTAAAGCTTAAAGGGGGTATTACCTTACCACTAATTAGATGGAGTCTTGGACAGCAAGGGTGGCAAGATTCCAGCACGCCTTTTGGACTCAAAAACCGGCTGGAACAAGGAGGGGGCAAGGCTCAAAAATCTGTAATTTCAAACTTGAAGAAGAGAGCTAGAAAGAGGGATTTTTGAGTTTCTTTTTATCTTAGATTAACAAGGAGATGAAGGAGCTTCCAATAGTGGTCTCATATCTTCAAATGAGCTCTAGCCATGAAGATGAAGTTCATTTTTTTCATATTTTGAAAAGGTGGAAATGTTGCCCAATGAGAGAGGAGTTCAATGGTGTAGTTTTTGTAGCTTTTGGAGTTGATTTTGGCTTTCAAAAATGAAGAGCAAGGGGGCTGCTGTTTGAGCTTCTCCAAATTGCCATTAGAGAGAATAGAGGAAGAAGAAGAAGTCTGAATGGGGGGAAATGTGAGGTACAAGAGAGGGTAGGAGAGAGAGAGAGATAGAGACTCATATTTGCTTTTTACTTTATGAGTTTGTCTTTTGTGCATAAAATGAATTAAGGAAGGGGGAGAAAGGCTGGAAATCGTCCCCACTCACACACACAATAAAATTCTAATTTTTATTTACCAAGGGGATGTTTAGTTTAGTTTTATTACACTTAACACCGCACAAGTTCTAGTTTTTACACTATTCACTCACCAGAACCCGTTTTCCAGAATTTTCCCGTTTAATTAATTTAAATGGTTTTAGACCTTCACTAATGTATAATTATAGACATTTGATTGATTAAAATTATTACGGGTCTATTTAACCCACTTAAAGTAACATTTTCCCGGTTTCCTCGAAAAACGCGTTTTAAGGTTCATTTGTGCTTTTAATCCGTTTTATGGATCCATTTTCTGCGGGAATTGTTCCCACATGTTTATTTAGGTATAATTAAGCTTCTAAAATTCTTATTAGCCTAATTAATCACTGTTTTTAAGTTCGGGGTATTTCAATCTACCCCCCTGAAGAAACTTTACCCTCAAAGTTGGTCAAAGTTAATGAATTACTATCTCACTCATTTGACATCTCAATTGTCAAAATTCATAACTCAATACCACCTTACGGAATCTCTGCTGATTTCAACAAGGTGTTCACACACAATATAGTGCAAGCATAACACAATGCAAGCACAGTTCACAATTACAAGCAACACTCTGGTTGTTACACTTTTCTCAAAATAATGCAAAAGCTAACTCAAAGCAATGCAAAAAAACAAAATGGCTCTAGCCCCTTAAAAGGGGTACGCCCCGTACCCTCTAGATACTAGACAATATAGTGTACAACTAAAGCTGGGTACTTCGCCCTCATGGCGTCTTCTAGTTCCCAAGTCGCTTCCTCGATGTCATGGTTGGACCACAAGACTTTCACCATTCGCACGGACTTGTGGCGAGTGTCTCTAGTCTTAGTGTCAAGGATTCACAATGGAGTCTCGACATATCTCATCGTCGGCTCTAGGGCTAGATGTTCGGGTTCTAGAATATGAGAAGGATTGGCAATATACTTTTTGAGTTGTGACACGTGGAACACATCGTGAACACGTCCCAAATCCTCGGGTAACGCTAGTCGGTAGGCTACCGCTCCAACTCTCTCGGTAATCTCATATGGCCCTACAAATTTTGGGCTCAGCTTACCCTTCTGGCTAAAGTGGAACACGCCCTTCATAGGTGAGACACGCAGAAATACCTAATCGCCCATGGCGAACTCAAGGTCGCGTCATCACACATCCACATAAGATTTTTGTCTATCTTGGGCTGCTTTCATGTTCGCTAGGATCTGTTACACTTCGGCTTATACTTGTTCTAGGTACTCTGATCCTATGATGACCACTTCACTTGACTCATCCCAACATAAAGGGGTACGACAAGGTCTACCGTATAAGGCTTGGAATGGTGACATCTTAATCAAAGCATGGTAACTGTTGTTGTAAGAAAACTCGATTAGATGAAGCTTATCAATCTAGCTCCCCAGAAAGTCCAAGGCACATGCTCTAAGCATGTCCTCTAGTGCCTTGATGGTCCTTTATGTATGACCGTCGGTCTATGGATGGAAGGCGGTGCTAAGCTTCAACTCAGTACCCAGCGCTTCCCGTGTAGCTCTCTAGTATCTCGAAAGGAATCTAGTATCGCGGTCAAATACTATGGTTTTGGGCACTCCGTGGTGTCGAATAATCTCTCGATTGAATAGCTCAGCAAGCTTCGCTACCTTCCAGGTGTCCCTCATCGGAATGAAACGGGCAACCTTGGTAAGGCGGTCGACCACTACCCAGATCATGTTGAGTCCTCCCCTAGCAGGTGGGTGTCCTACAACAAAATCCATAGAGATTCCATGAAATTTCCACTCCAGAATTGGCATAGATTGTACCATTCCGCCCGGTCTTCGGTGCTCGAATTTCACCTTCTGGCATGTGAGGCACCTCAGAACATATTCAGTCACATTGGATTTCATTCCCGACCACCAGAAGTATCTCTTCATGTCTTTGTACATTTTAGAAGCTCCCGGGTGGACGGACAATGAAGAACAGTGTGATTCTTGCAGAATGCAATCCCTCAGCTCAGCATTGTTTTGAGGAACGCATAATCTGCCATTCAGCCTGATCAGCCCATCATCATGCAGTTTGAAGTCGTACTTTCGGCTCTCGAATATACCCTCTATTATTTTCTGTCTAATCTCTGCTATATAAGGGTCGCTCAACTGAGCCTCTTGCACCTCATCAACCAAGCTAGAAGAAGTGAGTAGTGAATGGAGAGAGTGTGCTTGACGGCCCAGGGCGTCAGCTACAACGTTTGCCTTCCCTTCTTTATACTGTAGGTCGATGTCGTAGTCAGATAAGAACTTCATCCACCTTCTTTGTCTCAGATTCAGTTCCTTCTAGGTGAATACATATTGTAAGCTCTTGTGATCAGAGTATATGGTGATGCTAACCCCAAAAAGATAGTGCCGTCATATCTTCAATGCGAAGACAATGGCTCCTAGCTCAAGATCGTGTGTCGGGTAATTCTCCTCATGCTTTTTCAGCTGATGGGAGGTGTAAGCTACTACCTTGCCATGCTGCATGAGTACGCATCCCATGCCTTTGCCTTATGCATCATAGTACACCTCGAATCCCTCTATGCCCTCTGGAAGAGTGAGAATGGGCGCTGAGATCAACGAGTCTTTTAGGCTCTAAAAGAATTCTTCACAATCGTTTGTCCACACAAATGGCGCATCCTTCTTCATTAACATTGTCATGGGCTTTACGACTTTAGAAAAGTCCTTCACAAATCTCCGGTAATAACTGGCTAGAGCATGAAAGCTCCAGATGTCGGTGACATTCTTAGGTCTAGGCCATGAACGTACTGCTTATATCTTAGTCGGGTCAACTGAGATACCCTTGTTGGAGATCACGTGACCAAGGAATGATACCTGGTTGAGCCAGAACTCACACATAGAGAACTTCGCATACAGTTTATTCTCACGTAGTGTCTCAAGTACATGTCTTAGGTGGCTCTCATGCTTGTCTCTGGATTTTAAATATACCAGTATGTCGTCGATGAAGACTACCACTGAAGTATCCAAATGATCACTGAATAAACGGTTTATCAGGTCCATGAACTTAGCTAGTCCATTTGGCAGTCTGAATGGCATCACGGTAAACTCAAAGTGGCCATATCTCGTACGGAACGTTGTCTTCTCAATATCGGGTTCGCTGATGGCAATCTGATGATATCTGGATCGGAGGTCAATCTTGGAGAAGACTGAAGCTCCCTTCAACTGATCGAAAAGGTCATCGATGTGTGGCAAAGAGTATTTGTTTTTCACGGTGACCGCATTAAGCTCACGGTAGTCGATGCAGAGGTGGAGGCTACCATTCTTCTTCTTCATGAAGAGGACCGGTGCTCCCCAGGGTGATATGCTCGGGCGTATAAACCCTTTGTCAAGTAGCCCTTTCAACTGTTCCCTTAACTCGGCCATTTCTGCCGGTGCCAAACGGTACGGTGCCCTAGCAATCGGACCCGTGCCCGACACAAGCTCAATCTCAAATTCAACTGCCCTCTACGGTGGCATGCCGGGAAGTTCCTTTGAAAACACATTTGGTAACTCTGACACTACCGGTATGTTGGTGCTGAATTCAGGGTCTCGCTCTAAGTCTTGCACATAGCAAAGGAATACCTCGTGCCCTTTTCTGAGCTTTCGGTACATGCACATGGCAGAGATGATCGTAGTTGAAGGCTCTCTCGGCCTCTAGCGGTATGAAACTGTAACCCCTGATAGACTCTTAAGCAGCAATCTATGCTTGGCGCAGAGGATTCGCCCCTTATGCCGCTCTAACCAATTCATCCCGACAATCAGATCGAATCCTAAGAAATTAAACTTGATGAAGGAAATGGGAAACTCTTCGCCCTTAATTTGGATATTGGCAGCTCGGTAGTACTTTATGCATTTCACTCGCTCCTTCGACGGGAGCGTAACCATGAAATCTGGTAGCCCATCTGCATCTAGCCCCAACCTCTTCACAGATGATGGCGAAACAAAGGTATGAGAGGCGCCGGAGTTGAATAGTACAGTGACATCAATGCCATTCATCGGGAAGGAACCCGTGATTATCGTGCCGCTCTTATCGGCCTGTGTCTCTGTAAGAATATTTAGGGCACCTTCCGTACCGTGTCCACAACCTAATGATTCATAAACTTTGTAAGAATTGATGGTATAACGCATGTGCAATTTAATAACCAGCACTGCTTTTATTGATAAACATCCATCGTACATGTTGTGCCTCTAATACATATTGCTATTGTATTACATGATGTTACATGATTAATATTTTCTAAAGGTAAGGTTCAAGCGTCCTGGCATCATGTGTGTGGCATTAATTACCGTTGATGGTGTCGTATTCAACTTAATCTTCTTGATACCGTGATACAGCATTCTCGATTTTTCACCCATGATCAAGACATCTCCTAACTTAAATACTATCTTCTCAACGAGGTCTTCATGCTTCTACTCGCCATACAAAAATACCGCGTCATCACCAATGGACCAAGACACTATGGGCACTCCTTGCTCAAGGGATTCGGTTGTCTCATCCTTATCTTGGTGTAACCCAAGTCGTTCTCCTTCTTGATAGAATTTAACGATACACAGATCTGCTTCAAGTGTAGGAATTGGATCAGCTTCAAGTTGTTGTGCAATCTCTAAGGCTTGTGTAACAAGCGTCTGAAATTTGTTAGGTATTGCTGGTGGTGTTGCTCCGTCTTCTGCTCGTGTTTGTTGGTATGTTTTGGTATAAGGATTCCAATCCTTTCCCAAGCACATCATTTTTAGCTACATCGTCGCTCCACCGGGGAATCCAGGTGTGTAAAATCCTCCTGGACCCGCTCCTAGTTCGTTGCATCGTCGGATAATGAAAGTTTGCGCTTCGGGTGTCAGGTATCCTATTAATAATATCATACCTGGTTGGATGACCTGACACTGCTTGTTAGTGATGTGGTGAGTGGTGATGTCGGCTTCATTGTGGAGTGGGTTTGAAGGTATTGGGTAACAGATAGTGAAAGTTCCTAAGGTTATAAATTTCATCTAACATGAGTTCTAGGCTTACTATCTCAATTCATGTTCATACCGATACTTTGATTTTATTCATGCATGCATTCACTCAGCAAGTAATTCAATACTTAGACATGCTCTTCAAGGATTAAAGGTTTTAGTCCATACCAAGGCCGGACACAGTACCGGTCCCCTCACGGTCGATGATATGCAAGGCCGGCTGCCTCTGTGGTGTGCCCTTCTGTGCACCTCGGGATCCCTGTCCCTGCGAGGTCTACTAGGCCTGAGCATCCCCAGATGCAACCTCCTTGCCTTCACGCTACTTGTAGCTCTGGTGGCTACCCTTAGACTTGTTGGGGCACTAATATGACCGGTGACCCATCTTCTGGCAACTGTAGTACTTCACCTCTCGGCCCTAGCAATCTGTACCGGGGTGGTCGTTCTTACAGTACTTGCAACTGTAGGCATGGCCGTCATTGATTCTCCCCGAGCGGAACCAGAACCTAAAGTTCGGAAGTTAGTGGTGCTCGGTGTTTTAGTGATAATTTCATTCAAGTATGGATTTAAAATCGGAGTCTTACCCTTAGGCGGGTGCGATCTCAGCAGCTTCACAGCCACCGACGTAGAATAGGTAAGCTGTAGTGGCTCAGCTGCCTTGCCTTTCTCATCATAGGCACTGCTATCTCCGGGGGTACTCTTTTGTGGCGGGTGGGTGTAATTCCCCTTTTTCATTCAGCCCTTGTTCTGATTCTGCTCATCAGAACCGTTACCCTTGCCGCTAGACTTGCGCTTAAGCGCGTTCTCCTTGTCCCTCAGCTGGACGGTAATTTCGACTTTCGAGGCGGCATGGTAACACTCCTGAAGTATAGGATATTAGATGGTTTCCTTTGCATTTTAAGGTGTTAATTAGTATTGACTACGGCATTAAGGATTTAAATCATTGTTTACCTGAAGGGAGGAAAACAGGGTGTTACCCATGCTATATCGGAGGCAATGGCTCAGGCCGCCATAGAAGCAGTCGACCAAAACTTGATCGGTATACCCTAGATCGGGCAATAGTCAGAGGATAGAGGTGAAGGTGGTGTAATACTCATCGATGGTCATATTGTCCGTTATCTTTAAGGCATCAAGCTCGAGCCGCTTCTTCGTCTTGACATGCTCCGGATAGTATTTGGCACGGAGAAGGGAAGTGAAGGCATTCCAGTCGAATGCGGGGTCGGCGACGTACTCACCCATGACTAGCATCCATCAGTCCATGGTAGCACCCTTTAGATAGTAGGCAGCTATCCTCACCCTCACTCCAGCACGAGCCTCGAGGGTCTCGAAGGCCGTCTTCATCTCGGAGATATAAGCCTCGAGTTTAGCCGGGTCGCTCTCGTCCTTGAAGCATGCGGGTTGAAGATCAGCTACGGCTTTTACACAATTCAGTTCTCGGGGTAGAGGTGGGTTGGGTTGTTGTTGTTGTTGCTGTTGTTGTTGTTGGTTCTGCTGGGTATGCTAAACGGCCGCTATAACCTGTGGTAGCATCTGTGCTACCGTGGCTGCGACGATCTCTATTACTTAGTTAGGAGTTAGTGAGAAATCATTCCTTCCATATTCCTGGGTTAGTACACTTCATACCAAGGCAATCAAACACTTCATTCATAATCATATATTTCACGAATTATACAAACTATGAGTTCAAAACAATCTAGCAAGGAACAACACATCATAAGCTCGAGAAAGTACAATAAACCCGATTCGTGTATTTATCTTATTTAGGTGATCACACAAAACACACAAATCAGGTAACCACGGTAGCATATGGGGCATGAGAAAATAATACCGTTCACCGTCGCTTTTGGATCTCCGACTCCTCTTTGGAAATAAACTATACGAGTCCTATAACATACATAGCATCGGATGGTTAATTTTCTAGAATTCACCTAGCATGTTTCATCCTTTATGTCTCCCAATGTACAATTACTAGTTCCATAGATTTCATACTTAACCCCGAAATCATTTACTTCTCATCATTTCTCAAGTTTGTTCTCTTAGGTTCTTAAGTGCATATTATTTCATCTCACCATCATTATTCTCCCTAGGGTCTACTGCTTAAGCCCCATATTTTTATTTCGGTCCGACCGACCCACCCTGGGTCGGTCCCCTGGGTCGGTCGGATGTACAGAGCTCCGGTTCCGGGAACTTCAACTCGACCGACCCAGCCAGGGTCGGTCCCCTGGGTCAGTCGAATGCAGAAGCATCCCGATTCAAAAAATTTCAGCTCGACCGACCCAGACAGGGTCGGTCCCCTAGGTCGGACGAGTGCAGAAGCATCCCGGGTTGAGAAATTCCAGTCTGACCGACCCAGACAGTGTCGGTCCTCTGGGTCGGTCCACTGCAGAAACTTCTCTTCATGTTCTTATTTCACTCCAACCTTTTCAATAAGTGTCCTAGCATGTTCTAACATCATATATACACTTCAAAAATCCTTTTGATTAATTAATCAACCCCTTACCCAACTCATTCCTCAAGTTTTGGTTGGCTTACACAATTTCTCCACTCTTAATCTTCCCTATCAATCCTTGCTACAGATTTCGGTTTCTTTCTTAATGGTTCACCAATTAGTGTTTTTCTAACATTCATCATTCATCATTTTTATTCCCTCATTATACCCATATACACAACCATCTCTAATCTAGTTTCCTAGGTGGTTAACTACTCATCTAACACAACTAAACAACCTAGGTTGTTTCTACTCATCCAAGCACCTAAGTCCTTTAGTTTCTAAAGAAATTTTGACATAGTTACCCAACAATTTTAACATTGCCCACACCAATTTCAGCTCACAAACTCATTCCCATTATCCACAAAAATTTTAAGCACTAAAGCACAATAAATTTCCAACACATTTACAGTGATTTCCTTTTGGCTTCCAAGCCTTTAACCATCAATTAAACCACACTTAATATATCTCCATCCTTACCAAAGGTCCCGCAACATAACTAATACTCAAAACAATATAATTTCCTCATCATCAAGCATTTAAAATCTGTTTCGAAAGCTACACAAAACTAACTCAAGGTAAGTGCATTTACCTTGGGTTTCTAGCTTTCTTTCCTTTCCTTCCTTTCTCCCTTCTTCTTCTTTTTTTCCTTCTTCTTGTTCTAGTCTTATAAAATCGGTAATGCTACAGTCCACCAATGAACAACTCCCACTTAGAACTAGCCCTTAATTAATCTAGGGTTTAACACTTATTTAAAGCTTAAAGGGGGTATTACCTTACCACTAATTAGATGGAGTCTTGGACAGCAAGGGTGGCAAGATTCCAGCACCCCTTTTGGACTCAAAAACCGGCTGGAACAAGGAAGGGGCAAGGCTCAAAAATCTATAATTTCAAACTTGAAGAAGAGAGCTAGAAAGAGGGATTTTTGAGTTTTCTTTTTATCTTAGATTAACAAGGAGATTAAGGAGCTTCCAATGGTGGTCTCATATCTTCAAATGAGTTCTAGCCATGAAGATGAAGTTCATTGCTTTCAGATTTTGAAAAGGTGGAAATGTTGCCCAATGAGAGAGGAGTTCAATGGTGTAGTTTTTGTAGCATTTGGAGTTGATTTTGGCTTTCAAAAATGAAGAGCAAGGGGGCTGCTGTTTGAGCTTCTCCAAATTGCCATTAGAGAGAATAGAGGAAGAAGAAGAAGTCTGAATGGGGGGAAAATGTGAGGTACAAGAGAGGGTAGGAGAGAGAGAGAGAGAGACTCATATTTGTTTTTTACTTTATGAGCTTGTCTTTTTGTGCATAAAATGAATTAAGGAAGGGGGGAGAAAGGATGGAAATCGTCCCCACTCACACACATGAAAATTCTAATTTTTATTTACCAAGGGGAGGGTTAGTTTAGTTTTATTACACTTAACACCCCACAAGTTCTAGTTTTTACACTATTCACTCACCGGAACCCGTTTTCCGGAATTTTCTCGTTTAATTAATTTAAATGGTTCTAGACCTTTGCTAATGTCTAATTATAGACATTTGGCTGAATAAAATTATTGCAGGTATATTTAACCCGCTTAAACTCACGTTTTCCCGGTTTCCTCGAAAAACGCGCTTTAAGGTTTGTTTGTGCTTTTAATCCATTTTATGGATCCGTTTTCTTCGGGAATTGTTCCCAC
Source organism: Limonium bicolor (assembly GCA_023374045.1). Lineage (NCBI taxonomy): Eukaryota > Viridiplantae > Streptophyta > Magnoliopsida > Caryophyllales > Plumbaginaceae > Limonium > Limonium bicolor. The sequence continues at coordinate 516,253,699 of CM041776.1, forward strand.
ATGTTTATTTAGGAATAATTAAGCTTCTAAAATTCTTATTAGCCTAATTAATCACTTTTTTTAAGTTCGGGGTATTTCAATGCCTAATTTTGGTTCTTGAAGGCCATAGCACAAAAAACAAATCACTCAAACATAGTTAGCAGCTTACGATTTGCTTGTTGTTCGTTATGATTCTCAGTTCTCTTATTTTACTGCTCCATGGTACATATGTATGTTTTCCTCCATCTTTTATTGCAATATTTTAATTGATATTATTTTAGACCAAGCCCTAGTTATCACCCTCTAAGACCTCATCATTGACAGAAAAGCTTGGGAAAACATACCACCCCACACCTAGCAGGTCTCTGATTCATTTCGTGGGGCGGTATCCTCCTATCGCACCAGAAAATGCCCAAACCACCCTTCTATCTATAAAAATAAAAATCTTAAAGATCAAGCCCTCAAGGCTATCTTAGGAGGGCTTAGGATATGAAACCACCCCATGTCTAACGGGTCTCCGATTCATTGTGAGGGTGGGGTCTACCTTTGCTCTCATCTCACCCAATAAAGGAAGAATAAATTAAAATCCAAATTCAGCTTGAAATTCAATTTCATTTCTTTAGCCCAAAATAACGTCCATTTTGGGTCCAAACCCAGTCCACATTTTGAGGCCCAAAATCAGAAACCTAACTTTGGCTTAAATCAACCCAAAATCCAAAATATGGCCCAAAGCCCTATCGACCCAAATCTAAGTTTGACCCAAATTCGATCCACACCCAAAAAAATGTGGCCCAATCTCAATTCTAACCTGAATTCCGCCCAATCTCAAATCGGCACAAACCATTCATTTGGCCCAAACCATTCGCCCGGCCCATGAGCCTAATTTTGACTCAGCCCAACTTTCACCTGGTCCAACTTTGACTCAAGCCCAATTCAACCCAAAACGTGCCTGATTCATCCCAAAAGCCCATAACTTGCCCAATTTGGCCCAAAAACCTAGAACCGGCCCAATTCATCTCAAAAGCCCAAAACCAACCCAATTCGGCCTGAAAGCCCAAAACCGACCCAATTCAGCCTGAAGCCCAAACCCAATGCAAGCATAGCCCAACATCAACCCAAATTCAATTCGATTCGACCCAAATTCAATTTAGCCCAATTCGGCCCAATTCAATTCAATTTAACTCAATTCAATTCAACCCAACTTGTAAATTCAATTCAAACTCTAAAAAATTATAAATATCTTTTAATTTTGATTCAAACTTTAAAAAATATCAAAAACACTTCTTCAATTAAATTTTAAATTAACTCCGAAATCGTTTCAAAAATTCTAAACTTCTTTTCTTCAAATCAAATGTCATCAAGATTTTAAAACTTAAAGAAACTGTTTTATGGATTTTGAAAAGAAAAACTCTTCTCACATCACAAAAAAATCTTCTCAACACGTAGAAAGTTCTTCTCAAATAATAGAAAGTTTTCACCTAAAAAACATTCCTCAAAATCAATGTTTCTTTACCGAGAATTATGAAAAACTTCAAAAGTTTTCTAACTCATTTTTCAAACAAAAAAAAAAAACCATTTTCGAGGAATAAGAAATGTCTAACACCTTCACAAAAATTTCCTTCCTGGTTATACATCACTTGTCTCCCTTTCTAAAACAATCAGAGATGGGGCACTGGGGCAGTAATATCTTTTATTGTAGTCTGGATTTCTTTAGGTGGGGAATTAGAGTGACAATCCTCCCCTAATTGTAGCCTAGATTTTTATGAGGCGGGGTGCTAGGGATGTAACTGCCTTCCTAGTTTCAATCGGGATTTTCAGAATCTTTCAACTCCCTTCTACTCGATTTCAATGTTTTTGGTTTTGATGTTTTAAAACCCAGGAGTTAGAGACGTTATTAGGGTTTGATGGAGAGCATCTCATTCATGGTGTTTCTCTCTAAACCCTAGTTTTTGACATAAATACATTGCCCCATCTTCCGAGCCTCGGCACTTACCATTTATTAAGTGTTGTGGTCGAGGAGGTACATGGGTGATCCTTCGGGATCACCAGCCCTTTGCAAAACAAAATGATTTTCGGTTTTAAACTCCTTATGAAAGATAGTTTCTCCTTCGTCAAAACCCTCGACCTCTATCCAAACTCCAATTGCCTCACACACTCAAATCATTCCAGACTCCAAATTGCTTCAAACTCAAATCATCTCTCGAATTCCAACTTCTTCCGAACTTCTAATGTTTTATAGGCCCAAGTGCCTCACAGACTTAAGTATCTCAATTTTACCAACATCTTAATACTTTAAATGTCTCATAGACCCGAGCATCTCATAGACTTCGATATCTCATTCCTTCCACCATCTCAATATCCCAAAATATCTCACAGACATAAGCGTCTCATAAACTCTAGCATCTCAAATCTAAAACTTCTCAAAACTCCGAGCTCCTCTAAATCTCAAAGCCCTTCAAAATCTCAAAATCTCCAGAATCCCAAAGATCTTGAACTACGTAAGGTCTGATCTCAACAGGGAGTTGAGTACGTAGGCAGCCCACATAGGGAGCGACCCCATTCCAATAGAAAAAAAAAAACACTTTTCCCACCCGAACGTGATACTCATACCTCTTAAAGCACTCAAATCTCTTCTGACTCACATTAAATCCTGATACCTTTAGACTGCAAGCCTTATTCATCCATTTAACCCTTAAACCTTTCCTTGATCTTTCATTATACATTCAACCGAATCTCTACCTGTCAAACCTTTCATTTGGCGCTAGCTTGGCAGAAAAGCTCGCCTCATTCACTCTCTTTTCTCTTTTTCCTTCCTAATCCTATCAATGGCTTTTAAATGAATCTCTTTAATAAGGTTTTGAAAGAAGACAATCCCGACAATTGAAGACCGGGGTTTCCTCGGGTACCAATTCGAAGTCATGGTCGTTGCCACTTCCAAGGGGTGTAACCCAGTATGAGCCCACACAGAATCTCTACAAATGACCAAATAAGTCCGATCCATAGACAACGATTTCAGAGTCAACCAACAGTTCCTAGAACCCTCTTTCTCTTTCCTTCCTAGTAATCTTAGGTTAAACTAGGTGGCAACTCTAGTCAATTTCTGCCCTTAGGGTATAAGTCCGTGATTGAACATGGGTGTAGTGTTCACTAACACTCCCCATCAAGCTTTCTGGGAAAGACGGGCGATAAAGTATGTATTTGAGGGCTGCCATGAATAACTAGTTTTCACCCTCCACATAATGGCATTTTCTAGGATCTAGGCTTTTCAGCCTGACCATATTTAGACAGACCCTCCTCATATCGAAAAATCACCCTCCACAATAAGTGAGTCTTCATGCGTCAACAATAATTCAATTTAAACAAGGAATTAAAGGTTCCAATTATATACTTGAATCGTAGTGTAGGTGGTCGCACCCTTGGCTATCTGGATGTGAAACAGTAGTCCCCCTTGAACTTCTCAACCTTGACTCTCTTAGAGTAATCCACTCTAGGGATGAAGTCCAGAAGAATAATGAATCTTGCATAGTACTTGTCAATGGTCAGACTCCCCTAAGACAAGGTCTCGAACTCTTGACGCTTCTTCTACTTTAGGTGCGCCGGGTAGTATTTCCTGTCTCAGCAGATCCACAAATGATGTCCATGTGAAGTCTGGTGTGGCTAAGTGATGGTCCTTGACCAGCCTCCACCAAGTGCTAGTTGCATCCTTCAGATGGAATGTAGCAATCCCGATCCTCTGGTTGGCCAGTACTCGCAAGGCTTCGTACGCCTTCTCATGCTCGACAATGAACCTCTCGAGCGATGTAGGGTCTACTCCACGGAATATGTAGGTACTCGAGACTCGAAGATGCTCTTCAGCCAGTTTGTCTCACGGGGCTGTTGAGGGTGGGTTACCGTAAGTGGTCCTACTACAAGACGCCTCTCAACTGTGTCCTTAGCTGGGCAAGGACAAGCTACTGTCTTAGTAACTCCCGGAACCTCAGGGCCTCCACTACTCCCCTGCCAGCTCCACGGCCTCTAGTTCTACAAGACATATGTAATAAGGCATGTCGTATCATTACTCGATAATATACCGTATTTAAAGTCAGTATGTGTTAAAGTGCCATCAAGGCTAATATTGTTATGCATTTTAGCATTACTAAGACCGTATTAGGTCATGAACCTCATAGACGTTTCCCTTATATCCCAACATCCTATGCTCATTGTTTTCATCCTACTATCTTTTGTCATTAGAGCGGTACTCCACTCTGATACCACTTTTGTAACACCTCTACTCGTAACATCGTACTAAATACCGTCACAACATATTTAAATATTGATTCATAGCGGAAAATAGCATAATCGTTCTAACTCTTGGTGCTACCGCCACTACTCACCCATGTGAGTAATGAAGCATCTAACAACAAATATAATTAACACGCTGTGATGACGAGAGATAGATAACCGATATATACAAACCTAAGTCCATAATCAAGTGAGAAGTCTAAGTATCCAAATCCATATACAATAGCAGTATTATACAAAATGTAAGTCCAAAGTGTGATAACCCAAAAAGTATACCACTTATCATTCCTCAAAACTAAAATACCTCTAACTTATAAATTTTATTTAAACATATATTAATGATTTATAAAGTATAAAATATTCCATAACAATATTGGGTAACAATCCAAGATCATAAACAAGCAAAAACATGCTTAAAATCACTTAAGGCAAATTATGCTCTAAAGAAGCCTTAATGATTGTGTAACCTTGAATATGGTCCAAAGTGGATTCCTAAACCTTATAACTAAGGTATTAACATGGTAAAACCATTACCAAAGAAAACCAAACTCTAGAAAGAGTTAAAACACAATAAGGAGCTCTAAAAGTCCTGAAGACACATTTTTATGAAAGTGTTCAAAAGTGGACTTTGGGTGGCTAATTAGCCTTGTATACACCTTAATAAACATTTGTTCTATGTAGTATCACATTAGTAAGCTTAATTCAAAAATTTACAAAAAAAACAAAATTTGGCACCAAAATGTGAATAGTACCCAAATAGTGCCAAACAAGGTCTTAACTTTCTAGCTTGGTCAAAGGTCAAAAGCTCTAAAATATCTCCTAATAGGCCAAAAATGAAGGGTGGGTCACCACATAATTCCAGCCTTTTTCCCATGATAAGAATTCTTTAAGGAGGAACTATTCACTTACCTTACTTTTACACCTAATTTTGTAAAATATCTCACTCTCTTTGCTACCTCCTCTCTCCTTGCTGCTGATTTCCCTTGCCCTCCTCTTCATCTTTTTATCCTCTTATTCTTGAGAAATAACATCAAGAATACCAAATTCTTCAATGGTAGATTAAAATCTATACACCAAAACACCTTAAAACCACCACCTTTCTACTCTAGATCACTTATGGAACCACTCCAACCACTTCCCTTCTTCAACCAAGGACGTAATCAAGTGTTTCTAGAGCTTTTTTTGGGCAATCAAAAGTTCATGGAGCAAGGAAATTCCTTCCAAGTCTTAAGGTATAAAATGTGCCTTAAAGTCATTTTTCCTTTCCTTCTAATTTTTGGCCGATTTGAGTAAGTCTTTGAACTCATATTTTCACACATGAAATGAAGGATGTTCTAGCTCCATTTTTTGAACCAAAACCCACCAAGAAATCATCTTCCAAGAGATTTCAAGGTTAAGTCTTCCTTTAAGGTTTTTCAGTGTTCTAAGTGCCTTAACTCCTTAAGTTCATTGGTGGGCTGACCCTTAGTCATTTTTCTTCAAGGGAGCCGAGATCTTGAAGTAAAAAATCTTCCTTGGAACACCAAGGTAAATTTTAATCTCTTAAGTCCATTATAATGCCTTAAAGCTCCTTATATTGTTAAGCCATTCAAAGATCTAATTGAATCTTTTCTTTCCACGCTAAAATCTGTACCAATATGGTATGTTCTCCCATGAATTTGATCTTGAACAAAGAGTTGAAATCAAAGCTTAAAAGATCATCATTGGAGGGTAAGTAAATTGCTAAGCCTTAATGACTTGATAATCAAGTTTATACCTAAGTTTTGAGCTCAATACTAACCTAAGCTCTTTATTAAATTAGGGCCGAGAGTTGTAAGGTTGTCTGCTGATTTTTGGAGGCTTAAATCAAGTAAGTATAAGTTATTGTATTTTCTTAAAGCTTTAAGTTAACTATTGTTACATAATTAAATAAAGTTGTGGGTTATTAGGGCTTAATAGGTTAATTTGACTTATTAATGCACTAAAGTGTTATATAACACATCTGGTTAAGTTACCTAGGATTAAAATGACTTATAATGTCATAAAAAATAATTAAAGAGCTTAAAGTGCAATTAATAAAAATTTTGGGCCATTTGGTTAAATATCTGAGAATTAAATTGTTCTTATGAACATGTATATGTAATTTTATGTTACAATTAAAGTTTGTACAGAAACTAGCTTACGCTCCTGATGCATCCCCGATCGATCATGGACGTATCGTTGTCTTTAGTAATCTACTTGATAGTTAAGGAAAGACAAGAGATAAACTTAAACTGGAAACTTTGTTTCGATTGAGAATTTACACACAGAAATTCACTCAATCTCCCTCGCCCCACACATGGACTCCGGGACAGTTTAGGACTTTATCCCAAAGACCTCTACCCTCTCCTGATAGCCGGCCTACGGTTCCCCAACCGCTCCCTGACTGATCAGTCTATCAAATACAAGTATTGTCACTCGACTCCAGTCCCAACCAGCTCACCAACTCTCTAGCTCTCACACGCACTTAAGTCTGATTCACACTTACTTAGATTATCTTTATGTTTTTCTCTCTCGTGCAAGCTTACTTACATATGACATAAATGTAAGCATATATACGGTTAGTTAATATATAACTGTCGTCCTATAAACTCCTAGACTCTAGGAGTTGGCTACAGCTTCTATCTTTCACATAACTATCACACTAGATTTGTAGAGAGACTTCAACTTGATCTGGAGTCGTCAGAACACATGTCTCCTTGTGATTGAACACGTCGGCGGCAGCTCCCTCAATTGATTGAGCACAACTTGTGTACTCAACTTTTCTGATCTTGTTTGGCTCATTAATGCTCATAAATGCTCCTTTAGACTTCATTATGGCTATGTAATTGTTCTGATAAATAGCCTTTTACTTATCTTGTTCTTTTGCACATTAATGAGTTATATTCTTGTCGTGTGCTAGTTGAATATGAGGATGTGTGAGTCTGCATAGATATGTCAATCTTCTTGCAGTGTTTTTTCTTTGATTTACTTCTGAAGCATAAGAGATACGGTCGTGTGATGCCTGACTTCTTGTGTGTGCTAGAAGTTCTAGCATGAGCTCTCTTGGACATGTGCCCGACTGGTTAGGCACATGTCATGAATTGAGTGCGCTTGTAACCTTGCGTGCGAAGCCACTCCTTTGTCTGTCTATCTGAATTTCAAAGCTTAACAAACATGTTAAATATACAATACAAGGTTTGCTATCATCAAAACTAAAGGATCTTGACTTAACAATTTCCCCCTTTTTGATGATGGCAACCTATACAAAATCATATGTACTTGGCAGCTTAAAAATTCGAGAGATTCCCCCTAAGAAGAATTCCCCCTGAGTTTGTTAAAGGTTGAAAGATTAATAATCTGAACAACAAAAGATGACAGCTTTTATACTATAACCATAGTGGAGAGTTCTCCGCTAAGATAGTTACATAACATAAGGAAAATAGTCGTAAGTCACAAGTACATATCTTTCTTTCCCCTTTTGTCATACAGCAAAAATATGGAGCAACTACACGATATAATTTATTGAAAAGGCCATGACATTCCATAGATTACAAATTACAACTATGATCGAGATAAGCTAGATAGAGTGACGTGTTTGGGTATCCTATTCGGCTACATCTAGGCCATAAGGCTCATCCTCCTAAGAAGCTTTGAACAAAGGTGATTCAGCTGTGGTGGAGAGACCAACTCTTAAAAATCTACTGTGAACTCTGCCCAGTGAGGAGTCCTAGTATGAGATGGAGTAACACTTAAGGTTCTAGACCAAGCTGTGAATGAGTCGGAGTTTGGTTGGACATAGCTTTGGGTGACGTATTTCTTTGGATGTGGTGTGAACATGAACTTGCGAATAGTGGACTAGACTGTTTCCTCATTTGAGCTATATGAGCTTTGTGGAGTTTGTGCCATTTTGTGAGATGTGAAGCAGTGATCGTGAGAGGCAAATGAACTGAGCAAGTATTTATAGACACTTGAAGATGTGCTCAACAACTGCTCTGGGAGTTGTAATAAATGAGGTGCTACGTCTTATGGGCTATGTTTGTAGGCTTTTTAGGTTTCAAGTTTGGAGATTGGATTAGTTGAATGGATGGGACTAAATATCTCTGATTCCTTGTAATTTTTAATCAAGGAAGAAGCATCCACTGCAATAAATTATTTTGTAAACAAAGTTTTTCATTCAAGTCGACAAAGTAACAGTTGCATTTTCATTCATATCAAAATATTGACTTAGAAACAGATAGTCAATGGCGGCAAAACATTAACGGAAATCATAAAAATCTAACTTAAAACTAATTTTTCTCACGGTCTCCACTCATTTCTCTAACAGACAAAGAACACTCAGGCTAGAGGTGGGAGTCTATGAAGTCTATAGCTCCTTGAACCATGTGATGAACACTTGGTTCCCTAGAGACATCCTGCATAGCTGTGAGAGTATCTCTCACACTTTGTAGAACTTCCTGCGGTGAAGTATCCAGACTGGTCCCTGACCTGTCATGGACCAGTGAGAGACTTTGCTTCCTCTTAAATGCCGATGCCCTTGCAGTTGTTTAAGGCTCTGACATAGAGTCCTCACTCTTGGTGGGCTTTTGAGCAACCACCAGCTCATCTCCCTTAGTCTTGATCCCCATCTTGGACAGCATCTCTGAGCATATGCAGTCCTGAGCTGTGCGCGCGCACTCGTGGAGACTGCTCGTTTCAACTCCATTCTGCTCCAGTGCCGCAATTACCACTCCTCCGTACACCAGACCTTGGTTCACGTAGCAACTCTCCTCAATAGTGAGAAGAATCATTGCTGGGAGATCAATCTTCTCCTTGGTCTTGAGCGCATATAGCAATCTCACATCTCGTGCATTGATGATGTGAGTGCGTTGGTTCCATGGGGTGATGTTGTGGGTGAGGATATTGAATAGGACCCTGTCGGGGATAGACATCACCACTGCGTGGAAGTTCTTCATGGTGGCCCCTTTGTTGAGCAGCTGGACCATCTTCCCTCCTTGATGACCCAAGTCATTCAAGGTTGTGTCCTTTCGAACCACCAACCCTTCTGAGTCCAAGCTGAAAGTCTTGCATATCCAAGACTTTATGAGGTTGACGGTGACGCCCTGGACTGTGGAGATGAGGTAGTCATTGTCTTAATCGCTCTAGAGCGGTCTAAGATATCTCATGTGCTCTTTGAGCAGCTCAGTGTAGACGGGGATGGTTCATTAGTATACTACTCAATTTTAATGAAAGAAAATCAGAAAACAACTTCATCATTCTTACTGATTAGTGTACCCGTTGTATTTGCTTCTCCTAATGGTTGGTCAAGTAACAAAAATATTGTATTTATCAATAAATCATTCTGGGATTTCGAAACGATTAGATTAGAATAATTGAAAATAGGAATCGGATCGGAACCATGAAGCTTCCCACGGGGCGAGACTCTATCCAGATCTAAAGAATCTACCAAAGAGTACTCTACCTAGTTCCCCAATAGATTATCTCACAATAATACCTAATTTATCTTGAATCGGGATCTTTTGGCTCAACTTTATCCTAGTTTTACCGAGGGAAGCAACCCCATTTTTCACCTTGAATTGGTCAAAATATGTAGAATTTCTTACTTTTCATGGAGGATTAGACCCAGTAACCGAGGGTATATGGCTAAGCAATATTGCACAACATCATGTTAGCTCTTCAAAAGGTGATACACACACGTTCGATCTATGTTGTTATCTCTCCATGAAATGTATGTTTGTAACAATAGGGACAAAATTTTTTTGATTGCAACCGACTGAGAGTGTTGTTTCGATTCTTTTGAGTAATATAGTGAACTTGAGGGGAAGATTTGCAAGGGAATGGCTTTGATGCTACCACATTCGGTGTGCTAGAATCGGTTGAATATTAAGTGTGTACGTCACCGTTTATTGTTGTCTCATTCAAAATATACAAAAGGTCCTTATATGGGCCTCCCACTATTGATTAGTTGGGTTCCTCTAATTTCACCGGAAGCGAGAAATTTGTCACTCTTTTCGTCCCCTTTTTGATGTCTGCCTGAGGACCTCTGTGATAGCTTCAATAGTTCATTAAAATTGATGCAATCCCTTTAGAAAGAAAGACATAATAGAATAGAATTACGGGTGCCGGTTGCGAAAACAGACGGTGACTTTCTCAAAGCGTAATAGGGGCGTAGGAAAGAAAGTTCGGGTTGAATTTCAAATGAAGACAGAATAGACGGCGAGAGAGCTTGTTTTTGGGTGTGAAGCAGTCTCAAACCAAAATACTGCGCATTAGCTCTCCCTGAAAAGGAGGTGATCCAGCTGCACCTTCTAGTACGGCTACCTTGTTACGACTTCAAGGAGTACACCACAAGACCAGACAAGTTGCTCTCTTGCCTTGCAGAAGCTCCATCTGTGTTTTAAGTTAAGTCATTTCATAAGACCACTCTTCTTATTCTACGATAATCCAATTTTCTCTTTCAGTGGTGGAAACGAAATCAATTAATATTGATGCCATGTTATCCACTGGATCTACTCTTGAAGGAATTCATTACCAAGAGAAAAAATTAAAAAGGAGAGGAAGCGAGCAACCTCTTCCAGAAAGAGTAGCTCCATGCCGATTCTCTATCATGGATACGTGAGATGCTTTTGACCTACGAGTATCTAAACGGGTAGAGGAGTAAGGGAAAAACAGGGATTTCCTTAAACCTAAAGAAATGATCACAGGAAAAAGAAACCCCGCGCTATTGGCTACCGACCTGAAAGGAATGTTGGGCAAGAGTTCCTACAAAAAAAACAATTATGCACAAATAAGATAAATCAAATAAATCAAAAATATGCACAAAATCTAAACAGATAATGAACCAGATAGTTGGACCGAAGTCCCCGACAACTAGGGCTGCCCAAAAAAACCTGTTACCGCGGTACCATACCGAAACCTGTTTATACTGTACCGTCTACCCGGTTAACCGTACCGTCTTTGGCGGTACGGGTACCGTTATTATTAGACGTATGCGGTTTAGGTAACGGTATGTAACTTTTATACCGTGGTTAACCGCAGTTAACCGGTTATATATATAACTATATATTTATATATACATATAATCTAAAATTTCGGTTTTTGATATTTTAATATTATTTACTATGTGTTAGTCTTTTGTATATCCTTTAGCTTATACTTTGATAACTTGAACAAAGATAATCTAGAAAAAGGAAACTCCTTGCCTATGACGTAATATATTATGTGCATTGAAGAGCAAGGTAAGCATATAAATAGTGTATATTGTAATTATGTTTTGTTAAATCTTGTGAGATGTATTTTGCTATCACTTAGTTGATAAAGCAGCTTGTAAATTATGCCGTTTGAATCTACGTGAATTGATTTTGTCTTATATTGTTGGATTGTTTATTGTCATTGTGATTATAAATGTGCTGGTCATATATTATATAATGAATTTATTAGATGATTGAGCATTGTATAATGGTGGATTTGTGTTATATGTTACATATATAAACTAATACTTGCATATGATATGAAATGCTTGGTGCTTTCTAGTTTTTTTATTGTTTTTATTTGCTCACTTTTATCTAGTTTGTTATCATTACACAAGGTTATTTACATTAAAAAAAATCTACACCCGGTTTCGGATAACCTGAATTACCGTACCGTTCTAAATGGTTAACCTGAATGCGGTTAACCGATGTAAATGGAATGGTAACGGTATCGAATTTTTAAAACCGTATTACTCGGTTAACCGCATATACGGTTAACCTTACCGTGAACACCCCTACCGACAACAGTGCCAAAAACTTGTTGGGAAAATGCTAATTAAAGTATCTTGCTAACTATGGGCAGTGAACCCAGTCGTTGTAGCAACAAAGTCGTATCCACAAGGGACTTCGTAAGTATTTAATCAATTATAAGCTTAGTGTTTGTGCAAGAATATAAACAATTAGAATAAATGTAAATTTGGGGTTTTTTCGTTGTAGTTGGAGAAATAAAAGGAAACAATAAAACTAAACTAACGAATCTAAGATAGGCCTAGCTCGGGATGGAAATTGCACCCGCAACCCTTTACTACCAATTGCTGAATCTTCGATTAATAGCTAAACAACAAGAATTTAATTAATAGCCAAATCTATTTCTATTAATCCTAACCAATTTAAACGGGAACCGAATGTTTGTTGGATCCCAAATGCATCAGAAGCATTAAGCACAAATCTACCCTAAGTTGTAATAAGAACCTCATCTCATAATCCATTGAAAATCGGCTAACATTGATTTAGTCCCAAAGGTATAGATTTCTACTTCCAGAAAGCCATCCATAGAATTCCACACTAATGCTAAACTAAATGGAAATATCAAACCAACCAATTCAACATAATGGCAATTAATTAGAGAAACCCTAAGCAAATCTCTAATTTAATAAAGACAAGCTTAAGGGCTATAATCACTCAATAATCATCTTCAATCAAGAACAATGACTAAAATATAGCATAAACTTCAATCCAAGGTTCAACAATGGAGTTTAGTTATTTGGGGCAAAATCCCAAACCCTAGCTACAAGGAGTCTACTCAAGCATAGTAGAAGTAGAGAGGAGATAAGAGAGAAATGGCCATGGATAAGGTGTATAGCTTTAATGGAGGTATAACTTTTCCTTTATCCTTCTTCTTCCTCTTATCTTCTTTTTCTCCTCTTATTCATCGTCTGGAGCTGCCTGAGTCTCCACCCTATATTCTCTTATTTTTCTAGATTTTAAAACGTGTTTTGCTGCAAACTAGGCTTGGTCCGGGTTGCTTTCCTAGACATGTACCTAGACGGGGGTGAAAATAGGCAGAAAGTCCGTTCTGGCTGTGGTCCGGGTTTAGTTTCTCGGACATAAACCCGGACCACACTTCTAGAAATCAGCTATAACATGTTTATGCTCTAGTTTCTTCAATTTAGCTCCGATTTTGGATCCGTTTGCGCCAATGCATTCCTCTTTTTGTATAACGTATTCCTAGCTATGTTATTCCTCCTATTTTAGCAATAAATGTATAAAACACCAATAAAACACAAAACTAGAGGAAAACTAGCTAGAGTGGAGAAATGGGCATGAAAAGTGTTGATAAAATCTCATTTGGACACTCATCATGGGGTGAGATCGATGCGGCTCAAGAACTCCCATCTTGTGATTGCAAAGGAGGTGACAAGTTAAGAAAATTCATAAGGGGGAAGAGGGTTATCGAGTTTCTGATGGGGCTCAATGAGAAATTTGGCACGACACAGGGAAACATTCTCATGCTTTCCCCTTTGCCATCCATAGACCATTGTTTTACGATCTTGGTCTAAAAAGAGAGACAGAAGCAAATATTTTTGACACAATTACCAGAGACAAACACTCTCTCTTTCTTCGCTCAACAAGGGGGGAGAGGAACGCAAACAAAATAGATTCAATTTACCCAATGACTCTAGAACACCTACAAATCCTAGACGCTCAAACCTCTATTGCATATTCTGCAACAAGCAAGGGCATACAGAAGACAAGTGTTTTCAGAAGAATGGCTTTCCGCCAAATTAGAGAAACCCTAGACCCCATAATCGAAGAAGCGGTGCGAACTCCAGCAGTTTTCTGGGCAACAATGGCGATGATGTAAAAGAGGAAACGAAGGACCCGCTCGATGGTGTTCTTAGCAGTCAGCAGATAGCAGGACTTATGATTACATCAGTAAATCTCAATCAACTAACAGAGATACCCCAAGCACTAAAGCTCCAAACTATGGTTTTGTGGGTAAATTTTCTGAAACCCTAACATGTTTAAGCTCTCAATCTATTGATCATTACGCACTTGATGCTAATAGAAAAATCATGTTAATAGACTGGATTTTAGACACTAGTGCATCGGATCATATGTGCGGTAGTTAAAACCTTTTTCATACTCACACAATTCTTGATAGCCCCATTACCGAGGGTATGCCAGATGGACACTCACAGTCTGTTAGAATTGTAGGAAACATTAAGTTGAATTCTTTTATTACTTTAAAAGATGTGTTATTTGTTCGCATGTTTAAGTTTAATTTAATTTCCATAAGTAAGTTGTCCGATCAAATGAAGGGTAAGTTTTGTTTTAATGCGTCATGTTGCTTTTATTAGGAATGTAAGGAGAAAAGGATAATGCTCATTGGTCATCTCTTTAGAGGTCTTTATGTTCTGGATCAGGAAGTTGTGAACCCTAGAAAATTTATTTCTCATGCATGTGAAGACAGTGGTGTTAGTCTAGGTTTTGATTGTAAGGATAGGCTTAGTCTTTGGCATCATAGGTTAGGACACATACCAAAGGACAAGCTCCTTAAGCTTGACATTTGTGAAGAGAAACTAAAGGATAAACAGTTTGTATATGAATCTTGTTCAAGAGCTAAGAGTCACAAGTTACGTTTTAAGTCAAGCACCATTAAAAGGAATGAGATTTTTAATATGATTCATGCTAATCTTTAGGGGACATACAAGACCAGAACTTATGATGGCAATGTTTATTTTCTCACCTTGGTAGATGATAAAAGTAGAGCCACCCGGACTCACCTCTGTTCTTTAAAATCTGATTCCTTTCATTTAATCATCTAGTTCTTTAAACTTATTGAAACACAATTTAATAAAAAAAGGTCAAGGGTCTTAGAAGAAATAATGCATATAAACTTGGGAGTTCCAACTTTGCTTCTGTTTTTCTTAAAGAAAATGGCATCATACATCAAGATGCTTGCCCACATACACGAGCAAAATGGTGTAGTGGAACGCAAGCACAGACACCTACTAGAAACTGCAAGAGCTTTGATGTTTCACCTACTTAGTAGCACTGATGTTTGTAGTGCCTATGAACTTATCTACAAGGTAAAACCTTATTACTTAGAATTAAAATGTTTAGAGTGTTTATCTTTTTTCAACATAAAGAAAAACCAGCATGACAAATTTGCTTCAAAATCTGTCAAGGCCATATTTCTAGGGTATCCTCAAGGAAAGAAAATATATAAATTCCTGGATTTGGACAACAATAAAATTATTTTTAGCAAGGAAATTTATCCCTTTAAAACCCTTCAGTTGATAAAATTGATAAGTGTTTGCCAAATGACTCTTCCAATCTGTTTGTTTATGAGAATGATGAGCATGTTGTTAAGTGGAAAGCACCCCCTGAGATCAATGATCAAAGGAGGCAGCAAGACTTGATGCCAATGCATAACACTCTCCTGATGAAAATGAAGGAAACCTACAGACCTCAGACAACACTCCTCGGGATGCAGCATCAAATTTGCAAACTGCAGAAAATGGGACTGAGCAACCTGAAGGCTGAAGCACATAACACCTCTAATGGCTTGCAACCGGAATCAGTGGTTGGAGAAGAAAATTCCAATTCGAAGGTCCACAAGAGAAAGACACCCTCCAAGGCATTTGTAAGATTACATTGTAAACCACCAGTTCTGTAAAATTTTATGTGAAAGAATTGCTATGATAAACTGCATTTCTTCATATTTAGCTTCAAGTGAAATTTATGATTCAAGGGCAGTTCTATTAAATGATGAGGATAGTATAGTTAGTTCTAAGCTGCCAAGAAATCATTATATGTCTCTCCCTGAGCAAGTTTGTCTTTATTCTGATGTGCAAAAGGAAACTGAACCCTTCACCTATAGTTAGGCAGTAAAAGACTATAGATGGAGGATAGCTATGCAAGAGAAATTTGCGGCCTTAGACAAAAATGACACTTGGGATGTAGTTGAGCTGCCTTAAGGGAAGAAAGCAATAAAGTGTAAGTGGGTCTATAGATTAAGTACAAAGCATATGGTTCTTTGAAGAGATGTAAGGCTAGGTTGGTTGTCAAAGGCTTTACACAGAAATACGGCATAGACGATTTAGTGACCTTCTCACCAGTAGTTAAATTCACAACTATAAGGACATTGATTTCAGTAGCAAAAAACAAGAAAATGGGATATAGAAAAGTTAGATATTAATAATGCCTTCCTCTGTGGGGACTTGGAGGAAGTTGTTTACATGCAAATTCCATAAGGGCATCATTTAGAAAATTCAGGGAAAGTTTATAGGTTGAAAAGGTCATTATATGGATTAAAATAAGCCTCTATGAAGTGGCATCATAAACTTAGTATCTTTTTGAAGGATTTAGGTTTTGAACAATCTTTAAATGATTATTCACTCTTCTTTACAAAAACTGAAAGCAAAATGTGTTTCCTTGTGGTCTATGTAGATGATATCCTTATTACAAGAGATGATGTGAATCTTATTGCTTCAGTTAAACAAGATCTTGACAGAAAATTCAAACTTAAAGATTTAGGGAATCTGAGTGTCTTTTTGGGAATGCAATTCTTGCACATTGTCGAGGGTATAATTTTAATGCAAAAGGCTTATAATCTAGATTTGGTAGCTGAATTTGGCTACTCTGATAAGAGGGCAGCTGCTAGTCCTCTGGAACTAAATGTAAAATTGAGAAGAGGTGAAGGTAATGTTTTAGAAGATCCTAGTTTTTACAGGCGCCTTATATGAAGGTTAAGTTTTCTTCCCCATACTAGGCCAGACCTTTGTTTTGCCATTCAAGTTCTAAGCCAATTTCTGGATTGTCCAACCAATTTGCATTTGGAGTCAACTTTGCACGTTCTCATATATGTTAAAGGAACTGTTAACTATGGGTTTCTATTTATTAATAAGGCATATTTCAGTTTAACGGCCTATTGCGATGCTGATTGGGCTGCTTGCCCAACACGGGATGTTCTATTAGCGGGTTTTTTTGTTTGTTTGGGTGGTAGTCCTTTATGTTGGAAATCTAAGAAACAAACAAGTGCGGCTTTGTCTTCTGCAGAGTCTGAGTACCGAGCTATGAGGCAAGTCACAGCTGAGCTAAGTTGGATAACAAGACTGCTCAAAAAGGTTTGGAGTTCCTGGTGTCAAGCCTATACCCATTAAATCTGATAGTCAGGCTGCAATATATATTGCGAGGAATCCGGTCCTTCACGAAAGGACAAAATATATTGATTTAGATATACACTTTGTACGTCAAAAATTGCAAGAGGGTTTGATTTATTTAGAATTTGTTTCCTCAAAGAATCAACTGACAAATTAAAGACGCTGACAGGGAAGTGTTATCCCACACTGATCAGAAATCTGGGAATGAAGGTTTATGATGACAAAAACTAAAGCTTGTTATTTTTCAAATCATACAATTAGAGAGGGGGAGGGTATTAAGATAGTTTAGTTCAGTTTTTATTTTTGTTGTATACTCTATTCCATGCTCTTATTATATTCTGTTGCACACTGTTAGTTTATTTTAGGGTCAGATTTAGTTTAGTATTAGTTTTCGGAACGGCTCTTTTGACTGGTTTCTTTTTCCAATTTGTTTTCCTTTCCTGTAAAAAAAAACATCTGAAGTAGTCTTGATTCGTTTGTATTGTCTCCTCGCATTTTTCTTTCACAATAGAAATCAAGAGAGATGTTTCTTTCCTCGATGACTGTTCGACTGAGTAATTGCACCATTAGCTCAGAGCCGGCTCTTAGCAGGAGCAGGAGGTGATTTAGAACAGGGCCCCCACTTATTTGGGGCCCCAAAATTTTAACTATTTACTATAAAAAAATTGATATTTTTCTACTCTCTAACGGTAGTTTCTGACGTTTTATTTTTCTCCTACTTCCAATCCACTATTAACTCTAACGGTAGTTTCAATAAATAATTAGAGATGACTTTTCATTTTTCTCTACTTTTTTAATATCAATAACTTCTTATTTACCTGCTACTCTATTTAATAGGAAGAGATTGATCGACAGAGTCAGGCACTTCTTCCTCTTCTGTGACTCTGCACACCTGCACGGCTGCACACTTCTCTCTCTCACTTTTGTCTTTGCACACAATCATCTTCTCTCTGTACACTCATCTGCTCTATATCAAATCATAATTCTATTCCTATTTTAATATCCCTCCCTGTACGTCTGTTTTGCTAGCGGTGCTCTCCTCTCCATATTATATGTAGTACTACTCACTTTTCAATTTTTCACTTTTGTCAGTGTCACACTCACACAGAAGAGTGCAAGCAGTCTCGCTTTGCCTCTGCAGGCAGCAGTCTGCATATATATATATATATTATATTATATTATATTAATACTTTTTGTTTTGTGTTCAGACTTCAGTCCACAGAAGGCAAAGGCATACTGGCATAGCTCTGCCGAGAGCAACACTGCAAGTGCAACAGCGACAGCAGACAACAGTAAGTGAAAAGTTATTTACAAAAACAAAATCCAGATTATTCATATGTTATACCCTCGGCATATTTAGATTAATTTAAACTAACCCTTCTTCCAGTAAACAAACACTAGTTGAACTTAGAGTAGAAAAGTAGTAAAACTTAGGAGATTTTTTTAATTGGAATATAGACAAATATTCCTATAATTCGTATGATATATTATCTTAATTTTTTATCTGGGCAATGTACTGGTATATCCGTATATGTTGTGTTATTGTTTTATTTATAATTTAAATTATATTGGAAGACTAAAAGTCTAAAATAATTTGTACAGTTTATTTAATATTTTATTTAATATTAATCATTCTTAAAAAAATTGCAGGTTTGATTCAATTAAATTGATTTGTAATCAGCAGTTAAGCGGCAAGCCGTATAAGTCTTCAACACACAATTTACTAAAGCTCAGGTTCTATTGTTTCAATTTATATCTATCAATTTTTATAAGTTAGCTCCTTTTGTTACTGAGATATCATGTCATCTAGAATTAGAAAATATGATTCTGGATATGAGAAGCGTAAGAAAAAAAAGAAAATTGAGGAGTTAACACGGTCCCAAAGAGGTGCACTTGATAAGTTTATTGTTTTGACGAATAATCAAAACATTGATGATAAGAAAATTGCAAGTTTGAACGAGAATGATGCTAATATAGATGGTAGTTTGCCTTCAAATGATGTAGTTGTTGTGGATGTTAATGATGTTGAACCTAATGTGAATGGTGATGAAAAGAATGATATTACTTTGACGAATTTAGTTGATTGTGAGACTTATGTTGCTGATTTTGAAAAAAATGATGATGTTGAGCAACTTGAGTCTTTAGATATCTCTCCTATACTAGATATATTTGATCCTAGGAATTGGGATTCACTTGATTCCAAGATGATTGATGATTTAGTTGCTAAGGGTCCTAAAAGAGATGTGTCATTTAAGAAAGGCCCTAAAGATAAATCATCTAAACGATTTTCTTCGACCTTGTATACTAGAGTTTTACCAAATGGAGAAAAATGTGATAGAGATTGGCTTGTGTACTCAAAAGAGATAGATAAAGTATTTTGTTTCTGTTGTAAAATATTTAGAAAAGGGCTTGGAAAAGGTCAATTAGCAACTGGAGGTTTTGGAGATTGGGTGCATGTTAGCACTAGGCTCAGAGAGCATGAGACGAGTACAGAGCATGTCACGAATATGGCTACTTGGTATGATTTGAGATTAAGGCTCCTTAAAAACCAAACCATTGACAAAAAAGCTCAATCACAACTACAGAAGGAAAAAGAGCATTGGAAAAGAATGTTGTTTAGAATTATATCGATTGTTAAATTTCTTGGAAAGCACAATTTAGCTTTTCGTGGTACAAAAGAAAGGTTGTATGAAAATAGCAATGGAAATTTTCTTGGCTTGATTGAGATGTTGGCAGAGTTTGACCCTGTAGTTCAAGAGCATGTTAGGCGCATTTCAAGTGACGATCTTCATGTGCATTATCTTGGTCATAATATCCAAAATGAGTTAATAGTTTTGCTTAGTTCTACAATAAAATTGGAAATTATTAAGAAAATAAAACAAGCAAAATATTTTTCGGTGATTCTTGATTGTACTCCTGATTTTAGCCACCAAGAGCAAATGTCTATGATTTTAAGATATGTTGATGTTTCTTCTAGTCATGTTCATATCGAGGAGTCTTTTTTAGGATTTTGAATGTGAATGATACTAGTGGTCAAGGGCTATTTGATGTTTTGCTAAACGAATTAAAGTCTTGATTTGTATTGATGATGTGAGAGGACAGGCTATGACAATGGATCAAATATGAAGGAAAACATCAAGGAGTACAAAAAAAGCTCTTGGATTTAAATCCTAGAGCTTTTTAATGCATGTGGTTGTCATAGTCTTAATTTGGCATTATGTGATATGGCAAACAGTTGTGGTAAAGCTAGGGATTTTTCGGGATATACAAGTGTTACAATATAAATTCCACTAAAGATGGCATATTTTGAAAGAAAATGTAAAAGGACTAACACTAAGTCATTGTCGTCTACATCGTTGGAGCAGAGTTGATAGTGTTAAAGCTATACGGTTCCAATTGTGACATACGAGAAGTTTACTTCAAGTTGCAGAATATGATATGATTCTAAATAAGACAGTGAAGCCAAATCTTTAGCGACAAAGAGCTAGGTGATTATGAGTTTTTAGTTGCAATTGTCATTTGGTATGATATATTATCTTCCATTAATTTAGTTAGCAAGCATTTACAATCAAAGGATATGCTTATTGATGTTGCTATTGAACAAGTGAAGGGATTAATTTCATATTTTGAGAAGTATAGAGAAAATGGTTACCTTAATGCCATGAATATTGCAAAGGAAATTGCCAATGAGATGAATATTGATCCTGTGTTCCCTTCTAGACGTCAAATTAGGAGGAAAAGACACTTTGATGAGAACCCAGATGAAATGCAAGTATTGTCTAGTGAGGAATCATTTAGAGTTAATTATTTTCTATGCATTGTTGATCAAGCAATTACTTCATTGAATAGGAGATTTGAACAATATCAGGAATACCAAAATATTTTTGGTTTCTTGTTCACGTCAGACAAGTTGCGTTCTTTGGATGATGCAAGTCTTATTTCTTGTTGTATTCAGCTTCAGAATGCACTCAAGAATGAAACACAATCTGATATTGATGGGAATGATTTGAATGTGGAGCTTAAGTTGCTTAGAGAGTTCTTGCCTGATGAAAAGATGGGTCCTATTGACATTTTGAAGTTTTTAAAACGTGTAGATTGTTTTCCTAATGCAATCATTGCATATAGAATCTTGTTGACTATTCCTGTTACTGTTGCATCTACAGAAAGAAGTTTCTCAAAGTTAAAGCTGCTAAAGTCGTACCTGCGCTCTACAATGTCTCAAGAAAGACTCAATGGATTGGCAATGATATCAATTGAGAATGAACTGTTGGAGCAAATCAAATATGAAGATTTGATTGATGATTTTGCTTCAAAGAATGCTCGAAGGATGGCTCTTTTTAAATAGTTGTTAGATTATATTTATTATATGTAAGTTTAAGTCGTGAACTTATGATACACCGACAATAATTATTCATAAGTATTTATATAAAAAAAATTAAGATCTCATTTTCAATTCAACACAGGGCCCCCAAAATGATTGAGACGGCACTGCATTAGCTGTGTAAACTTGAATAACTATCAAAATCTTAAGTTCGTCAAACAGTATTGTGGATATATCGTGTGTTGAAAATTACGAAAAAAAAATGAAGAACGTTAGTATAAATTTGATTATTTAGTCTTATATTTTATGTGGTAAAAGAATCTTGAAGTTGTAGAAAAGCTAATGTTCTCTTATATATTCATATTAGTCAAATAGAGAGACACACACATGAGCATGACACGACACACGTCTATACTTGTTTATAAGTTATTAGTAGAGAAAACTGAGAGAAAAAGGTTTTGAGTTGCTAGTCTATAAATTATCACAAATTATGATGACTCAATTAAAACGGGATGGTGAAAATGTCATTCTTATTATTTGTATAGCACAAAGTTTGCTAAATACAAATTGACCTAAATCATTTTGGATAATAAATCACACTTTAAGTTATCCGAATGAAAGCGGCAAAAAATCTTTCCAAATATAAAAATAAGCAATTGGACATTGACACCCAAAACTAAGGATCGAGGCTGTCAACTTCTTATCCTAACTAACCACTCCATATGAACTGTTCTTACAAGCAAATTCAAATAATCTGTTTTAGGTAGCATGCATGATGATGACATCTGATTTGGCTTACAAGTGGAAGAAGATCGTCCTAGGAAATGTTTTAAAAACGGTAATCTTCACACGTTAGATTCTTACATCGTTTTGACCGAAATGCAAAAGAGAGTAATCCCTATAAAATATCTTCATTTCGTCACCAATAGCCATAACCTGTCACCCGTCTAAAAATCCTTAAACTATCACCGCTTCTCCAGCTAAAGCTATTTGTAGTAATCACCATCGTTGACGTCTTTGACGGCAAAATATAAAGCAATGGAGCAGATAAAGGTGAGCGTAATGAAAACTTATGGTTTTTTTTTTGTTATACAGCAGTGAAAGATGAACTGCTTTTGACATATTTTTTTATTATTTTACTAAAATATTAGTTATAATTATTATAGAATAATTTATTATATTTGTACAAAAATTTTATATGACTATATTATCGTATAATAGTTTTAATATATTATAATACTTTTTGTTTATATATGTAAATAATATAGCATATATCTGTCCAAAATACATGACTTAATAACTGAATAATTTTTTTAAAAAAATTGCTTTAAAAATACTAAGCATATTTATAATTTTTTTAAACAATTATTTTTGGCTACACGCATCTATAGCTATCTTTACTTACATTTATAATTGTACAATATGTATAGTGTGATAATACAGGTTTTGTAAATTTATTAGGAGTTAGTATGTACATCTAGTACAATTTCAATAATATTAAAATTCATTGTATAACTATATATATATATATATATATTCAAAAATGAGTATACACCATGATTCAAATACACTATGACTCGAAAAGAACGTTCAAATGAAATATATATATAACAATTAGTATCATTTTTTTGATAGTAATGGATACGATGAAGGTTGTGTGCATGATTCTAATCATCAGTGAAAATATTTATAAATTATCGTCGCTATGTAAAAACCAAGGTTAATGAATACGTAAAAAATCGATTCCAACAACTAAGTTTACCGTTTCCAAACTTTTAAATTCTTCAGGTTTATCAATTAGTCAAAGCTCTGTAAACTGATAAATGGTAAGGAAAAATTCTTATACACTATGATTCGATAAGAACGGTCAAAGGGAAAGATATATATTATAGTTAGTGTCATCTTTTCTATAATAGTGATGGAAGCGATTGTCGAAGGTTGTGTACATGTTTCTAATCATCAGTGGAAACATTCATAAGTTATCATGGATACGTAAAAATCAAGGATAACAGAATACGTAAATTCGAATCCAACAACTAAGTTATTTGTTTCCAAACGTGTCTAGTCTTCAGGTTTACAATTAATTAAGCTCGATAACTGATAAATGCAAAGAAAATATTATAATGCACTATGATTGATAAGAACCGTGAAAGGAACAAATATATAATAGTTAGTGTCACCTTTTTCAAAATAGTGACGAAAACAATTATAGAACGTTGTGTACATGTTTCTAATCATCAATGGAAACGTTTATAAGTTATCGTGGATACGTAAAAACTAAAATGAATACGTAAAATTGGCTCCAACAACTTAGTTTATCATTTCTAAATGTTTGTAGCCTCCAGGTTTATCAATTAGTCAAGCTTTGTAAACTGATAAATACTAAGAAAATATTCTTATACACTATGATTCAATATGAACGGTCAAAGGAAAAGATAGATAACAGTTAGAGTTATCTTTTTAAAATAGTGGTGGAAACAATTGTAGAAGATTGTGTACATGTTTCTAATCATCAGTGGAAACGTTTATAAGTTATCGTGGATACGTAAAAACCAAGGCTAAATGAATACATAAAATCAACTCCAAAAACTCAGTTTATTGTTTCCAAATGGTTTATAGCCTTCAGGTTTATCAATCAGTCAAACTCTATAAATTGATAAATGCTAAGAAAATATTCTTATATACCATGATTCGATAATTAAGAATAGTAAAAAAAAGATAGTGTCATTTTTTAAAACTAGTGATGGAAAAGATTATAGAAGATTGTGTACATGTTTCTAATCATCAGTGGAAGCGTTTATAAGTTCTCGTGGATACGTAAAAACCAAGGCTAAATGAATACATAAAATCAACTTCAAAAACTCAGTTTATTGTTTCCAAATGGTTTATAGCCTTCAGGTTTATCAATCAGTCAAACTATAAATTGATAAATGCTAGGAAAATATTCTTATATACCATGATTCGATAATTAAGAATAGTCAAAAGAAAAGATAGTGTCATTTTTTTAAACTAGTGATGGAAACGATTATAGAAGGTTGTGTACATGTTTCTAATCATCAGTGGAAGTGTTTATAAGTTCTCGTGGATACGTAAAAACCAAGGCTAAATGAATACATAAAATCAACTCCAAAAACTCAGTTTATTGTTTCCAAATGGTTTATAGCCTTCAGGTTTATCAATCAGTCAAACTATAAATTGATAAATGCTAGGAAAATATTCTTATATACCATGATTCGATAATTAAGAACAGTCAAAAGAAAAGATAGTGTCATTTTTTTAAACTAGTGATGGAAACGATTATAGAAGGTTGTGTACATGTTTCTAATCATTAGTGGAAACATTTATAAATTATCATGGATACGTAAAAGTCAAGGCTAAATGAATACGTAAAATTGACTCCAACAACTCAGTTTATCATTTTTAAATGTTTATAGCCTTCACGTTTATCAAAACCTAAACCCTAAACCACAAACCCTAAAAACCTGTCGAGTCAGTAACGACAATATAAAGTGTGGAACTAATGCCAAAAAGATTACCCTACCCCCAAGCACCCTAAAAACCACCCTAGGAAAGCTAAAAATGTCGAAGGCATTTTTAGGGTTTGTGGTGCAGGGTTTAGGGTCTAACGAGCCTAAACCCTAAACCACAAGCCCTAAAAACCTGTCGAGTCAGTAACGATAATATAAAGTGTAGAACTAATGCCAAAAAGATTACCCTACCCCCCAAACACCCTAAAAACCACCCTAGGAATGCTAAAAACGTCGAAGGCATTTTTATGGTTTGTAGTGTAGGGTTTAAGGTCTAATGACCCTAAACCCAATACCATAAACCCTAAAAAACTGTCGAGTTAGTGACGACAATATAAAGTGTAGAACTAATGCCAAAAAGATTACCCTACCCCCCTCCCCCCCGAAACACCTTAAAAACCACCCTAGGAATGCGAAAAATATCAAAGGCATTTTTAAGGGTTGTAGTGCAGGGTTTAGGGTCTAATGACCCTAATCCCTAAGCCACAAACCCTAAAAAACTATCAACTCAGTGATGACAATATAAAGTGTAGAACTAATGCCAAAAAGATTACCTACCCCTAAACACTCTAAAACCCACCCTAGGAATGCTATAAACGTCGTAGGTTTATAGTAAAGGGTTTAGGGTCTAACAACCTCTAATTCACTTTTTAACAATCTTTGGTTTACTTTTTAACAACCTTTGATTCACTTTTCTTAAACTTAAGATTCACAATGAATCATAAAACATATGTACATATAAAAAATTAAATTTATCAAAACATATTCATGTTTGGTCTTATTTTGAAGAGCTCAAATTATGATGAACAATTGTATAAAATTTATGTTATTTGGACTTATATATAATAAGATACAACATTTTAGAGTTTTACAAAATGATAAAGTAGAAAATGATAAAATAGGTGTAAGCTTGTAAGGTGCCACCATCACCAGGTTCGAAATCGACAAAAAGTTACCCTACATCACATACCCTAGGAGAGTTAAAATTGTCGAAGTATTATTTTAAGGTTTGTAGTGGAGGGTTTAGGTTTATTTTAGAGTTTGTAGTGAAGAGTTTAAAAATATATGACTTGATTTAAGAATGCTATGGTTCATTTGAACTTCAGTTTCTCAGGTATTCTCACTATTTTAACATATTAAATACATTTTTTATATTTATTACAATTTATTTGTAATACTTATATTTTTCTCACTACTCTATTTTTTGTTACAACTCTTTACTCATATTTAATTAAGTTTTATATTCAAAACTTAGATTCTTTTTAAAGTGCATATTGGTTATATTTCATATACGTCACCAAATTGTAATTCTTATTAGTATTTTAAAAAATTACATCATTTTATAAAATTGAAAAAAAGATCTTTCAAATAAAATACTTCTTATTAAAAATAAATATATATGTGCTATGACATGCAACATCACTCTAATTGTACAAATTATTATTTAATTTTCTAAAGTAAAACATTACTAAATCCATAAATATGTTATGATATAATCATGGTCATCATTATATTATTATATTATATCAGCAAAAGAATTCATAATGTAACACAAAATTAATTTATTTAAAATGAATTAAACAACATATTAAGTCTTCATATTTCACTCACCATTAATACTAGAGTAAAAATTATTTCCTTGTATCTGGACCATAAATAAACGTGTAGGTGAAAAAATAGCTAACTTATAAACCATGAGATTAGAATGTTAGAAAAGTTATGGATGGTGGAGATTGATTCCGTCAACGATAGAAAAATGTGATATGTCACAGAATCCCTCCCGAGCAATGGAGGTGCATGCTTTAATCTCTCATTTATTTAAACTTTTCACACAAATGAAAGATCAGAACGCTCGGTAAGGGAGTGTTTTGCTCTCATAATCTAGATAGGCTACTGATGACGATTAGGATGATCGATATAAACTTATTATTGTAGGGTTTTCCAAATGGTAGAGGTGCTTCTTGGTCATTGCGTGGAAACATTGACCGTTGGTGTTTTTTTTTCTAGAAAATTACATCTCCCACCTATGACATTTGACGAAATTACACATCCCCACCAAAGAGGTTTCAAAAATGACTTTCCCCACCCATGTGGTTTCCCACGTTTTACATCTATCAACTTTTCTATGTTTTGTTCAACTTAAGAGATGCTTAAATGTTGTTCAAAGTTGATGAAACTTTACACGAACGATGTCAAAGTGTTATAGTTTGGTCTGGTATGAAATCCAAAGTTTTTTAAGCTCATATGTGATCCATGAGACCCAATAAAATATATGACATGTGAACATGTGTTCATTGGATCCCATATGTCACATGTTAGCTTAACAAATTTTGAATTTGGCATTGAAGAAAAATATAACACTTTAGCATCATCCATATAAAGTTTCATCAATTTTGGACAACATTTAAGCGCATCCTAAGTATAATGAAAATTAGAAAAGTTATGGAATATAAAAAATGGGAAACTACATCGGTGGGAAAATAATTTTTGAAACCTCCTGGGTGGGGTGTATAATTTCTCCAAACTCATGGTTGGGATGTAATTTTCCCTTTTTTTTAAAGAGTGATCTTCTTCTTACCTTGGAATGAACGAACGGTCAAATATATGGTACTTAGGGCTGTCAATCTAGACACGAACCTGAAATCCGACCCAAAACTAACACGCTAAAATATGGGTTTGGGTTACAATTTTCAATCCAAAAGCATTTTTGGGTTGGGTTCGGGTTGGGTTGCTAAAAACCCGGGTCAGTTTTGGGTTTGAGCTGTCAACCCAATTTCAACCCATAACCTGAAAATGTTTTTGAAAAAGAAAAGAAAATATATATTCTTATAGTTATGTGACATAGTTTGATGGTTTTATATGTTATGTTATATTGTCTTGGTGATTTTTTGTAGAATTTGTATTGATAGTACAATATTTTTGATATTAGGTTAATTTCAGGTTGATTTCGGGTCAATTATTGGTTGATTTCCAGTCGATTTTGGGTCGGTTTCGGGTTGATTTCGGGTGTCAGGTAAATTTCTTGTTGATTTTAGGTCATCAAGTTGGTTTTGGGTTGACATAACATGACCCGTTTTGGGTTCGGGTCGGTTTTGAGTTGAAGTGAAACTGAAACATGAACAGGTCTGGTTCGGGTTGAAGTCAACTCGACCTGAAACCTGAAATTTACAATCCCTGGTACTCTAGTTTACCCATTGGATTCTCAATAATGTCACTAATAATATTTATTAGTACCTTTCTCTCATCATATTTGTACTATATCTAATTTTGAAATATCCCAAACCTAAGTATGTTAAGTAAACATCAAGTTATGATTTAATAAGGCTAAAACATACCTCAAAAACATTGGTAGACAATCTAAACCAAAGAAAACACAAGGAAACGCCATAAGGGTAATTTAGGCAAAAACATGCTCTAAGCTTGGAGTGACCTTGATTAGCACCCAAATATCATTCTAAGACCTTATTAACATGATCATGGACATGTTAAATCAATTACCAAAGAAAACCAAGCTCAAAAACAAGCTTAAACACAAGTTGTGCTTTAAGGACTCTTAAAGCACATTTTTAAAAAATTGTCTTAGAAATGGGTTCTGAGTGGCTAAATGCCCATTATTACACATTAATCAACATGTGTACTAATTATTATCACATTAGGAAGCCTAAATCAATGGGAAACCAAAAATTTCACAAATTTGTGCACTAATTGTAAATAGTAACCAAATAGTGCCCAAATTAAGCTTTAGTCAACTTAGCTTAATTAATTGGTCAACAAAGACCATAAATAACCCATTAATGAAGGGGGAACGGTTTTTAGAGGTGGTGAGTCACCAAAGTGTGCCAGCCAAGTTAGAAAAGAAGAGGGAAATAAAGGTTGGTTACTATTTGCTTTTAAAAGGAAAATATCTTACTTTATCCATCTCTCTCTCTTGCTCTTCCATCATTTCCTCCTCTTCCACCGTGTTCTTCTTATTCTTTCTCTCAACAAAACCGTTCATGCTACAGCCATTCTTCCTCCATCTTCATTTGCTCACCAAATGTTCATTTTAGCTCCAAATCAAAAACTAAGCATAGATTTCTCTTAGTTGGAGCAAGCCCTTTAATTCTATCTTTTCAAATCTGCAAAAGCTTGAGTTTGGTGCCATTGAGAAACTCCATTGAAGGGGGAAAATCAAGCTTGAAGAGCTCCTTTGCTTCTTCATTCATTCAAGGTAAGAAAACTTAAAGAAAAATCAACTTTCCACCCATTTTTGTCATTACCGAAAATTATCTTCTCATTGAGCTTTGTTTTACTCCTTGAACTAGCTTTGTTTCAAACTCCAAAGACTAGAAGAAGTCTTGCCTTGCTTTATTATCAAAGCCCATTCCAAATTTCAAAGGTAAACATCCATTTAGTGCATTAAGCAATTCTTGTAAACCTAGGAAATGATTCCTTAGGTTAAGGTGCAATATTTAGCACTTATTACATTATTTGAATTTGGATTAGAACATTAGCAAGAGGATTGAAGTTCTAGGCCGAGAATCATCCAAGAAAACCAAAGGAGGAAGTTGAGAGGAAAGTTTGAGAAACAAGGTAAATAACTTACCTTAAGGTGTTTTATTGTTCTAAGGGGTGGTATCTAGGTAAGTACTAAATGTAGCTTAAAGCTTACATTATATAATGGGTTATATAACCTAGGAAAAAGAATTTGAACAGGTTTGTGAACTTGTGACTAAGGAGCCAATGGAAATGAGTTAGTAAGATAAGCTTAAGATGGATTTTAAGAGCATTATAACTATTGTGAGATTGATGGGTGTATTTGCAGTTTGAAAGCTTTTATATGTGTGAAATTCAGTGTTTAAATTTAAGTCATTTAAGGGCCTAAGAGCCATGTCATTTAAGAGCCTTAGTGCTATGCAATTTAAGATTATTGCACTATATTGAGTTTGTTATGAATGGTTTGAATTGGGTGAGAAAAAGATTTGATGTGTGTGGGTTGATTAAAGAAGAAAGACTAAGCATATGGGCATGATAACATACTAGAGAAGCTATGGCAAAATTTGAGTAGGAACTAAGTGTTTAAAGTATTCTAAGGAGATTTTATGACTAAGGATGTACTAGTGAACCTTAAGGGTTGTTTTTGTGAATATAAAGTAGTTAAGGTGTTCTTGAGTATTAGGATGACTTATGGATGTCTAGGAGGAACTAGGGGTTACAATGGTGAATTTAGGGCACCAAAAACTATGACAAGAGAAGCTAGGAAACTTGTGCAAAGTTTGAAGGAAATAAGGTATAATGCCTTGTGATGATTTAGGTATGAACTAGTTTGTATAACCTTGATGGTGATGAGTGGATTTGGGTGATGGAGATGAAAGTTTTCTAAGAAGGATTTACCATGGTCAAGATGAATGAGAAGAGGTGTAGGGAGTTAAGAGGATGGTTAGGAACAGAGCCGGCTCTTAGCAGGAGCAGGAGGTGATTTAGAACAGGGCCCCCACTTATTTGGGGCCCCAAAATTTTAACTATTTACTATAAAAAAATTGATATTTTTCTACTCTCTAACGGTAGTTTCTGACGTTTTATTTTTCTCCTACTTCCAATCCACTATTAACTCTAACGGTAGTTTCAATAAATAATTAGAGATGACTTTTCATTTTTCTCTACTTTTTTAATATCAATAACTTCTTATTTACCTGCTACTCTATTTAATAGGAAGAGATTGATCGACAGAGTCAGGCACTTCTTCCTCTTCTGTGACTCTGCACACCTGCACGGCTGCACACTTCTCTCTCTCACTTTTGTCTTTGCACACAATCATCTCTTCTCTCTGTACACTCATCTCTGCTCTATATCAAATCATAATTCTATTCCTATTTTAATATCCCTCCCTGTACGTCTGTTTTGCTAGCGGTGCTCTCCTCTCCATATTAGTATGTAGTACTACTCACTTTTCAATTTTTCACTTTTGTCAGTGTCACACTCACACAGAAGAGTGCAAGCAGTCTCGCTTTGCCTCTGCAGGCAGCAGTCTGCATATATATATTATATTATATTATATTATATTAATACTTTTTGTTTGTGTTCAGACTTCAGTCCACAGAAGGCAAAGGCATACTGGCATAGCTCTGCCGAGAGCAACACTGCAAGTGCAACAGCGACAGGCGACAGCAGACAACAGTAAGTGAAAAGTTATTTACAAAAACAAAATCCAGATTATTCATATGTTATACCCTCGGCATATTTAGATTAATTTAAACTAACCCTTCTTCCAGTAAACAAACACTAGTTGAACTTAAGTAGAAAAGTAGTAAAACTTAGGAGATTTTTTTAATTGGAATATAGACAAATATTCCTATAATTCGTATGATATATTATCTTAATTTTTTTATCTGGGCAATGTACTGGTATATCCGTATATGTTGTGTTATTGTTTTATTTATAATTTAAATTATATTTGGAAGACTAAAAGTCTAAAATAATTTGTACAGTTTATTTAATATTTTATTTAATATTAATCATTCTTAAAAAAATTGCAGGTTTGATTCAATTAAATTGATTTGTAATCAGCAGTTAAGCGGCAAGCCGTATAAGTCTTCAACACACAATTTACTAAAGCTCAGGTTCTATTGTTTCAATTTATATCTATCAATTTTTATAAGTTAGATCCTTTTGTTACTGAGATATCATGTCATCTAGAATTAGAAAATATGATTCTGGATATGAGAAGCGTAAGAAAAAAAGAAATTGAGGAGTTAACACGGTCCCAAAGAGGTGCACTTGATAAGTTTATTGTTTTGACGAATAATCAAAACATTGATGATAAGAAAATTGCAAGTTTGAACGAGAATGATGCTAATATAGATGGTAGTTTGCCTTCAAATGATGTAGTTGTTGTGGATGTTAATGATGTTGAACCTAATGTGAATGGTGATGAAAAGAATGATATTACTTTGACGAATTTAGTTGATTGTGAGACTTATGTTGCTGATTTTGAAAAAAATGATGATGTTGAGCAACTTGAGTCTTTAGATATCTCTCCTATACTAGATATATTTGATCCTAGGAATTGGGATTCACTTGATTCCAAGATGATTGATGATTTAGTTGCTAAGGGTCCTAAAAGAGATGTGTCATTTAAGAAAGGCCCTAAAGATAAATCATCTAAACGATTTTCTTCGACCTTGTATACTAGAGTTTTACCAATGGAGAAAAATGTGATAGAGATTGGCTTGTACTCAAAAGATAGATAAAGTATTTTGTTTCTGTTGTAAAATATTTAGAAAAGGGCTTGGAAAAGGTCAATTAGCAACTGGAGGTTTTGGAGATTGGGTGCATGTTAGCACTAGGCTCAGAGAGCATGAGACGAGTACAGAGCATGTCACGAATATGGCTACTTGGTATGATTTGAGATTAAGGCTCCTTAAAAACCAAACCATTGACAAAAAAGCTCATCACAACTACAGAAGGAAAAAGAGCATTGGAAAAGAATGTTGTTTAGAATTATATCGATTGTTAAATTTCTTGGAAAGCACAATTTAGCTTTTCGTGGTACTGTAGACACCAAAAATTCTCACCCGTTTTATTTTGAAATCAAATTTTAAAAAAATGAACATGCTTTCAGAAGCAAGACGGTCGTCCCCGTTTTCAACTAAAGGAATTTCTTTTTCCCGACATTTAAATCTCACATTCCTTATGAGAAAAGGAACACGAGCCTTTTTTTTATTATTATCCGTTTTAACCTACTTCATTTTTGCATACTTATTTTGTTGCTTTTGTTTTAAAACATTTCACCGTTTTAGGAACTCGCAAGTCCCGTGTTCGAATCCTAGCCTGGGCACTACTACCCTTTATTTCTCTCTCAGCTCCGATTAGATTTAGATAACAAACCCGATAAGCATACCGAATGCTATCGCGGCGCAGACGGATGAAGATGCTGGGGGGAGGGCGAGAACCCGAGTTCGAAACTCGGTACAGGCGTTTAGTCCTGTTTTCTATTTTTTGGCTCATTTCTCTCCTTTGGTCGGCCCAGACACCTCACAAGGGACCAAAAAGCAAAGCCCAGCCCAATACTACCTAATAAACCCTAGTTGGACGTCTGTCTTCCCCCCCTCCAGTATAAAACAATCAAAAAAACCCTACAGTGCTCTCCACGTTTTTCCTCGACATCAATCCCGATAATTCTTATTCCAGTCGCCTGTTTGCCTGCTCTTCGGAAGTTCAAAAAAATACAAACCCAGAAACTTACCACGGTCTCTGGTGTTCTTCTTCTCCATTTTGAAACCGAAACTGAAAACTCCAAAAAATCCCACCACCTTCGAAGTTCCCTTCAGCCCCTGAATCTCCACTCCACGCTTCGGAAACTTTTTCTCTGCCGAAACCCACTACACTATCACCAAGCCTACATCCTCCGCAGTTCGCCGGAAGTTGTGTAATCTTCTTTGTATCGTCTTCAACTTATTTTGGGTAGCGACAGAGTAAGTTAGTCCTTGCCTTGATCTTCTCGATTCTCCTGTCACTACCCTCTTAAAATGGTTTTTTCGAATCTCCTCTGTATTTCGTTTTCACTCATTGGATTCGCCCAGATGAACCGAAAAGGGGATGGCGCTTCAAATGTCGACTTCACCGGAAAAGTACCGGTGTTAGTGTCGGCAACCCTCCTCTGGATTTTATCCCGCATGTCTTCTCTCTGTTGGCTCTTCGAAACACTTTTTTTTTTTTCTTGCTAAACCTTTTGCGATTCCTCCATGCATGAACTGACGGGACGCTCGACTTAGTATGGGTTCTGAGAGTTCCAAAGGTTTCTTCACCCTCTAGTTATTTCTCTTCATGGCCCTTGATTACATTTGAATACCACCGCACATATTCCTTAACTAATCTACGACGTTGTGATCAGACTGGTCATCTCCAGTCAGTTTTCCTCGGGTTGTTATTTCGACTCTAATTTCTATCTGATGTTCACCCCGGCCTTTGGCTCGTGTGGTTTCACTGTTTCTGATGAGCTTATGCTGCGCTTTGGGGAATTTGGTTCAATTTACTGGTTCGGGGTTTGTCCCGAGCTTAATATGTTAAGTTGTATTCGACTGAGTCTGGTAAAAACTTTGGGTTCCTGCTGAACTGTTGTCAAATCTCGTCCCTATCCCTCTACTAATCTGTGTACCCGTTGTGAAACTGTCGGTGAAGCTTGAGTTTATTCACGAGTTTCGAACTCATTTGCTCATTCTCTTACAAGTGAATCGTGCAGGAAGTCTTTCTTATCTGTTTTCATGTGCAGGGTGTTAGTGAAACTCCCAGTCCTGACAGAACGCATCACTATCCTATGCTTCGTCTCTTCTTAACCCTTGCTCTCTCTCTGCTGTTGATTCCCTCTTTTGATTTACCTTGCTTGGCTGATTTGGTATGTGCATTCGCTTGTGTGTCCATTTTGCAGGAAATTCTCATCAGTCTCCTGGTACACAAACTCTTAACCTCAGTCCTGTTCTATCTGTTTGGCTTGTGCCCATGGATGCGCATTGTTTTTCTGGTTCAAGATGTACACAATGATGTTTCCTCCATCTGTTTTGTTCTAGTTTGGTGTTAGACTGATTAAAGTAATCATGTCGGGTCCCTGATGTTTGCGTATAGTCTATTAGCTGCGGTTTGGCTTGTTGTTTCAGTTCCCACTTATTTCATTATTCTGTGTGTAGAGGTTAGAGAAAGTGGATTAATCTTAGAACTTATGGTCTGTTGACAAGAAGAAGGAATAAGTTGATGTACTGGCTGATAAAAAGCAATGATATGGCAACTCTGAGGGAGATTTCAAAAATGGCTAGTAGCTCCACTCTAGGATCCACCGAGCATGTTTTTTTTAGGCAGGACTGGTAGGCTTGATTAAGCTTTGATTGTAAGTCGCTAGTCATTTCAGAATTCATGTTAGATTTGTATATAACT
This sequence comes from Limonium bicolor, assembly GCA_023374045.1. Taxonomy (NCBI): domain Eukaryota; kingdom Viridiplantae; phylum Streptophyta; class Magnoliopsida; order Caryophyllales; family Plumbaginaceae; genus Limonium; species Limonium bicolor. The sequence goes on from CM041776.1 coordinate 516,288,629, forward strand.
GTTCACCGTGTGCTTACCTTTGTATGGCCACTGAAAAATAAATAAAAGGGTGAGAATAATAACCAATTAGCAACCCATACAGTAGGGCCCATTTTGCTGAGGTTTCTTGAGGGTTCTTAGGTGGACTAAATCTGGTTTACTTCTTAGATAGTCTCAGATTTTCATTCCTTGTATTTTATCCATTCTCTGTAATCCTTCCTTATCTATTCATGATTCGTTTGGTTGGCTTTTCATAAGTTCATGTCCATATGTGGTATTTGTTTTGTAATCTATATCTACATATTGATTTACTTTGGTGGCTCATTCTTTTGTTAATACCGATTGATATGCATGGGCTTGTTCTGTTTGGGCCTGCCTCAACTTGGGCCCAAATCTAGCTTAACTCAGACCTAGCCCATAACTAGCCAAACCAGGCTAGGACAGGTGGCCTTAGATAGCCCATTAGGCTGACCTCTTTTAGTGGGCCTTCGAGGCCCACTCTAGAAAAGCTTTTAGGATCAAGGGCTTGTCTCACTCAAACGGGCCGTAGAGTCCGGACGGTGAGAACAACCCTTTCTATTATAAGACTTTCCAAACCATCCCTTTAATAAGATAAAAAAAATTGTGCATCCAGCTTGATAAAAATGAGCACTTAGTCGTCAACTTCACCTCCGAAACAGTGTTCGATCCAATGGGAATTCAAATTGTCTCTCTTTTTTTTATTTAGTGTCATCAAACTTTTCCTTCTTTTGGGCTTTGAGTCAACAAAAGAAAAACTCTCACTGATTTCTTCAAACTTGACCCAACTGCCTTGACCAGGCCCAAGGCCCAATCCAAACTCGAAGCCAAAATCATCTCGGCCCAAGTCCAAGTCTCGGCCCAAGTCAAATCTCGGCCCAAGAACAATCCAAAGCCCAAACCAGAGTTTAAACCCTTAGCCCAAACCCGAGTCTAAACACAATCCAAACCCGAGTTTAGACCCACGGCTCACAGAGCCCAAGCCCAAAAGTCCTCGGCCCACAATCCAGCCCAAAACCCGTATACAAGCCCACGGCCCACAACAAAAAAAAACCGGCCCCAAGTCCACTTGGCCCATGACCACTCTCGGCCCAAACCATCTCGGCCCAAGTCTACGCCTGGCCCAATTGCCTTGACCCGGCCCATTAAGTCCAATCCAAACTTGAAGTCAAAACCATCTCGGCCCGAACCCAAACCCGTGGCCCAAAACTCGAAATCCATGACCCAAAGCTCAAAACCCACGACCCAATTACATATCGACCCGGCCCAATTACATATCGACCCGGCCCAATTACATATCGACCCGGCCCAATTACATATCGACCCGGCCTAAGCCATCTCGGGCCCAAATATCCAAACCTGGCCCGAAGCCCATGATCCAAGCCCAAATGCCCACACTTGGCCCAAGACCACTCTCGGCCCAAATATCCAAACTTGACCCGAAGCCCATAACCCAAGCCCAAAGCCCTCGGCCCACAATCCAGCCCAAAAGCCCACAGCCTACAACCCAAGCCCAAAAGTCCTCGGCCCACAATCCAGCCCAAAACCCACAATCCAAGCCCAAAAGCCCTCGGCCCACAATCCAGCCCAAAACCCACAATCCAAGCCCAAAGTCTGGCCCAAGTTCATGACCCCGGCCCAAATTCATAACCCCGGCCCAAGTTTATAACCCCGGCCCAAGTTTATAACCCCGGCCCAAGTTTATAACCCGGCCCAAGTTCATAAACTCGGTCAATTACCCAAGCCCAAAACCAAATCAGGTCTAAGACCCAGCCCAAAAGTCCAAACCAATGCACATTAAGCCCATTCGGCCCAAAAACCAATGATTGGTCCAAACCCACAAAAATCAAACCAAGCCTACAAAAATCAAACCAAACCCACAAAAATCGAGCCAAGTCCACAAGAATCAAACTTGGACCCGAACTTTGACCTTGACCCGAACTTTGACCTGGACCCGAACTTTGACCTTGACCCGAACTTTGACCTTTGACCCAAAACCTTGACCTAGCCTGACTTTGACCCAACCCGAACTTCATTCCAATCCAAACCCAATTCATTCAAACCAAATTCAATTCAAACCCAAATTTATTTAATCCAATCCACACTCAGCTTGTAAATTTCGTTCAAATTCCCAAAACCAAAAAAAGAATTTCAAACCATCATTTTATTCAAAAAGAAACCTTTTTGTGAAATTTTTAAAGGAAAAACTTTCTCACACCACAGAAAACTCTTCTCAAACGTAGATAGTTCTTCTCACGTATACAGAAAGTTTTCTCCTCAAAACATTTCTCAAAACCAATGTTTCTTCACCGAGGATTCCGAACAAGCTTTCAAAAATTTTCCAACTCAGTTTTCAAACTCAAAATTAACCGTTTTCGGGGAACATGGGATGTCCAACATCTTCAAAGAACGTTTTCTCCCCAGTTAGGCATCACTTGTCTCCCTTCCCAAAATAAAAATCCGAGGCGGGGCACTGGGGTCATAACCTCCCTTGTCGCAGTCTGGATCTCTTTAGGCGGGGCATTAGGGTGACAAACCTCCCCTAATTGCAGCCTAGTTTTTACAAGGCGGGGTGCTAGGGAAGTAACGGCCTTCCTAGTTGCAGCCGGGATTTTAGAATCGTCTAACTCCCTTCTATTCAATTTCAATGTTTTGGTTTTTTAATGTTTTAAAACCCGGGAGTTAGAGACGTTATTAGGGTTCGACCGAGAACATCTCATTCATGGTGTTTCTCTCTGAATCCTATTTTTTTTCGACATAAATTCATTGCCCCATCTTTTGAGCCTTGGCACTTACCATCAATTAAGTGTCATGTCCGAGGGGGTACATAGGGTAATCCCTCGGGATTATCCGCCCTTTTCACAACAAAAAATGATTTTTCCAGTTTTAAAAACTTTAAGAGAGACAATTCTGAATACCTCAATCCAACATCTCCATTAGAGCTTTAGGACCCATAAACACTTCTCAATCCTCCTTTCAACCAACTCTAAGTCACATAGGACTTCCAATTCTTGAAGACTCCCAGAAACCTGAAACATCTCCAAAACCCGAATATTCGCAGACCAAATATCCTCCTCCATACTCAATCATCCTCAAAACCCGAATTGCTCCTCAACACTTTCAGCTTCTCAAGACACCTCAAGAATCCGACCATTTCAAAATCCGAACTTCGCAAAACACAAAAAACTCTTCAAATCAGCCAAATGATCCAAATACCCCTTGACTCCACCAAGAATGACTAAAATGCCCCTTTACCCCTCAAAACTCCCATCATCCTCTTAATCCCGTGAAGGCCCAAAACAACTTCCAAATCTCTCAGAGCAATTAAAACCTCTCAAACGCTCCAACCAAACCAACTCCAAGACCAGCCTTTTCCTAACTCTTCGAACTCATCCTTTCCTCACCTCTTTTAATCCTATCCTTGGCTTTTAAATGAATCTCTCTAACAAGGTTTTGAAAGAAGGTAATCCCGACAATTGGAGACCGAGGTTTCCTCGGGCACCAATCCGAAGTCGTGGTCGTTGCCACTTCTAAGGGGTGTAACCCAGTGCGAACCCACATAGAATCTTGACATGACCAGATAAATCCTATCCACAATCTCAGAGTCAATTAACGGTTCTTAGAACCCGATCTTCCTTCCTAGTTATCTTAGGTCAAACTAGGTGGCGACTCTAGTCAACTCCGCCTTATAGAGGCATAAGTCCGCGTGGAGCCCATCGAGAGCGGGTGTAGTGCACACTTGCACTCCCCTTTATGCTTTCTGGGAAAGACGGACGATTTAGTAGGTATTTGAGGGATGCCAATTATAACGGGTTTTCACCCTCCACAGAATGGCATATCTTTAGGATCTAGGCTTTTCAGTCAGAACCATATTTTTGATAGACCCCCCTCATACCGAAAAATCACCCTCCACAGGTACAAAAGAAAGGTTGTATGAAAATAGCAATGGAAATTTTCTTGGCTTGATTGAGATGTTGGCAGAGTTTGACCCTGTAGTTCAAGAGCATGTTAGGCGCATTTCAAGTGACGATCTTCATGTGCATTATCTTGGTCATAATATCCAAATGAGTTAATAGTTTTGCTTAGTTCTACAATAAAATTGGAAATTATTAAGAAATAAAACAAGCAAATATTTTTCGGTGATTCTTGATTGTACTCCTGATTTTAGCCACCAAGAGCAAATGTCTATGATTTTAAGATATGTTGATGTTTCTTCTAGTCATGTTCATATCGAGGAGTCTTTTTTAGGATTTTTGAATGTGAATGATACTAGTGGTCAAGGGCTATTTGATGTTTTGCTAAACGAATTAAAGTCTCTTGATCTTTGTATTGATGATGTGAGAGGACAAGGCTATGACAATGGATCAAATATGAAAGGAAAACATCAAGGAGTACAAAAAAAGCTCTTGGATTTAAATCCTAGAGCTTTTTATAGTGCATGTGGTTGTCATAGTCTTAATTTGGCATTATGTGATATGGCAAACAGTTGTGGTAAAGCTAGGGATTTTTTCGGGATCATACAACGTGTTTACACCATATTTGTAAATTCCACTAAGAGATGGCATATTTTGAAAGAAAATGTAAAAGGACTAACACTTAAGTCATTGTCGTCTACTCGTTGGGAAAGCAGAGTTGATAGTGTTAAAGCTATACGGTTCCAAATTGTTGACATACGAGAAGCTTTACTTCAAGTTGCAGAATCTGATAATGATTCTAAAATAAGAAGTGAAGCCAAATCTTTAGCGACAAATGAGCTAGGTGATTATGAGTTTTTAGTTGCAATTGTCATTTGGTATGATATATTATCTTCCATTAATTTAGTTAGCAAGCATTTACAATCAAAGGATATGCTTATTGATGTTGCTATTGAACAAGTGAAGGGATTAATTTCATATTTTGAGAAGTATAGAGAAAATGGTTACCTTAATGCCATGAATATTGCAAGGAAATTGCCAATGAGATGAATATTGATCCTGTGTTCCCTTCTAGACGTCAAATTAGGAGGAAAAGACACTTTGATGAGAACCCAGATGAAATGCAAGTATTGTCTAGTGAGGAATCATTTAGAGTTAATTATTTTCTATGCATTGTTGATCAAGCAATTACTTCATTGAATAGGAGATTTGAACAATATCAGGAATACCAAAATATTTTGGTTTCTTGTTCACGTCAGACAAGTTGCGTTCTTTGGATGATGCAAGTCTTATTTCTTGTTGTATTCAGCTTCAGAATGCACTCAAGAATGAAACACAATCTGATATTGATGGGAATGATTTGAATGTGGAGCTTAAGTTGCTTAAAGAGTTCTTGCCTGATGAAAAGATGGGTCCTATTGACATTTTGAAGTTTTTAAAACGTGTAGATTGTTTTCCTAATGCAATCATTGCATATAGAATCTTGTTGACTATTCCTGTTACTGTTGCATCTGCAGAAAGAAGTTTCTCAAAGTTAAAGCTGCTAAAGTCGTACCTGCGCTCTACAATGTCTCAAGAAAGACTCAATGGATTGGCAATGATATCAATTGAGAATGAACTGTTGGAGCAAATCAAATATGAAGATTTGATTGATGATTTTGCTTCAAAGAATGCTCGAAGGATGGCTCTTTTAAATAGTTGTTAGATTATATTTATTATATGTAAGTTTAAGTCGTGAACTTATGATACACCGACAATAATTATTCATAAGTATTTATATAAAAAAAATTAAGATCATTTTCAATTCAACATAGGGCCCCCAAAATGATTGAGACGGCACTGGTTAGGAATGCATATATATATATATATATATATATATATATATATATATATATATATATATATATAGATATATATATGTGTGTGTGTGTGTGTGCAGTTTGGGAATGATGAGAAGAAAGTGTAAAGGAGAGGAAATTATGCATGGAGATGCAATATGACTTTGTGAACTTGGAGTAGCTTGGGTAAAGGAGATAAGGATGAATAATGATGCTTGAGGAGTAGTTAAGAAGGTTGAGAGGAAACACTTTGGTTAGTTGAGGTTTTAGGTAAAATCTACATGTTGGAATGTAGGAAACTAAGTTATAAGTGTTAGGAATTTTATAAGAGTTTGAGTAAATGATCAAGGAATTGAGTATGAGTTTGGTGGATGAATTAGGAAGTTTTAAAAGTGTTAAAATGAGGTTAAAACATGTCATAACCCATGTGGAAAGGTTAGGAAGAGATTGGATAAGAATAGAGGTTGGAGATGCACTAGTATGCATAAGTGTTGAAAATGGAAATTGAAATTGGTGAAATTGAACAAGGATTGGATGATGAGTTTAACTAATGATCTAAGTAGGTTTTAAGAGTGTTTAAGGTGGTTAAACATGTTTAGAAAACATGTGAAAAGATTAGGGAAGAAACAGGAAGAAAAACGGAGTTGAAACGAGTCAAATAGAGCGTTTTTGACTTCAACCTACCCAGGGCGTTGGGTCGGTCGGTGGGTCGATCGGACTGAAATCTGCAAAATCGAGTTTCTGACTTCGACCTACCCAGGGGCTGGGTCTGTCGAACCATAAAAAAAACAGAAAAGAAAGGGTGGTTGAAATACCCCAAACCTAAGTATGTTAAGTAAACATCAATATATGATGTAGTAAGGCTAAAATATGCCTTAGAGAGATTGGTAGACAATTTAAACCAAGGAAAACACAAGAAAATGCCTTAAGGGCAATTTGGGCAAAAACGTGCTCTAAGCTTGGAGTGACTTTGATTAGCACCAAAATACCATAATAAGACCTTAGTAATATGTCAATGGACATTTTAAATCAATTACCAAAGAAAACCAAGCTCAAAAACAAGCTTAAACACAAAATGTGCTTTAAGACTCCTTAAAGCACCTTTTTGAGGAATTGTCTTAGAAATGGGTTTTGAGTGGCTAAATGCCTATTATTACATCTTAATCAACATGTGTTCTAATTAGTATCACATTAGGAAGTCTAAATCAATAGGAAATCAAAAATTTCAGAAATATGTGCACTAATTTGTGAATAGTAATCAAATAGTGCTAGTTTAGCATTAAGTCAATATAAGCTAATTAATTGGTCAACCAAGACCATAAATGTTTTAATTATTAAGGGGGTGGCCGGTTTTTAGGTGGTGAGTCACCACATGAGTCATACAACTTAAGAAAAGAAAAGAGAATAAGGAAAAGTTACTATTGCTTTAAGGTAAATATCTTACCTTTTAGCCTACCTTCTCTCTCTCTCCATTCATTCTCTTCTTCCACGGTTTTTCTTCATTTTCTTCACCCTCTCAAACGAGAGAACAGCTCCATGGTTGCCTCACCTTGCTTTGTCCATAACTTGCTCATTTTAGCTCCAAATCAAAAAAAACACATATTATTCTTAGTTTTTCTCAAGCTCTAGCTTTCTATCTTTTCAAATCCTTAAAAGATCCATTTCAGTGCCAAGAGTAAACTCCATTGATGGAGGAAAATCAAGTTTGAAGAGCCCATTTGGTTCTCCATTCATTCAATGTAAGGAAAATGTAAGAAAAACCATGTTTCCACCACTTCTTCTTCATGACCGAAAATTACCTTCTCATGGAGCCTTGTTTTATCCATTGTTCTAGCTTGATTCTATTCTCCAAGGGCTAGAGGAGGTCCTACTTGATTCATATCCAAGCTTGCTTTGAGAATACAAGGTAAAGCATTCAATTTAATACCTTAAAACACATTTTTAACCTAGGGTTTACTCCTTAAGGTTATTGTATTATTAGCACTCATGAGAGTCATTGTGTATTGATTAGAACATTAGCAAGGGAAGTTAAGATGGTGGCCGAGATTCCCAAGGAAAAAGGTCTAAGGAGGAAGTTAAGATAAGCTTGAGAAAACAAGGTAAATTACTTACCTAATGGTGGTTTAAGGTTTAAGGAATGAGTTTTAGATAAGTACTAATGTGGCTTAGAGCTTACATTATGCAATGGGTTATATAACCTAGGGAAAACAATTTGAACAAGCTTATGAACTTGTGACTAAGGAGCCAATGGGCATGAGTCAGTAATATAAGTTTAAGATGGGTTTTAAGAGTATTGTAACTACTATGAGATTGATGGGTGTATTTGCAGGTTGAAAGCTTTTATATGTGGGAAATTCAGTGTTTAAGTTTAAGTCATTTAAGGGCCTAAGAGCCATGTCATTTAAGAGCCTTAGTGCTATGCAATTTAAGATTATTGCACTATATTGAGTTTGTTGTGAATGAGTTGATTTGGGTGAGAAAATAAGATGAGAAAGGACTTGGTGTGTGTGAGATTATTGTGTGAGAAAAACAATGCATTTGGGCATGAGAATATACTAGAGGAGCTATGGCAAAATTTGAGTAGAAAACTAAGTGTTTAGGTGGTGGTGGTGAGTTGATATGACCTAGGATTCACTAGGAGTCATTAGAAGGAACTAGAGTGGAAATGAGTTAATTAAGGAGTTCTTGAGGCTTAGAATGGGCTAGAGTTGTCTAGGAGGAATTAGAGGTTAGGTGGGTGTATTAAACACACCAAAATCATGTGATGAGGAATGCTAAGACTTGAGCAAAGATTTGGATGGAAAGGTGTATAATGCTTTAAGGTGATTTAGGTATGAACTAGAGAATAAAACAATGAGGAGTTTGGATAGCTTGTGTAAGTGTGATGATGCTAGTAGTGGACTAATGAGGTTTAGTTTAGATGGTAATGAGTGGACTTAGGTGATGGAAGAGAAAGGTGTGGGAGAATGTTGTCAAATGTCAAGGAAAATGACTAGGAATGTAAAAGAGCGTATGATCATGAGAATGGTGAGTAAGTGAGTAAAAGGATGGAAATGTCCAAGGAGGGTGTAGGATAGTTAAGGTAAAGAAGAACAAGGTTAAGGTGCTAAGAAGATGGGGAGAAATGCATAGGTAAGCTCATGAGTTTAGGTTGATGAGTAGAAAAAGGAAAAGAAAGGAATTGTGCATGGACATGCAAGATAACCTTGGAAGGTTTGGCAAGCAAAGAGGGGATGCAATAATGCTTAGGGGGAAGTTATATTGATTGGGAAGGAAACACTTTGGATAGTTAGAGTTTTAGACAAAAATTACATGTTGGAAAAATAAGGAAATAAGTAACAAGTGTTAGAAATTCTTGTAAGGATTGAGAAAATGGTTAAGGAGGTTTTAAAGGATGTTCTAAGGTGAGTTTAAGTGCCTATATGGTATTAAGACATAATGGGACACTTGTGGAAGAGTTGGGCATTTTTGCAAGAAAGGAGATAAGTGTTTAAGGGTGTAGAAGATGAATATTCTGGCCTGTCCGAACTTCCGTCCGAATTTAGAAGCTCGGACATGCCCTGTTGCGATTAGAATTTTTGAGTCTCGACTAGAGTCTGAACTACCGTCCGGACTTAGATGTTCGGACACTTGAAATTCTTCCTTTGATTTTTCCTCGACCCATGTCCGAACTTAGGGAAGTTCGGACACATGTTCAGACACACGTCTGGTTGCACCCTTTTGAGTCTCGACTTGCGTCCAAACTTGGTAAGCTCGGACACAAGTTCGGACGCGGTGCTGTTTTGACCAAAACTTTGTTTAAGGTTAGGAAATGATATCCAATGGTGGGGATTGATATGTAATGATGTTATAAGGTTGTTTAAGACATGTTTGGTGAGTATCAATGATAATTAAGTGGGTGAATAAGTATAAGTTATGAGGAGAAGTGATTCACTTAAGATTAAGTTTATAAGAACTTAAGTGATGTTAGATGGGGATTATTAGTGACTAAGTGAGTTAAGTATGTTAGCTTTATTGGAAAAGTAATTAACAACCTAAAATTGAATGAATGTTTTAGGGTTTGAGAATTTGGACTCCAGAGGAGAGTAAGCAACCGAACGACCAACGGTGAACGGTACAGTTCTTCTTGTGACCTGCTTGCTAACGAGGTGTCACTCGGCTTGTGTGCTATTTGTTTCTGTGTGCTCACTAAACAAGATAAAGCATGCAACCGGAACATTATGTTTATTGTATTGTTGTGTGATGTTTGTAAACTAACACAACTTACTGTGAGAACTTACTAACCAACGTTTAGTAAGGAACTGAGTGAGACTAAGGAACACTCCCTAATATTAGTTTGTTAAGAACCGAAAGAGGTTAACCAACAAACATGGTCTTAAGACCTTTACTAACTGGTACTTGGGGGGAGTGAGGAACCCGGGACTGACTCCGATCATGCATGCTAAGGAAAGGGGGTCGGTATCTATAGCAGATCCGACTTCCGCTTAAGGACTAGTCTTCGGACTAGTAGCCTAGGGTCGGTTGGCCGGCTCAGCTACATTGGACATCCAGTCCAAGGTAGGTGGCTTTAAGATGGCGTGGGGGGATCTAGCCTACATCCCCAACAATTTAAGAATGTTGTTTATTGCCGGTAAGTGTCCTGCTGCTGGCTAGGGTTAACCAAGCCCTATAAAGATAAACAACGAACTAAGGGTTAACCAGTTCCCAATGAGAGAACGGTTGGCATATATAAGATAAGGTTGAGATAAGTTGCAACCATTCCTATTATAAGGAGGGTTTGCATTATAAGACTGATAAGCTACACCCATTCCTTTTAAAGGTTGGTTGTTTCTAAGACTAAGGTAAGACTAAGATTGAGGTAAGATAAGGATGAACTAAGATTAAGAGGAAACATAACCTAAGGTGTTAAATAATTAACCCTCTAATTAAGGGAACGCATTTAAGTCGTTCATGGTGTTTGAACTTTGATTGTTCATGATTGGTTTGTTGTTTATTGCACTTTCTATTATGTTGTGCATCTAATCAACCTCCATGCTATCGACAATTAGTCGTCGTAGCCACGTTAGCTTGGGGGCCATGAGAGGATCGTACCAGCATTCGTGCTGACCCCCTTTGGGGGCTGTTTTTACTACACAGGTGAACGTCGGGAGGCGGCCGTCACGAGAGTAAGAAGGGGTACAAGCGTTACGGGTTAAGTGTGGCCTACGAGTTGTGCATGTACACTCGTATGGCATTTTTGAGTTAGTAAGGTGTATAGGATGTGAAGGGATTGTAAGAAGGATATGTATTTGGTTAAGGTTGGTTTATACTAATGTTCGGTATATTCTGTCAATCAGACCGTGGCAAGGTCCTGAAGTGTATTGAATTCTGCTGTGACGTTTATTTATATATGTTGTTGAGTTGCGAAACCGTGATTGGATCGAGTTGGGGTGTTACAGTGGTATTAGTAGTCCACCATTAGGAGGGTGATGATGATTAGAGAGGTAAGTATATAAGGATTTAAGAGATTAAGTTAAGTAAAATGAATTAAGTGTTTAAGGTTAAGTTATAAGAACTTAGTGGGTATTTGATGGGGATCATTAATGACTAAGTGAGTTAAGTAAGTTAGCTTGATTGGAAAAGTAATTAACAACCTAAAACTGAATGAATGTTTTAGGACTTGAGTATTTGGACTCCAGAGGAGAGTAAGCAACCGAACAACCGACGGTGTACAGTATGGTTTTCTTGTAGCCTGCTTGCTAACGAGGTGTCCCTCGGCTTGTGTGCTATTTGTTTATGTGTGACGACTAAACAAGATAAAGCATGCAACCGGAATATTATGTTTGTTGTGTGATTGTGATGCGCTAACACAACTACCGTGAGAACTTACTAACAATGTTTAGTAAAGAATTGTGTGAGAATAAGGAACACTCCCAAATATTGTTTTACTAGTAACCGAAAGAGGTTAACTAACAAACATTGACTTTGAGACTTCTACTAAGTAGAACTTGAGGGGAGTGAGGAATCCAGAATGGTTCAGTCATGCATGTGTTAAGTAGGAGGTTGGTACCCTTATCAGGTTCCGACTTCCAAACATGACTTGTCTTCGGACTCGTAGCCTAGAGTCGACATGTAGACTCGACCTCCTTAGACTTCTTGTTTTAGGAGGGAGGCATACTGAGATGGTGTAGTGGGATCTACCTAAACCCCAACTAATTCTAACAAATATTGTTTGTGTAAACCAATGGAGCTGATAACTTATTGGTTAGGGTTACATTTGACCCGACAAGATAAACAATGAATTAAGGAGCAAGCATTCTAATTAAAGAACGGTTGTCTTATTTGATATAAGATTGAGATAAGATACAACCGGTTCTAATTAAAGAGCGGTGGTATATTGAGACTGAGATAAGGATTAAGACTGAGGTAAGATAAGAAAGGACTGACATTCAGATGAATAATAACTTAAGGAGTTAAATGATTAACTCACCAACTAAGGGAACGCTTTTAAGTCGTTCATTGTGTTTGAACTCTGATTGTTCATATGTGGCTTGTTGTTTATTGCACTTCTTATTTATGTTGTGTATCTAATCAACTTCATGCTATCGACAATTAGTCGTCGTAGCCCCGTTAGCTTGGGGGCTATAAGAGAATCGTACCAGCAAAGGTGTTGACCCCCTCGGGGGCAACTGTTTATTTTATAGGTGAATAACAGAAGGCGACCATCCTGAGAGTAAGATGGGGTAGACGTATCACGGGTTTAAGTGTGACCTACGAGTTGTGCATGTACTCTCGTATGGTACTTTGTGTTAGTAAGTTGTATAGGATGTAAGGAAATTATAAGATTGTTATGTAATTGGTTAAGTACTAATGTTCGGTATATTCGGGTCCATCAGACCGTAGCTAGATCTTGGAATATTCAGTATGCCTAGTTAGTCACGTGGGTGACTAACGACGATAACACCAATTGTTGTAAGAATTCCGCTTTATTGTTAATATAATTGGTTGGAGGTTTATGAGTTGAGAATGGATTTATGAGATGAGTGTTACAAATTTGGCAAATTCTTGCCTACGTCTGCCTGTAGCTAAGATGGCTACATATGACAATATTAATTTGTTTTCTTTAAAAAAAATAAGGGAGGAGTGCGCCGTGTCGTATCTTTTGGCAATTAACCGGGCGCACACTTTTTTTTTCTTTTTTTCTTTTTTTTCTTTATCACAACATTTTTAAATTGTTGTAATTTTTAATATATAAGTCTAAAATAAAAAATATATATCATTGTTCATCTAAATTCAAGCTTTTCAAAACAAGACCAGTCATAAATATGTTTTGACAACTTTTAAAAAAAATTATTTTTACATGTATACCATGATATTTTAATGTGAGGATGTATGTACATATTTTAATGTGAGAATGTACATATTTAAATGTGACAATGTACATGTTCAAATGTGAGAATGTACATGTTCTTTAATAAACATTTGTACATGTTTGTATGGTCATATGTACATGTTTGTATGACCGTCTGTACAAGTGTTCTTTCTTTTATGTACGGGTTTTAATCTAAGGATGTACATATTTGTAACACCCCTACCGGTAATCTCACAATTATCACCTAACCCGTCTCAATTACCAATGACAATGTAGCCGAATTCAAACTACAACTGGTGGCTGATACATGCCGTTAGTCACCCATGTGACTAACAAGGCCAATCCAATACAACAAATCAAATACATTATCGGTCTGATGGATTATTATACCGAGTCCTCTATACAAACGATACCTTCCATTACTTAATCAAATCTCCACCAAATGCAACTTCCATTCCCATATTATACAATGCAACTTCAATTACATTCTATACTGAGTATCTACTACAATTCCCAAACTCATTGACCACATGTCGGTCTTACAATTCCACAATACAAACAAATACAACTTCCTAAATAACTACCCATGCTCACATGGCAACCCGTCCTACACTCGAACGGTATTCGGCTTCAATGCTCCTGTAAAATAAAAACGGTGCCCCTAGGGGCTCAGCAAATTGCTGCATATGAAATATTCATACCCCGCGTGCTAACAGGGGTACGCCGACTACTTTGGTCGAGAACATGTGGTCCATTTTAATTCAAACAGCATGCAAGGCAACAATACATTATATATGCATATTAGCGCAATCAAGGTTCAACATAGAGTACAAACACTAACACACACATCAAGAGGTTAGTTTAATGTATCCTATCCAGACTTGAGGGTTCTACCTCACTATGCCTTAACCTATTCTTCCTTGTCTTACCCACTCTCTTGGGTTCTCTTTCTCAAATTCTCTTACTCACAATCTCAAACCAGTTCTACAATACTCAACTCAATTCTCCACTCAAACTCAAATTCTTATGTCTCTTAAGTTCCAACTCAATACTCAAGTTCTCAAATCAATTCTCAAACTGATACTCAATTCTCAAAGGCATCTTTTAAGTCTTTGCCCACGACCTCCGGGCAGGGTCATACACAAGACCCACCACCGGGCTTACAAATACAAATGGAGCTATACATTTAGCTCCTCAAATGCCCGGTTCTCTACCGGATTACTCAAATTCCCAAAACTCCTCTCTCGGAGTCATTTCACAATCTCATAGGTTAGCCTAGAAGTATCTCTCTCGATATCCTCCATTAGCTTAGGGAATTCTCAGTGTCTAGTATTCTAAGATTTAAGGTTTTACCCAACTTATCGAATACTCTTATGTTCGGGACATGGTTTAATTCTAGTCAGGTCCTCTCATTGTGGGTCGACTATCATTCTAAGGGGTTTGGTGATCCCTTACCATACTTTACCTTTCTCAAGGTTCACATTTGGAACATTTATCAATCCTCTAAATAGAAGTTCATTATACACTTCCACTATTATTTGTTTTGTGGATTAAATCGATTTGGTTCTCTGGCCGTTATCGGGAGTTTACTAATCTCGTATACTCTATCACACTCTAGTGAGTTCATAAGTTTATGTTATCGTTCCTTGGTTCAATAGTTTTAGTGTGTTCCCACGTTTTCATTAATTCACAGCAAGACTCTTTCTACGAGTCGCTACTCAAACAAGACTCAACTATGAGTCAAACTACAGTGCACATTCAACATCAAGCACTTCATTCACATTCACACATTTCATGAATTATACAAACTTCGGTTTAATAACCAATCCATCAAGGAGCAATACAAACAAGCACAAGAAAGTGCAAACAATCCGATTCATGCATTTATCTTGTTAAGGTGATTACACAATCAAACAAGCACACAAATCAGAGTAGCCAAGGTAGCATACGGGGCATGAGAAAATCATACCTTACACCTTGGTTTAACTTTACCGGTTCACCACACGTTCCTCGGTTCACACTTGTTCCTCTGATAATGTTTCAAACATTGATATTAATATCAAGCTTATACGGTACGTAACTTACTACTCCCGTACTTACCCCGTTATCCCGTTATCTCGGTTTTACTCTTGTACACTTAATTGTCTCCATTTCCTCATTCCCCTCTAAACTTGTTTTCTTAAGTTCTTATGGGCTTATTTTTCTTCCTACCATCATTACCCTCCCTAGGGTTTACTACTAAAGTCTCACACATCTTTTTCTTATATATATATATATAGGCCCGACCGACCCACCGACCTACCATCCCCCTGGGTCGGTCAGATGCAATGACATCCGGATTTGGAAATTTACTCTCGACCGACCCACGACCGACCCAATCCCCCTGGGTCGGTTGGAGTCAGAAACTCTCCGACTTGAAATTCTACACTAGACTGACCCACGACCGACCCAATCCCCCTGGGTCGGTCGGAGTCAGAAACTCTCCGACTGCAAACTTTTACACTCGACCGACCCAGCCATGGGTCGGTCCCCTGGGTCGGTCCTACCCAGTTTACTCCTTTTGACTTTGTTTCAACTCCATTCTTCTACCCACTTCATCCCTAGTCTTTTCCCATGTTTCCTACATATTTAAACACCCTAAAACGTGCTCTGAACCTCTACAAATCATTGTTTAGTCCTTACTCACATCCTTGCTCAATTTCTACCAATTTCCATCCAAACTGTTACAGTTTGCACACTCGTGCATTTCTAATTTCCCCTTGGTGGTTTACCTCTTGATCCCACCCATTTTGACCATTCCCATTTCATCCTAGACAACTGCATTATCTACACCCAAGTCCAACCTTCATTCCCAAGTTTATAACCCTTAACTCTTTTTCTTGAAATTCTAAGATTCTCACATGCTATTTGCTACAGATTTTTACATCCTCTATTCTCGTCCTTCACTACCATTCCATGGTTACTAATCAACTCAACTCAACCCAAATGAACACCTAAGTTCTTCCACTCACCAAGTCAACCAAAAACACCCAATTTCCACACAAATTTTGCCATAACCTCCCCATAAACCTAACATATCCAATTTCACCAATTCTCATCCAAATCAATCCTAATCTAGCCACACCTTAAAAGGGTCCTACCAGCACTCAATGTTTCACCAAAACCTCATTAAACAACAATATAAGCACTAAGCATAAAGTGTATGGCTCCAAGGCCCTTAATTCAAACAAAATTTCACAAAATCTTACCATCCACAATCAAACACATTTTCCTTCACAATTTTGGGTTCATTCATTAAATTTCCCATCCCATATTCTAAAACAATTAAAATAAGCTTCAAGGTAGATTTCTTACCTTAATTTCACAAGTTCCTCTTTTAATTCTCCTCTTGCTCTCCTCTTCTCCAATTTGGTTAAGTGGCAATGGAGTTACCAAACTCCATCCCAACATTCAAAGAACACAAAATGCACATAATTAAAATCCTAAACCCTTGGAAATACACTAATCCAATTAAGGGCTTAAAGCACAAAAGCTAGGTTTTTACCTTTGGAGTTTTAGAAGGGTTTTTAACCCTTGAATCAAGAAGGGGGTTCCACCACCATGGGAAGGTTGAAACAATGCTCAATCATGGCAGGAAAACAAGGTATTAGAAGAAGCCAAAATCGGTCAAGGCATGAAAATGGGGAAAATGAGTTTTTCTCTTGAAACTTTTTACCTTATTTGAAAGAGGAGACTCCAAGCTACAAGATGGTGCCATTTTCTCTTCAAATGGGAAAAACCCATGGAGATGAAGTTCATCCTTTTAGGATTTTGAAAAGAGAGGTAGATAGAGCTTGGTGAGAGGATGAGGAATACGTATTTATTTTTGTGATTTGAGCTCTAATGGAGCTTGGGCATGAAGAGAAAGAGGGGGCTGCCATGGAGGGTCTTCAAAATCGTAAAAACCAGAAGAGAGGAGGGGGATCCGGCTGGAGGAAGGAGAAAGGGAGGAAAGAGAAGGAAGAAAAGAAAGTGAGGGAGGAGAGAGAGGGAAGTTACCTTTTTCTACCTTTTTTCTTTCTTTCTTTTTCTTTTCTTCTTTTCTTTACTTATTTAGTGTGTGTGAGGGCTGACTCACCTATTAAAACCGGCCCACATATATATGCAAGCTGGAGCGTTTTTCATCTTTTACAGAAAACGCTCGTTAATTTACCCGGTTTTAGCACTATTCACTAACCGGGCCCATTTTCCGGAATTTTCTCATTTCTTTAATGTTAATGGTTATTAAGCTTTCTTTAATGCTTAGTTATTGTTATTTAATGAAATATAATTTTTACGGGTTCATTTTGCCACTCAAAGTCACATTTTCGGGTTTTCTCGAAAAACATGCGCTAAAGCTTTATTAGCGTTTTAACACATTATTTGGATCCGTTTTCTTCGGGAATTGTTCCCGTATATTAATTAGGCGTCATTAAACCTTGGAAATCCATCTAATACCCTTTTTGAGGTTGTATTCCTCCTATGGTCATATAACGCTCATTTTAGCGTTTTTCACTTTTTAAGTGTTCCCTCTTTTCTTTTGGATTTATTTTCTTTACCAAAATTACTTAGGCACTACTAGGCCCTCGAATATCGTATTAGAGTAATTTAATCACCCTAATTAAGTTCGGGGTATTTCAATATTTAATGATTTCTACAGGTTTATATGACTATCTATATGTTTTTAATGCGAGGATGTACATGTCTTTACGTGAGGATGTACATGTTTTAGTGAATATTTGTATAGGTTTGTATGACCATCGGTACAAGTTTTCCTTACATTCTATTCTCCATACATGTAAAAATAATTTTTTTTAAAAGTTGTCAAAATATATCCATGATTGGTCTTGTTTTGTAGAGCTTGAATTTAGATGAACAATGATATAATTTTTTTCATTTTAGAATTATATATTAAAATTTATAACAATTTAAAGTTTTTATGATAAAGAAAAGAAATAGAATAAAAAATTTTAAAAAAAGTAAAAATAAAAAAAAATAGAAAGAGTCACAACACTTAAAAAATAGCGTGCAGGATGTAGCCAAACATGGCTACCCATGGCTATCCCTACCTATAGCCAAGACACATTGATCTAATTTTTTGTTTTATATATTTGTAGCAAGTATTTCCTTAAATAGCTTTAATTGTACTTAAATCAGTTTATAACTTTCAAATAAAATGTAAAAATAACTAATATTTAAACTTAGATCATAGTTTATTAATTTTTAGAAATTTTAAAAGAATAGAAGGTTACAAAGTTAAAACAAACATCGCATTTATTATATATAAACTATTTATTATATCTGAAGTTAAGGTTAATTTGTTGTCACAATTAATTTTTAAAATACAAAATTTATATATTTACCGTATCAAGAGTCTAACGTGTTTTAAATTAGTTCACACTAAAATAATTTTTTTTATTAATACAATATATCTATATACATATATTTTTCGTTTTATGTTTGTCTTATCTAACAAGCAAGATCTTATTAAAAAACTCATCTACAGTTTACCTTTTTATCTTTATGTTAAGCACATAAATAGTCACATAAGTTATTAACATTTACCTATATAATTTTCTCTTTTGAATTTCTTCGAATTTTAAAATAATAAGCGAAATTCCAAGCTTTATAAATATATTTTACATGTAATTTGTTATTTCTAAGTTTATTATTATTTATTATTACTACAATCTTTATTTAATTATAATAAATTATTAATTATGTTGTAACGTATTTAAACGTATACAAATTTAAATAAAAAATCACTCTTAGCAACAACCATAGGTAGATATCTTTGACTACATTTATAGTGGTATAGTTTGTATATGTTGGAGGTGGTAATTGGGGTTATAGTGTAACCCATGAATATAAGAGGAATACCCTTGCATGCATGAGACAAAATAAATGTTGTGATTGTGGCTCAATTAGTTGGGGGAAGTTCTACGTATTGATGAAGATGATTCAAAATGGTAGAGAATGTCGAGATAAAAGTGATGGGTAAAATCAATAAACTTGCACTTCATTAACAATGGTGCCTCAGTAGTGGTAGACCAAGAGCCGTTGCGGTCAGTATCGTTGAGGTACACGCGCCACCAACCAAGAAGATGGGAGTAGGAGAAGAATCGGGTATAGTGTACATCTCGCACATAACTACCCAAGAAACGACTTAGAAAGGATGGAGGCCTCCGAAGAAGTAGATAAAATGGAAACTCCTAAAAGTAGTGGACATACTGTCACGATGTGCCGGTTTTGGGACTGTATGCGAACAGGAAAGATAGAGTAGATAGGTAGAAGAAGGAGAAGAACTTTCTTTATTTCTTGAATATGCGGGATTACAAGGTTGAGTCTATAACCAGAGAGAAATGACATTCTCTGTATTTCTTTTGACTAAGGAGTAACGAAGTACAGATTAGGATATTTATATGAGAGGTATACTATAAGTGACCGTTGCATATACACTAACATATATTATATCCTAACACCCCCTCTCAAAGCTTACAGCAATGTAAAGCTTTGCTAATTACTTTACAAGTGCCGCATTCAGATCCTCATCTTTCTGTTCCTTCAACCTGTCTCATTCCCAACTGGTGCTTGACCCTTGAGTAGTCCCTTCCAGTGAGTGTCTTTGTAAGGACGTCTGCCAGCTGTAACTGAGATGGTATAAATTCCACTTCTATGAGCCCCTGCTGTATCTTCTGTCGCACAAAATGGCAGTCGATTTCGATGTGTTTCGTTCTCTCGTGAAACACGGGGTTCCTTGCTATGTAGACAGCAGATTGACTGTCTGACTTCAGTGGGATTGGCATGATCTCCTCCACTCCCAGTTCGTGTAGAACCCTTGTCAACCAACTGATTTCTGCTGTGGCTTGTCTCATGGCGCGATATTCTGCTTCTGCTGATGACAGGGCCACAGTTCCTTGTTTCTTCGCCTTCCAGGATAGGGGGGAACCTCCCAGTGTAATATAGAACCCACTGATTGATCTTCTGGTGTTAGGACATCCTGCCCAGTCTGCATCACAGAAAGCATTCAAACAGAAGTTAATTGTTTTATTAAAGAACAATCCATAACCTGCAGTTCCCTTAATGTATTTTAGTGTGTGTATGGCTGCTTTCCAATGCTGTTCTGTGGGTTTCTGCAGGAATTGGCTCAAAGTTTGAATTGTAAAGCAGAGATCAGGGCGGGTATGTGCTAGAAAACTAATTTTTCCAACTAGTTTTCTGTATAAGAGTGGGTCTGATAAGAGTTTTCCCTCATCTTTCAGCAGTTTTGCATTGAGTTCTAGTGGTGCAACAGCTGTGCACAGATGTTCACAGTGATATTCCTTGATCAGGTTTTCAGCATACTGGCTTTGCACCACAATGACACCATCTTTCCTGTGAATAAACTGCATTCCAAGGAAGTTATTTATAACACCCAGATCTTTTATTTGGAATTCAAGATTCAGTTTCTGTTTTTTATTTCAATCTGGTGGTTGTCATCCCCTGTTAAGAGGATGTCATCCACGTATACAGTCAAGAAAACAGAACCGGTGTTATCTTTCCTAATAAAGAGAGTAGTCATTTAATGACTGCTTGAATCCTAAGTTGGAGAGAAAGAAGCTCAGTTTTTCATGCCATTGTCTGGACGCCTGTTTCAGTCCATATAGAGACTTCCTAAGTCTGCAAACTTTATTTTGGTGTGTGGCCTTATATCCTAGAGGTAAAGCCATGTATACTTCTTCCCTAAGGTCCCCGTGTAGGAAGGCATTGTTAATGTCTAATTGGTGGACTGTCCAGTTTCTTTGCAAGCAACAGAGATAAGAGCACGTATAGTAGTGAATTTTACTACTGGTGAGAAGGTTTCCTGGTAGTCAATGCCATACTTTTGGGTGTAACCCTTCACCACCAATCTGGCCTTATGTCTCTCTAGGGTTCCATCTGTTTTATACTTCAGCTTATACACCCATTTACACCCAATCACTTTCTTTCCCTTGGGAAGATCTACTATCTCCCAGGTTTTATTTCTTTCTAATGCTTCAAATTCCTCCCTCATAGCTTTAATCCATTGCTCACCCCTAATAGCATCCTCATAGTCTATTGGTTCTGTTTCAGTGCTATTGTTTCTGTCAGTGGCAAGTTGGCTAGATGCGGCAATTCCTTCTACAATAGGATAAGTCACTCTCCTACTGGGTTGTACTAAAGAACATAGGGAGTGATCAGAGCCTGTACTAACTTCCTTTCCAGCATTTGTCAATCTATCACAGAGAATAACAGAGAAGGGGTCAAGGTACTTAGCTGTTCCTGGTTGCTGTTCCTGTTTCCTCAGATTCAAAGTTAGTTAAAGGACAAATACGAGGTTCAGTAGGGAAAATTGGAAGTTCTTTACCGTCATGTGTGTCTTGGAGACACATTTCCGTTTCTTCTCTTTCTCCCTTCTTTCTATAAGGAAAGATATTCTCATAGAATTTAACATCTCTGTTAACCTGCACTTTATTGTCATCCATATCGAAGACCTTGTAACCTCTTTTATCAGGAGCATATCCAAGGAAAATTCCCTTGAATGACTTGGAAGCAAACTTATCATGGAGTTCTTGATTCTTATGAGCAAAGATTAAACTTCCAAAACATCTAAGGTTGTCATAATTGGGCTTGCTGTTATACAAAATCTCATAGGGAGTTTTTCCAAATGTGCTTTCTAGCGGCATTCTATTTATGAGATACACTGCAGTTAACACACTTTCACCCCAGAATTTCAAAGGTAAAGAGGAATGTAACATGAGACTCCTAGCTGTTTCCAGTATATGTCGATGCTTTCTCTCCACAACTCCATTCTGTTGTGGAGTATGAGCACAAGTGAGTTGATGTTTTATTCCTTTACTTTTAAGAAAATCTGCAGTGACCTTGGAACTCCCTAATTCATAAGCGTTATCAGTTCTTATGCTCTTAACATTCTTGCCAAACTGCACTTGGATCATAACTATAAATTCAGTAACATGTTGAAAGGCATCAGATTTGCATTTAATCAGTTTAACCCAAGTTGCCCTGGACTTGTCATCAACTAGAGTCAAAAATAGGAATACCCATCATGAGTTTTTACCTTATAGGGACCCCAAACGTCTATGTGTACCAAGTCAAAGATTTCTGTTACAGAGGTACTAGCCTTAGGAAATGGTACTCTGTGGCTTTTTCCCCTGCAACATGACTCACAAAAGAATTGCCTTTGACAAAGAGGTTTATCAACTAAATTCAAAGATTGTATCTTATTAATTGGCATATGGCCAAGCCTATGGTGCCAGAGGCTTAGTTTGTCTGTACAATCAAAACCAGTAACAACCCTTTCTACTAGGCAACTAGAGGCAACTCTAATTTCTGCTTCATTCCTGTTAGAAATGTCGAGCAAGTATATTCCAGATCTTTGTCTCCCTATTTGATGTTCAAGCAAAGTTTTAGAATCCTGAAAAACACAATAGTTTTTATCAAAAAAGAACTTTCCAGGCAAATCTTTTGCTAATTTGGCTACTGAAATCAGGTTAAATTTGAAGGATGGCACATACAGCACATTGGATAGGAAAATTAAATCATTCAATCTCACAGTCCCCACAATTTCTACCTTCTGTGGGTGCCCATCGGGCATACTGACAGTATGATTATGATTTAGATGGTTATAACTCTCAAACTTATTCAAATCACAGCACATATGTTCGGAAGCACCAGAGTCCACTATCCAATCTGCACTACTTCTATAACCAGAATCATGAAGATTGCAGCAGGTAATAGAGCTAGCAGAGAGGCAAGTTTTAGGGTTCAAGAAGTGTTACCGACAAAACTACAACTTGTGTTGCTTCTGGTAGTGTTCTCTGCTCCTTCATCCTTGCTTCTCGACACATAAGCTAGGATTTGGTTGATTTCGTCAACGCTGTAGGTCTTTCCTGTTGGAGACGCTTCTATGGTGCTGGGATTTGTCTGTTCTTCTTGTCTCGCACCTCTACCATCCATGGCTGCGGCCGTGCTTGGAGATCTTTTCCCTTTAGGAAATCTCCAGTTGGGTGGATATCCAACCCTTTCGAAGCACCTTTCTTCTGTGTGGCCTACTTTCTGGCAATGATTGCATTTCAAGCTACTTCGTCGGGAGCCCTTGAACTGGTTTCTCCCGGTATTCGTTGTGTTGCTGCGAAAATCTGTGGCGAAAGATACTGTGTTCTCCTCCAGTTTTCCTTCTCTTCCAATTCCCTTTTGTCTCTCTTCTTGGACCAGGAGAGAGTAGATCTGTTGGACAGAAGGCATCGGAGACATCATCAAAACGTTTGCCCTAACTTGGGCGAACCTTGGATTCACCGACATCAAGAATTTGATGGCTCTCTGTCGCTTAATGTATTTCTTGAACTCATCATCTCCTGCGCATGTACAAGTCGGAAGTGTGTCTGTCGAGTCTATTTCGTCCCAAATTCTTTTGACCTTCGTGTAGTAGGCACGTATCGTGTCGTCTCCCTGAGCGATAGTGGTCAATTCTTGCTCCAAAGCGTAGAGTCGAGCGACGTTGTTCTCTTCGAATCTGGAAATCAGCTCTTCCCAGACCAACTCGGCTGAGCTATTGAATGCGACACTTTCAGCAATATCTCGTTCGAGTGCACTGAGCAACCACGAGATAACCATGTTATCGCATTTCTTCCACTCCAATGCTCGATCAGCAGGGAAGTTCTCCTTTCTCGCCGTCCCGTCCACGAACCCTAGCTTGGTTCTTGCGCTCAGGGCTATGACCATACTCCTCTTCCAGGCAGCAAAACCAGTCGACCCGTCGAATTTCGTCCCAACCAGCAGCATTCCTGGGTGATCTGAGTTGGGGAGAAATAGAGGGTCGTTCTTTGAGTTCGCTGTTGTTCGTTTGTTGTTTTCGTCACCACCTTCGCCACCGCTGGCGATCTTCTCTCCTTGGTCATCTGGCAATTTCCCCTCAATCTCTTTCGACATCTTCGAATCCAATTAGGGCTTCAGTAACTGGCTACACAGCGCACGACTTCTTGGGCGACACAAGCTCTGATACCATGTCACGATGTGCCGGTTTTGGGACTGTATGCGAACAGGAAAGATAGAGTAGATAGGTAGAAGAAGGAGAAGAACTTTCTTTATTTCTTGAATATGCGGGATTACAAGGTTGAGTCTATAACCAGAGAGAAATGACATTCTCTGTATTTCTTTTGACTAAGAGTAACGAAGTACAGATTAGGATATTTATATGAGAGGTATACTATAAGTGACCGTTGCATATACACTAACATATATTATATCCTAACACATACAAGTAATACAAAAGAAGTGGAAGAGGTGGGAATGATAGGGGAAATGTGCCAGAGATGAGTGTCCAACTAAGCATGTTTTAGGGGTGTATTTCATATGTTTTATCATCACTTTCATGCTTATTCTCCACTCTAGCTAGTTTTCATCTAGTTTTGTGTTTTATTGATGTTTTATCCAATTATTACTGAAACAGGAGAAATAACATAGCTATAAATAAAGTAGACAAAGAGACGAACGTGTGGGTATAAATGGATCCAAAATCGGAGCTATAACGAAGAAGATAGAGCATTTTGAGTAAGTGAGCAGAAGTCCACCTAGGAGACCTCCTATGTGGTCTGTCAAAGTTTGGATTTCTTCTCTGTCGCGGACCTCCTCAGCTGACTGCCCCATAGGGGTGCTTGACGCGTATTTTTGCCCATAATTGAGTTCTAAAATGGAATTTTGGGGACACTTCTCCCCATTCTTACACAACCCGACTCCAAAAAACCAAACCCAAGAGGAAGGGTAAAAAATGAGGAGAAAGAAGAGAAGAAAAGAGGATAAGAGGGAGGAAAAGCTTGAAGACTTCACTCATTGAAGCTCCCAAGCTCCTCCCATGGCTATTTCTTACTCTTTCTTCTTCCTCCTTTTACTCTTTTGGATGTGTAGTTTCCTTATAGCTTGGGATGGGGATTTTTTTTTCCCAAAATCCTCAATTATTGGATCTTGAACTTGTATAATGCTTTATTTTCTCTTGTGCTTAATGAAGATAATTATTGAGTGTTTATGACTTCTAAACTTGTTGCTCATGATTGGAGATTTATTTAGGTTTGCTTACTAATTGTCAATTTACTCATTTGGATGGATTAACGTTTCTGATGAGTTTAACATTAGTGTAGATTTCTATCAACATGTGATTCTAAGATAGAAACCTAGACCTAGGGGAATACATCAATGTACTTGAATTTTCATGATTTTGAGATTATACTACATTGCAACCTTAGAGGAACTTAAGCTTAGTGCTATCGATTGATCCTGGCCTTAGCTGATTGAGAAGTCCTGGTTAAAATTGTTAAGATTATATGCTTAGATTAGGTTGCTAATTAATTAAGTGTTCCTGTTGTTTAGCTATAAGCTCAAGATTTGACGGTTGGTGGTAAAGGGAGGATGGGTGCAAAGATCCATCTCGAGCCACATCTATCCTAATTTAGCTAGTTTAATTTTATTTCCTTCCTTTATCTTCCCTTAATCAAGCCAAAAACTCAAAAACCCCAATTTACATCTATGCTCCTTTATTTACATCCTTGCACATTCACTAAGCTTATAATTGATTAGATAGTTATGAAGTCCCTATGGATATGACACTTGTTGTACTACAATGACTGAGTTCACTGCCCATAGTTAACTAGATAGTTTCACTATTATTTTGCACAAGAAGTTTTTGGCCCCGTTATCGGGGACATCGGTCCAACTGTCTGGTTTATTATCTGTTTAGTTTTTGTGCAATTTTTTTCATTTCCTTTATTTGCTTTTTTGTGTATAAATTTGTGTTTTTTAGGAACCTATCTCTGATGGATGGCCATGATGATCAAGCAGAAGGTTGTTAAGACTATACCTCTAGGGCAACCAACGACCAATAGATTGATTGTCACGGGTGTGTTTCCTTCCATATGTGCCCTCCTTGTGATGATCTAATCCCAAGATTGGATACTCTCATGGAGGACCGGTTCTTATCTGTCAATCCAAATCCCACTGAACAAGACATCAACCAACAGATCATGTGACAAGAGAGTGGAGGAGACCACGAGAGTGCTCATTGTTTTGTGATCACGACAAGGGTAAATTCACCCACTTTAAAGGATCTTACTGATAGAACGAACACCATCAACATGAACCAACTAAAGCTCTACACTGAATTGGTAGAGGTAAACGCGATGATGGAAGGTATGCTAAACCTTACATCATTGCAACCGGAGAGAGTAATGGTTCGTAAAGTGGATCACCTTGTTGAGGACTTGAGTTGCTTTCTATCCTCTCCCCCATTTGAACCTGAGCAAACACCATTCAACCATCTGCCTGAGCTTGAAGACAAGCCATCAGAGGATAGCTTCCACCTTGGCTTCATGGAATCTCCTCTTTTTGAAGTCAACTACCAATATTTCCCCTCCTTCACCATGCTTTACCTAGAAGATGAGGATGTTTACATTCTCAAATCTAAGAAAGAGTAGCCATCTACCTTTGAACTTCACCTGGAGGATCAAGGCCTTCCCCACTTGTGCATCAATGAAATAGGGTGGAAACTCAAGGTTCACCCGCTAAGTGTGGAAGCCACTTTCCCCTTTGATCCCGGACCCAAGTTTGAAGACAAAGTCTGCACCGGAGTTCTCCCTGCACCGCTCATTGAAGATAAGGATGCCTTCATCCTTAAATTCGAAGAGGAGGTTCCACCAAAATTTGATCCTCACACCAAGGATCTACAACCTCAACACTTCCACCTGAAGAAAGATCGGTGGAGCTTGCACTTCTACATTCTAAGTGTTAAGGTAACATTTTCTTTTGATCCAGGTCATTTTTAATGATTCATGATGCCCGCCCCACCCACCCGTTAAAGCCGAATTCAACGTTCATATTAGATCCCGGATGACTTCAAGGTGGTATGGTCTAGCTAAAGACCTTAAAGTCAGGCAGCTTCCCGAGAGGCATAACTTATGTGCTATAATGTTGTTTGAGTGCCATGCATTTTCTCTCTGTTTGCTTCCCAAAAAGGTTTTCTGGAACCTTCCCTGGTTTGTTTGGTGAACAATGAGGCCATTGTTCAAGTTAAGTGTGAGGGAGTTACCTTTTTGGTGAATTTTTTGCTTAAATGCTTAATCTCTCTACTTATCTTGCATTTGTCAAAAATAAAAAACTTGGACCCTTGTGATGTGAGTTGTTCTCATTAAGAATAAATACTATTATGAATTGTGAGATAAATTCTTTTTTTTCTTTTTGATTGCTTTTAAGGAGCATTTTCATGCGGTGTGGCCAAGTGATCTTAAATAGTTGGATTTTTATTGCTTAGGGGTTCCTTCTATCTTATCTCTTAGGGATTTAGGAGTGTTTCATTGTGAAAATCTCTAAGGAACTTGTGAGATGCCATTAGTAACCAACAATGAGAGTTGGGTGTTCTTAAATGCAAAGGCTACATGCCCAATTTTTATTTTTTCATCTCTTATGCAAAACCAAAACAAATGCATAAATCTATTTTTCCTTTTGTTTTCTTCTCAATGCCTATTCTTGAGAGAAGTTAGCCATGGTAAAAGTTCTCCAAGTCACCCAATCTTTAGAACTTTAAAGCACTCTGGATCATGCCCTGAAACTCTATATTTTGTTTTACCATAAGCACGCCCATGCCACCACTAACAGATGGTTCACACTCCTCAAAGATTTAATCATTTTTTGCTTCTTCTCTTATCCTACAATTCATGTTAGTATTTGTTAGTCTTGAGCATTCCTTACTTGCTTGGGTGCTTGGTTCTACTTGAGGACACACAAAAAGGTAAGTGTGGGGATGTGAAGAGTGCCCAAATGAGCATGTTTTAGGGGTGTATTTCATATGTTATATCAACACTTTTCATGCTCATTTCTCCACTCTAGCTAGTTTTCCTTTAGTTTTTGTGTTTTATTGGTGTTTTACATAACAATTGCTGAAACATGATGAATAACATAACTATAAATAAAGTAGACAAAAAGATGAAAGTGTGGGCACAAACAGATCCAAAATTGGAGCTATAACGAAGAAAGTAGAGCATTTTGAAGTCCGGCCTACCTAAGAGACCTCCCTGTGGGTCGGTCAAAGTTGGATTTCTTCTCTGACGCGTATTTTTGCCCAGAATTGAGTTTTAAAACGGGTTTTTGGGACACTTCTCCCCATTCTTACACAACCCGACTCCAGAACGAACCCAAGAAAGGAAGAGAAAAAATAGAGGAGAAAAGAAAAGTAGAATAGAGGAAATGAAAAACAGGAAAAGCTTGAAGACTCCACCTCCATTGAAGCTCCTAAGCTCTTCCCATGGCTATTTTTTACTCTTTCTTCCTCCTTTACTCTTTAATGGCTGTGTAGTTTCCTTGTAGCTTGGGATGAGGATTTTCTTTCCCAAAATCCTCCATTGTTGGATCTTGAACTTTAATAATGCTTTATTTTAGTCCTTATGCTTAATGAAGATAATTATTGAGTGTTTATGGCTTCTAAACTTGTTGCTCATGATTTGGGGATTTTTTAGGGTTTACTTAACTAATTATCAATTTACTAATTTGGTTGGATTAACATTTCCGATTAGTTTAACATTAGTGTAGATTTTTATCAACATGTGATTCTAAGATAGAAACCTAGACCAAGGGGACTAAATCAATGTACTTGAATTTTGATGATTTTGAGATTAGCCTACATTGCAACCTTAGAGGAACTTGAGCTTAGTGCTATCGATTGACCCTGGGCTTAGCTGATTGAGAAGTCCTTGTTAAATTGTTTAAGATTAGTATGCCTAGATTAGGTTGCTAATTAATTAAGTGTTCCCGTTGTTTAGCTATGAGCTCAAGAGTTGACAATTGGTGATAAAGGGGAGGATGAGTGCAAAGATCCATCCCGAGCTACATCTATCCTAGTTTAGTTAGTTTAGTTTTATTGTTTCCTTTATTTTCCTTTAATCAAACCAAAATCCCCAAAACCCCAATCTACATCTATGCTCCTTTATTTACATCCTTGCACATTCACTAAGCTTATAATTGATTGGATAGTTACGAAGTTCTTGTGGATACGACACTTTGTTGTACTATAATGACTGGATTCACTGCCCATAGTTAGCAAGATAGTTTCACTATTATTTTACACAACAACCAGTAGTACCTGTGTTGGTGGAACAAAACATGACACTAAATGATAGTAATGAGGAGAATGAAAGTTAGTGTTCTAGAGTACACGTCGATCAAAGAATAGCATAATGGTGCCTTGAGACATGAGGTAGTTGGACAAACTAAGTAGGTGGAAGTAAACAAACAGTTGGATTTTGAAAAGGGTAACACGGATAACGGTAGCCATATTCCATAATCTCCAGAGGTGAGAGATCCTTCATTGGGAGAATCAAATAATTAGAACAAGATGGTAATGAATTCAACAATTGGGGAATGCGGCAATTATTCTCAGTAGAAGTCGAGCAGACTAATTGAGAATTGGTAAATGAGACAAGAAGGGAAACAACTGATAGGGATAATAACAACTTGAATGGCATTCAATTAATAGCGGAACTAGTACATAATACTGAAAGTAGAGTTTTGGAAGGAAGAAAAGATCAGAAACATAAACAACGAGGATCAAGAGAGGAGTGAGACGGATGAAACAAAAGTGCAAGACTATCTAAGAATCGCTGAACTCCTAGGGTGTGGTTTGAGAGATAGAACACGAGCTAAAGATACCATCTATAAGATGCTTAAACAGATTTGGATGTCAACCTTTTACTATGGTATAGGCATATATGATGGGCAAAAAAACGAGCTGATCTTCAACGCCAAAATAATGAACACAAAAGAGCCCTAAGACATATCAAGATGGATGTGTAAAGATGGACAAAATCTTGGTGGCAGCAGCTGCCGATCCTGGCTAAGATGTTCGTGAGAAACCAAAATGTTGCAGTGATAGCCAAATGTGCTTAATTGTCTCTCATTATCTTGGCCATGTGCCCAACTTATAAACAAATGAGGGAAATTTCATGAAATGTCACTATATTTTTGGCTAATTCATGAACTGTCCCTAAAAAAAAAGTCACGAAATGCCACCATATTTTTGCAAAAGTCCATGAAATGCCACTATAGTGATTGATAGAAGGAAAAATGCAAAAATACCCCTACTAGTTAACAAAGTACTTTTAGAGTTCACAATATGCCCCTAAGTGTTAAACAATTCACCTGAAATTCACAAAAAAAAAATACTATAAATATAATATATATATATAAATTGAAAAATAAAAAGATTAAAATATCATAAAATATTGAAAAAAAATAAATATTTCTGATATTTTTTAAATCATTCAGTACTAGAAATAATCTAGAGTTTTGAACACATAATTTATATCAATCTTTATACTAATTATACCAATTAAGTACCATAAATTTTCAAAAAAAATTCAATCAATTTAAATTATTTATTTTTATGATAATTAGAAAATTTTTAAATTTTTTATTCTAAATTGCATATAACTTTATGACATAATATTTTGTAGATAACAAAAGTATAAGTTACTACAAAATAATATATAAATTTATAAAATATTCTTCTCAATAAAATTTTAAAATATAATTTGAGTTATTTTGAGTAAATAATTCAAATTGGTAGAAAAGAATAATATAAAAATGAAAGGTACAAATTAGGGTACTTAATTGATACAAATTAGTAGAAAGATTGAATAATTTAAAAATATATAAAAATAGTTACTATTTTTAATTTTAATTTTTTTTCAAGTTTTAATTTATAAGTATATTTTATATTTTTATTGTATTTTGATTTTTTAGAGAAAATTCACAATATACCCCTTTTTTCTTTCGTAATTCACAATATATCCCTGTTGGTTTTCGTAATTCTACTTTAAACATGCTTAAATGTTGTCCAAAATTGAGGAAACTTTACATGAACGATGCTAACGTGTTATATTTTGGTCCAATATAAAATTTGAAGTTTTTAAAGCTCATATATGACATGTGGGACCCAATGAACATGTCACAATTTCCATTGGGTCCCATATGTCACATATGAGCTTAAAAACTTCAAATTTTATATCGGACCAAAATATAACACATTAGCATCGTCCATGTAAAGTTTCATCAATTTTGGACAACATTTAAGTATGTTTAAAGTTGAATTACGAAAACCAGCAAGGATATATTGTGAATTACAAAAGAAAAAAGGGGTACATTATGAATTTTCCCATTTTTTTGAAATTTTTAACACTCAGAGACATATTGTGAACTTTAAAAGTACTTTATTAACTCCATGAGGTATTTTTGTATGTTTTCATTCTGGTCATGACTATAGTGACATTTCTTTAACTTTTTGTAAAAATTTAGGCTCCGTTTGATATTGTCTCTTTTGTGGTATAAATGTGGTATTTTGAGTTTGGCATTTTTATCACCACTGCCAAACAACAATTTTCAAAACAGCTACAAATATACCAACATAAAACAACCACAAAATAGCCAGCAATTTACGCTGCAAAGAGAATGAATACCGTAAACAGAGACGGGGCCAAAAACTGTAATTTGGGGCGAGAATATTTTAATAATATTAATTAATTTTTCATAAATTAATTTGAATTTTTAATAGTTATAATTATATTTTAAAAATGATATTATATATTAAATTTGACACAAAAATTAAATTAAAATTGAAATATAAATTAATATATAAAAAAATTTGGTTTCCCTTTTTTATTTTTAGTTTATTTATAAAGATTGGTATACTAAATTATAAGTTAATGACAGTAATATAGAATAATAGTTTTAAACTAGTAGCGTTTTTCTAAAAACTTATACTAAAAATTATTTCGAGTAATTCTAATATTTTCTAATTTATAGAATCTGTAATAAAAAACTAAAAAAATATTTATATCATTGATAGAATGGGTACATAATTACTAAGAATGACATAATAATTCATTTTACTTTTGACTATATTGCTAAAATAAGGTATACAATCTTAATATTTAATTATATATACATATAGTAATATATAGGTCATATTTTTAACAACTAATTGTATATTATTTTGCATCATGTAAAAATTAATAAAGTTCACTAATTATTTGTTACATTTTCCTTTTATTCAAATGCGAACAAGTAGTCTGGTGTGTTAAACCATGTATAGTTACAATTGTTGTTATCCATTGATATAATTCTGGTTGATAATAGTGAAGTTATTTATATAGACCTTAATATAAATATTAATAAAAATTGATTGTAATAAAAAATTGTTGTTTTTGTAATTAATAAATTATTTATATACTAATCCCCATATTTGCTAGTAGTTTCTTTATTTTCATCTTAATAAAAAGTTATTTTCAAATGTAATACACAAATTTTAATTGTAACACAGAAAATGATAAATGCACTGCACGTAATTAACTTATTCAAATACGCCAAACGAAACCGCCAAATGCCGAACACCAGTTTTCAAAACAACCACAAAACAGCCAGCATAAAACAACCAGCAAAACACCACAAAACAACCAACCAAAACAGCTACAAAATAACCACAAAAAAACCATACCGAACAGGGCCTTAGTGTCATTTTATCACTTTCGTTTTTAGGTTCATTTTATGAAGAGCAAAATATATAGTGACATTTCATGAAATTTTTCAAAAAATAATAATAATGTGACAATCTACCTAAAAATGCCAAGCATGAACGATTTTATGTGTGTTTCTTTTATGTAACTAGGGATGAGCATTTTGATAATTCGGTTAACCAAAATCCAAATTGTAAAAAAAGGATTTTAGTTAATTCGGTTTTTAAGCGAATTATCCAAATTTTGATCAAAACCGAATTAACTGAAATCCAAATTATCCAAAATCCAAATTTTTTTTAAGTTGAAAACCAAAAACTGAACTGAAATTTTGGATTTCAATTAACCGAAATTAAAAAATAACCGAAAACCGATTTCATAAATCAGATTTCAGTTAACCGAAGTAAAAAAAAAAAGCAAAACACATTTTTTTGTTTCATGTTCATCATGTGCAACAATAATAATCATAAGCTACTACAAAATTATGAATTCCCTAGTTGTCAATTTATCACAACATAAACAGAAAGAACTCACTCAAACATTAGACTAGTTACATCAAACATTAGACTAGTCACATCAAACATTAGACTAGTCACATCAAACATTAGACTAGTTACATCAAACTAGGGATGAATATCGATTAATGATGTTCCAAAACTACCAGTTATATATAATTAATTTGACAAAAAAGAATAGTGTGACATTATATAATTGAAGGATTGGAGCAATACGAAATAGAGTTTTGAATTTTGATGTTTGTTTGTTTGAAGAGTATTAACTATTAAGGAAATATTTAAGAATTTTTCTTCAAAAAGAAGTTTAGATAATTTGATTAACCGAATTTTATAGGGTTAAAACTGAAATCAAAATCAAATTATAATTTAAATTCTAAATAACCAAAATTTTAAATTAAATTTAAAATTCAGTTAAAAATCTGAAAAAAAACTTCCATTAATTTCCAATCGAAATCCTCACCCCTATATGTAAATTGGATTTTCCTCTTCCGTACTCCCGTCGTCGATGGTTTGTGTATTTTGTCAATTACTACTTCAATGTGACCCTTTTCTTCTTCCCTTCCTCACACAGTCTAAACAAAGCAACAAAAAGAAAACTGTCGCGCTTCACAAACACACTCCCCCACAATTCAATTCTTTTCTTTATCCGTCGAAAAGTGGGCCGAGGAATAAATTTTTTTTAGACATAAGAAAAGAAATAGATTTTTTGTTTTTAGTTTGGTCCTATAAATCTTTTCCACCCACCCAGCTTCCCTGAAATACTCCTCTCTTCTTCCGTTTCACTCTCCTCACTTGACTGCCCATCCCTCCGGCCTCCACAACAATAACAGCAAAAAATTCAAACCAATTCGCACCCTGTACCAGCACAAATCAACCTTAAAAACCAAACCCTTTTGAAAATTAATGGAGAATACAATGGCCATGGCTGCTCCATGGCGAAGGCTGAACGATCCCTCCGACACAGGCGGTGGCTTACTCCTGAAACCACCTGAAACACCTCAGGAACCCATGGAGTATCTCTCACGCTCTTGGAGCATCTCTGCACTTGAAGTCTCTAAAGCACTTGCACCCTCTAAGATCATGCTGTCCAAGGCGATGCTCTCCGGCCTCGGCCCCGCTGGTGTTGGTGGTGACTCTGTTATACTGGAAGATTTAACCGGTGAGGCAGCCGATGAATCCGTACATCCCGCACCGCCAGGGTCTTCTGCTTCGGCCGCGGTGAGTGGGAATACCTTCTCGTTTGCTTGCTCTGAGACATCGCAGCTTATCATGGAACGGATTATGTCGCAATCGGTGAGTTAAAATTTGAGATGGGTCTGTTTTCTCGTGTGTTGTTTTGGAGTTATGTGTGTGATTTTTGGGTTGTTTTTGATATTTTCTGTCGTGTTTTCTATTTCTCTGGGTCTGTTGTTCCTTGTGACTGGCGTTTAGTTATTTTATTCCTATTCCTGGGAACTCGATTTTTTGGCTTCTTCGCCTGATGGTTTATTTGTTTTACTACCTGGGTTTCTGTTTAATGAATTGGCCATCATTCGTCTCGATTTCTTTATTCAAGAATTCCAAGCGGTATGATAATAGAAACAGTATTTAATTTTCGTCTCTGTTACCCAAGTCTTACTTGCACGTAATTAGCAAGATGTTTACTAGCCGGCTCATAGAACAGGTTGGTCTAGATTTCATGATTTAGGAGTAATATTATCTTTATTTTGGTTCCTCTTCCTTTTTTGGGGTTTCGCACTTCACTCACAGTAGTATTTATTTAGCTAACGAAAGCAGAGTTTTGTTCAGCAGGAAGTCTCACCGAGGACTTCAGGGCGGCTATCACACAGCAGTGGACCGTTAAATGGCTCCTCAACAGACAGTCCTCCCGTTTCTCCATCTGAAATCGATGATCTTAAGGTTTGTTTATGTTCTGTTCTGTTCTGTTCTCTCACTCTATTCAGCTCTCTTTTAAAAGTAAGCGGTAAGCACGCTGTGAAAGCGGGCATGAAATTGCAATAGTGACAGTAAACAAGTAAATAAAATTGAGTGTTTAGTTAGGAAGGAAGAAGTGAGGTGGAAAGAGAGAGAATTCTATAGAAAGTGATAAGTGTTTGGTTCGTTTAATGGGCTACAAAGCACGAAGACTGGTGCTAATACTGTTGCCCCTCAACCTAACCCAATCACCATATTTTTGCAGTTGTAGCACTGTACAGGCAGAGCAGTGTGTCCTTCGCGATATCTCTGCTGCTGCTGCAATCCATAACCCTTTCTTTTCGTCCCCACTCCTGTCATTTAGTATTATGACCTTTCCATTTCATATTAAGCATATAAACTAAATTTCATATAGTTTATCATGCAAAGAATCATCTCAATTTAAAATTTCAAATTAATTTATCTTATAAAAATTGAAATCAAGGTGTATTACCAAGCTGGTTAGGGAGGGAGGACGTATTACCCTTCCGTATTTGTCCCTCTTAAGTGAAAAATAAAATAAAAAGGTTTGCAGACCGGTCTCTGCTTCTTCTGTCTCCTACTACTTCCATAAAAAAAAAAAAACAACAGAATTAAATTGGGTAACTTTTCCAAGGACTCTTTTGTTTTTTAGTAGGATATTATCCGGTTTAAATGATCTTCTTTCTTGTTTGCTATTCAACAGTAATAAACAAAGAAAGACCTTCCACCGGATCTGCACCACTGCACTGTTGTGTAAATCAACCCTGCTTACTTTCTTTCAGACACTATCTGAATTTGCTTCCTTTCAATTTCCCACCTTCTGAAATTAGTATCCTCCTGGGTCAATTACCAAGACATCTTTGTTCTGTTCTACCCAAAATGTTTAAATGAAATAGAAACTCCCACTAAAAAAGTTGGGCATAATCTGATCTTCTCATTAATAACAAGCTGTTTATTTGTTTCTAATTTGAGAGCTTGGTCTAGGTTATCATTTCTTTCACTTAGGGTGTATCATTTCTAGTAGTAGTTATCTAGTTCAATAGATTTTTCGGTGACCACTTTGGCTTAATTAGCCTGGCTAGTAAAGGGGGGACTACCATTAGTGGTTGGTTGGGATGAGAATTATTGAGATGACAGCACGCTCGCTCAATAGCTCAAAAATTACTTACAGACAGCCCCACCAGTTATCTTTCATTTACTGTTCATAAAATGATGACAAGTGTGCGATTCGATTTTAGAAGAATCATATTCATGCTTCTATTCCAAAATGATGTCCCATCGTCCGAAGATCTTAAAATTTTACCATTATTTGAAGTTAATCATGGTTTGTATGTAGCTATAAAAAGGAATTCAATTAAAGAGCGCATTGGGTAGGTAGTGTACTTTTTTTTCTGTCTGTTTTCTCTTTTCAACCCCCGAATTGCATGCTGATTTATCCTGAAACCACCTAAGTTTTGATTGATGAATTCTATCTCCAATTTCTTTCCGTCTGTGTTCAATCACGTATATTAATTTCCCGTTCACTTGTTTCCTGGTACCACTTCTACCACTGACTGCACGGCATTTATTGCTCTACTCCTCTGTATTTTCTGTATATACAAACAAGTTTATTTATTTATTTTCTTTCGTCAGCATTGCCGCTTGAACAACCAATCATCCACCCAATACCGCAATACCGCCTCTTCTACCATACCCACCACCTCAGCTGGCGGAGGAAAGACAGTAGGAAGATGGTTGAAGGATCGAAAGGAAAAGAAGAAGGAAGAAACACGAGCCCATAATGCTCAGCTTCATGCTGCTGTCTCAGTGGCTGGTGTGGCTTCTGCTATAGCTGCCATTGCTGCTGCCACCGCTTCCTCATCATCTGGGTTGAATGGGAAGGACACGGAGTTGGCTCGCACTGACATGGCTGTGGCTACTGCTGCCACTTTGGTGGCTGCTCAGTGTGTTGAGGCGGCCGAGGCCATGGGTGCTGAGCGTGAACACTTGGCTTCTGTTGTTAGCTCTGCTGTTAATGTCAGATCTGCTGGTGATATCATGACTCTAACTGCCGGTGCTGCCACAGGTACCGTTGATTGATTTGATAAATTTGTGAGTTAGATACACTTGTGATCTGCTCTAAATCCTGGTATGTTAACATGTCACAAGTTTGTGACCTACATATTTGTGCTGGGAACTTATTTTTATTGACACCAACATTTTGCATTGCAGCATTACGTGGGGCTGCAACTCTAAAAGCTCGCGCATTGAAGGAAGTGTGGAACATAGCATCGGTTCTGCCAATGGAGAAGGGCATGTTGATGGGAAGTGGTAATGGAAGCAATGGAGGATCTAGTGGAAGCCACAGTGGTGAGCTTATCCCAGATGAGAATTTTCTGGGTATATGCAGCAGAGAGTTGCTTTCTAGAGGATGTGAACTGCTGAAGCGCACTAGAAAGGTATATTATCTACTATTTCTTAAGATACTACTCGCCAGATTTTGTGATAATTTCTCAATTAATTCCTAAAGTTGATCAATTAATCTCGAACCAAATGTTGATTGGATATTCATTAGGTGATCTCCACTGGAAGGTTGTATCTGTCTACATAATAGGCTGAACCAAGTAAGGGAACTTCTTCTCTCTCAAATCTTTCTTTCTTGTTTTTTGCCCGTTGGGAAATGTGTGCAGGATAGGATGAATGATTGCTTGATTTGATAGACCCGTCGTTCCTTGATAGGATAACCATAATAGTATTCAATAAGGTTATAATTAGGTTATGTTGATTAGCGGATCATTTGCAGTGTGATTAGATATTTTCAGGGAAGGGAGAATCTTCTTCAATGAGATTAGAATTGGGATGCTCTCCATCTGTAAGAAAATAAATAAATGCTGAAAAAGATGAAATTTAAAAAAGCAAAAGTAAAAGGGGGGATCATAATGAAATTCAGATGAGCACTTTGCCCTCTCTGTTTTGTTGGTCATCATTGTTATTCCCTGTTTGTTTTTCATCAACCTTACTTTTGTTTTATTTATGAAAATGTGTAAACAGGTTACTTTGAAAATGAAGAGCAGACATGTTGCTGGGACCATCACCAAGAAGAAAAAGAGTGAGTAGTATAAAATTGATTGCTTTTGTCTCTTTTATACTACCCCGTCCCAGTTTGAGTGTTCTGTTTGCTTTTTGACATTTTTTTCCATTTCAATATTAACATGTAAGATAAATAATTTTATAAAATAAATTTCTACACATATAGTTTTTCATATAATTTTTTATTGTAAAACTTAGATTTATAAAATTATGTTATCTTATATATTAAATATTGAAAAATGATATGTCCAAATAGTAAACGGACAGTCAAAGCGGGACGGAGGGAGTATAATGTGGAAAAAAGTTGCTGCTACCAACCTAGCTTACTCCTCCATACAATCTATCTCAATATTATTGTGGAATGGTGGGCTCTTTTTTTATCATCAATCTCAACATATTCTTCCCTCACTTACCTTTAACTAACTTGGGGATTGGAGAAAGCTATTTTATGTCCTTTGTTGTTAGTGAGTGATTTTCAAGAGGGATCTTTCATCTCCATCCCTCCCGCAATCATCCTCTTTTGTTGAAAATTCCAGATGTGGTGGTGGAAGTGGTGAAGACATGCCAGCCTGGCCAGGGCGCCACCCTCCTAGAAGGCGGTGAGTACAGGAGATACTTTGGGTTGAAACGGTGACGAGAGGACTGGTGGAGTTTGAATGCAGGAATCAAAGGGAGTATGAGATCTGGACTGATGGTGTTTCCAGGCTTCTTGCATTGGCAGCTGAAAGGAGCAATGGTAGGTATATGTGATTTCAGAGACAGTACTACTGTTCCACTTTTGTTGTTTGACCAGCCCAACACCCCCCTTCTAAAATTTACCTACTACTTACTTGCCTGTCTTAAGTTTTTAAAATTTGGTAGAGTAATATTTTGGATTGGGGGAAGAAGTGGAATGGGGTTTTTGGGTGTAAGTAAAAGTGGAAAATTTGTCATCGTTCGGATGGTTAGGAAATGGGCTATTCAAATCTTCGTTTGAAAATCATTTGTGATTGTGGTGGGACTGGGTCTTATTATTAATATCTTTTTTCTTTTTTTGGGTTATTTTTGGCTTTTGGTGTGGGTAATGTTCATTTTGGGGGATGGTTTTCCATGTATAAAGAACTGAAAGGTCGATTATTCTCTATATAATCTGAGTTTGGCTCTTTTGTATACCGCCAATATGCTCCTGCGTAGTGCTACTTTGTTACGTTTTGTAAAGCGCAGCATTTTTGGTTGCTTTAGCTTGAGCGATCTCTAAAATTGCTAAGAAAAAAAAGTAACAGAAAGATCCATCCCCATGTGAAGTGAATCAAAAATCTGCACGGCCGTTTGATGTTTATGCTTTGGAGAACGCAAAAACGCACAAGAGTGCTTGGGTTGTGCTGTGCATAGTAAGGTCATAAAAGCAGTCAAAAAAGTGAAAGGGACTGGTTAGGACACCCAAGAAAACAAGTTCTCCCTAAGGTGGGCGCCCTGTCTCTCTAGGGTCTTTTCACTTTTACCCTTTTTTTTTTTACATGAAAGTGGATCTTGTTCCTAATTCGATCAATTTCAAGCTTTTGTATTCCTATTCTGTGTTAGATCCAAAGTCCTAAAAAAATAAAATCCCACTGTGTAACTACGAGGTGACCGTCAGTGTGAATGCACTTTTCTACACTTTTTTTTTTGTGTTCTATACCGTTTATTTTTTTTGAAACCATTCTATAACGATAATTTCTTCTGAAGCTCTTGGCACCCCCACATATAATTAGATTATTCATGCAATTCAGTTTTGTTTTTTAATAGTAGTTATTAACCATATTAACAAGAGTGAACATTATTTTTATTTTCTTTTAAAGACAACACCAACTTAATTGTAATTGTTCGAAAACTTTCCAACCCTCTTAAGTGTTTTGATGATGGCAATTATGATCTCGATTACTAATGTGTATGTGAGCTATGTAGGATAGCAAGTTATCTATTGAGATCGAAGTTGATAGGCCTTTACTGTCGCAAAGCTCTAAGAGAGCTCTGTACAGACATTGTTTATATCACTAGCCGTTCAACCTCGCATGCGAAAAACAGAATAACATATCAGACTTTACGTGGATAAGAAGCAAAGATTATCCTCGCTTTGCCATTCCTGAAGTCAATTTGAAGCAACATGTAGAGTTTTAGACTTGTCTACAATCAAAAGTTCAAATGGAGCAAGCTGCCATGACAATTCGATTTATGCATGATTGTCACTTGCACAATTCACTTTCAGGCGTTGAACAACATGCTCTGAGCTTAAGGAAGCCTACAAAATGGCTGACGTGAAAATCGCAAAGCTAATCTTCATCAACACTTATCTTCTAATGACAAGAGTGAGATTCAAGACACATTAAAAACAGAAGATTGACTCATTGATTTCTAGGGCAAAAATGATAGCTATTTAATAGGAGCGTTGATAGAAAAGTTCCTTGCGTACACAAATAGAGATTCGACTAATTATTCCAAGTATGAGGAAGTGTGAGCTAATATTGTTGTGTCATTTTATTCACAGTGAGTGAGAGAAATAGGATTATAATTCGGGTATTGTTCATAGGTATATGTTAGTGAACAACTGGTGAAATGCATACGTGTGATGCTTCTATGATAAAAAAAAAGATTAGATTGAGTGGTCTCATTCTATTTATGGTTCCTTGACATAGTGGGTTTGTTCACGAGAAACTCCCTTGCTTTAGGTGGTTAAATAGGTGTGGTAAGAAGCTTTCATACATTGTGCATGTGAGAGAAACATTATTGCAAAACAATCAATACAAAACCATTTTTTTCATACATCCTCCATGTGTCATCCACACCTAATCTAGTAATCATCTCACTTAGTTCGAATTACAAAAGATAAAAGTCTTAAAAAGCAAATCACTCATTCAACCCCCTCGACAGTGGTAGTTAGCGAGTGTGAAATATATTTAATGAAATTCATGAATATGGTCTTGTTTCCCACTAGTTATGAATAAATCAAATTGAACCATGTTATCTAACTTTTTTGCCATATTAGGTTACTAGTCATTAGGATTTAGGGCTATTTTAATTATTTTTTTGTGGCCTACTTAATGATTTACTTTAACTGAATCACAAGCTGAATTATTCATGAATTGGACAAGTAAATTTAGGCAATATCATACCAAACATAAAGCGCTTATTTTCTCTCATGTCTTTACAATTATATGTTATGGAGCCCATCGTGACTTTTAGACATGATGAGAGGGTTATAGGTACTCCCTTGTGAACGATGAATATGTAAACTCATTATCTATATGGGTAGGGCAGACACAATATATAGTTAAATTAGTAATGGCAAATGCACACTATATTTTGGATGTTGAAACTAATTGTACTAATTCAAACAATGAGGAGCTGTTTAAAAACATAAAACTATAGGAAAATGATATAGTATATGATATAAAATAGAAAAGTCAAATTGAAATTTTAGATTGTTTCACAACAAGTGTGATACACAATCATATAAAGAAAAATAATTATTAAAACTTTTTGTTTATTCTTTTTCATCATGGTATCCTGATAAACTGAGACTACAAAGGCACAAACAAACTTACCTTACCCACATTCTAAAAAAAAACGAGAATCTTACAAAGTTTTCTTATCCAACAATGCTTATAATCCTACTATGTCCTTCCTGTGTTCACTCTCGCTTGGATAAATCTTGACCTTCACTTCTATCCACAACCAAGACAAAAGCTTAGAAAACTAGAGGGTTACTAGGTTTTGTTGGAATCCTGGGTTTTGTTGATAATGGCAGCAAAGTACGTCTGGATGACAGAAGGAGTCAACCTGTGAGAAGGACTTTACCTGTACAATGAAATAAAGATACAGCGAGCCAAGAACAAGTTCCACTACAAAGAAAAGTCTTACTAATCGAAGTAGCAGCGAGAAATGCACACTTAAAGCTAGAATGTGAAGAAATCAAAGGAAATAACCACCAATCACTCTCAAGGTCAACCAACAAAGTAGATCACAGTTTAGGCATGTAAGAGTGAGTCAATAATGTGGCAGTTGAGTCAAAACGAGTTAAAAGTGTGGCAGTTGAGTTGTTCCTGCTCTTCTCTTCACTTAGTGGGAAGAAGTTTT